>CM071570.1:176100720-176791046 GCA_036426205.1 Ascaphus truei
TATGTTGTTCCCCTATTTACTTACCTTGCTTTTTTGATTCAATACCTCTATACTGTATGCGACACTGAGACGGCGCACTACCCCCTGCTAGACCATCAGCTGGGTTTTTTTTCAGAACTATACTGATTTTGTTCCGTGACTCCTCACATTTGGGGATTTTATCCATGCACTGTTGTGCATTTTTATTGTGTTTCGTCGTTTTTAATATCAAATATTAAAGTATTTATTATTTTCTTTATATGTGACTCTCGACCTTTGGCGGTTACCCCACTGTGGGATTAGGCCATTGTGTGGCCTTTAATGGTGTGACAATGTACCCTTTTTGTCACCAACTTTGAGTGCAACATCAGGGGGCTATATATAATCCTAGTGATTATTTGTGTGTTTGGTCATGCCAAGGCCTGATGTCACCGCCTCCCCCTGTCACTCAAATGCAGCTCCTCGGAGGGGGAAAACCCCATATCAACTCTTGGCAACCTGATTGTACCAGGGTTTACTGCCAGCCCAAGGGCGGAATAGTAGCCATCAGGTGACCTGGCTACGCTTAAAAGAAAAATATATATAAGTAAAAAAGGTATAAATCAGATGCTCAAACTAAACTCAAAAATACACAATTTTTAAAATTAAATAATTTACTCACAGAAGGTACAAAACATAACTTTAGTCAGACACATATTACTGACGTTAGGTTCGGATATACTCTTATTTTGTCTTGATACCCGTTTAACCTTGTTCTTTTCTCCCTCTGTTTACCTCATATATTACCTTGTGCAATTTGCCGCAAGAGACTCCAGGATACGTGTGCGAAAGCCTGAAATATTTGGTCTTTTTCACTCTGTGGTGGGGAGTCAATAAAGGGCTCTCATTTTGTAAAAGAATTCTCCGTTTTTTTATTCCTTATTGGTCTGTTTCCATTTTATCTAAGGTCATTAGCTGAGTGAGATATGTTTTAACCGTTTCCACGTTTCAAGGGTCATACTTAACCCATTGCACCATTATAGACTTTTTAGCTGCCAGGAGCAGGGCCGCCAAAAGCGGGGGAGAAAGGGTACTGGCGTCCCGGGCCCCGTGCGCGGCCGGGCGCCAGTTAATTAGATAATTTTTTTTAAATTATCCTCCTGCGGTGGCCCCTCCCCCCCACTCCCAACGTGGGACGGAGGGGGAAGTACCAGCTCCTCCTGTGGCCTGCTTCCCCCCGCAGCCAGCTGCCCGCGCTCCCCCCGCGGGCAGATTCCCGCGCTCCCCCCAGCCCACCTCGCGTGCCCCCCCCGAGCCCACCTCCTGTGCCCCCCCCAAGCCCATTTCCCCTCCCGGGCAGCTGCCGCGGGAATATCGGGGGCAAGAGGGGAAAGAGTCCGGGGGCAAGCTGCACCCACCCGGTCAAGGTAAGTCACTGTCACCCACTGTCACTGTCACCCACTGTCACTGTCACCCACCCAGTCACTGTCACCCACCCAGTCACTGTCTCACTGTCACCCAGTCACTTTTACCCAGTCACTGTCACCCACCCAGTCACTGTCACCCACCCAATCACTGTCACCCACCCAGACACTGTCTCCCACCCACCCATTCAGTGTCTCCCACTCACCCAGTCACTGTCATCCAAGTCACTGTCATCCACCCACCCACCCAGTCACCGTCATTCACCCACCCACCGTCATTCTTCCACCCACCCACCGTCATTCAACCGTAATTCACCAACCCACCGTCAATCACCCACCCACCATCATTCACCCACCCACACACCATCATTCACCCACCCACCGTCATTCACCCAACTGTCATTCTACTGTCATTCACCCACCCAGTCATCCACCCACCCACTCAGTCACCCAGGCAGGCAGTCACATGTCTTTTGTTGAAAATATAAAAATAAATAGGTTGCATTGTAATGTTTTTTTCTGTATCACAATAAGAAAACAGTTAAGTAAACGTTGCGCGCTAAAATATATTTTTTCGTGGTAGGTGCGCTATGGGTTCTGGGGGGGAGGGCGTACGCTATGGGTTCGGGGGGGGGGGCTGCTCCTTTCATTTGTCCCGGGCGCCATGATTTCTGTTGGCGGCCCAGGCCAGGAGTCTCCATTAACTTTTTTCCACCCCTCCATGTTCCCAAATAAAACCAATACAGGTTCCTTCACAGTTACCACTTTTATCATGTCACGTATATATATATATTAGAACCTGGTACCAAAAATCAGATATACACGGCATGCCCATAGGCAGTGTTTTAGATCCGCTTTAATACGATTGACAAATAAAGGTGATTAAATGAGGCGCATTCAAAACAAAAGGTGATCACTATTCTTAAAGTGAATAATAGTTTCTGTGAAATACAGTGATAACAAAGGAATATATAATATATAATACAAGAGAAAATACAAATGTAAGGTTTTAACGTCCTGCTCAAACCCTTTGGTCGGGCCCGTTTTCACTATTCCCAAAACGTAGGAATATATTCTCACAATCCGGGGGGAGCATACATAGAATTTGTGTTGTTTTCTTCCTTTCTATGTATGCTCCCCCCGGATTGTGAGAATATATTAAATCCGCTTTAATAAACAGACATTTTGGGCATTTATTTTGATACTTTTCTAATCTGTTTATATTGGATATCAAACGCATAATATGCTCTATGTAGTAATTTAAATTGCAATTCCCTCCATGTCTCTGATATTATTTTCCTGGTTCTATTGAATCCTACCAGCAAAGAGTCAATCTCTGTTATTTCTGGGAAGTCCTTGTTCCACTTTGCTGCCACTTTTTGCAATTGCTTGCCATGGTCTTTATCTCGAATCCAATCATATAATTCAGAGATCAAACATGTAATATTATTTTCAGTCCTAAATTAGCTATCAAACACATTGTTTTCTAAAATCTCTTTCTTATAGTTCTCTAGACTCTTACCGTAATGTATGATCTGCCTGTAGGGGAAGTAGTGAGATTGTGGGCATTCCTTCTTAACTCTGAGCTCTTCAAATTACATAAAGTGTTCCCGTTCTATATCTACCAGCTGCCCTATATATTTTATTTCCTTGGTTTCCCACGTCTTAAACATATTTTGAGATCGACCTGGTTCAAATTTCATGTTACCTTGTATAGGCAGAAATTTGGATATTTTGTAGGACATCCCACACTTTTTTCTCAGTGTCATTCATGTCGCCCATGTATCTTTTATCAGTGGATTACCTCTAATTACTAAAGGTATATTTCCCCAAATCGTGTGTAGGATCTCTTTCAGCGTCATCGGGAGCACCATTTGTTCCTCAAGTTTCGTACAGGAATATATTTGTTTGTCCATTAGCCAGTCTCCCTTATGCCTGGCTATGCATGCCAAATCGTATTTTCTATTGTCAGGTAAACTCACTCCACCAAGTTCCTTTGGGAGAAATAGTTTTGACATTGCAGTTCTATTTCTGCCTTTGTTCCATATACATTTCTTTATTGCACTATTAATCAATTTTATGTCTGCATGGCGAACCAGAATAGGCACCATCTGCAATGGATATATAATCTTAGCGAATCTGATCATCTTAATGAGTTGGCATATAACCGCTAAATTCAATGGGTGGCCTTGCAAGCTTTCCAGCTCTTTAATCACTTTGGTTAGGATTGATTTAAAATTGCTTGCATACAATTTTTCTAGGTCAGGGCCTATATTAACCCCCAAGTATTTGATTTGCTGTCTTGCCTTTTTAAAAGGAAGGTCTTCCTCCCACCTAACATTATTGTTGCGAGACAGCACTAGAATCTCAGTTTAGGAGGCATTAACTATAAACCACATACATTTTCCATATTCTTTAAGTGTCTCATATATTTTTTTAACCGCTGTTTACGGATTAGACACAAACATCATAGGGTCATCCGCAAAACGAGCCAACTTCACTTCCTTATTTCCTATTTCAATGCCTTTATAGTCTGCCATGTCCCTAAGTAATATAGCCAATGGTACCATTGCTATGTTGAATAGCAATGGCGACAAAGGACACCCTTGCCTTGTTCCTCTGTATAAATTGAATTCCTGGGAGAGTATTCCCGCTGCCATGATCCTTGCCTTTGAACACTCATACATAGTTCTAATCCTGTTAAGAAACATGCCCGATATTCTCATTCTTTGAAGTATATCAAATACAAATTCCCATCTAACATTATCAAAGGCTTTTTTCTGCCTCTACCAAAATAATTACAATGTTACTATTATCTTGTGGATTTGATTTGGTCCAATAAAGGGCTCCTAATACTGTTCTTACTGTATGTTCTTCACTGAAGATCTACCCTTTACAAACCCTGTCTGATCTTTATGGATCAGACCTGGTAATACTGTGGCCAGCCGCTCTGCCAGAATTTTTGAGAAAATTTTTACATCCTGATTTAATAAGGATATGGGTCGATATGAACCTAGCACAAGAGGGTCTTTACCTTCTTTATGTAAAATTCTGATGATTGCCGTTTTCCCGGTTTCAAAAATATTTCCCTCTGTCTACTATCTCTTTGAACGTTACAAGGAAAAAAAGGGGTACCCCCCTTCTGTGATGCTCACTGGGAGAAGATTTTGTCTTTAAATCATTAACCTCTTCATAGCCATAGACAGTTTACAAGACACAGGATTCCATACGTCCATAAATGCAAGAAATTCCCATAAACACACCACTAGCCTGCTGTAGGTATATCTTATGTGGTGATAAGGGGTGGACAGATCACATGAATGAAGTAACGAGTTTAAAGTTACTCACTGCTGACCTTGTGGCATCTCCTGGTCCTGTCGGCGCGCTCCTGCCTTGAAGTATCTGCAAACAAAGTGGAAGAAATGGCGGTGCATCTGCTGCTGCTGGAGATCACTTTTGACCAAAAAACTGCAAAGAACTAGGTGCAAAAAAGTTTATTAAAGGCACATTAAAAACAGCGAAAATACCTCTGACGCGTTTCACGTGGAACCCCACGCTTTATCAAAGAGTAAGTATGTACAACCGATCGTATGTTTAAATACCCATGAATCCCTCCCTTCACTTAATGACGCTCCGCTATTTCCTCCAATAGGAGGCGTCACGCCCCCTTGGTGACGTATTATGCACCAACCCAAGGGAACCGCCGGCTGTATTGCATTAACTGCATCAGTGAGAGGTAAGGTACCCTCCAAACTGTGACGTGACGGCCCGTATTGGCCAATCACGTAATAACTGAGACGAATTGTAAACAACACGGCATGATCGAGTGTATAGAATGATCGTAAGGGAGAGAAAACATGGGTATATAAATAAGCAGTTAACAGACTGAGTCAAAGTTATATCCATAATTGCGTAATATGGACAATCTCAATTAGGAAATCTTGACCCACATAACAATTTTATACTATTAAAACACTATCAACACTATAGTGAAAAATATTAAAAACACATTGATCGCTGAAAGATATCCGCACATATATAAACAATACAAATATATATCTATATATATATATATATATATATAACCAAAACAAAATTTTTAAACAAAATGTATCATTATCTCAAAATCATATTTAAATGTAATACTTCATTTTATAAACAAATTGCATCGTTATCTCAAAATCACATTGAAGTATAGTATTTCATTCATTTGTATATATATACTGGGCAAGATCAAATATGTAAATATTTTTGATTTATAGATTTTTAAAAAATCTGATATTATAACATATTGCCATATTTATATATCTAAAAAAATGTATCTGAAAGATATATGTTTTATTTTATTTTATTTTTATTTTAATTTTAAAGATAGGATGTTCATAAACAGGAGACAGTCCTATATAGATTATTTTAGGTAGTTTTGTAACTTAATCATTTCTGCTCTTCTCAGGAGTAACAAAAATAGATCAAAAAGCATATTTACACAGTTATACAATTGATACCACAAATTTGCACATTGTTACAAGAAGTGTTGTAATTCCCAATCTACGTTTATTCCATGGGGTACCATAGTATTTATAGAGAACATCCAGAACATTTCTCTTTTGTTCAGAATGTTTAGTCTGTCACCCCCTCGTTTTAAAGTCTCAATGTGCTCAATCGCCAAAAATTTGAAATTTGTAAGCCCACTTTGGGGGCATTCTACAAAGTGTCTAGACACCGGGTGTTTGTCTTTAATCCTAATGAACCTGATGTGTTCCATTATTCTTTGTTTCAGGGGTCTTATAGTTCACCCAATATATCCCTTAGAACATTTACACCCAGCCTGTTTTCATCCACTGAACCAGGAACACCACTAACTAGAACGAGAGGTTTCTTTACATGTGGATCATGTAAAATTTGTAGATATGCATGCCCAGTCAAACGAATCATTGTAAAGAAAACAAAAAGACCATATTGGATCAGATCCTTCATAAATTGTAATACGCAATTTGTGATCTATTACATTTGGTGTATAAGTCCCTGGACAATTGGTAGATGCCACAGTGTGTCTATTGCCATGTTTATGAGAAGGGCAAACCATGGTCTCCTTGGCCAATATAATACCACCAGTATCACCTCCGCTTGAACGTTCCTGATCTTTCTCAATATCTTTGAAATGAGCGGGATTGGAGGGAATAGATATGCCAGTTTGAACTGCCACTTGAAACTGACGGCGTCTGTGTGTCCTGCACTAGGATGAAAGTGCCTTGTGCAATAATACTCCACCCTTCTGTTGTGGTGAGTAGCCATAAGGTCTACTTCTGGTTGACCACAACGTTTCCCCAATTCGTGGAATACTTTGTTGTCTAATGCCCATTCTCCCGGGTGAATTAGGTTGCGACTGAGAAAATCTGCTGTTATATTTTCTGGCCCTGGTATATATATGGCTGTCATATCTGTAACATAGCCCGCTGCCCATGATATAATTTCTGATGTTAGTTTCATCAGTCTTGTCCTCTTTGTCCCTCCTTGCTTGGCTATATATTTTACCACGGCTCTGTTGTCGGTTTTTATTTGTGTATTTCCATCCATTACGTGACTTTGGAATGTTTCCAGTGCTTTCGGCACGGATTTGAGTTCCAGCAGGTTTGATTGTAACTGCTGCTGTTTTGTTGCCCAAGTACCTTGTACCAGTAGGTGTCCCATTTGGGCTCCCCAACCTACGCTGCCTGTGTCTGTGCTGATCATTAACAACTGTACTTGGTGTAACGTATGTCCTTTTAATAGGTTTTGGGCATCTTCCCACCATCTTAGTTCTTTCTTTGTGTGTTGGTATATGCTATTAATGGTGCCAACACCTTTGTAAATGTTCTGGGCGATGTTGCCAGTCCAAAACGGCAGCATTGTATACTAGTAATGCTCCTGATTTATTGAAATTCTGAGGAATTTTTGATGTTTTCTTGCTATAGGAATGTGTAAATAGGCATCCTATAGATCTATTGATATCATCCAATCGCTTGGTTTTACTTCTTGGATGATGATGTTTAGTAAAATCATCTTGAACTTTCTTACTTCTATGTAGGTATTTACGGTTCTTAGATCCAGTACTGCTCTGAATCCTCCGGATGTTTTTTCCATCAAGAAGATTTTGGAATAGATCCCTGTTCTCCTCTGTTTTTGAGGAACCTCTGTTATTATGTTGGCCTGTAATAAATCTTTCAGGATAAAACTCATTTGTTTGATCACCTGTTTTCTCTGTATACATTTTGTCTTTAAGAATATATCCCTTCTTGGGATGTTTTTGAATTCCAGGTGGTACCCGAAAGCAAAGGTCTGAAGTACCCACCTGTCTTTTATTCATTGAGTCCATGCTGCCTCGATTTGGCTCAGTCTTCTCCCAACTGGAAACTGCTGGACTCCCTGACCTTCATGAGAATTTCCCTCTGGGAAATTAAGTTCTCCCTCTAGAGCCACAAAAACTTATTTTGTCCGCCTCTCCATGACGTTTGTCTTGAGAACGTTTTTCCCGGACGATATGTTCTTGCTTCTCTATACTGTGTTCTTTCCGTCTGATGGTACAGATGCAGCGGCTGTTATTCGAACACTTCACACGGTGTATACCTCGGAATACCCATGTGATGGTGCGCGATTTTTTCCAAACGTACCGCCTTTAAACGCGAGCGCAGGCGAGTGCAGAAAATGGCATTTTAGTGTTCTGGTTTTTAAACACCTGAAATTGACACAGTAGCACAGTACTGTACACATTACAATTTATTCATGTCATTGCATTTAATTGCACACAATCCATGAAATTCAAACAAAGCAACTGCGATAAACACGTGTGCCTGGGGCAATTGGCAGCATTAATGCCGCATGGAGTACAGCAGCGCACACGAAAACGGCCCCGTGATTTGTTCTAATAACGGCCGCTGCATCTGTATGTAGGGACATATCTTCTAGTTCGATTTTCTTGTGGTAAAACTGTGCTTTTACCTCCTGATGGTTTGGTTATAATTGCATCTAATTTATTTCCAAATAGAATTTCTTCTTCAAAAGGCAAATTACACAGACTGTTTTTGGATGCTGCGTCTGCCATCCAATGTCTGAGCTACAGCAGTCGTCTTGCTGTTACTGCATATGCCATTGATCTGATTGCCAGTCTTACTGCATTCAGTGATGCTTCAGCTACGTAGTCGGCTGCCCATTTGATCTCTGACAATGCCTTTAAAATATAAGTTCTCTTGACTCTTTTTACTAATGCTTCCTCGATATTAGCAATTCATATACGCATTGCTCTTGATACCCATGTCGTTGATATCACCGGTTTGCATGCTGTCCCTGCCGTTACATACAGTATGCTTTCTTCAAAACACTATCCATTTTACTATCCATTACGTCTTTGAGTGATGCAGCATCTTCGACTGGTATGGTGGTTTTTCTTGAAACTCTGGAAATTGTTGCATCAATTTTAGGATTGATTTCCCAGCACTTTACCTCCATTTGTACAAAAGGATACATCCTTATAAATTTTCTGGGAATATTCAGTTTTCTATCCGGCTGTGACAATTCCATTTTTATCATATCTTTAATTACTTGATGAATTGAAAAACATCTGGTTTTCTTCTGCCTAGTTCCAAATAATTGATCTGATTTCTTAGTATCTTCTTCTGTATCCTCTAATTCCAACGTTTCTCTCATTGCCTTTATAAGAGGATCCATCATCTAAATTAAATTCTATTCAATTTTATTAACGTTTCAATTTCACAAGTGTGGTGAGATCATTTGTGTGTGGGATCCCCTGGGCAGCCATTCCAATTCATTTGATCTTCTATAATAAGGTTATCATTTGTATTCACGGTGTGTTTACTCATTCAGTATTCACTTAACGTGCATTAGGCGTGTCACAACCATTTAGGTTGGCACAATTAGGTTTAGCGCTCACTGTATGTTTTTAGTTTTATATCACTCTTTAAATTAAATTCTGATTCTTCTGCCTACATTTCTTGCTGTGACGAATCACACTCCCCCTCTGACGCTTGGTGACATAAAATCTCTGATTCGTCTGACGAGGAGTCTCTCACTATATCCAGGCTGGTCTGAGACCTTGTTCCCTTTTGCGCTGGTTTAACTGCCTGCTGCACTGCAGACTCCACACTCTGCTTTACTGTATCATTCATCCATGATAGGAAAGTATTCATTTGTTCATTTGAGTCTCCTGCTGCTGCTTTAAGGCTGTCTGCACAAAGCTTCTTGGCTTCTAACGCTGGCTTTTCACATGCTGCACACCATTTAGTTTTTTTTAGCAGGTTTCTTCTTTTGATGCAGGGACTCCACTGCCCTCTTAGAAGTTCCTTCTTCTGGTTGTATAACCATAGCAGTAAGACGACAAATATTTTTTCAGTTCCAATAATATCATCTCTTTCATTTTCTTCCTTTTTACTAAACTAAGGACTCACCTCGTTTTTGTAAACGACCATTTACTTGCAATAGCTTCCATGCTGGCTTCTAAATTTCTCTCAGCTTCTTGTAGCTGATTTCTCCTGTCTCCTGAGCGTTTCATGCTGCTGTTGCTTTCAGGAAACGTTCACACAGCTCTGTGTGCCGTCGCTCTGACGTCACCATCATTCGATCAATCGGAATGTTTGGTTTCTCGCGCATACGTGCATGCGCTCGCCTGTGGGATTGTAGTTCAAACGTGCGCGTGCTATGCACTCACGTGGAACGCCATGCCTGTCTTCTCCGCTGCGTTCTCAGACGCCGCTGCAGTGTATCTCGGTGAGCCTTTGATCGGCTCCTTTGCCGGCAGCGTTCAAGACATATCCACGGTTCTGCCCAGTCACACAAGCCTCCGTCTTGCAGACCACCCAAGGAGCGTTGACGGAACTTCAGGAGGAGAGAGGCTGGGAACCCCCTGGCATGACTGCAGTGGCTACAGTCCGGTGAGTTCTTTAAAAAAACAAAAAAACTCTAGTCTTTTTCCTGTCCTACAGCTTGGAGTAATCTGCAGGTTGTGGGAGGGGCCTTTTATGGCCTACCTGAATTAAATAATTCAATTTCCTGTCCTATTCAGCTGAGGATGGACTTAACCCTACGGTGCCCACTGCCATGGTGAACAGAAAATATAGCTGAAATGCCGGTGCTCCTAACCCATGGTCAGACTTGCTGGTGTCCGTGATGTGAAAGTAAACAAAGGAAGTAGGAAGGCGAATGATGATATTTGAAGCAAAAAGATGGGCTTATTCAGCAACCAAGGACTGATGTTTCGGAGGTCGCAGCAGCCTTTTTCAAAGATATGGCATATTAATACCATCTACTTACAAAAGTATTTATAGTGCTTATAATCACCTATGCCCAGGTGCTGACGCAAACAGATGCGCAGAGATGGCGTCCACTCCTGGCGTCTGCTTGGCTGCCTAATCATGTGATCGCACGATGGATGTGAGCGCGATCACGAGGATGTGATGTTATCACGTAACAAGGCATGCACACTATGGAATAGTAAACCAGAGGTCGAATAACGTGACCAGAGGGGCTGAGGGAACTTGATGAGAAAAAAAATAAAAAAAGTCATACCCCCTATGTCTTTGCCATACTGTAGTTACCTCTAATACATATAATGCACACCTAAATTAGAGATTGGCCATGGTGTATGCCAGTATAACACAACATAATGCAATTTATACATATTCATTTGTCCAGAGGGAACATCTCTTGTGGCTGCTAGAGCACAGCTATTTTTAAATATCCATATTTATGAGCAATTGAATGAAGATAGATGTCTCCATAACAATCCTGGTGGCAATGATAAGAAAAGAATACGTCACAAACTCTCATGGCCGACAGAAATCATGGGGCCCGTGACAAATGAAAGGAGCAGCCCACCCCCCCCGAACCCATAGCGCACCCCCCCAACCCATAGCGCAACTACCACGAAAAAATATCTTTGAGCGCGCAACTTTTACTTAACTGTTTTCTTATTGTGATACAGAAAAAACCATTACAATGCAACCTGTTTATATTTATATTTTCAACAAAAGACATGTGACTGCCTGCCTGGGTAGGTGAGTGAGTGGGTGGATGACTGGGTGGGTGAATGACAGTGACTGGGTGGGAGAATGACAGTAGAATGACCGGTGGGTGGGTGGGTGGGTGAATGACAGTGGGTGGATGGGTGATTGACAGTGGGTGGGTGGGTGAATGACAGTGGGTGGATGGGTGATTGACAGTGGGTGGGTGGGAGAATGACAGCTGAATGACAGTGACTGGGTGGGTGAATGACAGTAGAATGACCGGTGGGTGGGTGGGTGAATGACATTGGCGTGGATGGGTGATTGACAGTGGGTGGGTGGGTGAATAACAGTGGGTGGATGGGTGATTGACAGTGGGTGGGTGGGAGAATGACAGCTGAATGACAGTGACTGGGTGGGTGCATGACAGTAGAATGACCGGTGGGTGGGTGGGTGAATGACAGTGGGTGGGTGGGTGAATAACAGTGGGTGGATGGGTGATTGACAGTGGGTGGGTGAATAACAGTGGGTGGATGGGTGATTGACAGTGGGTAGGTGGGAGAATGACAGTGGGTGGGTGGGTGAATGACAGTGGGTGGGTTAATGACGGTGAGTGGGTGAATGACGGTGGGTTGGTGAATGAATGACAGTGGGTGGGTGTGTGGATGAATGAATCAGTTGAATGAATGACAGTGGATGGGTGGGTGAATCAGTTGAATAAATGACAGTGGGTGGGTGGGTGAATGACAGTTGAATGAATGACAGTTGAATGAATGACAGTGGGTGGGTGGGTGAATGAATGACAGTGGGTGGGTGGGTGAATGAATGACAGTGGGTGGGTGAATGAATGACAGTTGGGTGGGTGAATGACAGTGGGTGGGTGGGTGAATGACAGTGGGTGGGTGGGTGGGTGAATCAGTTGAATGAATGACAGTGGGTGGGTGGGTGAATGACAGTTGAATGAATGACAGTGGGTGGGTGGGTGAATGAATGACAGTGGGTGGGTGGGTGAATGAATGACAGTGGGTTGTGTGGGTGAATGAATGACAGTGGGTGGGTGAATGAATGACAGTGGGTGAATGAATGACAGTTGGGTGGGTGAATGACAGTGGGTGGGTGAATGACAGTGGGTGGGTGGGTGGTTGGGTGAATGACTGTGGGTGGGTGAGTGAATGAATGACAGTGGTGGGTGGGTGAATGAATGACAGTTGAATGAATGACAGTTGGGTGAATGAATGACAGTTAGTGGGTGGGTGAATGAATGACAGTTAGTGGGTGGGTGAATGAATGCCAGTTGGTGGGTGGGTGAATGAATGACAGTTGGTGGGTGGGTGAATGATTGACAGTGGGTGGGTGGGTGAATGAATGACAGTGGGTGGGTGAATGAATGACAGTTGAATGAATGAATGACAGTGGGTGGGTGGGTGAATGAATGACAGTGGGTGGGTGGGTGGCTGAATGACAGTGGGTGGGTGAATGAATGACAGTTGAATGAATGACGGTGGGTGGGTGAATGACAGTGGGTGGGTGAATGACGATGGGTGGATGACAGTGACTGGGTGGGAGAGAGTGACTGGGTGACAGTGACTGGGTGGGAGAGAGTGACTGGGTGACAGTGACTGGGTGGGAGACAGTGACAGTGTGGGTGACAGTGACTGGATGGGAGACAGTGACTGGATGGGTGGGAAACAGTGACTGGGTGACAGTGACTGGGTGGGAGACAGTGACTGGGTGACAGTGACTGGGTGGGTGGGAGACAGTGACTGGGTGACAGTGACTGGGTGGGTGGGAAACAGTGACTGGGTGACAGTGACTGGGTGGGTGGGAGACAGTGACTGGGTGGGAGAGAGTGACTGGGTGACAGTGACTGGGTGGGAGAGAGTGACTGGGTGGGAGACAGTGACAGGGTGGGTGGGAAACTGTGACTGGGTGACAGTGACTGGGTGGGAGACAGTGACTGGGTGGGAGACAGTGACTGGGTGACAGTGACTGGGTGGGTGGGAGACAGTGACTGGGTGACAGTGACTGGGTGGGTGACAGACTCAACATCATAGCTGGTATTTTCTTATTATTGGCTATCTCTAACAGATCAATGATTCGTCGGGTGTTGTCCGCAGCTTGTCTACCCTTAAAAAAGCCGACTTGATCTGGATGTATAAGTCTGGGCAGGATGTGACTCAATCTATTGGCTATTAGTTTGGCACATATTTTAACATCAGTATTAATGAGGGAGATTGGGTGATAACTTTTGCAATCTTGCGGATCCTTTCCATCTTTATAAATCACTGAGATAGACGCTTGGAGCATCTGCTCCGGGAACGGGGCTCCCGCCAATACGGCATTAAACATTCGGAGCAGCCATGGGGCTAGGTTCTTAATGAACTTCTTATAATACAGCCCTGTGTAGCCATCAGGGCCTGGGGCCTTAGAAGGCTTGAGGTCAGTTATGACATGGGAAAGTTCCTCTATCGTGAACTCCGCTTCCAACACCCCTCTGTCCACCTCATCTAGCTCCGTCAGTTTGGCGCTCGCCAGAAAATCTTCTGCGGCCCTTGTGGTTTTGGTATTACTGCTGCGGCCGAGTTTATTCGAGCATTTGCCCGTTCTCGGCCGCAGCAGTAACCTGGCGCGCGCCGGAGGGTGCCGGGCGCGCGCCGAAGCCTCGGAGGAGAGGCCCGCCGATCGGGGCTTCCCCCTCTCCTCACTGGGTCCGCCGGGTCCCCCGGAACGTCCCGCCGCCGTCCTCACATCCGCGCGACACCAGGGCTCCCTCGGGGAGCCCTGGGCACGCGTACAGGCGGCACAGGCACCCGATGACGCGTGACAGCGCATCTGAGGGAGTGCGGCTCGCAAGCCGGGACATATCCCGGCTTGCGGAATGAGCCGTACTCGAATAAAGTGTGCCGCCTGTGTATGTGCCACTTTCTCTCCATTATATAAGTTTTCGTAGAAAGATTTGAATTCTTCCACTATGTTTTTCGGATTTGATGTAGAGGCTCCAGTTTTTAAGCGGATCGCCTGTATGTTATAATTTGAGTGTTTGGTTTGTAATTTGCGCGCTAGCATAGTATCTGGCCTGTTTGCCTTTTCATAGCATTTCCTCTTTGACCAACTCAATGATTTGTCTGCCTGCGAGGTCAGCAGAAGATTAAGTTCAATTTTGGTGTTCTTTATTTCAGTTAATGTCTGCGGGTCAGCTCGTTTTTTATGCCTTGCTGTGAGGGTATGCAGTTTATTTTGGAGCGTTACCAATTTGGTGTTTCTCTCTCGTTTTCTGCGAGCTGCTATACCAATTAATGTGCCCCTTATGGTTGCCTTATGGGCTTCCCAGAGGGTAAAGTATGATTTTACTGAACCGTGATTTATCTTAAAGAATTGGTTGATTTCCTCGCTCACCGCTCCGCAGATATCTGGAGTTTTTAACAGTGACTCATTAAGCTTCCAATTTGCACCAGGTCTATCAGAACGAATTTGAGTGCACCGTAGCTCTATAGGTGCATGGTCAGCCCATGAAATATCATGGATCCTTGTAGAGGAGACCAAGGGGACCAGTCTACTAGAGATGAAGAAATAGTCGATTCTACTATATGCGTCATGAGGGTGGGAATAGAAAGTGTAATTTCTCTCTGTGGGATATAACTCCCTCCAGATATCAGTCAGCTGATTTTTCTTAAGTCCCTTCTTTAGAGCCTCCAGCGCCCTGCGCTGCCCACTCTTAGGTGTGCCTGACCTATCTAGGTTTGGGTTCATCGTGAGATTAAAGTTACCCACTAGGATAATGTGGCCTTTGGCAACTTGGGACAGTTTTTGGAAGAAATCTCTGAAGAAATCATGACTTTGCTCACAAGGAGCATATAGCGTTGCCAGAGTGATCGGTTGTTCGTGGATAATTCCCACGACAATCAGGAATCTGCCTGCACTATCCCTCCTGAGTGTCTGCATTGTAAAGGGTACGCTATTATGAAAGAGGATCCCTACCCCTCTCTTTTTCTCTGTGGCAGACGCTAGATAGAATTGTTTGTAGTGGTTATCTAAATATTTGGGGGAGCTACAGGTACTGAAGTGGGTTTCCTGTAAGAGGAGCACGTCTGCTTTTTTCCTTTTGTAATCTATGAATGCGGCCTTCCTTTTTATGGGGCTATTAAAGCCGTTGACGTTGTTAGATATGATATTTAACGCCATTCAAATTGTACTATGTGCACGCGGTTTCTTGTTGCATTACAGTGTTGATGCATCGTGATCTGTACTAACTGGGTGGCCTCGGAGTGAACATTGAGGGTCTCGGCTGGAGTAATTGTCGGTGATCTTTTGTCATAGGGGTTCCGCGCCTCGGTATGGCGGGGTGGCCTGGGGAGTGGGGGCAGGGAGGGAGCGTGGAAACGCGCAAAAATAATAATAAAAATGGAAAGAGCCCTGTCTGGTGTGAGCCAGAGCCGGCTCTTCAGCCCTACGGACTGGACAGTTGCCTGGCAGCGCTGGGTTGGACTACCAGGCCTTTGTAGTTCTGTCCTCTGTAGGGAAGAGCGGTCCTCATGGACTAGCTCCATGAGGCACCTTTCGAGGCGCCGACGAACTACCAGGGTAGTTCACACCGGCAAGTCAACATAGTATAAAAAGTGGCACAGTGTAAGTGTAAAACCTCCTAATAACTCCGAATAATTTTAACTGAACTTGACTTAACTTTAGTCGAGCAGTCGTGGCTGGACGTCCGGAGATCCCCGCTGACCGGATGGTCCCCCTCGTCACCACTGCCGCCCCTCTCCCTGTTGTACTGTTTTCGCTATTCTTTGACTCGTCCGTACCCTCCGGTAAGGGCAGGGCCGAGCCAGGTTCCACATCGCTATCGGGTAGAGGGGCACACGAGGCGAGCCCCATCACGGGCATCCCCGGACTCCCAGTCCCACCGGCCGCTGCAGAGATGAAGAAAATGAAAAACAAGACAACATTAGGCTATCTCTTCTGGCCTAACCGTGTCTTTTTAAACAACCCTTTAGGCCCTTTCATCAGAGGGGTGTCTAGAACAGGGAGTCCTCCCCCTCCCCCCCGTGCCCCCACCGGAACGGGACATGATGAGGATTGAGGGACCCCCCAGGTATCCCCCTTCTGCCCGCTGCTCACGGCCTGCTCGGCTACCTCCCGCGGGATCCCCGGGGGGGGGGGGATGGGAATCAGGTCATCAATCTGGCCGCTCCCACCCCTCCGAGTCCATTCGTCTCTCTCTCCGCAGTCCCCGGCCATTCCCTTCCCCCGGTTACCCCCCTCCCTCTGCGGAGGGTGTAATCCTCCTGTCGCCGCGGTGGAGGGATAATGGTGCCGTGTGCGTCCGACCGGAAGTTCCGCCTTCCCAGAGGTCGCCGGGACAGGCGGAAGTCACATGGGCCATAGGAAAGTGGTGACGCGGAGCCTTCTTCAATCCTACGACGCCGCCTCCGCTGTCTTCGCGCTCCTTTCCTGGATTCCCGCCAAACGCTGTTGAGGCTGGTCGTCTACTTCCAATGCAGCCTGCGATGTTCGAAGATGACCACCAGGGGGAGACAGAGAGCGAAGAAAAAAAAAAAGGTACAGGCAAGGGAACCCGGCGGCCATGTATGCTGTGGGGGGGGAGGGGAATAGGGCACTTTGCCTTTAAATGTTTAATTGGACACGGCTGCTGCGGAGAGTCTCGGCTCTTCACTGATCAGCAGCTACCGAAGTCCCCACTCTCTGCCAGGATGCCTCCAGCCCTGGATCGGGCTCCGGATTAAGGTGAGGAGGTTGGGAGGGACCGGGGCTAGGCGCTCTCTACAGCAGTCCCAGCTTCTTTAGAAATGCGTCGCCATCTTCCACCTTCCTAAGCGTGTTTGCGACCCCGTTTTTTACCACGAGCAAGGCAAACGGGAACAGCCACCTGTAGCGGGTCCCCTTCTCTTGCAATATCTTTGTTACAGGGCCTAAGCTCCTGCGTCTGGCAAGGGTAGCTGGCGACAGGTCTTGGAAGACCTGAATCCTGAATCCCTCGAACTCCAGGGATCTCGCCTCTCTCGCCATCTGGCAGACAGCATCTTTGATGCGGTAATAGTGTAAATGCACTATTATGTCTCGGGGGGGGGGTCTCCCGCCTGTGGTTTTGAACGGAGGGCTCGGTGGCAGCGGTCTAAGTGTAAGTCCTGCTCAGATTAATCTGGGAGCAAATGCTCCAGCCATTTTTGTACAAAGTCCTCGTGGTTAGTGATAGTTTCTGGGATCCCCCTTCTGCGAACATTGTTCCTGCGTTCCCGGTTTTCGGAATCCTCCTGCTTGTCTGCTATCTCGCGGACCTTCTCTGCCAGTTGGGAGACTGTTTTGTTAGTTTGTACTATGGCCCTCGTGTTGGTATCCATTTTTGTCTCAAGGGTCCCAGTCCGTTCGCCCACCGCGTCCAGGTCTCTCCGCAGGTTCCACAGTTCTTTGCGGAAAAAGTTCTTCATTTCCCCACAAAATTCTCGGAGATCCTTTCTCCTGACCAGTTCCTGATCATCTGCCAGTGGGTTTAGTGTTTCGCTGTCGGACTCTGAATGCATAGTTGGTGTGGGTGAGACGGAGCCTCCTGCTGCCGACGGAGTGGCTTTATTAAAGTATGGCTTGACCGAGGGGTCCTTTTGCTTCGATTTTGCCTTGGCTGGCATCCCCAGGTATTCTGCCAAGTTTATCAGCCTTCCGGAGGGTTTTATGTTGATTTTTGTAGTCACTATGCTATATAATTCTTACCAGTGTGAAGGGAGCTAAATCCCTAAGCTACCATTCACCCTGGCTTCGCCCTGTATGGTTGTTCGTAAGGGATATATCATGCTATCACACCTTGGAGTTTTTTTTATTTTATAGAGTGTTAAGCATCTTTATTAAAGAAATGCAGATTTTAATTTGAGTGTGTTCACTGATTTTTCCTCATTTTATATTGAGCTTGCTGGATGTTCCATTTACATCTCTCTTTATTCACTAATCATCAATACAGGAGGCATATAAAGATGATCGTGGGAATAACAGATCTATATATACACTGCCCCCACATCACATATGGATGAATGCACTGAAGGAGTGATTTTGAAGAAAGGGGAGGTCCCTGCTGCCAAGAACACATCACGGAGCAATGCAGAGGTCCTTGGCTCCGCCCCACACCTGGAGGGACTGAAGAAACCTTGAGATGTCAGAGGAAGGGCAAGAGGGAACATCCAGGAGGCGGACCTACACGCATTGGAAGGCTGGAGGTCACCCTATGATGACGTCACAGATGTCACAGGACCAGCAAGAAGACAAGAATATTCTAATGGAGGACAATCATGGACAATTGTGGACACATGGGGGAGGGTTTTTTATCATGCAATTAGCATTTGAGAAAGGCCATAGGGGCCGAAACGTCATCATACTGGCTTAATAAATTCTTTTTCTCACAAGCAGAAATCCGTAGTGCCCAGGCTCTTCTTTCCTATTTCACTTGGAATACCACCCAGAGATTCCTGAACCAGGAGCACCGGTAGTTATCATTATTTTCTTTGTTGGGAAGTGCAGCATTCATCTTCCTTTTTGTAAGTACTTCCCCCTCCGTCCCACGTTGGGAGCGGGGGGGGGGAGGGGGAGCGGGCCCTGCGCATGCGCGTTGGGAGTGGGGGGGGGGGTAGCGGGCCCTGCATGCCCTGCGCATGCGTGCTGGGACCGCAAGGGAATCGCCGCCATTTTTTTAAACTTGTTTTTTTATTTAATTCAATTATTGGCGCCCTCCCCCCTGTTGGCGGCCCTGCAACTCTAATAGCTATATCTACCGAGGCTATCTAACTACCTTAATGTATCCTGAGTATTCTTCAGGTATATACTGTACAGTACTACTGTAGTAAAACCACTTGAAAAAAAAGACAGCATGCATCATTGTTGCAACCAAATATACAACAGAAAACACATTTGTCAAAAAGACAATTCAGAAACTGGAACATGTTCAGGCAAGATGAAGTGTTAAATAGATTATGTATAGATTTACCTAGAATAATGTACAAAAGTGGCCAAAACATTGCAGACCACCTACAGTACAGTAATTCATGTAGATACTGTAATAAAGAACACTATACTGTACCACACTTTAAGCGCAAGTTTGCAGTAGAACCTGGGTGTAGGTAATTATAAGCACTATACAGTAAATAGTTTTGTATGTAGATGGTAATAATATGCCATATCCTTGAAAAAGGTTGCTGTGACTTCCGAAACGTTGCTCCTTGGTGGCTGAATAAACCCTTCTTTTTGCTTCAAAAATCCTAAGTGTCCTTCATCCTTCTTTGTTTACTTACACTTTATGTCAACATCAACTATACCTTATATTGCACCCTTCAAAACAACCTTTGTGTTGATGTATACAGTATTACAAATGTTCAGCTTCTTATATGCAAGCATTTCATGATCCGTAATAAAGTATATATTTCAAAATTTCCATTGAGTTCTCCTTTGCTTCAAAAAACAGGTGGGTATAAAATAACACTGATAAATCGCTGAGCATCCAAAATATTCTTCCTCCACCAATATAATGATGTATTCTGCCTACAGATCAGGTATATAGTACAGTGACATAGCTGTCATAGGAAAAACTAATGTGCCAATGCATCCAAGCAAAACATATCTTACCTCCCTGCTTGTACAGTATTATACAGCGAAATAACAAAAGACATTGAAGCCCAATGCTACATCCAATGTGACAAAAATACATAGTGAAATACTACAATATTCTCTTGAGTAAAGGTCATTTAGTTAAACCCAAAGCATTATAAGTCTGCAAGCCTCATCAAGCCATGACCAGTAAGCAGGTCCTAAAACTGTGAAAATGCTCATTTACCTCTGCTGGAGGGAGAATGACCGCAATGGGTCTGTCCACACAGAAACATGAAAAAACCTGCTACTTAAAAAAATGGGGTGGGGTGAGCTTAAACAATGGGGCGAGGGGCCACTAACATGCAACAACTGATATCAGTTGACTGATGTGTAATCCTCTCATTGGATGAGACTTGCAGGCTGGTCCCTGATGAAAGTTGGACATCCTTCCCCTACTCTGTCTACAATCCTTTTCGTGTGCGTTCCACCTGCTTTCTACGGCACTTCCGAGTTGGTCAAGGACATTTGGTCACAGCTGTTTCGCCGCGATCAAGTGACAACTGGCGTTTAGCCGATACTCACCTTGCCGCAGAGACACTTAGCCACTGGCTGCTTCGTTGCCAAGGTAAGTCCCTAACGTTAGCCCTTACCCTAAAATCCTCTAATTTAACCCCTAATACTAATGCTACTCCCTCCCCTAAACCCTTAACCTTTTACCCTAAAACTTCTTACCCTAACCGCTGAAACATCTTAAGTTAACCCCCTACTCTAACCACTAAAACCCCTAAAGTTATCCTCCTACCCAAATCTCTAAAACTCTTTAAATAAACCCCTACCCTAAAACTTACCGTCTCGTACAAGTGGCCGACGGCAGAGGGTCTAGCGGTGGAGGATCTCTATGCTGTTAAACGCCAGCGAAGACTTGGTTGTGGCGAAACGGCCGTGACCAAATGTCCCATTCTGCTTTTGGGGCACGATGCGCTGGCTTCGGGATCGGACTTCAATGTAGCCAATGGGGATTGCCCTATTGCTTTTTGCAAAGATTGCTAACGCTGCATTATGCCGCATGAGAAACTCTGAAGTTACATTATTATTAGTCCAACGGTCCGCCAAAACGTTTATAATTGGCTGAAAATAACACTGTCAGCTTTTTGGTCCACCTCAATGCAAGTGCTACGTCAGCTGCTGTGTTAAGATAATTAAAATATTTTTTTTTTGCATTTTATAACCCCAATGATTGTTTGTGCTATGTCTTTTATACCCTAGTGCTACTCCTCTTTCAGGACAAGAAAAATACTTAATTTGGTCTGTTAACCACCTGGTCAGCTTTGAAGGCTTTTATGGGAATGAAAAATACACAATTTGGCAAAGAAAAATACTTATTTTGGTCTATTTTAAATGTGGCTAATGGCAGCTTAAGTTTCTAATAGTACAAATTGATTTTACTTCTGTCAGGATTCTTATCTGATCCCTTTCCCAAATGTTGTTCATTTTATATGTTTAATGTTAGTCTGTTAACCCCTTTAATTTGCTTGTTAGTCATTTGTTAGTTTTCATTGAGCAAACTAGCACTGATTAATATCAGGTGACATGCTATGTTAGCAGTATAAATTCAATCATCCATTGGGTGATAGCAATGAAAGGGGGAAGCAGTGCATTAATAATTTGCATATTTAATGTTCATAATATAAAGTGCATATCTTAAGTGGAATAAAAGAGATATGCAGGAGATTCGAAGGGGATTGATCCTTGTATTATGCACTCAACAACTGACATCAACTTGGCAACTCTACTGGCAGCCTTGAAACCCTGTATTTCAATACTTTTTACTCACCTAAAGTAAGGTACAAAGCCATGTCTTTTTTTATATACCTTTCTGATAATGAACCTGCTATTTACCCCAATTCTGTTCTTTACTGTGGCCTCATGTAAATGTTTCCATCTCTATCAACTACAAACTTCTCCCTTCTGGCTCAAACCCAATGTAATCATACATTTTGTGTTCAAGGACATCTTCTATCTCCAAACCTGTGTACGGCCATGGGACCAGGTTCGCGCCCAGCTACGCTAACCTCTTCATGGGGTTCTGGGAGGAGCAAAAAGGTGATCCAGGGCACTGCGGATTTGAACAAAAATAATTTATTCTGTCATAGCATGACATTTCGGCTTGTACAAAGGCCTTTATCAAGTGACTGGCCAGTCACTTGATAAAGGCCTTTGTACAGGCCGAAACATCGTGCTATGACAGAATAAATTATTTTTGTTCAAATCTGCAGTGCCCTGGATCACCTTCTTGTTTCAGTATATAGGATTTCTGCAGATAGGCTTTTCCCTGAACCAGGTGCACCAGTACCAAACGCAAGTATTATACTGCTATTTATTTTTATTACATTGGTGTGCAGCACTACACTCTCTTTTTGCATTCTGGGAGGAGCAACATCTTTGGACCAATAAGCGGCTGGATGCAGGCCTGGTATACATTGGCCGGTACATAGATGACTTGCTCATCATTTGGGATGGGGACAAAGACGTCCTCGAACAGACTTTGGTTGGATTCAATGATGATGACCTGGGACGTAGGTTTACACATCTGATCAGTAAAGAACAGATTGTCTTTTTGAACGTATTGCTCACCATTGATGAAAGTAACCTCATTCAAACTAAGGTTCACTTTAAAGATGTGGCTGTAAATGGATACATCCATTCTACAAATAGCCACCATCCGAAGTGGCTACAAAACATCCCTCTAAGCCAATTCAATAGACTGAGATGCAATTGTTCATCTGACATTGTTTTAGACGAACAATCCAAACAATTGGTGAGCAATTTTGTTCAGAAGAGTTATGATCTGGACCTAGTCCTCAAGTCTTATCACAAGGTGAGCTCTATTGAAAGAGTAGTCCTGTTGAAGAAATCAAAAAAGAAACACATTTGGGAAAGTATCCATATTGGTAATAAAGAAGCACTTAAGATGAGCCAAGTAAGTAGTGCAAAATTCAACACTAGATATACTGTAGCAGCCTATCGAACAAAGTTGTTCAAATATTAAACACACACTGGAATGTACTCTCTTGTGACCCACACTTGAAAGACCAGTTAACCAAATCTGCCCAAGTTGCCTTCCGTAAAGGGAAAAACATAAAAAATACATTGGCACCGAGCAGATTGAGAAAACAAGATGAACTAGGGCTACACCACATCATGCCCAAAGGTAACTTAAAGTGTGTTAGAACAAAGTGTCTTATGTGTAGGCACATTGTGTTGGGTAATTCATTTGCCTTTTACACCAATGGTTCCTCACATAAAATCAACAGCAACATTAACTGTCTACCTACTTATGTAATTTATGCATTATCGTGTTCCTGCCATTTACAATACATAGGGCAATCACTAAGGGAGTGCTTACACATAGTGTCCCAAGACACTTTGCACAGGTCCACTCTAATGATCCAACTGGATAGAGGGTTAAAGGCATATAATCCATTAATACCTCCAAAGTAAGAGGAGATAGGTTTAAGGCACTATGTGTACGCAAATCGTTTTGGATCCATACTCTTGATACCTTGGCCCCATCTGGTGTTAATGAATGTATAGACACTAGTATACTAATCTTGTGGATCTACAATGGTTAGTTTAGTGTCCACTCCTCTTTCCTCTCACTATTACTTTTGAGAATTATTCATTCCATTTTTGGTCCAAATCCACCGTTTTTGCCAATTATGTATATATTTTTGATCCTATTGATACTTGGTAATTATACCAATTTTTTTATTTTTTATTTGTGCTTTGAACTTTCAATTTTTAGGTTCATGCCAGTCTTTTATTCATTAATGGTTAGATGCATTTTATTTTAGTCATGTAAATATACGTTATCCATTACTGTATTATTAATAATTGTGTTATTTTATTATGATTTTAGTTATATCAATTAAGTTTTGAGTTCTTCAGGGCAATTTTACATATAGTCACCCAGATGTATACATATCCTAGCTATTTACTTAATTCACCCTTCTTTGTAGTTGGGGTATTAATGTACCATTTCCCTTTGAAGCAATTCAAACCTAGCTATTCATTTTATCTTATCATTAGTGTCCTTGCATGTTTTTTTATATCCGCTACTCATACGCCCCCTCAGGTACGCCCCCTCAGCGCCATCACCATATGTAAATACACAATTATTCACTGATTGTAGTTGTTGTGATGTTGCTTAGCAACATTGGCTATTTATGGGAGTCACAGCCGCTACGTGGTTATTCTCTGATGAAGTCACGGCACGTGACGAAACGCGTTAGGAAGTAGCATCACATGCACTGACGTCACCATACGGCAGCCAATGAGGAAGTCGCTGCATGTTTACAATAGCTATACCCTGACAGTCTCTGGATACACTCTCCATAGCAAGAGGCAGGACGCCCCTCCAACCCGGTACAAGCAGCATGTGGTGTGGAGCAGTTCCAGCGGGTTCGTATCCAAGCTCCTCACAGCTTTACTCCTGAGTATCGGGGTTTCATTGGGACACTGATTTAGTGCATACTTGCTATACATTCATCTCATATCTGATTGAGAATATTATTCAACTGGCAACTGGGACTGCTATTTACTACGGATAGTGACGTCACTGTTACTGAGAATGTATCTCATAAATGCTGTTTTAATTCTATCCTCTTGTGAGTGCAAGTCCAAGAGTCCTTTTTAAAAAAAAAAATTGTACCATTAAATTTGCGCTTCTTTTTCTCTTTTTTTTATTTTATATATATATACATACTGTACAGTACACGCGCACACATGCGCACACAGACAAAAAGTACTGCCATTCTTGTCCTTTTTACTTTAGCTCAGTATTACTGATTTTTAGTTACAGACCAGCATATACTCTAGTATACTAATAGTTCTGAAGGGTCCCTTTGCCATCTGTAATATTTTTCAGTAGGACGATTTAAATGTTAAAGAAAGACCAAGGATAGCTGGGAGGCTGGTAAGAAGCAAGGTCAATATATTTTGGTTAGATCAGACAGAAAGGAGACAGAATAAAAACAACCAATTAGTGTCTCATAGAAAAAAAGAATGAACTCCAGCGAAATATTGGAATTATATTGATTAGGAGGTACTGTATTGCCCAATGCGTGACTAATATGATGAGTATCATATAGTAATCAATAGTGTATAAATTTGATTATTTTCATTTATTTCTTTATAGTAATTTTTTCCCATCCCACAATTTCCTTACTAGTGAGAGGCAGAATACATTCTACTCAGAGACAAACCTTTCTTTGGTTATTTATCGTCAAACCTTTAGAAACACTACATTGGACTGACTTTCACTTTTTATACCCTAGTGGTAATTGATTGATTATTGTTAATAACAGAAAACGAGTATCCATCTTCGACAGGTGTTACTTTGATTTTCCCTGTGCAGAAAGCAAATTAGTGGGCCTCTATATTAAACTCATTATTGCAAAATCACCCCATAAAGTCAGCTGGCGTTTTTATTGTATTAATTAAAATTTATCTATGTATACAAATTGCACGGTTTCTCATTTCAATGTGCTTATCCATAGATTTTGCCACATAATTGGCCAAAACCAGGTAGAACCCTCACCTCCTTTAGGAAGATGACATTGAGCTGTTGCTGGAGAGGAGAGAGGGCAAACCGCCCCATTTGGTATACATGGGGGATGCAAAATTTCCAGGCGTTGTTTTGCAATAACACACCTTAACGAACAGCCTGTGAATCTGCCATATTTTAATACAACATTTACATATTGCACAGAAATGCATAGCCAAATTGTCTCATATTAAGTTGTTTTTGCAAGATTTGGACATGCGATAAGGCGCTTAATTAATACAGTGAGATGCAAATCACTTTTTGTTCGAAAACTTCCATATCACTGTTTAATAAATTGGCTCCCGAGTATTTTTTTTTTCCAAATCCTAATTGGAAGGGTTACTGCTTATTCTGTCACAGAGTATGTGCATGTCGTGACTACTTTCAAATACAGCATTTTGGAGCATCATTAACCCAATTCTCCTAGGCATGTACTGTATTTGCAATCCACCAAAAGTATAGCATAAAAGTGCTAAGATGTACCTTTTCCTTTGCATTCTAAAAATACAATCATGTATCCACCATGCTCGGACAACACTTAAAGGTATGCTTTGTTCCTCCACTGTTTGCACAGTTAAGTTGCAGCGTATGTGATCCTTTCTTCGTAAGACATAGCGTGTTCATTATTATTTAGAACTCTCTTGCCATTTGCACAAAATTAAAATATTTAGCAGCCCTATACTGTGTATCTAAACATATAATTTACTTACAGTACACTTGTTACAAGTAATGAAATCTAGATCAGAGCGATATATCCATTTAATTGCAAATAGTGTATTAAATATTATAGCTTCGCTCATACTGTACACTGTACAATAACTGTCATGACAAATTCTTAGTAACCCATACTGTTGTTTCCTAGCCCCTTTGTGAATATCAAAACAACATTACAGCCTATACTTTTCTTAACTGTAATAAGATAATACTTTAAATACCAGTAAAATATAACTCCATGTACATAAAATGCCAATGCGCTGAAATGCAATGGGTAGGAGAAGAATGTACAGTATTTCACATTTTAGATCCAGATAGTGCTGGAAGTGAACATTCAAAGCTTAGATTTTAAAATAAAAAAATCTTTGTAATGTTCCCAGACAGTGTTGCTTTAAGTTAAGTGTACTGTAAGTGTGTGTTTAAATCCCTATCGACTTATCCCCCGTAAGCATACTTTATGGACCACTGGATAATCAACGTTTTTTACTGGCACTCCACAGGATAATCTTCAAGCCTTACAATGGTCTCTAGAGAGGGAAAATGTACTTTATAAACATAAACATTAAACTAAAGTGAATAGTGGACAAGGAAAAGACATGCATTTACTGTAGTAAGGTATGTTAGGAAAATATGTGCTCAGCTAATTCTTTAGGAGTTCTTAAGAGCCACCAACAGGCCAGGTTTAAAAGATATCCCTGCTTCAGCACAGGTGGCTCAATCAAAATAACCGATTGAGCTATCTGTGCTCAAACAGGGATAGCCTTAAAACCTGCTGATTGAGTCACATATGCTATAGGGGGATATCTTGAAAACCTGGCCTGTTTGTGGCTCTTGAAGAAGGATTTTGACCTCCCCTGCAATATGAGTTCAACTCAAATGTTAATATTTTGTCCCTTGTGCAAGTCCACTTAAAAAAAAACAAATAAATATATTTTCGTGTTAAAAATTGTTTTCTTAATCTATAGCTTTTGAGGTTACCATGGTAATGTATACACTGCACTGGGTTCTAGGGAGACATTTATTTCAACCTCCCAGACACTTAATATTTAAAATCCTTCTCTCTCCTGAATGGAGTATCAGATAAAAAAAAAATAAAAAGGTGCAAGAAAATATCTCATAAATCAATAAAAACACAATTTTAAAAATATGACGAACAGCGCCGGCTGCTGCTTTTGGGTAGATCTGCGTTTTCCTATTAGGTTTATAATTCTAACTTTAACTCTTTTAATAACTATAGGTTCATAATTAGGTCAGACATGCACACAATAATGACGGACATTTATGATCACATGCATGTCTCTCAGACAGGTCCCTATACTGTAGCTGCCTTAATCCAGAGGTTTGACATGTTAAATTTAAATCAGCAGAGTGTCATCCAGGATGATATAGCAGATAGACATTCAGAGACTTTGGTTTGTACAGCAGGTGTAAGGTTGGGGTAGAAAGGAAAATTGAGTGTCATCAGCATAGATGTGATATTTGAACCCAAGAGATGTGATAAGGTAACCTAGATTGTAAAGAGAAGAGGGCCCAGGATAGACCCCTAGGGTACTGTATGCCTACATAGAGATCGACAGAAGAGGAGGAGGTGTTAGCAAACGACACGCTGAAAGTACGATGGGAGAGGTAAGAAGAAATCCAGATACAGTTCTGTTACGGATACCAAGAGTATGGAGAATGTTAAGGAGGAGAGGGTGGTCCACAGTATCAAAGGCTGCGTGGGGTTGAGTGATACTGTATGAGCAGAGTGTAATGACCTTTATCTTTGGCAGCATAAAGGTCATTAGTTATTTCGGTGAGGGCTGTTTCAGTGGAGTAAGCAGTGCAGATTATAGAGGATCTACTGTAGGAGAGAATTGGAGGCGATAAATTCAAATGCATGCTCTGGCAAGAACTTGTTGCTTCATCCTCTGTAACATTGCTAAGATCTACTATTTTCTTCTATTACTCTACTGTTAAAACTCAAATGCATGCCCTTATTCACTCACTTCTTGAGTATTGTAACCTACTAAAAACAAGTCTTCCTGCTTCACAATTTTCTCCCTTGCAATCTATCCAAAATGTAGCAGCTAGAATAATTAAACTTTCTTCAAGAAGTTTCTACTTGTCGCCTAGTAAAATATTTCTACTAGCTTCTCATCAAATTCCATATAAGTGTAGCAGGCTTCCCCCTAGCCCCCCTTACCACCGCAGGAGAACGGGGACCTCCGTGGTATGTCGGGGAGCTGCGGGGGCTGCCGGCGACATTAGTTACAGGGCGTCGCCATCTTGTAGGAGCTTGCGGTTGCGCAGTGTAGTTGCACACGCGCTGTACAGTGCCAGCGGCAAGGTTAAGGTTGGCGTGAGGTCGCACATGCGTAGAGCCACCGCGGTAGCCATTACAGGATCGCGCGTGTGCAGTAAAGATAGCGCACGCGGTTCCAATGCTACAGAGGTCCTGAGTGGACTACAATTCCCAGCAGCCTCTGGGGATTGCCCTTTCGCCCACATCACGTGCAGCCAGCCAGCAAATAGGGTTTTGCAGCTTCTCCTGTGGAGGAAGGCTACAATGTTGCGGGGACCACGTTTGTCAGTTGGAGCTGGGAGCAGGAAGGGGGAGGAGGTGTGTAAGGAGCAAGGCTCTTACACTAGGCCAGGTTACCCCCAGGTCCCAGGTAGGTCCCACTCCCCACTAGGTTAGTGGGTAAGTTCTTAGGGAACGCCCCTTAGATAGGGACCCTGCCCTTAGGTGTGTGTAATCTTGTCAGTGACATAGCTGTCGTGCTGTGTGCTCTGATTAGAATATGTCAGAGTGGCTTTGTAGTGCAGCCACAGCGGTTATTTGGCTGTGTCAGTGAGAGGCCCCTCATAGGAAGAAGGGGGGTTGCTTCCTACTTGTTCAGTGTGTGTTATATCACCAGTGCCAGTTGCACGTGGTGAGCTGCCAGAGTCTGGGATCAGACAGAAGTTACAGGGAGAGTTATTCTGCATGCAGGGACTAGGGTAGAGGTATACCCTAAGGCCCAGTTAGTTCCCTATGACACCAGAGGAAGCTGTATGGTATAGGGTCGGCCTTAGGACAGGGACTCCTTCACCATATTTAGAGAGCAAGAGGATTTCTGTTTGACAGCACCTGACTGTCAGTACAGCGTGTATCAGAGACTGTGTTCAAGGATCATTCCGGCTGGAGATTCCTTTCCTGTGGAGTCAGTGTATGCCTCCATTCCTGCAGAGAGCAGCGCAGCACGCCGTGGGATCACTGTGCGGTGTTGCAGAGTTCCAAGGATTTTCCTGACCAGGACTGGTCAGGGAGGTAGTATACATTAAGTGCACCACCGGGCCCCAACACAGGGAAGCGCAATCCCTCACACTCACACTGGTCTTTATTGTTGTGGACACTCAAGAGACTGAGGGGAATGTGATGATGGACATGTGGGTGAGGGGATGGTATGCATTCAGAGTGATGCACTGTTATTGATATATTGTTTTGATGTTATGCAAAGAGGTGTTATTGGAGTTACAGTTCATGCTCAGTAAATACTGTTTATTCACACGGTGCATATGCCAAAAAGTTGCTCCTCCACTCGGGGCCACATGATGATGTGTTGTTGTTGACACATGTTCTGGTGGCAATCCTAGTACAGAAAAAATGTGTAGTAAAAACATAGGGGAAAAAAAAGTTACATAGAGCGCACAGTATATCAGACAAAATGGTAGATACATACCAAAGTACATGTCTTTATACAGTACAAGGGATATATTAGAATTGTATGTTAAAAGTCACAGCCTAGATAATAGTCGTATCACATTAAGACATGCTCATGAATTTAGTTTTCTATACTGTAGATAATGCAGGTACTGTAAATAAAGGTACATGTCTAAATATCTTAACTTCCTAAATTGGGTGATATGTTGTATGGCAAAGGAATTCATCTCCCCCATAGAGATGACCATATGTCTTATAATTTTATAATGATTGTGTTGAAAGAAGTACTGTACTACCAAAAGATACAGTCGCACTACTAATTAAGCGCCACAATGTAGCCACTAAAAGCAGATCTTATTTCTAGGTAGAAACAGCATATAATTGGCATCTTGGTTTGTAAAACAACGCTGTGTGTGTGTCCAGTAAAACAACTGTACTGGTGGCTGATTATGTGTATCTGGAATGATCAACAAACAGGCCTCCCTTTAAAGGCAGCGGGTGCATAGAAAAATCCCAAAAACAAAAATAAATGAATTATCCCCCAACTAAAATGAAACATTTGCACATTTCTTTGTAATCAAAATATAGAAGATCAACAGATTTGCAATACAATGAATGATTGACAAATTAACAAAATAGGCCCATGCATTGGGTAGTACATACACCGTTAACAATAGGCCCAAGCTTAGGTACTGTACAGTATATGCATATATCAAAGATCCACATATTGTTAACAATAGGAAAATACATCCTTAGTGACTTGTCTATATAACAGTAACTGGAAAGACCGTGTGTCAGTCCACATGCATAAAAATGATTGAATACCACATACTCAGTGGTTAAGTGACTGGTTGGCCTTTAGATCGTGCTAGACAATACATCCATACAAACTACTGTATGTCATAATTTTTCTTGTTTTCTGTAAGACCTGATGAAGCTGTAAATATACAGCGAAACGTCGATAGCACAAATAAAAGGCAATTTTGTTTTTGTATTCAAACCTGGCGTGGTAGTCTCCCCATTTGCATTTATCTATTTGGTCTAAAATATACTAATGACATGTTTACATTTAGAACCTAAGTCTGTGTAAAAAAGGCATCATTTGGTTGCATCTTTTGATCAAAACATGGTTCAAGACTGCCAACCTTATCAAGGTAGACTCTGATTAGCAGGTACCTACACTGAATATATGTACAGGCATTCCCGCATTAACATACGCAATGGGACCGGAGCATGTATGTAAAGCGAAAATGTACTTAAAGTGAAGCACTACCTTTTTCCACTTATTGATGTATGTACTGTACTGCAATCATATACGTGCATAACTGATGTAAATAACGCATGTGTAACAGGCTCAATAGTCTCCCCACTCTTGCACAGCTTCGGTACAGGTAGGGAGCCGGTATTGCTGTTCAGGACGTGCTGACAGGCGCATTCGTGAGCTGCCGTTTGACTATTGGGTGATAAGTCCTTACTCGCGAGTGTACTTAAAGTGAATGTCCTTAAAGCGGGGTATGCCTGTAATTTCTTAATGTCCTGTGGACTAAACTTTGTGAGATATGTGAAAATGCCCTGAAGGGGTTAAATAAATAAAGCGTATGCTTTTGTGATTTGGTGCAATACATTCTTACAAACTATAAATGCCATAATTTTTCTTGTTTTCTGTAAGACCTGATGAAGATGTAAATATACAGCGAAATGTCGACAGCACAAATGAAAGTCAATTTTGTTTTTGTATTCAAGCCTGGTGTGCTAGTCTCACCATTTGCATTTATACTGTATGTGTGCAGCCATAGCATCTGTACTGAACGAGCATCTAGCACCGAGTCTGAACTAGGTGTGCATAGCAACCGTTCTTCTATTGGATGATTCACTGCTACTGATAAATTACTGATATTTTACTTTTTAAGACATTATTCACTGCAGGAACTTGCCACAGTTACCCTTATAGACTTTACTTCATGGCAATCTGGAGAAACTAATAGACAAAAGGGAAACACTTTTCTCATACAGCAACACAAACAAAAACAAAAAAGCCGAGCACTACTTCCATGCAGGCGAAAAATGATAAATCACAGAGCGTTCCCATGGTAAAAAAGCTAAACTAATTTATTGGATCATAAAAAAACATACAAGGGCAAGGAGCCCTCACCTGTGTGAGGTTTCTCATACAGCAAGACTGATTCTGAAATAATTAAGTTAAAGTCCAGTCCTTTTGGAGAGGAATACACAGATGACATTGCCAGGAGCTTGAGAAAATTGATCCGCTTGCTTTATAATCTACAGGGGTAACACTCACAGAATATTTCCATACCAAAATAAGCCCGTGGGGATGTCGTATAAAGAACCTACAGGGAGAAAGAACAAGGAATTCTGCCAACAATGGTGCGAGATTCTGAAGTGCTCTATGCACCTGCTCATACTCGTTATAGAAGTGGTTAAGGATAAATTATGCCAATTAAACAGAGAACTAACTGCCGCTGAACTAAACTTCAAAGACGCAACAATACATGACCCTGCATTAATAGACAACATTTATAAGGCTCTGTTACAATATACCAGTAACCTGAAACGATTAAAAAGGGACAAAGTCAGTGAAGATTACAAGGAAGGTAGAGTCAACCCCTGGCTGATCAAGCCACTATAAAATGGCTTAGGACAGATTACTGTTGGCAGCCACTTCCACAGAGACCACCCAGAAGCAAACGAGTAGGTGCTGGGATCAACACTGATCCAAGTACAGCCTGGGAAGCCTCAACAGGGACAGTGAAAACAGAGAGAGACCTTTTTGAGTTATTCCAGAAATGGGTGATTGACAAGTAGAGTACACAAGCGACTATCACAAATGACCAGCAACGAGAAGCAGAACAAATTTATCTTCAACTCTCGGCAAGGGAACTTGAAGATGCTTGCAAAGGGATTATCCTTTTGCCCCACCATAAGTTTTTTTAACCAATGTTTTTTTTTAACCATTTCAATTTTAGATATAAAGTTTATTTTTTGAAAGGCAGATTAAATGTAATTAAAAAATATATATATATCATAGCCTACTAATTACAAACATTCAAATTCAAAAAAAGGGGGGCGGATCCTCCGGCGCGTGGTTCCACTTGTTATTCCGGGACACATGCAAAGTAAAATAAAGAGAGGGACCACAATCAGGGGTGGTTAAGAGACAATAATAAACGTATGAAGTTCTATAGGGAACACACTTACATTTGAACAACAAATCTTCAAATGGGGATGGGGGGGACCTCTTGATGATACCTCAAAATAGGGAAGAGAAGGGAAACATAGTATAACACTGTTTATTAACAACAAATTAAAAAGAGAATGAAAACACACAAGCGGCCAATAATTAATGGCATAGAGAGGACTCCACAGATTGTTTCCAGACTCCACAGATCGTCCTCCAGAATATCTGGTTGTCTCTCGTGGATTCTGTTCCAGCTGGTAAGATGGTAATGCGAGGATGCACTTAACAGCAGGGGGGTCTTCCGGAACTCGTGCACAGATCGGATTTCCTCCCGTTTGTCTCTCTCCTTGCCGCAGCTCCCGCCTTCCGCGCATGCGCATGCGCTCTGGACGTAGTGCTGGCCAAACTGGAATTGTGCTCTCACTCTTCTGTACGGTGACCTGTGATGCCCAAAGTCCGTTATACTCGTTTCGCAAATTAGCTTCCTCAGTGACGTAGATTCATATGGGGTAACAGCACTATTTATATCCTGCAGACTTTGAATTGTCCAACCATATCCTGCTTCATTACTTTCCCCTTTTGCATATATAATTAATAACAGCCCTATTGCGATCCTCAGTCTATGTTGCATATTAATGGACACATTAAATACATATGCATAACAGTAATGGTACTTCTATCATGCTTAATTTACACTAAAACAATAAATTACATACTTTATTTAAAATACACACAATTCCACAATGTCTGACTTTATTATATTAATGCTAAAAATTCCTCCATAAAATGAGAATTTTAGAATATATCAGGGAAGGAAAGTTCCTGTTTCAAATTAATGCAGATACTTCCAATTCCAAATTTAACCATTTGGGTGCAAGTTTGGAGGGAGAAAATCCAAAAAGATTCTCTTTTGGATATTTTCTGAATATAATCACCTCCCCTCCAATCTGCCTTGACTTGTTCTATTCCAAAGAATTTTAAACATGCAGGATTTTTATCGTGTTTATTCTTATAGTGATTTGACACGCTATGTGTTTCTAAGCCATTTATAATGTTCCTGACATGTTCTCCTATACGGGTTTTTAGTTTACGTATTGTTCTCCCCACGTATTGGAGATTGCATCCACACTGCAATACATAAACTATACCTTTACTGTTGCATGTGATATGTGACTTAATAGGGTAATCAATTGATGAAACAGAACATTTAAAAGAAATAATTTTTGTGCTTAGTTGTGTATTATTCTTACAGGCTCTGCAGTTCAGACATTTCGTCAAGCCTTTGGAGAGTTTGTCCTACCAGCATTGATTTTGTTTAGGGGGGAGATAACTAGGTACTAGTTTCTGTTTTAAGTTTGGTGCTTTCGAAAAAATCACATCTGGTTTCTCCCCTATCATTTCTTTAAGCCATTGATCTTGTTTTAAAATATGCCAATGTTTTTTTAAAATACCTTTGATTTGATTTGACTGAGTACTAAAAGTCGTAATAAAAGGAATAAAATTTTTCTCAATCTGGTTCTCTGTTTTCTTTTTGTTATATGTTAACATATCTGTTCTATTAAGCTCTCCTACTTTTTTGATTGCTGTTTCAATTGTCTTTACTTTATATTCTTTCTCCAAAAATCTCTCTTTCATTGGAGCAATCTGTCTCTCATAGTCGTCTTGTTTTGTACAATTAGGTTTTAAACGTCTAAATTCCCCATATGGGACATTTTCAAGCCAGTTCTTTTTATGACAGCTATCTGCTTTTATAAAGTTGTTGCAGTTAACTGATTTAAAATGTGTCCTTGTATTAATTTTGTCTGTTTCTATAAAAATCTCTAAATCTAAAAATTCTACTTGTAATGAGCTGATATTATGCGTAAAATTCAGATTAAAATTGTTTTGATTGATGGTGTTGAAATTTTTTTGTAATGATTGGAGATCCCCCATCCATATAATAATAATATCGTCGATATAGCGACGATAGAGCACCAGGTTTGCTCCCCAGACCTTGTTGGACCAAATAACTTGGTCTTCCCACCAACCAAGGAAAAGGTTTGCGTAACTGGGGGCAAACCTGGTGCCCATCGCGGTTCCTCTTGTTTGTAGATAAAAGTCCCCCCCAAACCAAAATACAATATGATTTAGGATGAACTTGATCCCATCTATTATAAAGTCCAATTGTGTTGGAACTATTTTCAGGTGTTTCTTCAGGCAATATATCGTGGCATCACATCCCTGCGTGTGGTCTATACACGTATAAAGTGATGTGATGTCACAAGTGGCCAACAGAAAGTCTGGTTGCCAGACAACCTGTTCCAACAATTGTATTACCTGAGTCGTGTCCTTTAAATATGACGGTAATTTCTTTACTGAGAGCTGTAATATCGTGTCTATATAAGCAGATAGGTTTTGCGTTAATGAACCTATCCCCGATATTATAGGCCTCCCAGGGGGCTTGATCAACGACTTATGTAATTTTAGAAGGTAATAAAAAACAGGCATCTTTGGGTTCTCTGTTTTAATAAAATCATATTCTTTTTTTTAGAAGGATTCCTTTCTTAAGGCCATCATCTAACAGGGATATCATTTCCTGTGTAAATGTGATACTAGGGTTTGATTTTAACTTTGTATATGTAGTTTTATCTCCTAATAGCCTTTCTGCTTCTTCTATGTAGTCTATTGTATTTAAAATGACTACACCTCCCCCCTTGTCTGCCTGCATTATTACTACTTCCTTATTTTCCGAGAGATGATCTAAAACTTCTCTTTCCTTCTTAGTCAAATTGGGTCTCTTTTAATTTTTCTTATCATCTATCGTTTTTAGGTCCTCCTCAATTAGTTTCTGGAATGTTTCCAGATAGGGACCTTTACAGAAGCTTGGATAAAATTTTGAAGGTTTTTTTTAATGTCGTATGTATAAATTGATCATTTGTGTCTTCTGTGTTTGTCATAGCTATGTCTCTTTGATCCTGCTTAAATTTCGCAAAATATCTCTTCAGAGTTAATCTTCTCACATATTTTTGAGCGTCAATAAAAACTTGGAATGACGATGTCCTATTAGATGGCGCAAAATTTAAACCTCTACTTAGGACTGCCTCTTCTTTTTCTTCTTTTAATTTGTATTTGCTCAAATTAAAAACTCCTATTTTTGTGTTTGTTTTGTTCACCTTCTCTGTTCCCTTCTTCCCCCCTCTGCATCCTCTCTTCTCCCTGTTTCTCCCCTCTCTGGAGGTTATGCCTGAGTTCGCCCTCCACATTCTTGGATAGTAGCCCTCCTGATCCCTGTCTCTCTCCCATCCTCTCCTCTGTTCTAAAAAAGGAGGTTCCTGATTTTGATAGTGATTTTCTTTCCTCCATGGAGATCTATGTCTTTCATACCCTCTCTTATTACTAAAATCTCTTCTTTCGGGCTCTCTATCTTCTCTATGATGGCGGTCCCTTCTAGTTGGTTCTTTGTTTCCTCTGAAATGGAAATCTCTCTCCTTATAAGGCCTAGAATTTCCCTTCTCTTTTATTATAATTGTTTGCTCTCCATTCTGTATATTTACTCTGATGTTTCCGATTATCCATATACCTATCTTGATTTTCACTCCGTTTATTTTGTTGAGTATGTTTATATCTATCTTTTTCCTTTTCTTTTTCTTTTTGTTCTTGTCTATTTACTTTCACTGATTTACTTCTCTCTCTTCTATTTCTATTTTCTGGTGCTCTACAAGTACTTCTTTCTTTTTGTGCTGTTGTTACCCCATTGATCTTCTCTTTGGTTTTCCAATCTCTATATTTATTCTCTTCATAATCAAGTTTATCCATTCTAAATTTTATCCTTTTATTTTCTTTAGTTGTTTCTTCTATTTTATCTAGTCTTTCTTTGATCTCTATTTCACAGAGATTGTACCCTTCGTGTCCCTCATATATTTCTAGGTTGCACTGGGTCTCAATGATTTGTTTGTCAAATTCAAAGCTCCTGCAACCCACCCTCAATAGAGACTTTTTTGCACTTATTTAAACAACGTGTACGAGACAAGATGTGTAAACCTACTAAGATGCGTAGTAATTTTCCATAGAGGAAAGCACATCGCTTAAATAACTGAAATATTACAAATTTAATCAGCATCAAGCCTACAATTGTGGTTTAGATTATGCCAAATACAGGATTTGATACATGACAAAGTTTGTTACCATTTCATTGGAATCCCACACTAGCCTACTCCAAATTAGTTGACACAACCAGCATACGATTAACAAATACTGCTCAACCCCGTTATAGCGTGATCCGCTACAACGTGGATCCGCTTATAATGCAGTGTGAGCGTGGCACCCGTTTTTTAAAAGCGATTTGTTTTTTATAAAGCTTTATTGCTAACGGACGGACGGACAGACGGACACACAAACAATACTCCCCTGTACATCACATCCCATCCCCCCCTGCCCATCACATTCCCCCTTCCTGCACATCACCCCCCAGCCTGCACATCACCCCTTCCTGCACATCACATCCCCCAGCCTGCACATCAACCCCCAGCCTGTGCCTCACCCCCCCAGCCTGCACATCACCTCCCTGCACATAACACCCCCACTTCCTGAACATCACATCCCCCTGCCAGCACATCATCCCCCCTGCACAGCCCATCCAATCCCCCCTTCCTGCACATCACCCCCCCCCTGCACACACCTTTCCCCCTCTCTCCCTGTACCTCTACCGGGGGGAGGAGAGAAGTGAGCTGGTTCCTGGCCTGTAGCTCTGTCGGGGGGGAGGAGAGAACTGAGCTGGTTCCTGGCCTGTACCTCCATCAGGGGGGAGGAGAGAAGGGAGCTGGTTCCTGGCCTGTACCTCCATCAGGTGGGAGGAGAGAAGGGAGCTGGTTCCTGGTCTGTATCTCTGCCGAGGGGGAGGAGAGAAGGGAGCTGGTTCCTGGCCTGTACCTCCGCCGGGGGGTAGGAGAGAAGGGAGCTGGTTCCTGGCCTGTACCTCTGCCGGGGGGAAGGAGAGAAAGGAGATGGTTCCTGGCCATGGGACACACACAGACAGCTGACATCCCGGCCCAGACTCTGTGAGATCCTCCCCCACACCACCCCTTTCACAGACTCACAGCTTCTCTGTACAGGACACAGATCAGCTGCTGCTACAGATGCCGGGTAAGTGCTGCATGGGGGTGCTACTGCGATTCTGGCTTCCGGGAGAGCTGGGAGAGTTATCCCAGCTCTCCCCCTCCGGCGGACGCGGAACCCCAGATCACGGTGGCCATTTTTTATTGTGATCCCAGTTATAACGCGGTCGTATCGAGTGGACCCGGAGGATCGCGTTATAACGGGGTTCATCTGTAATTGGATTACATCAGAAGTAACCAGTTTCCTTAAAATTGAGTTTCCCAGGAGAACAGTAATTTACAGTCTACCCATTATCAATTAAAGCATAACTTCACCCCCACCTATAGAAAAAATGTCAGCGACCAATGTGATTATTCAACCTCCTCAATTGTTCGATTAATATTTACAGCCCATTATTTTACAACTACCATCATACTTCTTTGTGAAATCTTTCACATTTCCTTTGACAGACTTAGAGGTCTGCAAACTAATGCACCAAATGGATGGACTGCCTATTTCACAATATCAAAGAGCGATGCGCATATATGATGTCTGAGCAGACAGAGACAAAACTTCCTGAAATGAATAACAGATTCCTTGATAGGTCATACAAACAAGGCATATTGTATAAACATTAAACAAAGCTAGATCCCAAACTGACAATGAGAAAGAGAGAAGGATTCCATGTGCGCAACACTACTTGATAGCAGCGAGACATATATCAAAATTTATAAAGAATAAATGGCATGTCGGTTAAAGTTATAGGGAAATAGCACCTACTATGAAACCTTTGATGGTTTACAAACCATCTCAACACTAATGTATATCTATATTCATATAGCACCCACAGTGCTTTACAAAGACAATATATCACAGGGAATAATAATACAATAAGCGCAACAAAGTCAGACAATAGGAAAGGAAATCCGTGCCCCGGAGAGTTTACAAACTAATCTCCATGACATGCTACTGTAGTTAGAGCGGATCCAGTTGACAAATATTAACAGAAAAGAAACCCATTTTCAAACAAGACAGGCTGTTTACCATGCACCAACTGTGGTACATGTAACTCACTAATAACAGGGACATTTTTCCACCAACATAAACAGGGGAGTTGTATACCATAAACCATTATGTTAACTGATCAAGTACACACTGCATGTGAAACAAAAATTAATTTTGAACATTTGTTATCACTATTATCATTTTAGTGCACTTTCACACCCTCCACAGCACTGTATATGGTTGCGCACTTATTACTCCTTTTATATCACACACTGCATGTACATGTTAACACTTTCAGGCCTGATATATATATCCAAATAAAAAGTAATGTACATGAACGTATAAAAGAGTTCAAATATCCCTGCAGTAAAGTCTATATAGGTACTATCAGCAGACCCTTTAAAAAAAGAGTCACAGATTCCTATTCAATATTCTACATCAGAGCAATTTAAGCCTTCATTGTCAGAGGTGCCAGCAACAGATTGTAGCACAATGCGTTGCTGGCACTCTGGCAGCGAAAGGCTTAAACTGCTGGCAGTGATGAAGCCCACAAAAAAGCTCCAGGTTCAGACTACCTATATTTGTCTGTGTTGTCTGCCTATAGTTTATTCAACATCAGTTTAACAGTTTTCTTTGAAGTGCTGCATGAAGAAGTCACAACACAATTGGCTTGCTGCTTGTGGTATTTTGCTGGTGCGTGCACAGCGGTTTTCAATAATGTACAGCCATGGACAGTAATGTGTTTGAGATTCTGATTCTGGTACCTCACAACTATGTTACTGCTCCTCTGAAAATTGTTTTTCCTGATACCCAAGCCTGAAAGACTGAAAGTGCATTTATTCAGCATGAAAACCAATAAAAATAAATAAAACAGCAAATAGTTCATAGAGATCTTTTGAATAAAATTGAAACAATTTTTAAAGCAGTTATCTATACTGCTTCTTTCTTTCTTTTTGTTCATGTGTTGCATTTTTCAAAGTCTAGTCTTGCTTTAAGTTTCTGCCAATACACCATCACTACCATTCTGTGACCAACATAGTTCAAGAGATATTTACCTGAAACATACAGAGTACACTGTAACCAAGTTTCGGGTGGGATCTTGAAAAGCAGCCTGTAAAATGTATGTGACTGGTGTCCCTAATCCTGGTTGGATCTTGGACGAATGCTTGTAGCCCGGAATTCTCCAGGTGAAAGAAAACCACCTACACTAGGTGAGCCCATGGCTCAGATCAACTTCAAAACATAGAGAAAAGCCAAGAGAAAAGATAGCTGCTTAATATATAAAATGTGATTTATAATCTCCAACTCACTGTACATATTTGATGTCACTTTATTATGTTTTCTTTATTGCATTGTATTTCTGCTTTATGTTTCAAAACCATCTAAATGTATACATACTGTATTCATTTAAAAAACTAATGACAGTTTGTGCATAAAGTTGCAAGTGTGAGATTTCTCTATGGTGTCCACCTTTGTGATTCCAATAGATAGAATTTGAGTGGTAAAACTTGCTATGTAAACAGTACCCTCTCAATGCAATATAGTTTAATAGTTCCAGTGATAACATCTCATCTTAAGAAATTGACCGATTTCTATTAAACTCAGTTATTGTCAAAATCCATTTATGAAATATGTATCCTAAAAAAGAAAGAAAATACTTGACATACAGTAAGTAGTTCGTGTGACATAGATACCTCCTTTGGCAAACTACCCCTACATCATTAATCAGTATCAGAATTTTGTGGCTGAACAATTTTGACATGTTTTGACACCTTTCTTCCACTTTGTGCATCCTACAGTACATATACATTAAACAAACTTCAAATTCATAGGCTTCAAAACTGAGAACTTCAAATTCAGGTAATAGCTTTTTACCCCTTGACTTTGAAGTTAGTGGACACATTATTACAAGTTTATGAGTGCTGAAGTTGGATCCTCTAGTTAAGTAGCAGTGGTTCACAGTTAAGAAGCAGTATCAATAAAAATCAGGGGTTTGAAGTGAGGATGCAATTGACCAGAGAGATTCTTAGTGAAAGATTAGCATAATGAGAGATAAAGGTGTGAGAAACACAAAGGCGGTTTAGAAGGATTACAACTGATGTATAAGGGATTAGATGCTAAGGATGAAAACAATGAAAATAGGTTTGAACAATTCTACTGTTTCTGATCAATTTCATCATTGCCCCTTCGCTCTTCAGTTCAGTAAAACGAATACATAGACTAGGGCATTCTGACCTGTACAAGAAAATCTACTGTAGCTGTCAAAACTTTGCCTTTATTATATATTCCTTGTGATAAAAGGGTGTATTCTACAACTGAAGTATTCTTTTTTCAGAAACTAGACTAACACAGTTATCCTGAAATCACCCTTAGGGAGTATTCGTTCTTAAGAAAATGTTCCCAAAAAAAAACCAAAGCAGGCACTGGAAATACATTGAGAAACCCTATTAGAATTTGTGAGAACAATTTTAATTTGAAATTGGAAAAACAATTGTCTGAATAAAAGGCAAGCAACAAAAGAATGAATAGGTGAAATCCCTCAAAGGGAAAAACTAAAAGAAAGAAAACAACTGCACTAAAGCTGGTAAAACAAAACAAGAAGAAAAATGGGTGAATCTTAAGTAGAAATAATAATTCATGTAATTTGATTGAAGTGTGTGTACTGTAATTTGTCATAGTTTGACCAGGCTGGGACCCAATTCAAAATGAATAATAATAGTATACTGTGGGTTACACCCCTTTGGCGATACACAGCTCGGGGAATGTTCCCAATTATCAATAATGTATCTGCTGGTCTGGAGTTTAAGCAGCAGCTGGGATCGCAAGCTGCAGCAATGCTGTGGGCAGACTGGCACGGTCATCTGGTTGTTGATATAATAAAAGCTGTGGTCTTGTTTCCTCAAAGAAGTGCTGTGTGTTCATTTCATTCAAAGGGAGGGTACGGTGCTCTAGGTCCTGCACAGGTCAAGCAAAAGACTGTTTAAATATGCAATGTGCAATTTCCATTAGAATCTACATTCTTGCATTTGTACATAGGAAAAGATTGGTAACGATTGGTTGAGTTAAAAACCTTGGCTTACAAACCCAACATAGAATGTGTAGGGTGAAAGGTTAAGACGTCCATAGTAAGGAGGGAAATATGATAAAGGAGAGGAGTGGGTAGTGGATTCTGATTTTGCAGCTAGCAAAGGAGGCTGGGAAATGCTGATATTTAAAGGCAAGGCCCAGCTGGTTATTAAGCAGCCTGCTTAAATGAGGCAAACTGAAAGTCTGTGGTGGAATAACGGCTCCCTGTAACGGAGTGCTCACCAGAAACAAGGCGTGACCGCGAGGCCGAGGTGGGGATTGACATATAACACCAACACACAGCCACGTGGGCGCGACTGGAGTGTAGATAGGTCGAGGTAGCCGAGTCAGGGTTGGAACAGAAACACTCATGAAAGGGTAGAGCCCCTTCAAATTCCCTTGTGCTGCAGAGATTCACTCCAGGTATATAAAGTCCATTTAAATCAGCAACATGATAACAGACCATAAGGGCTTAACACATATGATGATCAGCAATTGAGTCTACTGACTCTCCCCTAGTATGGGAGCAGCCTGGTAACATACAGAAGGTTGACCCAGTAGGTTAAGTAACCTGCTAGGGACCCCTCAAATTTATAAATAGTGCACTAAACGTGGCTGCTCCCCTGGGGTGCTTAAGAATAAGAGATAAACTTACTCAGTTCTTTCATTGGTCTGTTCCATATATACCATGGGAAAAGTATAGGAGGAGTGGGAAAGGAAAGTAAACCTCTTCTCAGCTATCAGGTAAGTTTTTAATGGTGTAGATAAAGGTGCTTGTCTGAGAATTGTATTTGCAATAAACCGAAAGAGAAAGAACTCAGTTAAAGTAGCACTCAATTATCAATGATGATTAGTGTATTGATTAAAAATAATCTTTATTATTCAATTTAAATGTTAAAATAAATGGTGTACAAAGAAACAAGAAAAAATAATAATCTTGACATGAATATGTCAGATATCTGGGACTGTGCCAGTAGTAGCGGATCGCTACATAAGAATAGACCCCTATTGTCGGTCTAAGAGTAGCAGTGTCTAGTTGCTTAAGTTGGTAAAAGTAAGTAATTACACTCCCCCTTGGCCAAGGTGAGGAGTATAGTGATGTGGAACTACAGATGATAAATCTCGTCAGCTGCTTGTATGATATAGTTTAACACAGCAATTTGTGCTGTAGTGATATGGTATGTTGTAGTTTAACGCCACGTTGCTATGCAGATGGAGGAGCAATAGAGTGCAGCCTTGCTGCTTGTCCTCAGTATATAGATGTATATCTAAAGTTTAGCCATATATACAGCCCCTTGCTCTGAGCGCACATTGCTATGCAGATGGAGGAGCAATAGAGTGCAGCCTTGCTGCTTGTCCTCAGTATATAGATGTATAGCTAACGTTTAGCCATATATACAGCCCCTTGCTCTGAGCCCCCTGTGGTCGCAGTTACCATCAGGGGCAGTTAGATAGCAGTGAAATGTTATCAGGGCAGTAGGAATTGCGGATGTAGGATACTACCCGTGTATCAGCTGTTTGGCTCTGTTTGGACAAAGTTGCACACAGGTGTGTTCCGCTCCTAGTCACTACAATAGGTGTTGCAGTGGAGTGTTAGGTTAGCTGTATTGTCTATAATGATGGCGTTCCAAACCATTCACCTCAATATCGCAGCCATAGTAATAATAAAGTCCACCACTACTGAAGTAAGGTAAAGCTGACACTGCTACAATTTAAAAAGCCTAGTCGACGATCGTTTCGCGTCTGCTGCTTTATCAAGACTCCTGGAGTGGACAGTTTACATCCCCACGGCATGAATGTCGATTTGGAGATAAAACATTTCCTCCAATGAATATGTGTATTTCTTTCCTCATCCACAGATCATCACAATATAGTGAGATCACAATATGGCGAGACCTTGACTGATCGTTAATATATTCTCTAACATTGCTTTGCTCTTTTGCAATGTTGTCCTCTAGGGGCCTCCAAGTTATTATCCCTGATATCTTATTTTCTTAACATATATCTTTAAAAGCATGTTCTCTTCAAATGTTATTTTCTAAAGTCTGTTTTAAAAAATATTTTTGGGAAAGATTCTAATTAGAACTCTCTTCAGAACTTTTCTAGAGCTTTCTTCAGAGCTTTTTTATATAGAGCTTTTGCATAGAGCCATTTTTCAAAGGTTGTTTCAACATCTTGCAGATATTTTGTGATTCCTTTGGATTGATTATCACCCATTGGGATACTCCAGTAGTCATAATTAATAAGATTATTATTACCTTTCATTTACATATCATGTGTATAGCTTCCTTTAAGGTATTTAGAGACATATGTGTGTTATTTATTTATATATGTATTATTTATCATTTATGTTTGTGTACATGTATTTTAAATGTATACAGATATATTATTTCATTTTTAATTTTTTCATGTTATAATGCATATATTGTTTACTACCATTATCGTTTTTCACATATATGATTTTTATTATTTTAATTTTTTATGGTTATTCATTTATATATATTTTCTATATATACCTATATTTTGTTGTCCCCTTTAGCATGTACTTGTTTTTAACATTATCCATTATTATCATTATTTTCAAACATAAAAACATTACTTGTCATGATTCATCATGAATTTGTTGTAGATAGAGGAACATTGCTATTTGGTGTTCTTACACATATGTTTATACATGTGGGTGAGCATATTTACCAATAGAGCCCTATCATTTATTTATTTTCTTCTTTTTTACTTTAATCATCACTCTTTACACATGTTCCCTTTCTCTGTGATAGATTGTGGGTGCATATATTAGTTTCAATCGGGCATGACGTCGGCTCTCTTGCATAATACACTCCCCACTGATTAATGTGGGCGGGACAACTGAGTAGCGTGACGTCACTTCCTGTTTTGATTTCTATATCAGGATAATGCAACACGAGTGAAAGCACTCTTTGACAAAGTCCCTGTGCGGACGAAATGCGTCAGAGCGCTGAGGGAGGACTCCTTCTCCCCTTTTTTATCCATGTTTGCCGGGAACCAATAAAAGGCTTTTATATTTTTTGCACAGTCCAGCCTTCTTGCCATTTTTTGTCCAAGCAGTGCCCGCTGATTACTTTCCTATGGAGAGGATATCCTGAGTCAGGGTTGGAGAGGTATGGTTGGTGAGAGATACTTGCAGGGGTTGGAGAGGTGCGGATCATTGAAGGTACTTAGCCGTGGTCAGGATCGGAGAGGTGCGGTAAGTCGTGGTACTTTGCCGAGCTCGGGGTTGGAGAGGTGCAGATCGTCGTTGGTAGCCGGGGTCAGGAGTTTAGAAGAGCGGAGTCCAGAAGAATAGCTGAGCTCAGAAACAGAGGAACTAGGAACCAGAGGACAAGACAAAACTGTGGAGGCAAGGGTAGCAGTGAACACTTCGCACATAGGAAGGTTTATGCTTAGCCTATTTGCCAGTGGGCCGGCTGAGCATATATAGGACACAGGGACCAATGAGGTAACAGGCTGCAGGAGGCGTGTCAGAGAGAGTGAGTGTGATAGGAAGATACGGTGCAGGAGACAGGTGTGGGGAGGATCCAGATGCGGAGAGACGAGGCGGCTCGTGCGCACTGACGGCACGTCGCATGTGCGCGCTGCGCACTGATGACGTTGTCGCATGGGAGGAGTCTGAAGGCGGGACCGGAGACAGTAGTATTAACCTCCGCGCGCCTAGCATGGCAGCTGGTCCCAAAAGAGAAGGAGAAGAGGCACCATGGATGACGGAAGGAGCGGGGGGCCCAATCACGGGTTGGGGTAAATGACGAGTGCGCCGAGCGCGTCGCGGATCACGGATCCTGACACTCCCCCACACAACATTTACATGTATTCCGCCTTCCAATTGGCGCGTGTGTAAATAGGTAACGATTGGTAAAGATTGGTTAAGTTGGTTGGCTATGGCTTACTAGCCTATTGTAGAATGTGTAGTGCGAAGGGGCAGGGAGGCCAAAGAGGTTGATACATCTTCCAACTCATGGACAGCATGCACACAGGTGAGGGACCAGGTGCAAAGCATAGCCTGGAAGGGTGGTGAGCAGCATGCGGAACCCAGTAAGCATACGGAAACACAGTCAGGGTAAGCCCAAGAAACCTGGGCTTGGGGAAAGCAGGGGTAAATTATCCAGAGCTGAGCTAAAAGTGTGATAAGTGCAGGCTAGCATTCTGATCTCGGACATAGCAAAGGAGGCTGGGAAATTCTGATATTTATAAGTAAGGTACAGCTGGTAATTAAGCAGCGTGCTGCAACATTGTAGAGTTAAAGCCTGGGGTGGAATTGCTACTCCCCACATGGCAATCACAGGCACTCTGCTTTGCAATTATATCCACTGGGCATTAGGTAGCAAAGAACATTATTTGCTAATAATGCAATTGACAGCCAAAATCTAAAATCTGAAATCATTAAACTCTGTAATGCTTTAGAATAAAAAAATTGATATGTCAGAAAGGTTTCAATGAAAGGTCAAATCCGCAATACCTGTGTTATTTAAAAAGTATCAAGGATTGTACATTTCATCAATATGTATTTGATCAAAGTATGGGCAGTTATTTATAGTACAAAAGCAATCATTAAGGACATACTTGAAAATGAGAGGTAACTCTTAATGTATTACTTCCTGGTAAAACATTTTATAAATAAATAAATAATTTTGCTATACTGTATGTAAATACAAAAACATACAGTACTCTCATCATGGGTTTCTTAGGCCTTGATTATACCCGGTCCGAGCGAGCATATGCGCTCCCTCGTGACGTCACTAGGGCGATGTGCATGCCCGAAACCTGCACTGCAGACAGGAGGCAAATGGAGGAGACAGGGAAGCGTGGCCATGAATGGTTCGCCCTCATTGGCTGAACCGCTCACGTGACGGGGCTGTCGCGCTCCAAAATTTAAAAATGAAAATCTGCATGGGAGAAGGTCGCGCCACGCGCGAAGTATAGCCAACTGCATTACGTTACATTAATTTGTTACGTCCAGCCCCCGTCGGTATAAGCACGGCCTTAGGATAGGAAAGAAGGCCCAGGGTATTAGTTTAGACATGTGAAATTTTGTTTCGAAATAAGAAATACCGTACAATCATATGGGACTGCTGAAGTCTATTCCCTACAATTAACACAACAATCTACCAGTAGCCAATCTGCAACAGTGTAACGGAATTAATAAATTACTATTGGATGAAATTTATGTCAACAAAAAGGCCTCAATACACATCGCACATGAAAAATGACATTTACAAATTTTCTTTAAAATAAGTATTGTTTATTTAGTTCAATCTTCTGGTAAAAATATGTTAAGCTTTCCACCACCTCAAAATATACCCTTTCAGCAGGTTCTCACACAACTAATTTTATTTCTGCCCTTTGAATTTCCTCCACTACAGATGTAGATCGATAGTTTGTCATGTAGTAGGTACAGAATCCGCCATGGGTATGGTCCTGGCACCCACCTGTTTGCAGAATCCCAGTGACCAGACTGTCATGATCTAGCCTGCTGTACCCATGCTTGGCTACCGGGATTGCTGCTGCTCTGCTGGCTCTCTCAAGGAACATTCCAGAACCTGAAACCTGACACCTCTGCACTTGTGCTTAACCTCTCAGCCTGCCTATATAAACTAAGACTTCCTGTCTGTCAGTGCCTATTTATACCGGTTCCTCAGCTCCTGCTAGGTTCCTGTGTTTACTGCTGTTGCTATTGTCCTGTTCCAGTCTCCTCATTGCCGACCTCTGCTTGTGACCCTGAGCACGCTATCTGCTGCCTGCCTCCGACCTCTGCTTTTGACCCCGACCACGGTCCCTGCTGTTCCTGCCACTGTCATTCACTCCAGCCGTAGATCAACCCTTGACAGAATAAACAGGCCCTATCATGGGTCCCGCCGAACAGAGCAGACCAAAGCTCAGCAGATTATTGACTTGCAATGTGCCATGGTTCGCTCCCAAGAATAACAAGGACATGTTTACAACCGTCTTTGCCACGTGGAAGCTGAAGTGAACTGCGTGCTGCCTTAGCCGCTGTGCCTGTTCAAAACACAGTGCCTGTGGAAACTGCTCCCCGTGAACCCCTTCCGGAAAAAAAATTGGGGAAAAAAACAACCATTCTCGGGTTTTCTCAACCCATGCAGACTTCTATTTCAGTTACAGCCCACAATCTATAATACTGAGGAGGCCAAGGTGGGACTAATTATCACCCTGCTCAAGGATGAGGCCATTGCTTGAGTCTCCCCTATGTAAGAACAGAATATCCCACTACTAATGGACCTGGAGGAATTTATCGAAACCATGAGCCTGATTTTTGATGACCCTAACCGTGGTGCAACCGCTGAGGCAACTCTGAACAACCTTCATCAAGGAAGACGATCGACAGCTGAGTACGCTGCTGAGTTCCGCAGATGGATTACCAATACGGAGTGGAATGAGGCCACCCAGAGATATCATTTTTGGCAGGGTCTCTCTGAGCAAAATAAAGACTTAGTGGCCAGGGTGGTGCCTCCAGAGGGGGGTGCATTCAAATCGTTTCTGCATTCAAATCAATCGAAGGCTTACAGAAAGACGATTTGAGAGACAGGGGTTCATGCCAAACAACTCTGGGTTTAGAGATATCAGCACCCAAAACGTTCCAGGGAGACTGAGGAGGAACCGGATGTCGCGCTGGTTATTGTCTATCCTTCCAAACCAAAGAAGGGTTAATATTTAACTTTGCTGAGAAGGTTAATGATTTACAAACATTAGTGCTCCTTCACACACTAACTTGTGATGCAGGATCGCCTTTTTCTGATTAGATTGGTTGCTAAAACTCCACTGTCTACCAACTAATTATACCAGCACGCATACACGTCTCTGTTTGATACCAACATAATAGAGATACAATCTAGCCATAGAACATGTATCTACATGTTTGCTAAAGGCAGCTAAGTAAAGAATATATATAGATTCAGGGCATCAGAGTGCTCTTAGGACTCATACATACCTTTGATACAGAGTCAGAGTGTAAAAGAGATCATTGATCCCGCTATCATATACAGGATCACTTAGTCTAATAGGTTTATGCATACTTAGAGGTCTACTATTTTTACATTCAGACGGGTATATTTGCTAACACACCTAGTTCTGAACATATAGTCTACCTCATCTTATTGCACAATGATTTGGTTCATTCGATGTTTTTTTTACTAACTTTTCTCTCACAGTATCCATTGTACTTGGATGCTCATTATTTTACATATTATTCAAAATAAAGTATTTTAACTAAGTCACCAAACATATATATATATATAGAAAAAAAACAGAGTACAATCAGCGCAGATTCCAAACACTTAGTGGGATTGTAGTAAAGAATATATTAACTACCCCTGGCCAATCAGTCAAACAGGAGGTGTTATACCTTACAATCTATTCTTGCTTGAATGCAGCCAATTAGGTCTGCGGCTCCACACTTGCCGCAATGGATAATGTAGGGAAGAGATGACCTAGGCGCAAATAAGCCAGGAAAGAGACAAAAGCGAAAAATATCATAGGGCAGTAGTTCTGTTAATATCAGAGATAAGGTGGTAAGATACACTACAATTAATCAGCCAATTATAAGCCTTTAATCCACCACTGGATTCAGGAACACTGGTACTGGTATTTCCTCGTTGTTTGATGGATCTCAGACTCTCCAGTGTGCTGCTTACTTCAAGGGTCACCTTTTCATCTGCAGCAGCCGCGTATCTCCTTAACATAGGATAGAGCTCACCGGGGAGGGGTGGGGGGGGGGAGGAGGGGGGGGGGGAAGAGGGACAATGGAACAAAGATAGTGTAAAATCTTATTATAAAAATTATCTAAAAAATAACAAACAGTATCTCACTCACATGGTGTGAAATAATCTCAAGCAGTTGAGAGTTTTAAATTGAGTCTCTCACACTCGTAGAGTAAGGTGTCCGTCCACTGCACTGCTGTTAGCTGTTTACTTCCGCTCACGTGTTCCGGCTCCAATTCGCGAGACTTCGACCTCCGATGACGTCACAGCGCTTTCTCCCTCTCCGGTCTGCAGCGCGTCTCACTCCTGCTCGGTTTGCGATATCTGAATAACTGCAGGATCTTGCCCTTAACCAGGCTAACAGCAGGGCAGTGGACCGGACACCTTACTTACGAGTGTGAGAGACTCAATTTAAACTCTCAACTGCTTGAGATTATTTCACACCATGTGAGTGAGATACTGTTTGTTATTTTTAGATAATTTTTATAAAAAGATTTTCACTATTTTGTTCCATTGTCCCTCTTCCCCCCCCCCCCCCTCCCTCCCCCCCCCCACCCTCCCCGGTGAGCTCTATCCTATGTTAAGGAGATACGCGGTCTGCTGCAGATGAAAAGGTGACCCTTGAAGTAAGCAGCACACGTGGAGAGTCTGAGATCCATGCAAACAACGAGGAAATACCAGTACAGTGTTCCTGAATCCCAGTGGTGGATTAAAGGCTTATAATTGGCTGATTAAGTGTAAGTGTATATCTTACCACCTTATCTCTGATATTAACAGACATACTGCCCTATGATATTTCCTTTTGTCTCTTTCCTGGCTTATTTGCGCCTAGGTCATCTCTTCCCTATATATATATATATAGTGGTGCGCCGCAAAGGGAATCTTCCTCTTCATAGTACCCCAGTGTACCCTTGCTGCTTATAGATACAAGATGCTGCATCTGTACACAGAGAAGAGATGAAAACAATAATTATATAATCAATAGCAAAGGATGTGTGACATGTAAGCAGGGTCTACAAGGTTTAAAATTAAAAACATGTGTAGTATTTTTTTTAAACAACACTGAATGCCATTTTTAATGTATTATAATTTAACAAGCATTTTATGTTTATACAACAACCATTTACAAAGTCACATCCCCTTCGTCTTCTGAAACAGGCTCTAGCACTCCCCCCTTTTTGAGCCTAGCCCTCTCTATAGCAGTGAACCAATTGTATCTAGTGACTGCCTGGTCACATGATCTTCCCCACAGAACTTTGCATCTTTGGTCCTCTTCTGCTGCACGGACAGCCATTTAGTGAACCCCGAGTTGAATCTTCGCTGATCGATCACAGGAAAACGGATCGACAACTTAGCTAATTAGTTATCATTGTGTGGATTGTATTATGCACATATTAAAGCGGAAAAAAAGTTACATGTAAAAGAAAAAAACTGCTTGGACTGCTGCTTTAATGCAATTCATATTTGTATCTATACTTTTTAGGTATTGAACACCCTGCAGGGAATAATAGGTTATCTACTAGGAATTTAAGACTAGTGCAGAGGAAACTATTTGGGATTTACATCTGAATCCTAAAAATTCTACAGGATTCAATTAGCAGGTTGATCATTAACCTTTTTAGATTTTGACTGTTCAATTAACTTTTATTTGTAACATGAGGAATGTTTGTATTTGTAGAAACATTGATGACAGTGATTCATAAATGTTGTCATTTATTTTTATTATTGTACAGTATCTTTTTGCCTAATTATTTGCACTATCACACAATTTATTAATAACATGTCCACTATTTATTAAATATTGATTACAATGAATTGACAGTATATATGAAACACATACATAAAACACTTTGAATTCTATATATATATATACAAATAGAAAGATAAACATAAACATATATAAAAATATATATATATATATATGTAAATATTTAGAATTTTTGTATTGTCTTTTCACATATTCACAATTAAATGTTAATTTGGGTGTTAATTGCATGAAATTGATTTGTAGGTACTACTTTGTTATGCTGACATAATTAGGTAACTTTTTAAAACTGGCATTTTGTATCTTTATATTTAGGTGTACACTTTATTTATACAATAGAGATTTGCAAACCAACCTCTGTGTGTTGTATTCTTTTCTGTTATGGATTACCAGCTGCAGAAGGGAAGAGCTTACTTCACTAGAAATACAAAGGGATTGAAAAAGAAGTAGAAGATTTCTTTTGTTGTCTACAATTGAGAAGCAGGCCCTTTTTATGTTCTGCATCATGTCTTTCTGGCTTCTTGTAAACAGTGAGGACACTATCAGATCAGCAAAATCCATGGCTGATTCAGCACTACGATTCCAACTGCTCCAATAACTTGACAGAAAAGATAAAGTTCTCAGACAAGGATGTTCAAATAATGTACTTGTGGCATCACTGCATATCTTTAGCAATGTTTAGCCCAAGAACAGAGAGCCTGCCATCTCACATACTGTAGTGATGTGAACCAAATTAAGTCAATGCAGAGGCATGAATATAAAATACATCTAATGATAGAGGGAGAAGTTTCAGGTACAAGCTGTAGCAGTCGTGCACAGAGTTTTGAGGAGACAATGAGAAATAGCACCTCTTTCCATACAACCTAAGAAAGAGATATTTTTTATCAGTTTCTATAGTGCAATAATTTGTTTTAATGCTACATAGCAAACATTGAAAAGCAATCACTATCACACTTTTTTCCCCTTCTGGAAGCTGTATGGGGGAGTTGCCTTCTTACAATGGTTCTAAGTGGGAGATTGAAATAGTGTTATGTTGTAAAATGAGTATCACAACGGAACACCCATATGCCCACAAATCTATCCTTTGATTTCTCTTTTTTCTTCTGAATTAGATTTTTCAACTAGTGTATCCTCTGGATCAGGGGTGCACAAAGTTTACCTGCACCCCCCTGCCTCGCAGCTGCAGCGTTCGCGCACCCCCTCTCCTACGACACGGTGTTAAATGACGCTGCGGGTCATGTGACATCACATAATCCCGCAGCGTCATTTGACGAGCGTTGCCATGGTGACGAGCCATTTCATTTGACGCCGCGTTGCCATGGCGATGCGTCAACGCGTTGCCATGGCGACTCTTCGCCGAAGAGCCGGCTGGCAGCAGATAAGGGATGTTGCAGAGACCTCACGCCTCCTCTGGCATTTAATTTAAATGCCTTGGGGAAGGGCGTCCGGCTTCTGTGACTGCTGCGCCCCCCTAGAAAATCTTGCGCCTCCCAGCTCTGGATGGCTATTAAAGGCTATTGGGGCTATTTAACAAACGCTTCCTGTTGCAAAACTGGGGCTAACCTGGAGCAAAACAATTACACCAGATTAAAGAAAAATAAATAAATGAAGGAACTAGTTTTTTTTTCTTTGATACATATAGTTACAGTTGTTTTTGGTCCCAGTTTTCTACCGGGTTCGTATCCAGGAAACCGATATATACTGTAACCCTGTATGCTCTGCTACTTTTGCCAATTTTAAAAGCTGCCCATGGAGAGGAGTTTATAGCCTTTTAATATGTTAACCTGTACTGTATTTAAATACATTTTGAACATGTTTATAGCACCAACAAACACAAATATTGTAAAGTTTAATGTAGCAGGAACCAGTAAAAGCTAAGAACATTAATGGGTGTTAAGTGGATTTTTGTTTTCTTTAATATGTTAACCTGTATAGTACTGTATGTAAATGAACATGTTTATAGCACCACACATATTGTAAGGTTTAATGTAGCACGAACCAGCAAAAGCTAAGAACATGAATGGGTGTTAAGTGGATTTTTGTTTTCTCAGAGATCTCATATTTGTGAAGGAGAAAGTATATTTACAGTACTTTTCAGTACAGCATATCAACTTTTAAATTGCACAGATAGTTGGCACTGTATTGTCAAAGTACAATATTGCACATTATTTTTGTTTGTTTCAGTGTATTCTTAAACAGAAAAACACACACCATTGTGCACTCAAAGCAAAATGTGCAATATGTTAAAAAAAAGGAGAGGCGGTGTGGGGGGCATTTCCCACTCTAATGGTCCACACTCACAATAAATCTTCTTGATCAGCCATATAAGAGGAGCAGAAATCATGCATCTGTATAAGAGGATTGGCGATAGTTATTGAGCAGTAGTCCCAACTCAGTATGCTGAAAATGGAGGTCTGCTCTGCTCGTCTGCTTTGGCTTCCAGCACCCATAGCATCCAGAACACAGTCCTTCTGTGTCACGTGAGATCTAATTCTCGTCTCACGATATCTCGGCAGGTTTACTGGTTTATGGTCTCACACTCTATGGCGCAGGCTCTCACGCTACACATTTCACAAAGCTTCATCAGGGGTGTAGTGATTAGCATATGTCAAAAGTAATTTATGGAATAATGTAAATTAAGAGAATGTAGTAAAGAAGGGATAACGGGGCCTCCACCCCATATTTTTACCCGCCCATTTATAATTTTTTGATTTTTTCTTTAAAAGGTGAAAACACGAGTAATGAAGTTGCAATTTACAAACAGGAAAATCTGTGAACAAATGTGTATAGGATGATACCGTAGATATTTTACCTGACTGTGTTTGAACCACAGAAATCCCTTACTTTTTAGCATAATGTTATCGCCATTTTACGTATCATCGAAGGGATTTGTGTTACGATACTTTCGCGTTACAACAAAAATTGATACATTTTAATGGAAGTGTTGCTTAGTCATATGCAAATCCTATGCTGATGAGAAGATTACCTAACAACCTAAGATCCTCAGACCTCATGTTGGTGCATGGAAATAATACTACGATATTTAAGGCCTTCCAAAATCTGGTCTTGCCAATATCTATAGATTATCATTGAGTGATTTCTGAGAATATTCTAAAAGCAATGTACTAAGTACTGTGTATAGGACTTAACGCTTTCATTACAAAAGGTTAATTTATTTTATATATTTTTTTTTTGCTCCCGTGAATTTTATTTAATCACTATTTCATTTAACGCATTGTCCTTTCCTCCCTTTAGACCAGGGGCGGGGAACGTCAGGCCCGAGGGCCATAATAAGGCCCCCGAAATCATTTGTTCTGGCCCTGCTAAGGCAACTGCTATAACCAGGGTCACGCTAAATTTTAAAAAAATGGCCGCCGCGCGCCCGATCGGGAGGAGGATGTGTGAGGCGCCGGCAGCCCTACACGATCCCCAGCAGCCACTGTACTAGCCCCAGCAGCCACCGTACTTCCCCCGCAGCAGTCCCCGCACTTCCCCAGCAGTTCCCCCCGCACTTACCCCAGCAGCCGCCCTACACGATCCCCCCAGCAGCAGCAGCAACTACCAGAAGTAGGGGGGGGGATCTGTGTGCCTGCATGCCTGCCTGTGTGCCTGTCTGTGTCTGTATGGCCCACGAACGATGTTATAAATATCCAAATGGCCCTTGGCAGAAAAAAGGTTCCCCACGCCTGCTTTAGACAGTCATCTGCATTGGGTCCTTTTAGTGTTTGGACATAATCTAACATTCATTTGGTTTTTATAACCAAACCATGTTTGTATAACTTATTGTTATTATATGGTTTTCATTGACACTGTATACATGTGTATCTCAGAGTGACTATTGATGAATATCCATTATGTCTGTTTTTACAGCTTAGAATTATTTATTTGGATAAGATATTGTCTTCTTGAAATATACATCTTTTTCCATTTCTAAATATTTTACATGTATGTTTTACAAATCCTTCTTTTTAGCACGTTTACATGTCAGCAGATGGCATTTCATTATTCATTTGTTTTTAATTTATCATTATGTTGTATATATATTTTCTCCTTGCCCCTCCTATTTATTTTGTTGGGTGTTTATTATTTTTGTTAGTTTTTGTGAATTGTCTGTTTGTTTACTACTCACGTTAATACTCTTATCCCTGAAGTACCCACGTTGAAGGGTTAATCCCAAGTGTGCTATAGATTAGCATAATTACTAGGGAGTATATAAGGGGGTGTAGTGCCTCCATGTTTCAGCCTCTGATGAAGTCAGAACAAACATTCCTAAGCGTCATTACGCTTTTATTACTGGGGGAACTAGGGAGCCTAGGAACTTTGAGCCATGCACTGCGTTCCAGAGGAAGAGCTTTGTGGGCCCACCACCAAAAGCGGATACGCGTCATCAGCCCAGCTAGGAAGCAGTGTTTCTTACATTGGCCTCACCTGATACCTGAGGAATGATCCTATTCTCTTCTATGCTTATGTATCAGCTACACTTTTGAGTAGTTGGATTACTTTAGTGCCAATAAATTGATTTTATTTACGGAATCACGGTATGGAGCCTGCACTCTCCTTCTTTGTTTTATCACGCAAGAACGCCAGCAAGATGGCAGTCTAACAAACACAAGACATCAGAAGGGAGATCGTTTGCCTTAAATAAAAAAACAAGTTGAGTGAAACCTCAGTGACAAGGGGTCTTATGTTCAAGGACCTTCCTAGTGCGGAAGTAAGGGTCTGAAAGTTGAAATGAAAGAGCTACTAAACCATGGAATTGGTGAAAAACTGTTATCAGGCCATACAGGACCAGTCTTCTCATTGAGATACTTAAACTTTTATTACGTTTCATAGTTGTGTGTGGGATGGGGGGGTTGAAGGAGTAAGGAAAATCAATAGTGGGAGGGGGGGGGAGAATTGTGGAACATTACCCCAGACGTGGACATATTACGATTATAAAAATTACATGGAAGAACCCAAATGGCAAAAATACAGTAATATATAGGATACATTATACTTCAAAATCCAATCTAACCCTCGTATCCGATACCATTTTGTTGGCTGTCTCCCTGGGTGACCCAAGGAAATTAAGGGGTCTTCATGGACAGAATATTGGTCTGGTTTATGCGGTGGGTGTCCTTTGCGGTTGTATGAAAGCCTCTATTAAATTGGCCATAGATTGCCCCATCGTCCTCGAAATTTTGAGCAAGGTCTCGCAGTATCCCAGTAGTCTTTTCTTTTAGAGAATACCATATTCTTGTTTGTATCTGGTGTGCGAACCGGCAAGGGTCTGGCTCCCAGGCTATTGCTATGGAACAATGCGTTGCTTGTCAATTACATGGCTAATGAAGATTGTTTTGGTATCAGTAACATATTCTCACGGGTTTGTTGTAGAAGACATACCATGGGTCGAGAGTGGGAAGTCAAAGCCCAGAATCTCTGTGTCAGCTATGTAATCTTTTCCAGTTCCGCCAACCCAGGGACACATGCACCTACTACTGAAACATGGGCGGCGGTTGGCCATAGGCCCTTAGGAACATAGGAGGAGGAGAGTTACTCACCAAATGTGTCCAGTACTGAAGACAAAAGGTAAACACACAGAGTGACTCTGAGCTGGGAGATGGAGTAACGGGGTGGCTGTCGGTCCTCAAACTCCCATCTTCCCAGTCCTCTCTCGCCTCTCGGACGATTCGAGGGAGCGCAGCAGCCATTTTTTTTTAATTAGCGAGACCCAAGTTAAGCGCGGTCGGATTGGGTGCCGCGAGGACGCGCTATAAGGGGCCTGAGTTGTAATTACATTGCTACACCTTATGTTATAAAGGATGTTTTTGTTTCATGTGATTGAGTACATCAGGCAGGGGAGTGGGCTCGAGACAGAAGATATGTAATGGATGAAAGGGGGGCTTGCGAAAAAAGTTTTAGCTCACCCCTGCGAGTCTCAATAAGCAGGCTCTAAAGGAACACTATGTTGTCGTAATACAATACTACCAGCCTGTATGTACAACATTGCCTACACCGAGTGGTATTAATAACTATGGGAAGGGTGCTCATTGGCAACAATAACATGGGTGTCCTGATCAGATTAATATGCAACATAGGTATTATTACCCATTAGGTTCCTAGCTAAGCCTTATAAACAATCAGTAATTACATTGACGTGAGTTTAGGGTACATTTATGGGTCAGCGCAAACCTCGTGGACCTCAGGATATTGATGGAACCGGATGAGAGTTTGAATGAATACAAAAAGGTAAGAAAGAGGATAAAAACCACAGTATTAGTGCATCACATCCACATGTGTGGGGGATGGGGGGGTGGATGGTGTGGAAGGAGGATACTGGAAGGGTTGATGGGTGATTTTCCACTATCTAATCAAAGAATACAAAATATATGGATTCACGTGACTCACACGGGCTTGTGTGGTATCTTCTCCTCAAACGCAGAGAAGTGAGGGTTAATGCAGCTCATATGTGGAGTCATCAATACACATAAAACATCACACGGCCTATGGTGAGTTCTTGCCCTCGAGGGTGGGTGTCCTGTAGGATGGTGTCTGGTCGTCTCAGCACATATCCCCGATAGGTGTGGTGTGTGAGTGTCTCCTTCCCCGTTGCCCGAAGACAAAAAGAGTGTGCAAACAGGGTAAACAATATAACAGGTCTTTATTAGGTAAACAGTGAAGACATGAGATAAAACATGCAATAATGTTGTGCACATAAAAGATATAAAAACAATTTAGACACAATGAACTACACAAATTGAATAGACAAAAACAAAAAAGACACTCAGTTTTTGTTTTTGTTTTTGTCATATTCAATTTGTGTAGTTCATTGTGTCATAAATGTTTATATCTTTATGTGCACAAAAATGATGATCTGCCTTTTTCAGCCTCATGTCTTCACTGTTATACCTAATAAAGACATGTTTTAATGTAACCTGAGTTGCACACATTCTTTTAGGTCTCTAGGGAAACGGGGAGAGGAGACATCACACACCACACCTTATGGGGGGATATGTTGGCTTGAGACGACGAGACACCATCAATACAGGACACACCACACTCTGAGGCTAGAAATCACATTGTGGTAATTGGGCCGTGTGAGTTTCTATTGTGTATGAGACTCACCATATGATGCATCATGTCTGCATTAACTCATTTCAGTCTGCGTTGAGGGAGAAATACACACAAGCCCGTCTGTGCTACTCCTTCCACCAGGGGGAGGAAGTAGCGAAGAGCCAGTAACTGTCGCTTTAGAGTGTGCTCTCCAAGAAATTTTTCTAGGGGAGGCTCACGGACGCAAAAGTGAGGTACCCCCACATGTTCGATTAGGGGCTCCCCACAAATGGTCTCAGCACGCTTTGGTTAATTGGTGTGAAGTGCAATGTAACCTGAAGGGTAAATTCGACACGTGTTGTATGTTCTGTGCCATGCATTTTAATTGTATAAACCTTATGTCAGGGTATGGCGTTCTCCAAGCGAGGACGTTGGATTTTCCACCAGGGGGAGAGTGTAGCCTGGAGCTCCCGCAGCTCCTTGAGACCCCCCTCCCCTTGGACAGCTCGATCGCGGGTGCCGAAAGACCCGACGGCTGCTTCCAAGGGTGGGGCAGGTCTCCTCACGCGTTTTGCCCTGGAACAGGATTGTGTGTTTTCCTGGTCTCCAGGCTGCCGGGTCTCCTCACGCGTTTTGCCCTGTCTCCAGGATGCCAGGTCTCCTCACGCGTTTTGCCCTGGAACAGGATTGTGTGTTTTCCCGGTCTCCAGGCTGCCGGGTCTCCTCACGCGTTTTCCCTGTCTTCAGGCTGCCAGCACTCCTCACGCCTAACTGTTGCAACAATGTTGCAATCCCTTGCGGGTTTCTTGGCTTCAGCCAGTTGCCTTGGCAAACCCCCTGCCTTTTAGCAGGACAGACTGCTCTCCCTCCCCTTGCCAGGTGGGATTGTCCCAGTAAATTTCCCATCAGCCCAGACCAGCATGCTGTCTCTTAGTACCAGCAGCCATCTTGAGCAGTCATCTCTCCCATCTTGTTAAGTTACTGATTTTCACCTATCCCTATATCGTGCATGTAGCTCTCTTCCCTTATAGCTCCCCTTTCCCTCCATTGCTCTCATGTCCCAGTGTTCCCTCAGTACTTTCCCCCCCTTTTTATTTGTATGTTGTTGCCCCAAATAAACGCTTCAGCAAGTAAGAAGGTTCCCGTGCCTGATATATGGGATTGAGTTAACCTGTGCCTGTCCCTACGCATCTGTCAGGGTGTGCTTGGGCCAGAACACGTTTCGCAAACATCATAGCCCCTGTGCCAGATTCTGTTAAGATTTAAATGTTATTATTATTATTATTAGAGTTTATTTATAAGGCAGCAACATCTAATAATAATGCTTTTTCCTTGTATGGCACTGACAGTGGACACAGCGCTGTACATATAGTTTTTACTAGGCCCTAGTGCCTGCCCCGTAGAGTTTACAATCTATGCTTTTTGGGGGAGATAAAGGGACTTGCCTCAGGAGCTGACACCAGGATTTGAACCAGCAGCATGCTAGAATATTCCGCGGCGCGGTACAATACAGGAGCGGAATGATATCGATGGCATCAGTGTTCCGGAACCCGGAGTGCCTTGGAAACCCAGGTGAGCCATCACCCAAGGCTACCATGGTCCTGGTGGTATCCAACTCTGCTGGCCCGCTCCACGGGCGCTGCCTGGAGGCATAGAGGCTGCAATCGGCCTGGGGGTGTGGCCAAGGAGAGAAGGAAACAGCATGGAGCGGAGAGATGTGAGAGGGGTGTGTGTGTGTGTCTCGAGCGTGTCACACCATTGTGTCCAGTATGTTTGGAGAAGCCGCCTGGCAACCTTAGCCTCTGCTCAAGAAAGGTCGGGAAACTGTGAATTACATAAACCGAATGACATACCAAATAAGGATAAATAAGCGCAAACAGATACAAAATGAAATGAGGGGCACACTCATGAGAGCTAATACTCTAGAGCAGGGGTTGCGCAAACTTCTTGAGCTGCGGGCCCCTTCCTAGGAGCCGCAGCGTTCGCCCTCCCCCCCCCCCACCCCCTTCCCCCCTCTCCCAATGGCTCGCGTCAAATGACGTTGCGGGTCATGACTCTGGCACTGAGTGTGAAGCAGGGGAACCTGGTTCAATTCCCGGCGTCGGCTCCTTGTGACCTTGGGCAAGTCACTCTATCTCCCTGTGCCTCAGGCACCAAAAACATAGATTGTAAGCTCCACGGGGCAGGGACATGTGCCTGCAAAATGTCTCTGTAACGCGCTATGTAAAACTAACAGCGCTATACAAGAACATGCTATTATTATTATTATTACCTGCATTTATGCACAGATGTTCCCAATGCAGCAGAATGATGGAGGAAATGGCTGGGACGATTTGAACAGTTTCTAGAGGACGTGGGAGTGAGTGAAGATTAAAGGAAGAAAAGTCTCTCACTCCACTGTGCTGGGGCCAAAGCATATGATCTTTAGGACACTCTACCTGCAGGTAAAACCACAACGTATGAGCCGTGTGTAACCCTGGTCTCCAGCAGCTCCTTGAGACCCCCCTCCCCTGGAGCAGTTTGAGCGCGGGTGCCGAACGACCCGACGGCTGCTTCCAAGGGTGGGGGCTGGAGCAGGGAGCAGCGCGGCTTCTCCTGCGTGCGGCCGGTTGCCGGGGACGCGATTGGGCCGTTGCTAAGGCCGCGATCGCGTCTCTAAGGTCCCGGCGGCCGCAGAGCAGGGCGCCGCCATTACAAACTGACTCGCGCATGCGCAGTTGTAGCGTTAGCGCGAAAGGCCCCCAGATAGATCGCGCGAGGGCAGGAAGAGCCCCAGAGACAGGGCAGAGTCGCGCATGCGCAGGAGAAGCGCGCACGCGGCCCCAACGCTATAGCAGCCTCCTGGGAACTACAACTCCCAGGAGGCATAGGGAGACAGGCACCAGGTGCCTCATAGCGGCCAATAGGGCTGGAGGAGTTTCAGCCCGGGAGAATAGATACATTTCCCGGGCTTTGGTCACGTCAGTTGGAGCAGCGGACCTGAAGGGGAAGGAAGGATGCAGGGAGTGAGTGCAGCTCCTGCATCCAGATAGGTACCCACACCTTCCAGGTAGGCCCCAACTCCCCACCAGGTTAGGGGGTAACTGAAAAGGGACGGCCCTAGATAGGGAGGTCACCCTTAGTGTGTGTAAGGTGCAGGTTTGGCAGTGCCACAGCGGGTAGTGCTGTGCGCACTGGCAAATAGGCACAGCGTGCGAGCAGTGGATTGATTGCTGCGGGTTCCAGGGTATTGTGTTTGTACGATTGCCAGCTGTGTGTGTGTCGCTGCATGTGCTGGGCGCAGTGTGTGCAGCGTGTGTGAATGTCTGCAGGCGGACGGTGAGAGCTGTGTGTCGGCTGCAGGCGTGTTAGTGTTAGGAGTTAGGAGTAGTTAGTGAGTTACAGATAGGACTTGGGTAGCTAGGGGAGAGGGGCAGGTTATTACTCCGCAGGCCCTAGGAGTTTTCCCCAAGCCACCCCAGGTTGCGGTTCATCAGGGACAGGCCCTAGGTTAGGGTTCCTGTCACTTTAGGGATAGATAGGGATAGCGGCGGTTGCTGTTCCCGGAAAGCGGTTGGACCCACGTTGGGGTCCACAGAGACTGTGTTCCCGAGGGGACCGCCCTAGCGGTCCACAAGTGCAGGAGTTCGGTTGGAGGAGTCCTCGCCGATTGACCCTTTGAGAAGAGTGTTGCAGGCCCGAGCATCGGAGTGCTCGGAAGGTACCTCTGTATTATATGTGCACCAACAGGCCTATTAATTTAGTGACTGCGCAGTCACCCACGATCTCCGTAGGAGTACGGGACATTGGGTGGGGGGTTACAGGACACTGGGTGGGAACACCAGACATTGGGCAAAAGGTGCTCCAGTATTGCATAAGGTTATGATGTTGTGTAATGTTATATATATATATATATATATATATATATATATATATATACCTCAACAATATTATTTAAAAATAAATAATATTATTTATATAAATGAAGGAAGGACATTTTAAATAATGGAAAAAGTTAGTAAGTGTTAAAACGTAAAATGTCTCAATATTATAACAACATTTGCATTAGGTTTTGGTTGATCGTACATGAGTATAGAGTCCATCGCATATTTTATAATGCGTGTTAAGGATTAACCAATGCGCATGTGCAGTGTATTAGCGAATGTGTCTCAGACATGAAAATCCCTGTTAATAGTGCTGCTACTTTTACGAACAGATGTTATTTTGCATCGCATTAGCTTTGAGGATAACTGTTAAAATGAAGAAAAATAACATCCGCACCCAATTTCGGTAACAAGCGTCATTAGCGCAAAAATGACGGATAAGAAGTGCATTTTGAAAATTCACTATGGCAGGGTATTATTGTTACAAATGTATAAAGACTAAAATAAAGTGAGGGTAAGATGTAATTGGAGTAAATAGAGGCAAATAAATCAAAGCCCTCACAGCTCCAACTGTATGTCAGGAACAGTAGGATGTTTAAAAAAGCATTAAGACTCATGCAGGTGCCAGGCCAAAGTGTATATAGTACGAAAGCCCAAATGACAGTGAATGGGTTATAGTAAATGAGGTTTCATTTTTACAACAATGGGTTAGGTTACCATCTTTAAAAGAAATGCTGCATGGGCAAAGTTAATAAATAATCATTAAGTCAATTCTCAAATTCCTTCATATTTAAACTCTATAAAAGAATGTAGAATTTGTACAAGTAGAAAAGTAAAACAGATATGTTTGTTTTTTTTCCATTTTGATAGTCCAGTCGTCAGCGGAGCATTTTCACAAAATACACTTGTATATGTTCCTCAGTGCAGGAGGAGAGAGCATAATAACATGGCCTTGATTACCTGTGAGTCAGGGTTTGGCCTAAGTCCACGTCCATGCTGATGGAGAGCTCGCATGCTACGCGATGAGTTACATTAGGGCAATGAGAACGTATATGCTGCACGTGTGCGACGGCAGGAGCTATGCTTGGAGACAAAAAAAAATTGTCTTGCTAGCGCCACGGCCGGGTCACGGGAGCGGTTCACCCAATGAGGGTGAACCAGCTCCAGGACGTCACTGCCATGGCCCCCAACACACCTCCCCATCGCGTCTGCCTGCAGGACAGAAAATCTCTCCTGCTGCAGGCAAGCGGGGGCGCAGGCAGCATGGACGAAGCCTTACTTTGCTCTGAGGATGGGTTAGGGCAGGGGTGCTCAACTCCAGTTCTCAAGATCCTCACAACAACTCTGGTTTGCAGGATATCCCTGCTTCAGCACAAATGGCTCAATCAATCAGTCCCTGCTTCAGCACAGATGGTTTTGACCTTTGTCTTTGACTGAGCCCCTGATTGAGCCACCTGTGCTTAAGCTGAGATATCCTGAAACCTGACATGTTAGGAGGGCTTGAGGACTGGAGTTGAGCACCCCATGGTAAGGGCATAGGTAAAGATGACCCAAATAAGGGAAAGTGCCAGAGTAGGAAGAGGGGATGAAGGTAAATTAAAGAAATTCTCTCGAAAGGAACAATAGGCAGATGAATACAAGAAGCTGATCACTTTGTCAAAGTTGCAGTACGTAGCATAGTAATTATGTGTATCTAAAAAGTCTCCTATCTGTGAAACTTGCGGAAAACAGCACACAATGTATTAGAGAGAAATGGAAGGAAATACACTTTTGTTCTTGATCATTTGGGGGGTTTTCTGCAGTCGTAAGACGTTGATAAACAACAACTTCAGAAGGCCGAGCCTTCTCCATGTATGTACTCTGACCTCCTCCATCCATGTCAGGTCTCACTAGCATGGACAATCTGATGCCTGCTTCTCTGCTACCCAACATGGAATAAATCAGGACAAACATAAATAACCAAAGAGAATGCAGGAAGAGTATCCCAACAATCAAGATAGGCAAATATATAATAATAATAATAAGAAGAAGAATACAGATAATACACATCAACATATTACTAAATGTGCAAATTAAAATAGTTGTAGAGATTTAATTCAATTTCTAAAAGTTTACGGTACCTGGTGATGAAGAAGCAGCTCATCAACAAAATGCTTCACTTCAGAAAAAAGTAGATGAATTAAAGGTCCTCTTAATATTCGGCATCTGCCCAATAAAATAAGGCACTTTGCCATAGATTGCTGTATCTGAAACTAAATATGTAAAAAAAAATTGCAATTAAATCTATCTATCAAAGTTAGAATAAATCAAAGAATAGAACAAAATACTCTTAAAGTGGCATGCTGATTGACACAACATACACATAAAAATGCAATTAAGTTCTGTGTCATGAGGACATGGATGTATGACTATTTAATATGTTCTGCAAATAAAACAATGCTAAAATACTAACAATTGTCTGACTGTAGAGTGGGACACGTAAAACAAAATTCACTTACAAGCACAATTGCTATAAACACTGGAGAAGAGTGAAAAATCATATTTAACATTTGCAATCTGATCAGCTAGCACCTGCAAAATGTTACATTCTGGAGCTGTAAGCAAAGCTGCTTGAAGTTGTTACTACAGAGCAACCTTTAACTCATCCCTAAATTTCTGATTGGTAGCTACATTTAATTAAATGTCACCCTTTGAATTTAGGTGTACTACTTAGTTATAAGACATTACTGCTTACTGTGGCAGAACAGTTTCACAAAGAGTAGAAATCGTCGTAGTTATTATGTCTGGTTAAGAACAATACAAGCATTTTTACATATAACCTTATATTATACAAATTCAGGTCTCTGCATTTAGGCTGACCAGTTCACTATTGAAAAAGTAATTTCTCAACAGATGGATCAGGAGATAGTAGCTTTGGATATGCCAGAATTTTCAGGAAGAGCTGTTTAAAAGAGCTGCAGAGATGAAGCTGTATGTCTATTAAGTCACTGTTTCTGATTGGCTGTTAAATCCTGAAGCTGCCTAGTGGGTATCTTTGAAGATGGCATATAACCAATCCTTAAGTAACAACAAAGCCAAAAACATTACCTACACCTAGAAACGGCTAGATGAAATAAATGACAGATATATTATCCTCATATCTGTAGAAGTAAATATTATGATAATATATTATATATATATATAATATATATATATAATATATATATATATATATATAATAATATATCATCCATAAAACACATACACAAATAGAAAGAAAGAGAAATGTGTTCATAGAGTTGATTAAATTAAACAATAACTAACATTTTTATGTATGCATGTTATGAATAATACAAAACGTGAAACTTGAAAGAAACAGTGTATGTCTGATACAATGAAATGTAATGGAGTGTTTCTAGATAAGAAAATAAAATTGTAGAATATTTTTAACCAATTTGGGAAAATAAACTACAACCCTTAAAAATATACATTTGTAAAACCCAAAATATGGAAAAAGTTTGAACAATAACCTCTAGACCAGGGGTGTACAAACCGTGGTCCATTTGGGATAACCCGCATCTGTCCACCCTCCTCTTCCGCCGGTGTACACGCCCAGAAGTCAGCACCATCCACCCACTGTGCGACTGGTGACCACCCCCACCTCCCAGGATAAAATTCATAGGGAGACCATGTGACTGCGTAATGCTAAAGACCCCAACAGTAGGACAAATGAATTAATGAATAACCAGATACTTGTAGGGGGGACCCCTAAACATAAACTTGATAGAAGACAGGTACTGGGTTGCAGTCCCGGATGGTAAGCTCACTAATAAGTGACGCTGTTGTTAACAATAACACCAGGAAGATTGAGCATAATAACACCCTATAACGTACCAATTGTCTAAATAAAGTCCTGAACAGGAAAACATGAAGCAAGCGATTGACTCACTCTGAGTGCTGCACAGTCCATGCGATCCAAAGGTGAGGGGTCCCCAGGTGTGCTTCCGGCCAAGGGGTATGCTAGTAGAGGAGAAAAACTGGAAGAGCACTACTGTAGGTATCAAAAAAGTAGAAAGGTGGGTGCGTATCCCATAAAAAGATTATTTATTGGTCATGGAAAAACAGGGCAATGGAGAGCCCTACCAAATGCCCTGTTTTTCCATGTTTTGCCCTGTTTTTCCATGACCAATAAATAATCTTTTTATGGGATACGCACCCTCCTTTCTACTTTTTTGATACCTATAGTATGCTCTTCCAGTTTTTCTCCTTCTCTAAAATTCATAGGGGGAAGAACGGGGGGGGGGGGGGGAGGGGGACGTGGGTGGAGGGGGGAAATTGAGTGAGAAAGGGTATCAGGAATTTCCCTGGTGGGCCTTGAATGCTGGTTTCCGCACTCCCAGGCTGGAGTTCTGCCTGTCTGCCACCAGGATTGTTGATTGTGTGTTTCGGTTCTTACAGGGATCCTTCTGAGGCTGCCAATTACCTCACAACCCAGCTTGTTACTGACTACCGCTACCTGTCTCTGACCACTGCTTGTCCTCTGATAAGATCCACCTCCTTACTAGCCCGTTTCCAGCAACTGGACTCCAGTCCTGCAGTCACTCACCGTGACTGAGGGTATGTGGGGGAGAATTGAGTGAGAGGAGGAGGGTGTGGGCAGCAGGACTGGGGCCTGCCAAAATATTTGTGTCCATTTATTGGCACGTCTGAAAAAAAGGTTGGCCAACCTGATTTGGACTTTATAGGGGTTCTTATAAAATTTCCAAACATAGCCCTGGTTCCTGGTCTTCCAAAACTTGCGTAACCTCTCCAGGGGTCCTTTGTACAAAGCATTTCAAATGGCATTTGTGGTGTAAAATTGAAGTAGGAAAACCTCCAATTTTATTGCGCTTGTGTGCACCTACATTATGTGCTAACCTTATTTTTCTCAATGTACACCTTAAGTGTCAAATATGGTTTAATAAAATATTTTGGCACACAGAACTGTAATGCCCGTAGTGCCACTGCCCCTCCAGCATGCTGCAATCATTTAATGCAAAATAATAAATTAAATGTGCAGTAAAATCGACCTCTAAGTTGAACCTGGCATGACCCTGAAAAGTATATTTATATTGTTAGTTCAGAATTGAATTGCCATGTATCAACAAAAATGTGTTTGTATGCAGCATGAATGTTTCACTATATAGGTTAATAAAATGCATTATTTTCCCAATATGGCCATTAGGCTGCGGTTATAGTGACGGCGACAGATGACGTCACCGTCTCCATTGCGAAAGTTGTAATCTGTTTTGGAGACGTCTCTGGCTACAAGGGGAGTGACGTCAGGCAAGGGGGAAGGCAGAGAGGCGGATATCAGAGCAAGGGGGAAGGCTGAAACCGAGAGGAGTTCTAATTTCTGTTTGTATGCTGAATTTACTTTACTTTTACTTTAAATTACGGGACAATTTACTATTTTAAAGATGTTAATATAGCGTGTTTCAATTGACAGACACACACACACACACAGACACACATCTCCCCTCTCCCTGTAAATCACACACACATCCCACCTTTCCCTGCACTCGCACACACATCCCCCCTCACCCTTCACAATTTACTATTTTAAAGATGTTAATATAGCGTGTTTCAATTGACAGACACACACACACACACACACACATCCTCTCCCTGCACTCACACACACACACATCCCCCCTCTCCCTGCACTCACACAAATCTCCCTTCTCCCTGCTCTCACACACACACACACATCCCCCCTCTCCCTGCATTCACACACACACACACATCCCCCTCTCCTTGCTCTTCACACACACATCCCACCTTTCCCTGCACTCACACACACATCCCCCCTCTCTCTGCATCAGAAGCTATCTGATTGGTTTATAGCCGATCACATGGTGAGACCGTCGCTGTAAAAATCAAATTCTACTGACTACAGAGATTTTGGTCGCTACGTCACTGTCGCTCCTACTATATTATATACTGTGCATGCAATATATTGTATATAATGTATACCATGTTCATTTATGTAACTATTTATTTGTAACCATGTATTATTTGTCATCCTAACTCTATGCCCAGGGCATACTTGAAAACGAGAGGTAACTCTCACTGTATTCCTTTCTGGTAAAACATTTTATAAATAAATAAATAATAAGCGCATGTGACGGATTCAATGCATTTGTTTTGACGCGACGTCGCGTCGCTATAAGCGCAGCCTTATAAATAATGTTGCACTAATAATTTAGACTTAACTCTAAATACAAAAATGCACATCATTCTGTTTTAATTTGAATTGTATTAAATCAGGTATTTCAACATAGCGCAATGTGTCAAAATTCATGAAGATACATAACGACCTGTATACATATGACACAGATTTTATCAAGGTTTGTACAATAAGGTTGTTTAGCACTAAAATGTAGTAGCGCAAATATGATCTTACTGCATAGGCCCCAGGAGTCATGTGATTTAGACACTGCAGCCTGCTTCTTCTAGAAATCAATTAATTGGTAGCTAGTCTTCAGTTTACGAAGCTGTCATCAGCCTACAGCCATCTGTCATCCGGATGCTGCAGGGTCAGAATAGGCCACAGCGAAAGCACCGGTTCTCTTTTTTTCCCATGAATAACTTATTGGAATTTATGGAGTATGGTTTCATAATAATTTTGTCTGTGCTTCTCAATTTAGATTTCCTGCAATTCCATTAAAAGGGATGGGGATTTTTATTACCTGTTATAACGCTGGGGAAAAACAGCACTGAAAAAGATAAAGCACTCAAATACATCTCTTAGCACCATCACATACAGTATAAAATGCTGGCAACTATATATGTATCATATTATATATATATATATATATATATATATATATTATATATATATATATATATATATATATATTATATAATATGATACATATATAGTTGCCAGCATTTTATACTGTATGTGATGGTGCTAAGAGATGTATTTGAGTGCTTTATCTTTTTCAGTGCTGTTTTTCCCCAGCGTTATAACAGGTAATAAAAATCCCCATCCCTTTTATATATATACATATAGGCTGGTAGAGTAAAGAAAGGAGACTTGCGATCGCTGTTTACAAATATCTATTGTTACAGGATATACGGTAACTTTATCATAAGCAATATCCTAATTGTATGATAAAAAAATACTTAATCTCATTTTCACAGTAATTTCAGATATATCACACACAATCTGTATCTCTTTAGTAGGAAGTTATATTTTTTAGATAGAAGTGTTCACACAGTAATAACACGTTTTTTTTTAATGTAAAGTAAAAGTTAGGTTTTAAATATGTACGATAAAGCTGGTGATATTGGGTGCAATATAAAAGGATATTTTCTTTGTTGTTGATATTGCAGTTACATTTCTCTATTATTGCTGCACCTATCACATTTTTTACTGTTGTGCTGTAGTGAGAGCTCCCTTCACTTGAGTGTAATCAATAAAAAACCTTAATTCAAATTTCTACTACTGTTGATTTTAGAAATACATTCTTTACCATTGTTCAAAGTAAAAAGACAGGTTACATATTCTTTTTCTGCTTTTTAAACATGTCAAGCGGTTTCATCAGGAAGTCCATTTAGATCCCTACTGGATCTGAGAGGCAAAGGTTTGAGTTTGCTGGGTGTACATTATCAGCTCTTTTAAAAGTGACTTTGGGATGAGATGAAAAAGCAGACTTTAAGAGGGAATGTTCAAATGTTCAATAAAAAAACTGTTCTGGCTATAATGGGCTGAAATTCTTTTTTTCCTTTACATTTTCTCTTTGATATTTCCATATTTAGATGTACACTACCGACACGCTTTATTACTCTGCGGCCAGATCCGCAAGCCGGGAGATTTCCCGGCTTGCTAGTGGCCGCCCCTCGGCGTGCCGCGCGTCATAGACGCGCGGTCACGCGTCTTCGGGAGCGTGCACCCCCTGCACGCGCGTCCAGGGGCTCCCCGAGGGAGCCCTGGTGTCCCGCGATCGCGGGACAGCGGCAGGGGGTTCCGGGGGACCCGGCGGACCCGGCAGCGGTAGGGAGAGCGCCCCGATCGGAGGGCGCTCTTCCGCTGCTTCGGCGCGCGCCCGTCACTCTCGGGCGCGCGCCAGGCTACTGCTGCGGCCAAGAACGGGCAAATGCTCGAATAAACTTGGCCGCAGCAGTATCTATTACATGTGATCTACAGTATTGGTATTTTTGGCTTTGAGATAGGATTTTGAAATAATATCCTCCTTTATCCCACCAAAAAAGTAAAGTAAAGATGACTGTCTTTCCAAATTTTGTTCAGATGTCTAAACTGAGTGTAAGGAATATTTTGCAACAATTACAGTAGGATGATGATTGCTGGATGCTTCAATGTAATTGTTAAATGTCCTTAAATTCGCTTTTTCTATAGACTCACGTCAGCATAACAGAATTCAGCATTCTTGTCGTTTGCACATAAAAACAAAACGTTTATTTTGAAAATAATTACTTACATACAAAAATAGTAAGAATGACGATGGTGATGTTTCAAATAGATTGATATTCTTAAGAATAGTTCACATAGTAACCTTCTTTCTGTTAATATTCTCTCCAGGTATTAACATGTCCTTTCTCCTCTTCATGGTCTTTCTTCCTCTGGCCTTCCTTCTTTTTCTAAACTCACTAAGCTCACTGCAGTATTTATCCATAAAAACCCACCCAGTCAGCCATTTTAACCTTTAAAATGTTATATCCCAACATGGTATTCCCATACATTACTGATGTCATATGAACTACCCCTGAACATAAAAGTAGTTTCAAACTTGCTGAATGGAATAGTCTTATGCCAGCATTTTTCCCAGTTAGGACTTACAGCTGTTCAACAACTTGAGACCACGAATTTACCTTTTGGGTCAATTCTGTCTGTCAGAATAGATTTGACCTTTTACTTAGAATACTTCACATGTAACAAAATCTACAGAAATATTGGAACAACTGTATTGTATCCTCTATGTAATTCTCCAATACATATGGAAATGTATTCTCCAATGTTCAATATCTGAATATACAATCAGATAATATATATATGAAGGAAAGTCCAGACTATTATACTGTATACTTTAACATTCTGCCTTTGATAACAGATTCATTCATTACAATATAATTATTGCTAAATTGGGATTTCTTACAGTAATTATTACATGCAACAGATTTAAGATAAATGTCTGTATCAGCCGACTGATTTAATCTAGACATTCAATAGATTTTGCATGACTCTTATTTTTAAAAAACAATCCCAATGAGTTACTATTAAGATGATCAAACATATTTGTATATGTATATTTATTAACACGATCATGTTCTATCCCATTCCAGATAATAATGTACCGTAGTCTAGGAAATGGCCATATAGAACCAGATTTTCCTTACATAAATTATTAGCCCAAACTGAAATTTTTTCCTAATATGCAATAAAAAGAGATTAGCATATCTTGGGGAAATCTGGTCCCAACTGCCATTCCACTGATCTACAAAAATAATTCTTTAGCAAACAAGACATAATTGTGTCTAATTATAAACATGATACTAGAGACCAAAACACTTGTTTCATTAATGCCATATCTGTTTCATTTTCCAAGCCAAATTAAATTGCTTCAATCCCTTTGTTGTGCTCTACACATGTGTATAGTGACTGTACATCACCTGTGGCCCATGGATAATCTGCATTCCATTTAATATTGGAAACCAAATCAAGAACATACACAGTATCTTTTAAATGTTTAGCTGTTCTAAATATGTTTGCCAAAAAAGTCTACAAATTGTGATACATTTGAAGTCTTAGGCCTCGGGCATGGTCAGCGCTTATGCGCGGACCCGTGCTGAGGTGCGCTGCTGCTCGGCACTGAGCCCCCACAGCCGCAATGAGAGCGGCTATAGCAGGGGCTCGCGCACGCGTCCGCACGCTTGGGGAAGCGTGTGTCTCACGGAGGATCAAATTTGGCGCTCGCCGGAGCGCAGGGCCGGTCACGTAAGCGGTTCGCCCAATGAGGGCGAACCAGCTCCGTGACGTCACTGGCCCGCCCCCAGACCCGCCCCCGATACGCCCACGGACGGCGCGCTGTGTAAGGCCAGGGAAAGGAGCCTCAGTGCGCCTCTGCCCGCATTAATTCACTATGTCACAGGCTTTAGACTTGATGCCTAAGAAAAAGTAAGTCACAGAACTCCTTCAACTTCAATTCTTCAACGATATATTTTTTTTAACATAGGATTGAACCAGGGGGTCTCCGGATCTGAACCCCATTAATTTCAGCTCTGGTGATCCTTTGCTACTGGATATACAGTAGGGCCCTGCTTCTCGGCGTTTCGCTTCTCAGCGATCCGCCAACACAGCGGTACCGAGAAGGGGCCGCCATGTCCGCAAATGCGCAGAAGGGGGACGGCCGAGTTTGCGCACGCTCGGAAGGGGGACTGCCGAATCTGCGCATGCGCAGAAGGGGAAGAAGACATGGAAAATCGCCGGTGGACATAGCAAACGCTATGTTCCACTTTTCGGCGATTTTCGCTTTCCGGTAGCACCCTGGAACGGAACTCTACAGGCCAATAGAAAACAGTGACATTGGCCCACATGACGTGGTAGCATTAAACATTGCAAAGATACCACCACCCACCTTAGAGGTATGTATCTCGGGAAGCAGGTGATCTCCAAAGCTAAAAATAATGGGGTTCAGCTCCGGAGACCCCCTGCTACAAACCTATGCAAAAAAAATAATTTAAAAAAGTGCATGAATTGCTCCTTTGACAGACCAGCGCCTTGGGCCTACTCAGCACTTCTATTGGTCATGAAAAATAAACCCTAGTCCACAGCCATTTACGTACTCAACGCATTACACCAGTGGACTCAAATCTTGCGGGTGCATTTCATACAAATCTCAAATTAACGTGGCAGGTACTGTAGTGATAGAGTAAACCGCATACCGTTGCCAGGCAACAGAACGCCAGTCGTATCAAGCCAATGGCGCTACATTGCCAGACAACGACCCAAACTGTTTAGCATTAAGACAGACAATTACCACAAGAATGAATGAACACAGAACAATATAAAAGTATAAATGCAAATAAATCATAAATCATATAAGCCAGCAGGGAACATCACATCATTTTAAATTCTTTACATCTCATACTAATCATATCCCAAAAGTAATCTCAAAAAATCACTTATCAAATCACAATATGCAGTCAAACCCCTTTCGGATACTGGGATATCCCTCTACATGTTCTATTGATTGTATCAAACAGTTCAGCGACAGAAATAAGTTGTTCAAATGAAGAGAAGCCTTCTGGATATAGAAGTAGGTCACCATGGTCCCTAAAGGGATGAACCGTGATTACGTTTGATCAAAATTCTTATCAGGACAGTAATCTAGGGATATAACGAAATGATGTAGGTCAGGCCTTCTTAACCCTGGTGACCAGTAGTTGAGGTACATTATGCTGAAGGATATATGTAATAATCTTCTTTTTCTGTCAATTAATTCTATCAATCTAAGGTCACACCTCTGTCCCTTTCCATTTTCAGATTCCAAATCAGTGGCTGCAAGGAGACCATGGGCTGCCCTTGTATTTGGAAAAAGTCTACTGCATATTAGAACTGGTCTCCAGGTATTCTTATTCTGTACAACACCACTGAAGAAAAACAGGATATACATAGTGATTTCAAGCATGACAACAGGGTTCACTGCTCATCACATGATGAGCTCACATGTAAATGGTGACTTGAGAAAATCCCTGCATTGAATTCTGCACTTAAGACCTTTCTATCTTATGTTAGTAATCTCTCTGACACACTGTAGAGTCATTAGCAGGAAATTGTGTATTAGTCTTTTTTGTATTTTTTTTTTTTTTAATATATAACAGATCGAGTCGAGGAGCTGTTTGATATAATCAATAGAAAGTTTCAATAACATTTCCTTTCCGTGGTTTCGGATACAACATAGACTTGCTTGCAAGGAGTGTGTAGCATCTCAGATTGATCTATTGTATCAATAATAGGAGATTCCCGATTCAGAACAAGATCATGATTAGTGGAGTCCAAATCTGAATTGGAAATACTATGAGACACCTCTAATAGTGATATGATTTCTTTCAAAAGTTTCTGTGGACGGACGTTCACAGAGGTACACAATTAGGAGGCTTTATAATGTGAAATTATAATAGGCTTTATTGTGCCTGTTCCTTTTCATCAGGAAAATTATCCAAACACATGGGGGGGGGGGAACAAAGCTTCCATTCACTTGGGAGTATTTCTAGTGAAACACTATGCAATAATTCACATATCCCTTAGTCAAGCAGTTCTCGCAGCCCAAAACATATAACATGACATAAGCAGATATAAGCAGTCTCTTAAGAATAAAAGTCTTATCTGTTTCTTGGAGGGAAAATCTCACTTCCTGGTTCAGCTTCAGGTGTTGTAGTTTTCCCTGTGTCTTGAATTCAGCTCTGCTGTGCAGAGCTCAAGACCGGTCAGCTCCAGAGATCTGGGTTTCTTTTGGTCAGTCTCTCCTGGGACTCAAGAACCTCTGCTCTGTCTCTCCAAAGGTCAGCTCTCAGTCAGAGCTAGGGAGGAGTTACTTCCTGTCTCAAAGGCAGGCTTTTTCTACTACCTGTAATCAGGCAGGTGGTGCTAGTTAATTTGCTACCAGCAGTTAACCACCACACTGCTGGATTAGAGGCACCTTTGTGAACAGGGATAAGTCCCCTGTTACAGTTCCCCATGTGTGGTGTCGAAGAGGATGAAAATAGGAAAAGATGTTTCTTCCTTCTTTGAAAAATATCTCTGCAAAGTTAATCTAAGAATTATTATTTTTTAGATCAATAAATAATTAAAAGCGATTTTGACCACAATTAGGTGCAAAAGATAGACCATTGATTAAAGGAGATTTTTGTTCTGCAGTACTCAAGATAAATTATAGATCTCCTCTGTATGTTTAGAATTTAAACTGGTCTTTTTGTGGATCTTGCTTCCTGCTCTAAAGCCTTTTCTAAAATGTCTCCTGTTTTTCACCATGGTGTTGGAAGTATACGTTATGTTTTTTTCATTTTCTTAACGGATAATTGTGAATAAATGGGTGTCTGTTTGTTATCACAGTATTTCCTTAAAAAAAAGTAATCCTTGGGTATTGCTTCCAAATCTGGATATCAAAGAGAGAAATGTAAAGGAAAACATAGTTCACCACTTTTTAACATTCGATATAATCAATCAGACCAGTTGCCCACCTATGATATAAATGGTTTATTATATTTTACGTTATCACTTTTTATGTACTTATCACAATTTCATAACAACAGGTGGTCCTCGCTATACAGTACGTCAGTCTGTTAACCGTCAAACAAATGATGCGACGTCAGATAATGCATTCCGCTGAACTAATTTTCTGCCGATCACCGCCACAGATTAACATTCGATTCACAATCCGACGGTCTGCAATTTGACGGCGGTTTGTGGGATGGATTCCGGCAGATAATCAAGGACCACCTGCATTCACATTATATGTTTAGCACTACTTTGATATATATATATATACACATACTGCATTAATCTTATAGTACAGACGGCCTCGCTCGTACGGCAGGTTACGTTCCCTGCCGCCGCCGTAAACCGAGAATCGCCAAAAAGCGTAACCGGAGATTCTAGGCTTGTGCGCATGCGCACACTTGCACTCCCCCTCTTCTGCGCATGCGCAAACTCGTTTTGCGCATGTGCAGACATGGCAGCCCCCTTCTCGGTACCGCCATATTCGCGGATCGCCAAGAAGCAAAACGCAGAGAAGCGGGGCCCGTCTGTATGCAGCACAGTATGTGTCTTCTCAAAGGAAGATTCCTCTTTTTTTAATGTTTTTTTCCTTTTTTTATACTACAAAATTAGTTCATTGCTGTTGTGCTTTTAGACTTAATGTAGGTTAATGAATAGTTAATTCGATTGGCAATCTGTTCCTATAGTTGCCAGATATAATAAATATCTAGCTGTGAATAGAGTAGCTTTTCCTTGATGAAGTTGCCCAGGGTAATGAAACACAAAATGCATTGGGAAGGGATTCAGACGTGCTTAGTACGACATTGGAACGTGCCACATCATGGGCAAGGTAGGTGAAGCCTGATCTGGGACATGAACCGAATGAGACTTTAACAACTGTCACCTAATTTATTGGGAATAACTGTCAGATAAGCCATTTATTTATCTCACTGCAATCATTCCCATTGCATTAACTATTGAGGATACCTATTAATCTCTTCATATGATCATTCACTCACCAGTGGGACTAACCACTAAGACTAATAACTTGGACTTTGTGTTTTTTGGTTATACAGTACACGTGACTATCTGTTGTCACAAGCGCATATTTACATTTTTTTCATTTACACAGAAGTTAACGCAGATTTTATATTTTCTAACTTTTCTAATATGGCTTCATGGTCATGACCAAATCCTGAAGACTAACACATTTTTAGATTGTGCCTGTCCACAGTCTTCCCTTCTAAGAATGAGTATATCCGCAGGTTTGAAATCTAAACTTCCCAAACTTTGAAGTTCATTTGGAAAGTTCAAGTAAAATTATACATTCTAATTTAAACAAACCCAAAAAGGGCTCATCCTCTGATATATATATATATATATATATATAAATTATTATATATATATATTATATATAATATATTATATATATATATATATATATATATATATATCATACATATATACATACAGAGATAGCGAGAGAGAGAATTATTAAATTGGGCAAAAGTTTGAAAAAAGAATTCTAAAATGATTGCCCAAATGTCTCTTATTTTTTTTTTAACAGAACGAAAAAAAGTGACTGTACCCATCCTTACTTAAACCTTAATTTCAATGCCACAGGGAAAAACATGTCACCGTAATGCTGACTGAATAATTAGTATAACATTGACAGTACTGCATCATAATTAAGTGAGCCCTTTACATTAATGGTCTTGTGTTAAGTGCAAAGACACAATTCCCCTTTTAGCCATTATTATCTGACTTTAGTCCATTTAACATATTACAGCTCAATATCTCCTGGTTTGGGTGGTATTAGTTATCTGAAATCTCAATTAATATGAAACCAATTACAGAGTAATTGTTTTACCAGCAGATGGTTCAGCTGTGTTGATCGGAAAAGTGTGTAAATAGTACCGCAGCATTTTGGTGGTTCGAGGCCTGTAATAGATGTACTGTGTGTAATTACCCTTTAAATTGACAATATGTAAATAGATTAACATGGAACAGTAATTTTAAAGGGAACAGCTGGCAAGAGGTATTCATTTGCTGTTAAAGATAACAATTTGGATGGATGAGCAAAAACTTGCTAATTCTCAATCACTTTAAAATGGAAACGATCCCCATTGTTACAAAACCACATACTAATCCATCCTATTTGATGTAGATCCTGTTAATCTTTTGGTAAAAACCCATGTCAGTGGAAATAGTTGCTGTTCTGAGGTTTGCTTATTGAGCCAGTGATAGACAATTGCTCATTTGAAAAACAACTATTTATCTGGGTTAATTTATCAGGATCCAACAGGCACATTTATCAAGTGCCGGTACGGTTTATCGCACCCAATCCGGCATTACCTCCCATTGAAGTCAATGGCGGTTAAAGCCTCCATGAGTGCGATAACACGTAAATGTGCCCCCAAGTAAGATAAAATGGTGCAAGGCACATAATTTCTTGATTAGCAGCCATTTGTATTGATGTGTGGCAAAGCTGCAACACTTTTTATTCTAAAAACATGGATCAAAACAATACATTATGCAGTTTGTGTACTTTTTGTATTTGACCCATCATGGACAGATGTCCATTATTGAAATTAAGGTCACAAAGCAACTTCGCACACACTTGTCACAAGTGGCCACATTTTGTGCTGCTTTCTACTTGCTTTGAAAATTTCCTAGAAAATGTGCACACAATGTGCTGTGAATTCATAAAAATAGCAATTATGATAGCGATGTTAAAAGTGGAGTGCATTTTGTTAAAGTGTGCCTGCATAAAAATGTATTGTTTGTGTCGAGTCTTAACCAGCCTTTGTTTTAATTGTTTCATTTTAGTCAAATTTGTGCCTAGGGAAATTTGTTGTTTCTAATGATACAAACAAACGTCATTAGACTTTATTTTTTTTTTTTAACATGGCTGCTGTTTTTCTCATTCTCTGGAAAAACAAGACTTACAGTAACAAACGGCTTAATCAATGTACACGGTGTAATTTAAAGTACTTCAAAATTTGAAGTATGCATTACGTGGAGTGTGCTGGGTCTAAAAAGCTTTTTATAGCACAGAAAAATAGTACAGCTCTGTTAGACTTTCTACACAAATTTACCACAAAACAAACGCATACACATTCTGGGGAAATAAATCTGTTTCTCTGATCACAGTCTTCTGCATGCGCCATCTGCAGTATAACACCCTCGCTCATTATCTTTGATTGGCATTGCCAAGATGACCGTTTAGACACTTATTAGTCTAATTGATGTAATCGGTGCAAATTTAGGCAAATCAGCAGTTCAGCCAGGCCGATTTTTAAAAATTCCTTTTTGAACATCATTGGAAGGAGGTTCCGGAACTGAACCATGCTATATTTTTTCCACTGTGGAGATCCTCTTATTCCCAAAATACTTGTAGTTTCTGGTATCTGTGTTTAGAGCCCCTCCCCAAAAATGCAATATGGCTGTCAATACTCGCAGGTTCCGCTGGTCAATACAAAGTCGGAACGTCATTGGTTGTGGCTTCCTATTTGAAAAATACCGGAAGCCATCTTGATTTCTACTTAAAGCTGCAGTTCAGTCTTTTTTTTTTTTTTACTTCAATAGTTTCATGTGGGCAATCTCTAATTACCTAAAGAACTGCATAGCTGCCGGTCAATTCGTTCTCCGTCTATTGATCGGAAAAGTTTGGCGACATCTTTAAATATGGGGAATGTAAATCGTTGCTATAGGAACAAGCATACTTGTTAAAATAGAATACAAAAAAATTGGTCTTTCAAAGTTGTTGTTTTTTAAAATAGAAAATGCTAAAAGTATTTTTTCTTACTACAGAACTGATTTATTAAAAAAAAACCACACATGCAGGATATTGACTGAATTGCAGCTTTAAGGGAGTGTCAGCACATACAACCTTAAATATCTCGGAAGCTGGAAGGTCCCCAGATTTCAATATAGCGGGGAATATAGCTTCGGAGAACCTCAACCATGGTATTACAGCATGTTCAAAAAATTCTGTTTCACTTTTTGCTTCTTTAAGGGAAAAAATGAAAAAAATACTCTGACAGATCTTACATTTGGCATTTCTAATTCACCAACCCGTGAGAAACCATACAAAATGGTCAAAATCTTATTTCTGTTCTAGTATCTTCTTTTCTTTAAAGATGTCGTATTTCTTTTTCTTTAGAAATTAAACTTTTGGGGTTTTGCCTCCGAAGATGGAGTAAAACCAGAGAACCCAGGTATGTGCACTCGCCTGTTATCTAACTATTAAAGATAGTATACATAGTAGGAGACCAGCTTGGGACATTTACCATACAATGCATGTTACGACTACACAGGAAGGAGTGGCTCAGTGAGTAAAGACACTGACTGACACTGAGATTGCTACAGGGGAGCCTGGTTCAATTCCCAGTGTTGGCTCCTTGTGACCTTGGGCAAGTCACTTTATCTCCCTGTGCCTCAGGCACCAAAAAAAAACATAGATTGTAAGCTCTACAGGGCAGGGATCTGTGCCTGCAAAATATCTCTGTAAAGCGCTGCGTACAATTAGCAGCGCTATACAAGAACATGCTATTATTATTATTACAAAAAAATCCCACCCCCCCCCCCCCCCGAGGCTAAATAGGGTATATGAAATAACTTAAAATACTTTTAATAATAAAATATATAAAATACATTGGGGGTTAACCATCTAACAGTTAACTGTGCACACTTAAAAAGGTCACTAGTATTAAACAACTGTAGGATAAGAGGAATATGCTCTAGGTGGATACCTGAACTGCTTAGGTCCACACAAATTTAAGGAAAATACACATAATGTAATGCGTTTTGGATGTGATCCAGAATTGCTACAGTCCACCCTAATAAGGGATAATATAGCTATCCAGCCTTTTTGCCAATTACAGGGTATAGCGTCAATCAAAGGGCCACTGATATAATAGAAAGCTATAGCTGGCTTAATGTAGTACACTGGCGACACACTTTATTCGAGCTCGGCTAGTCCCACGAATTCGGGTATACCCGGGTGTATTGAGGTTTGTGACTGTTTTCTGCCCGAGTTCATTGGGTTATTACCAGGCAGGGATTGAAGCATTTTATTCCAGCTGGCTGCAATACTGCACAGAATATATATATATACTGCATTACAATTCATGAATTTATGCCATCTGGTAGACACGCGAAGCATTGCAGCCTATTAAATCCTAAACATTATCATTTAACAGATCAGCCGCCCGTCAGCCAGGCATGAACCCAGGCTGGGAAGGCAAACGCAACGGGGCTTGTCAGAGGTGAGGAGCGGCGCATTCCAGGTATCTGCCAGGTACATACTGGGTATTTGCTCGAATAAAGTGTGTCGGTGCAGTATGTGCTAATGGAAATCCATTAGTCTGCAGCCACCGGATGTGGTCTCTTCAGTAACTTATTAAAGGGCCCAGGCCTTATATTGGCTTGGGCCATCGCAGAAGGCCTGTCATGGGGTCACATGGTACAAAATCATGTACCATGTGTTTCCTGCACTTTTAGATGACATCAGTGATTACTGATGTACAGTAATCTTAAGGTGTGGGAAACACATAGTACATCAATTTGTACCATGGGAAATGCATTCCAGGCATATATAAGACCTGGGCTCTCCGAAATCCATAAAATACTGAAAAGGTCAGTTCTTTTAAGAACAGATGATAGAAGAACAGAAATACTTAGAGAATAAGACTCTTCAATCATCAACAGAGGATTGAGGGCTTCGTGGCAAATTAAGGATCCAACAGAGTAGCCCCAGTATGGCACTGGATTACAAATAATTGAGATAGGTGAAAAAGCGAGTGACGCCGCGGTCACGACTCCTCTAAAAAACACCAAACCATGTAGAAAAAATAAAACTTTATTGAACAAACAAGTAAACAGCAGCCATAGTCAACCTCTGACGCGTTTCGTCCGGGTCACGGACTTTTTCAAAGAGTAACTCCCTATGCCTGGGATGATCTCTATATAGGGTGTACTGCACTATGATTGGCCATAGTGGTGTGGAGGGTGAAACCTCTCACCTGCTGAATAATGTGTATTAGCTAGTTTATACACACCCATAGCGAGATCATTACATTTAAGGCACAACACCACGTGAAAAATTACATAAATATCCCAAAAAAAGAATTTAAAAATAAAAATTAAATTTCATTTTTTATTTTTTTTTATTTTTTTTATTTTTAATTTCTCTACGGCCAATCATAGTGCGTACAACCCTATATAGAGATCATCCCAGGCATAGGAGTTACTCTTTGAAAAAGTCCGTGACCCGGACGAAACGCGTCAGAGTTGACTGGCTGGCTCGTTCACTTGTTTGTTCAATAAAGTTTTTTATTTTTTTCTACATGCGTTGGTGGAGGGGGGGGGGGGCTGTTTATGAGGAGTCGTGACCGCGGCGTCACTCGCTTTTTCACCTATCTCTCCTACTTCCTGCTGGAGCACACGAGGACACCACCATACAGCAGACCGCTGAGCAACCCCTTAACCAGCACTCTGGCAGTTCACACAAGGAGTCGTGAGTATCGCTGGGTTTAGTCCGGGACACAGGGCGTGGGTGAGGCACATTGCTACTGGTTGGGGTTTATTTTCGGGCATTTCCCTGGACGTGCCCGCAGGTATCTCCCCCGGTATAAAGCCCCCCGCCCTGCCTTAGTCTGCACGGCTAAATCTGGGTTGCTTATTGTCTTTACATATTAAAGGATGTCCACCTCTTGCTACCAGGGACTTGCATAAATTGAACCACCACGGTTTTGGTAGCCACAGTATCCCGAGGGGTTCGTTCCCCTATCTCTTGTCCATACAAATAATTGAGGCCTATTGCTATCTGGCCTGGATTGTTTCTGATTTTGGATTTTTTGTTTTTATGGTAGCCATTGGGTTTTGAATTTTTTTTTTAATGGTTTTGGGTGGAGTTTTTTAAGGCCACCATCGGGCTTTCAATAGTGTTGTTATGGTTTTGGGTGGTGGAGGATTGGTGGTCATCAGGCTTTAGATTTACTTTTTGTTTTTCTGGTTGGGTATCTGACCTTTATTGGATTAGTTCCGGGTGGCTTCAGCCATGAAGATAAGGATGGCCTTCATCTCGGCTGGGATAAGTAAACCAATTTGTATTACAGTATAGGTCAACATTGATTGCCAATGTGGCTATTTAGGCCTCCATTGAGACAGCTTAGGTAGCCTCAGTGAAAATGAATGGATTTATGTTTAAAATTTATTTTTAAATTATGTGTTGGAAGGGGGAATGGGGGGTGCAAATACAGGGGATTTGTTTTCCCATTTTGAATGGCAAAAAGTCAAATTAGTCACATTTGGCTAATAGGGCTATTGTTAATAGTCCAGAGGGGGAGGGTAGGTTTTTTGGGGGGATGGGGGTCAGTCGGTGGTGGTTGATGGGGGAAGCTTGGTTAGGCTGCCCGTTGGAGTAAGGTTAATTCCTTGATTACCTCAGCTGTTAGTGCTTTACAAGCGACTTATGTAGCCAAGGGGAGTAGGTGGTAAACTGTAGTTAATTGTTGATATTTACCCCCTTTATGGTCAGCTAGTCATGGAAACCCATGACTAGTTGACCACTGTGGATACTAAGGGGCTAATACTGTAATGTATTTAAATAAATATTTTATTACCTATTTCAGGTTGGTTTAGGTTATCTTGCCCATGTATATAATGAGCAATATATTGGCCATTATATAGAAAGGCAAGATAGAGCTAACATTAGCTGAACTAGTTTACAAAAATACGGTATGTCTGCCGTTAATAAGGTTCCGATAAACGTTATGTGTGGTATGTGGTATTATGACTATATTTTTTTTACGGATCTGTAATTTTTAACGAACCCGATTAAAAAAATTAGTTTTTTTTAGCTGTGTAACATTGATGTATTGCACTCTAAAAATACAAATTATGGTGATAATTTTGCTTTTTGGGTTATGCTTTTTGGGTTACCGAAGGCTGATGTATCCATGCCTAAATCTTTAGATCTGTCATTTTATTGGCTCATGCTGCTGACTGCAGGAGCCTAAGAACACAGTGACAAAAAGAGGGACTCCAGCACATGAAGCAGCATAGATAAACAAAATCGCCACTTATGAAGATTGGAATTGCCATTAAATTAAATATGGATAGATTAGACGTTTAACAATACTGTAGATAGTGTTTTGTGATACCTACTGTATCTAAAGGCCATCCTACACTTGGAGCACACAGCAGAAATGAAAGGCAAAGTCCTTAAGAGCACCAAAGTAAACAATGCTCTCCTTAAGAGGTTCCATTTTGTTCAAATCTGCCATTTTAATCAGTCGTTTTGTCAAATAATTTTTAAATATCTGAATGCAAACTAGAAATAAGGAGGGTATATTCACTACCTTTAGCTACTGCATTTTGCAAGATGTTACTCTGTGGAAATAAGGTCCAGCTCTACCTTTCAAGGCAAAGAGATCTTACGTCTCACATTTTGGTCCTCTAGCACATGGGTGCTCAACTCCAGTCCTCAAGCTTCCCCCTCCCCCCTTCCAAACAGATCAGATTTTCAGGATATCTCAGCTTCAGCAGAGGTGGCTCAGAGGCTCAGTTTTCAACTGAGACACCTGTGCTGAAGCAGGGACTGATTGAATCTTCTGTGCTGAAGCTGGGATATCCTGAAAACCTGATGTGTTAGGGGGGGCTTGAGGACTGGAATTGAGCATCCCTGCCCTAGCAGGAGAGATACATCATTAGAGTTCCTCCATCACAGGACAGTCCGTAATTTAAAGTTACGGGAGAGAAAAGGGCATGCAGATGTGTCCTAAATTAAACATGCACCAAAAGCTGGACCTTTAACTGCACTTTGACAGTTACTTAATGTCACGGGAGACCAGGTTATTTACATCTTTTTACCAGAATCATTCATTGAGCAAAACAAGGTAAAGAAATAAATTGTAATTTATTTGGCATAAATTTGCATACACACAGTTAAACACAAAATACAGACGAAAAGACACACTTACTGGGGGTCTAGGGTGGAAAACTAGACTTTCCTAGGTACTGGGAACCCTATGGGAGAGTTTTACCCTGACCGGGACATAGCCCAGAATCTCCTAGAACTCAAATCGGCATGAAATTCCAGATGCCACAGCTACGTTACCTTCTGAGAAATTGGTCCCTCCTAACCGCGAGTCAGCCTGATTCTCCTGGAACTCAAATCAGCATGAAATCCCAGCCGCGACCGCTACATTAGTTTCTGAGAACTGAGTCAGGACTTAGTCTCTGGCGGGCAGGCTTTTTCAGGCTTGAAATCAAAGTCGGTTGCCTTGCTATTTTGAACAAAGCAACTTTGAAAAGCCTGCTCTTTCAGCTCTGACTCAAGAGGAACACACAATCTGATTGGCTCATAGCTTATATAGCTTTCCCTGCTCTAGCTGAAACATAGAGGCAGAACTCAACAACCAATCGGCGCGTGGGAACTTTCACAAGGAGCCAATCAGAGCCATACTGGGTAGAAAAGCCGGGAAATTTGAAATAGCCAAGGGACATGCGCAAGCCTGCCACATCTCTCCCAAGCTATCCCAATACCATCCGCTGGGCAGGCGCCCCTGGGTCAGGCAGAACAAGTGGCATCCCGGAGGACTGCCATTGATCCCCAGACCCAGTACTCCGCCTTTCATCACTAACCAAATACCGTTTACATCTCTGGGCATCCTATGGCTGCTTTGAACTCTGATGACCAGCAGACATACCGGCGCCCATGGGTTTGCCCGGGCTGCCTGTTTGGACATGGATTCTGAATGTCTAAACATATTAAAATACACTTTAATAAACTCTGAGTCTCGGGGAACCCCTTCAGCTATGTGGGACTTTAGGTAAGGATCTTGGGGTTGAAAACTAGGTGTCTGGGAGACACTGTATGGCCCCAGTGCAACCCCCCCCCCTGGAACCCGAAAATAGTGCGAGTAAGCTATGGAGAATTATAGGGTCATCGGTAACTTTGTCCCCAGACCTCCTGCAATCAAAATGGCTTGCTTTTCACCCCAAAACCCCACCTAAGACTTAGACTCCCAACTTTTGGAGTCTCTAGGGTACAGGGAAAATAAAATAAAAATGTTGTCTCTTTACAAACTTTCCCTTTGACTCAGTTTGGACTCTCAGAGTCCCCCCAACCTTATGTATGGTTGGGCACCCACAAACCATATACTGTTTGTGGGTCACCTTGGCACTAGCTGGGGTACCCCCCTTAACCCAGGGATTCCCTCAGCTCAAGGGATGTACATTTATCCCTGTGCCTCACTCTCCTTTCCGAGTTGTGCTGAAACAGGGCGCCCTAGTGGTAAGTCGCGGTTATGTTTTCAAGGGAAGGTATTGCAGGGACAATGTGCCTACATGTATCCGAGCATCAGGCATAATTCCCGGATACATTTATTGGGGAACCAGAAACTCTGGACACCAACCTCCTAGGCATATTCGGACAACGGTTCCTCCGCAAAACCTCCCTTGAAACTCATACACTCACAATCCCTGACTGATTGCATGCCCGGAAAGGGAAAAACACAAAAAATGGTTTTATTACATAAAGTACAATGTAATAATACAATGTTACTGGGTCCAAGAGCTAACCCTCTTAGACCCTTATACACGGAGCAGGGGTAACATAACGGGCTTGACCTTTATTATATAGCCTGGTTACCCCCTCCCATCACACTTAATACTTGTACAGGTTAAACATTTGGGCCCATGCACTATTAACGAGGCAGTATTCTGTTCTAAAACACCTTCCGTGTGGCAGGCACCGTATAGCTCATTAATAACAAGATTTTATTTTCTTATATAGCGCTGACCAAGTTTATTAGGAGAGCCCATACTCGGATTTAAACCAGCTTCATCCTATTGAAAGGCAGTGACATTATCACTGAGCTACTCCCCAGAAGCCCAATAAAGACTGCTTAGTATATATGGGACCGCATGTTTAATCTGTACAATAATTAAGTAACTATCGAAGTGCAGACTTTGGTTCAAGTCTGTACAAGCATTTCCATATAAGCAACTAGTGTCTTTATAGAAACTTGTGTAAGGATTTTTTCTTATGTTCATACAATATTTCAATAACTGCAACAATGCAGTTCGGTATCCTAAGTTGCTCATATCTGCTGTAGAAATAAACTAAGCTGAACCCTATAGCCTATATGTGTGGAAGGAAGCCATTAACATTGGTTAATTATTTATTTTTTTGTGATCTAGAAGATAAGTCAAAAACACGTCAATTAAATTAGCATTTAAAAAAAAGAAAGAAAAAGGAGTTAAATCTCTGATATCATTTTTTCCCCAAACTTAGATGCTGAGGTGAAAAGGGCAAAAATTGAGAAGTCTAAATAAAGCAGTTTATCTTTATCATAATAAATACTGTAGGCGATGTGTGAAAACAGATGTTAAGGAGTTCTTCAAAATCTAAGAATGAGTCTATTTTGGAAGAGGCAATTACAATTAAATATGATTCATTCTCACTTATTTACCCTCTATAACCCAATAGTGCAGTATGCACAAAAATAGAACTTAAATATTTGTCCCTTATGTCTTTGTATAGTTATGTTTGTTTAGTCAATTTTTTCCCCCAATGATAATTCTGGAACCATGCTAACATTTCCAAGTTTCATTGGCTAATGCCACTAGCTGAATTCAGTTATAAAACGAATTCAAGAGTAGGAGTATGGGTAATATATGGCTCTGATTTAGTGTGTGTATCTTCATGGCTATTTCAAACAATCCAGGAGGAGCAAAATATAGGGAAATAAAAACAGAAAACAGTGCAAATTTAAGTGCAGACGTTGAGACTCTGATGAAATAATAATGACAATATCTTGGCTCTGTCGGTCTATCTACTCACAAGATGTAAGTGGTAAGTATGCAGTTGGCAGATTGGGCTGCCACCCCAGGTAGTAGCTGTATATTGTGGATATCCCTCCAGGCTTATCTCGTCAGGGTTACCATGGTGTACATATGGGAGGAAACAAAGCTACATAGCGCGATCTGTCTTTCCAAAAACTTTATAAAATGAATATGAGCATATAAAATGTGCACTTACAATGTGCCAGAATTAAAAATGCATTTATCACAATCACAGTGATTCTAGGGGGTTTTATCCGATCTCACCGCCTCCTCTCTGGCTCTGGATGTCAGCCGTCTGCAACCTGGAACGCTCAGCTCCGTTTCTCCTCCGGCGCGTGTGACGTCACTGCTCAGTGGAAGGTACAGCTACGGATCCCTCACTAGACCAAAACACCACTCTACGCGTTTCGCCCAGCTCAGCAAGCTGTCAATGGCTTCGTCAGGAGTGTGTGAGTTGTGGGGTTAATGAATATCCTTATATACCCTCTCTGGTCTAATTATGCAATCAATGCAGACAATTACATCAGCGCTATGGTGACCAATCTTTACATAATTGTTCCAATTAGGATTTCTATATTACACATGTTACATACTTTGATTCTTGATGAAACATCATTCTCATAGATGTTAATCTTTATATAATGTTATCCATCTACAGGAAAATTATATCTATTCAGCACTTGGAATATATATATGGAGTATCAAGTGCAGTTTAATAGTATTTTGATTTTTAATTAGCAATTTACATTTTATAAATGGAGTTAGGCTGATTTCTTTTAAAATTTTCCTTGAGACTTATGTTAGTCTCTATGTATACAATAGAGGCTGCATCACAAAAATGGGGGGGGGGGGGAATTCGTTCTTGTTCATGAATAAATGTATTAAGTCAGCAGTTGACAATGGGCAATTTTAGTTTATTTTGATGTAATTGATTAATTCAAGTTGCTGCTGTTATATTGCAACCTGATTGATTATAACCAACTTTATATTTATGTCAGTATTAGTTTCATTATTATTTCATCTAGCTGAATTACTTAGAATCTGCTTCTGTGTGAATAATCCTAGACAACAATACAGATGCTTCTGGGATAGTAAATTCGTATCTGGTGTTATAATTAATTGGTTTTAATGCTAGCTGACATTAGGGGGAAACTTCAAGTAGATATTACTTATAAGGTAATTAGGTTCTTAGTACTCATTATATAATTTTTAGTGTTTATAAGTGACTATAAATTTGGGTGGAGAATGACATTTCATTTACATTATAATATACATATTTATGCGATTTATATATTTTTTGTATTTTTAAACATATGTTCTCAATGCATGTTTATAACACAAGCGTAACATACAACAGGACATGTATAATCTACTCTAAAGATCTATAATGATAAAGACTCATACACATTCCAACAAGTTTATACATTATGTCATATCAAAAAGGTGTTATACAATCTCTGACTATCAGTGCTAATACACATAGTGTGATTTCACTATCTGAAAACACACGCAGATAGGATATATTGAGCCTAGAGGAGAGGAAAAGGAGAGGCAAAAAAAGGGGGGGGGAGGGGAGAGGAGATTACAATCAGTTAGATATTCAGACTAGGAAGGGTGTCAGATCTATTTCTGCATTCAGGCCCCTTGGTGTCATAGTTTTTAGGCGGTGGATCCAAAACGCTTCCCTTCGCAATAGTTCTAAACCTCTATCGCCACCCCTCCAATGTGGCAGAACATGCTCTATAGCTTGATAATGCAGGCCTGTCGGTTCACCAGCATGGAAGTCAGAAAAATGTTTTGGAATACTATGATTCTGCAGCTTCCTGTGAATCCCACTAATATGTTCCAGTATTCTTGTTCGTACAGGCCTTATGGTCTTTCCAACATATTGTAACCTGCAGGAACATTCCAAGAGATAAACCACATGGTCTGTCCTGCAGGTTATGAAGCTTGATATTTGGAAGCTTTCGCCTGTAACGTTTGATACAAATTGGTTTTGGTTAGGTGATTTGAACCGACAGGCTGTGCATGTCTTGCATCCGTAAAACCCCTTTGTATGTAGCCAACTATTATCTATACAGTTTTTCTTACTTCTCAGAGCACTTGGTGCAAGTTGATCTTTGAGATTCTTGGCTTTTTTATATACTATACTAGGTCTATTAGGGATGACTGGACCTAAGACAGGATCATTTTTTAATATATCCCAATGTTTAAATAGGATTTTTTTGATCGCATTTGCCTCCCCTAGGTAACCGTAAGGGAAGGCAATCCAAGTTCCTGTTTCTCCTTTTTTGGTCTTATCTTTTACTTTCAATAGCTCAGATCTATCATGTTCCTAACTTTCCTAGCAACCATTTAATAGTTCCTCATTGTATTCATCACAGGAATTTGCTCTGGATCTATCTGATGTGTTTCGCACTCTTCTACATCGGTGCAATCTTGGAAATGCGTATGCAGCTGGGAATGGATGGGACAACGTTGTCCCATCCATTCCGATGATGACAGCGATCTCTCCTGATGTAGTTGTTTTTATCAGTGTCCTTGAAATGTGTTTTTGTCTTTAACATTTTATTTTCAACATAGAGGTTTAATCTAGCAGATGTTCACTGTGTGCTCACTAATTGGTTGAAAGAAAGATTACATGTGTTAACATTCTATTGTCCAAAAAAGTAATGAGTTTGTCTTCCTCCCCCAATCCAAATAATAAAAAATATCATCTATTAACGGAGATAGGTGACAGATACCGCGCCCCGCTACTGTTATCACTCCAGATGTTTTTCATATCGTTCATGGCTAGACAAAGGTTTGGTACCCCGCTGGCATGCTGGGACAAAAGCACACCCCTCAATGGGGCACGGGCCGCCTGCGAGCGCGAGTTTTTCAGGCTGCAATTAAAATTGTGATCATCTCTGCGGACAGACGCTTAGGCCACACCCCCCAGCGGTTCAGCCACTAAAGGCAAACCTGCCGGGTGACATCATGGCTGCGCCCCCGTCACTCTCCTGTCTTGCCCCCTGTCTTTCCTCTACAGCTCAGTGCAGACTGGGGAACTCGGCGGCATGCACCGCCAAGCTGGCAGGCACGCTTGCAGCGCAGGCAACGGGGCCGTAGCCTAAGAGTGGGTGCATGAAAATGCATCTGGGAGTGAGTGACCCTATTGAGGAGTCGAAGTACATGCAAAGCATTTCTTTTTTTTATTTACTGCGCCATGTTTGTAATTTTGAAACATTAAAATTGTTTAACTAAAACCAGTGAATATTAAAAACAATACTCATCATTATTGAATCTTACACAGTAGCCTTTGACCATATTAATATCACTTCAAACACAATAATTTTAACAGAACATTTAACTATAAAATGCAAAACATTGTTTTCTGTGTAATAGTAAATTTAACGGACAATGTAAACTGCTAGTTAGTCATATTATAAGAGGCTAGACACTTCAAATTCACTAATAAATCATATCTGTATGTTTATACATTTTTATTGTTGCCATATCAATTTTAGTGATGTGATTTGTATACCAAAATGCAAAGCAGAATTTGAGAAAAATGTTGCACATCGGCACTTAGTAAATTTCCCCCAAAGCTTCTAATACTGCCTAAATCATGTCTTGCGCAGTGCGCATGCATTAATACACAACTAAAAATAACTCGACAACAAAGGAACATGGTGGTAAAGGCTACAGCAACATTTGGTTGGGGGTCCCATCTCGCGGCTGATATGGGGTCAGCTGAGTACTGAGTGGCTGGGACATTGGACGGTCCTGGCTAATAGGCCATGATTTGGGCGTCATTGGTTTTACCTGTGGGCAAAGCACTCTAGCAGGATTAGACCCCCCCTCCCCTCCCATTGCTGTATTTTAATAAAATATGCAGCCATTGTACCTCCCAGACGTGGTGTGTGTGTGTGTGTGTGTGTGTGTGTGTGTGTGTGTGTGTGATTTATTTGTGGAGATGCAGCATTGCAGGCCCTGGGGTAATGAAAACAAATTTTATGCTTTTACTGAGGTTTTGCTGATCCTTGTAAGTAGATGTCAGACCAATTTCACATCAATGAAAGTCACCAACTACAAAACTTTAAAGGTTAGCCTTATGCCCAGCATTCTAGCTCAGTGTTTCCCAACCGGGGTCCCGCAGCACCCTGGGGTTCCGTGAGAGGATCAAAAGGGTGCCACAGAGCAGGGAGAAAGCAGAGCGGTTGCTAGGGAGCTGGGCAGTTACCTCCATACTGATTGGCTGCTGCTTGGTAATGCAGCCAATCAGGGGGTGGTGTCAGGAGCCTGGGGGGTGTGGCCAAGCAGAGGAGGAAGCAGCATGGCCAGGAGAGAAGTGAGGCTTGGTTTCTCTCTATCCGTCCTGTGTGTATTTGTTCTGTCCTATTGTGTGCGTGTCTTCTGTGACTCTCTTCTGCCCTGTGTCCTGTCAGTGACTGTCCTGTTGTGGGGGTGCCTCAGCAACTGAGCCCTGTGATTAGGGGGGCCTCAAAAGAAAAAAGATTAAAACCCCTGGTCAAGCTATAAGCATTGTTATTACCTCCTCACTGGCAATGACCTGCCGCAGCTGTGACAACAATTTAATGCAACTTTATATTAATGTAACACCCCTATTCTCCCCTCCTCCCCAGCATGTGGAATAGGGTGGACTGTGGGGGAAAAAAGGAGAATATCACAGTCTGTCACGTTAAACAGCTTTTGTACCTCAAAAAAGGTGTAGGTGCTCAGCGGTTTACCTGTGGCATCTTAGGGTGGATGGATCCGCGCTGGCTTTTATGAGTGGTGGAAGAATAAAAGAGGTGCCAGGATCTTTTCAACTTGGTTTATTAACTTGCAGCAACAGGACAGGCTTTATCATATTGTAAATAGTACTTTCAGTCCCTCTCACTACAAGTCACATAGTGGCTCATTTCTGTAATAGAGCCTTTTGCCCTGCCTGACACAGACCTAGATCTTATAGTCCAAAAATGGACAGCAGCCCACCCAGGTCTCTTCCTAGTTTTGCAGATGGAGACTACTCCCTACAGTAGTGTAGTTACTTCCAGCACATTTTCTTGGGATCCCCTAATACTGGGATACTGTCCCTATGCTAAAACATAATAAAAGTGTCCTTACAGGCAAGAAGAGCCTGGAGACCTACAGATGGTCATCCCTTATGTTATTGGAATCCTCCATGGAGTCTTCCCTGATGATATTGGGATCCTCACGGTTGGGGTCGGGAGAAAAAGCACATGTATGCCCCTTTTATAACCTTGGTAGGGGTAAAACCCCACCCTCAGTTACTGGGCCAAATACATGTTGCAATAAGAATCCCACCATAACCATGTGACCCGTTTGGCAGTTTCTAGAACCAGCCATTAATTAAACTGACCTTTAAAAGGCAACATAGTGGTAAGAACTTTAAATCCACTGAGGCCTTGTGAGGATTTAACCCCTACACTGCCTGCAGCTACCAGCGCTGACATGCAGGAATTTCTAAATTCTAGCAGGGGCCTATGTTAACAAAACCGAAAAAAGTACCCAGTTTTTATACATGTTTAAATGTATTTGTATACATTTGTATGTACTGTAGGTAGGATGCTTACTCTTCTTGCTATAAAACGCAGTGTTACTGTTCTACTACCACTAGCCCAACAGTAACAAAAATCCCAGCCACTTGTCAGACTGTATGTAGCCAAGTTCCCCACCTCTGAGGTTGTGCCCGTTTGTATTCACCTCCGTGCGGTCAAGTTGCGGCCGGTTGCCAGGGGCGTGTGGTTGCGCTTGCACGCGTCTCAGGAGCTCCGTGGGAGGGGGCGTGCGGTGAGAGGATGCCGGTGTGCGTCGGGACGGTGATTGCGTCGCCGGGGGCTCCGGTGGTTGCAGAGGGAGTCGTCATCTTGAGGGCGCTTGCGCAGATGAGCGGCAGCGGCCATTTCATGTCGCCCATGCACAGTGGGAAAGCGCACGAAGGCTAGCCAACCAGGGAAGGCTCTTGGAAGGGACTACAGGGAGCCAATAGGAGCTGGGGAAGTCCTGACAGGCAGGATAAGGAAGTTTGTCACAGGGCGCATGCAGGCAGAGTGTGACAGGCAGAGGTAGGGGACAGAGGGTCCGTGCAGAGAGGCAAGTAGCCTCTACACTAGGCCAGCAAAACCCCCTCAGGCCCAAGATAGGCCCTGAGTCAGTATATAGCTTGTGGCTGCTATAGGGACCGGCCGTAGCATAGGGAACAGATCCCTTTAGTATCTGAATATAGTTAGGGCCCAGCGGACGCGGAACTCCCTGAGCAAAGGTCTGGGACCAGGCCTCACCCAATAGACTAAAGAGACACTACCCGAGTGGGATCACCCTGATGACGTCGTGGAGAAGAGTGGATCGGAGGATCCTTTGTGAAGTTTCATCAGACCGGGTGCTGGCGCGCTCGGAAGGTAAAGTCAACAAGTGCACCAACATACCGATATAAACCCAGGCACTGATCACGCCTATAAGGGTGGGTTCTTTGGGGACACTGTGGGTCTAGTGACCAAGGGGACTACGCACTATTGTGGACACGGTGTTGGGTAACATTTCTGGGGAGTAAAGCCCTGGGAGGCGTGAGGCAGTTGTGCACATATATCTTAACCATAAGGGAGAGTCATCCTTTGTCATATGCCATTCACTATTACAGTAAAGGTTCCGTTATTTTAGATACAGTGTGTGTTTATTATTATGTCCTGTGAGGGGCTGCTTCCGCTCTGCTGGGATCCCTCACAGGTGGAGGCGCTGCACCAGAGTAAGTACACACCCCAGGCTCTCCGTGGCAGAGGCTCAGGCTCCCGGAGCTGACAGGTACTGTATATAGTAGCACTGGCAGCTTCCTGTATTCTGGTGGAAACAGGGCTACATGTACTTTAACCAATTGCAGCCAACCAACTGCCAAATTGCTCAATTCACATTGAACTATACCAGTTTGAACCCATTGCTAGCTAAATGGCACGCATCTCTGCCGTCACACACCTCTTTTCCATGGGGCTTACTTCTTGTACTTTTTTTTTGAAACCTCACATACTATATGACAACTAAATGATCTAAAAATCCATGTGACATTATCTTGAACACCATATCTTCAGAAATCAAACCACGTTTATCACACTGTGCAACCTTTTGTAGAAAAGATATTTCACTTGAAACCAAACACTGAACACATTGGTTCCTATACAAGGCACATTGCTTTATAACAGTATATATCTTCCTCATATATCTTCCTCATATTTAATTAAGTGATATTATAATTGGAAAGCTACAATTTATTTTTATTGTACAGGGAATAACGATATATTAGCTATCCCATGGTCTTGCCTAAAGCAATGTTTGTACATCACTGCTGCACGCTTTCACTGGCTACACATGGTGCTCTATGTGTCATGGTTACAAATTGGCTCAAGGCAGATCCTTTTTTTGCTGCAGATTTATTTCTCCTCTATTATTTTCCTCCTTCTCTGTTACGTTTTCCACCATCATGATGGGCTTTAGTATGGTATGTGCAACCCTATAGTTATCATGGTACAAATGGCTAGGGTCATTTATCTACTGTTATAAAAGTATTTACCACATCTTGTTGTACAGGTCTACATACTCACACAAAATGTGTATCTTTTGTTCTGAATTTCACAATTCAATATGGCCACTTTAATATTTGATTAAAAGCCCTACCACACAAATGTTAGAGATAAAGCTAAAACATGTGAAGCTTGCTAAAGGGTTGGAGGTTCAAAGATAATCAGACACAGTCGTCAGGGTTGCCACCTTCTATTGAAGGCTAACCCAGAGACTTTTTGCAATACATTTTTTTACATTTATTTATTTTATATATTTATTTCTCTTACCGGAGGCGGCATCTCCCTCTGCAAGGTCCAGTCAATATGGCTCTATGATGTCAAATGGTGTGCGTTGGCATGACAATGTGACGTCGAGTTGCCATGACAACAGGACATCTTATGGAACCAACACGTCTCGTGACGCCCCGTTGTCATGGCAATGTGAAGTCACATACTGTCCAGTTGTCATGGCAACTGGGCATCACGTGACACCACATAGCGTCCCGTTGTCATGGCAACACGGCGCCATTTGACATCTCGTAGCTACCAGTATGTTCACTGGATTTGCAAGTGGAAATGCCAGGAGTAGGGTTGCTAGGTGTCCAGTATTGAACTGGACTCCTGTATTTGGACACTCTTTCCAGTAAAAAATTAGAGGTAATACTGGACATATGTACTGTATGTGTATACCGGCATTACCGCTCTGGACATAGTGACCTGACCGGCTTGGGGGGATGCGTCATTTCCCCGAGCAGGGCTGTTGCTAGGGGGCTGGGTAGCTTTCATCATCCTGTGTGGCTGCTGCTAGGTAATGCAGCCAATCAGGATGTGGTGGGTGTAAGAGTTTGAGCTAGCTGGGAATGTGTGTTAATCAATTTCTGACTGGTAACAGTTGTAATGGAGGTAGGTGGCACCTCCCCACAGAGCTCACTCCTCCTCACCTTTTTAACTTGGGAGGTCTTTTCATTTTGCTGCAACAACAGGACCTACTATGGTTCTTTCCCCACATACAGAGGTAAAGGGAAGGGTTCACAGTGTAGTGTAGGACCTGCATTTTTGGTTATAACTTGACTTTAGGTATGCAGGCTTACGACGCTTTGGCCAAGGGGTTTAACTAAATAATCAAGTAATTATTATTATTGAAGTATTTAAAATTTATACTTATTACCATATATGTTTTGTCTTTTGTTGTATACATTTGCCACGCCCAGTAGCACTCTTTTTGACATAAATATATAGTCATGATGTGGTGTTTATAGGAGTTTGAGCTAGCTGGGAATGTGTGTTAATCAATCAGGAGGTGGAGTCAGGAGCCTGGAGGTGGGGCCAACGAGAGGAGGAAACTGCATGGAGCGGAGAGAAGTGAACAGTGTGTCTTTTGAGTATGTCACACCTTTCACCATTGTGTCCAGTATTTCTGGAGAAGCCACTTGGCAACCATAGCCGGGAGATGCCACCACAGACCGGAGATGTTTCAGCTAAACCCATAGCTTGGAGATCCGTGGCTGAAACACGTAAACCATCGTAGTTCCGACGATAAACAATGCCGACTAGCGATCCAGCGGCGTTATACCCATTTTTTGTGGGGCTTTTTGTTTCTATTTTTATTGCGCACTTGCCTGTTTCCTTTGGGTTTTCCATAGTGTCTGGATTTGCATGTTGTGTCGTTTGTCTCAGAGTTTTCTGCATTCACTGTTGTTGTGTCTCTGTTTTAATCTGTGTGACAATTATATGTGGATATGGTTGGTACTGCATTTTTTATTAAAGGACTGTGCATTCTCTCTTGCTATTTTTTTAATTTGCTGTATGCGAGTGCCAAGGAATAATTTGATTATTTTCTAAAGCCTCTGATAATCTCCTCCAGCTCTTCCACTACTGGAGGTATTTTACTGATGTTAATTATTCTTAATAACTTAAAAAGTTAGTAAACTTAAAGAAACAATTGTTTTTGTGGGTCTTGAGGACTTCAGCAGCCCTCCAGGCCTAGACCCCTACCTCGACTATTCTAAAGAAAATGTATTATTAAGAAGAATGTTTTTGCCCTCTTACAAGATGGTGCCTGCAAAACGTCCTCAGCAGTTACCGTTATTGGTAATATCTTTTTGATCCTGTCAAGTAATATTTTAACTTACTAAAAATGTATAAACAGGTGTATATGTGGACTGAGTGGGGGAGGAAGCCAGTCCTAGAAGTATCTATAAGGGAGGAGTGACCGTCAATTCCTTATATACAGCTAAACCCCGTTATAACGCGCCTCGTTATACCCCGATTCGGTTATAACCCGGTTTTCCCGTGGCTCCCGTTTAAAAAAAAAAAAAACTGCACACACTGCACACACACTGCTCATTGCTCACACTGCCACACTGCACACTGCACACACACTGCTCATTGCTCACACTGACACACTGCACACACACTGCACACACTGACACACTGCACACACACTGCACACTGCACACACACTGCTCATTGCTCACACTGCACACACTGACACACTGCACACACACTGCTCATTGCTCACACTGCACACACTGACACACTGCACAACACACTTGCTCGTTTGCTCAAACTGACACACTGCACACCCATTACACTGCACACACCCTCCTCATTGCTCACCTGCCACCACTTACCACCCACTGCACACACACTGCACTACTCATTGCTCACACGACCTGCTACACACTGCACACACACTGTACCACCAACACTGCACACACACATCCTCATTGCTCACACGGCACACACTTCACACTGCACACACACTCACCCACACTTACAGACCACTCACGCACACTCACACACCCACCACACTTACGCACACTCACGCACACTCACGCCCACTCAACTCACACAACACTTAACACCCTTAGACCTCACCACCTTACACACACTTACACACCCACCAGACACATACACACACTCACAGACACTTACATACACTCAACCACACACACACACCACTCTCTCCCAATATACATACACACACACACTCTCTCACTCATACACGACGGGGTGGGGTCATAGCAGAGAAAAGGGCCCGCGACCAGCACCACCACCCCTCCCCCCCCTCGCTCCCCCCCCGCCCTCCTCCCCCGTGCCCCACTCAGCGCGTGAGCGCCGAGGGACAGCGGTGGGGGAGAATAAACCCCCCGCTACCACCCACTCCTGGCAGGCAGCGGGATCTGAGTAAGCGCGACCTGAGGGACACTCCCGCTCCCATCTCCTGCCCGGGCCTGCCCCGCGTGACAGGGGGAAGCGACAGGAGGGACATCCCGCTCTCCCATCTCCTCCCCGCGCCTTCCGCGCGGTGACAGGGGAAGCGTGACAGGTGACATCCCCGCTCCCATCTCCTGCCCCGCTGTCCCTCGTACAGGGAGCGGGGACAAGGGAGGACATCCCGCTCCCATCTCCGTCCCCTCGCCTGTCCCGCGGTGACGAGGGGAAACGGGAGCGAGGGACCAGCCCGCTCAAACATCTCCTTCCCCGCGGGATGAATATGCGCTAAAGCGGGCGGCCATTTTTTTTTCTCGCGACCCCGTAGTAACGCGGTGGTCTCGGGGTGGACCCGAGACCCGCTTTATAACGGGGTTTAGCTGTACCATTTGTCTTGCAAGCTCCCCAATGAGTCGAGAGACTGCTTGCACATGAATGCTTTATGCGCTCTTGTCTAATTGCTGTTAATCCTTGCCTGTCTCTTTATTGCATTATATTATACACACCTTATTGCATTAGGGTTACTCATTTGCTTTTTGGCTAAACTTCTTGCCTATATTACCACAATATATTAACTTTTTTTTGTTGCAATGGACATACGGTATGAAGTGTGTTAATATACGCCCTTTCCTCTGTTCTCAACTGCTAAACTTTGACACAGGCCCTCATTCTCTCCCGGCCCATTATGTACCTTCCTGCCTCTCACCTGTCTCCCCTATAGTCTATCCAAAACGCTGCTCTCAGAATCACTCTACTCTTTCCTAAATCTGTCTGTGTCTCCTCTGCTGAAATCACTCTCCTTCGGCTTCCTATCAATCCCGTATCACACCACTCAATTCTCCTCCCTCACTTTTAAGCTTTACACCCAGGCCTGCACAACTTGTACAGTGAGAAGGGGCCGAAACTGCTCCAAGAAAAAGATTTGGGCCGCACGGGTAAAATCATCATCATCATATCTCCTCCAGCACCTCTCATCACATCCTCATATATACTGTATCTCCCCCAGCCACCCTTCATACTCATCATCCTCATATCTCCCCCAAAACCCATCATCAACTTTGCGAGAACTCCCCATCGATCTCTCATCTACCCTCATCTCTCCCCTCAACCATACACTAATACTCCCCTACACATCAAACACACATACCACCTGCACAACACACACCATCCCACCCACCCCTGCACCTCACATCACTCCACCCTTAACCTCACATCACTCTCTCCCCTCTGCACTCACATCACTCTCCCCCTCTGCACCTCGACATCACTCCCCCCCCTGCAACTCACATCTCTCCCCTGCACCTCACATCACTTCCCCCCCTGCAACTCACATCACACTCCCCCCCCTGCAACTCGCATCACTCTCCCCCTCCTGCACCTCACATCACTCTCCCCCCCTGCACCCTCACATCCACTCACTCTCCCCCCCTGCACCTCACACACACATCTCCCCCTGCACCTCACACCACTCCCACCCTGCACCTCACTCACCCCCCCTGCAACCACATCAACTCTACCACTCCCCCCTGGCCCTCACATCACTCCCCCCCATCACCTCCCTCACTTCTCCACTCACTCCCTTCCCCCCACCCCTGCACTCACACACTCGCCCCCACCTGCACCTCACACTCACTCCTCCCCCGCCCCCCCTCACCTCCACACTCTCCCACTCTCCCCCCCCTACCGTCCCCACCCACCCCTTCACCTCCATACTCTCCTCCCCCACCGCACTCACACCCTCCGCACCCCCCACAATCTCTCTCCCCCTGCAACTCACTTCCCTCTCCCCCCCTACAACCACATCACTCTCCCCCCCTGCAATAACATCAACTGCACCCCCCCCCTGCACCTCACCACTCTCCCCCCTGCACCTCACACTCTCCCCCCTGCACCTCACATCACTTCCCCCCCCCCCCCTGCACCTCACATCACTCTCTCCCCCTGCACCTCACACCACTCTCCCCTCTCACAAGGAAAACAGAGTCGGGCCCCACAGCCCATTTCAGCAGCCCCACCCCATTTCAGCAGCCCCCACCCCACCCCATTTCAGCAGCCCCCACCCACCCCATTTCAGCAGCCCCCACCCACCCCATATCAGCAGCCCCCCCACCCCATTTCAGCAGCCACCCCCCACACCATTTCAGCAGCCCCCCCACCCCATTTCAGCAGCCCCCCACAGCAGCCCCCACAACCATTTCAGCAGCCCCCCACAGCAGCCCCCCAGCACATTTCAGTAGCCCCCACAGCCCATATCAGCAGCCCCCTCCCATGTCAGCAGACCCCCCTCCCATGTCAGCAGCCACCCCTCCCATGTTAGCAGCCCCCCTTCCAATGTCAGCATCCCCCCTCCCATGTCAGCAGCCACCCAGCCCATTCCGTTCAGCGCTCCCCCATGTCCAGACCCCCCTCCTCCAATGTCAGCAGCCCCCCCTCCTCCCATGTCAGCAGCCCCCCCTCCTCCCATGTCACAGTCCCCCCCCAGCATTCCCCCCACCTCCCATGTCAGCAGCCCCCCCTCCTCCCATGTCAGCAGCCCCCGCCCCCCCCCTCCTCCCATTCAGCATCCCCCCCTCCTCCCATGTCAGCAGCCCCCCTCTCCTCCCATGGTCGACCCCCCCCTCCTCCCCATTTCAGCAGACCCCCTCCTCCCATGTCAGCAGCCCCCCCCCTTTCCTCCCATGTAAGCAGCCCCCCCACCTCCCATGTCAGTAGCCCACCCCATGCTTACCTGACGATGGTGGCGGCGGCAGGGAAGCGCAAGGGATGCGCACTCTAGCAGCAGACCCGGAAGTTCCGGGTCACGCTACACTGCGAGAGCGTGTCACCATGCAGGAGCAGGCCGGGGGGGGGGGAAGAGAGCGCGGTTACACAGACACTGCTGGAGCGCGCTCCTACTTAATGCTGGAGCGCGCTCCTTCTGGAAGGGGGGTAAGGAGGGGGGTTGAAGGGGGTCCGTCGCGTGCCGCACCGGGTGCCACGGCGGGCCGCATGCGGCCCACGGGCCGTATGTTGTGCAGGCCTGCTTTACACTCTTCTACTCCTCCTTACATCTCAGCTCTAATTTCTTACTATACACCATCCTGACTCTTGTGTTTTGCTCAAGGATGTCTTCTTTCTACCCCTTTTGTATCTAAAGCCCTCTCCCGCCTTAAATCTTTCTCACTGACTGCTCAACACATCTGGAATGCCCTTCCCCTCAATATCCTACAGCTGCGGCCGCCTTTATCCTAGTGCGGCCGTAGTGGCGCAACTCTGATAACCGCGGGCAGATGCAGTATGTTTTTTTTTTTTCCGGAACATATGTTAGCGCTCGTAATATTAGCATTTTAGTAGCGCTGTCTGAAATACTGCAATACCATCTAAAAACTCAGGGGGGCGTTCGCGAGCTGTTGTCTTCAAAGTCTAATACTTTAGCAGTTCAACCTACAGTACGTCAGTACACAGCCTGCGTGTGCGCGTGCCGTAATTGTAAATTTGCATATTTATACATGCATGTGCAATGCTGTATGTCTCATTTGAAAATTGTTGAAACGCATAGATATGTACTGTAACAGTATCACATTTCGGCATATACAGTACTCTCCCCTCGCTCGCCCCTGCACACACAGGCTACTGTAATTTACTGCACTGCAGTATTTCAACTTCTTATCTTATCTACAGTACAGTACACCTCTCCCACACCATTCCTTTGAATGTGTGTCTTTCTGGTTTCAATCACATTCCTGCTTGATAGCTGATGATTACTGCGCATGCGTCTGTAACTTCACCACTGCTTGCTTGCGAAGTTCAAGAGTGAGTGACCAAAAAAAAAAATATTTTTTTTTCCGCCTCATTTTTTTTTCTCTACAAGCCTACCTAAACCATCTTGATATTACGATATTCAATCTGTGCTGTAGCTTTTGACTGCGACACTGTGTGTTTGAATGCACATGGTTGATTTGTGTGCTTTTTAGGTATTTGGGGGTGTAGGGATCAAATTATTATGATGACCTGCCTTTTGAAAATATGTAATTTCTTTGAACTACAGTACAGCTAATCCTTCATGCAGCTGTACCTTGTACCCCCCTCCCCCACGCACAAGTCGACACATTACTGAATCGCATGCGCATTACAATTCATAAATATCTGCCATCTGGCGGATACGCGAAGAATTGCAACCAATTAAATCCGAACCATTAGCAATAAACACATTAACCGCGGGTGTGAATGCAACATGAATGCGGTCAGAATGTGGCATGAACGTGGTGAAGTGCGGTGAAGTGCGTGGCATTCGGAAAAAAGCCCAGAAAAATGTCGGAGGTGTTGGAGAATAAAAGGGGCTGCGGCTGTACTAGCACCCTCTCTATCCACCTTAAAACACACCTACTTAACAAAGCATATGAGTAGCTCCGTGACTGATACTTTACACCTCATACATAAACCTTGGACCTTTGCCGATGCACTTACCAGAACGCCCTCCTACAGTCTCTGTACGTTCTTCCTACCTACAGATTGTAGGCTACCAATTAGATTGTAGGCTCTTCGGAGCAGGATGCTCCTTTTCATAAATGTTACTATTATGTCTGAAGCACTTCTTCCCAATATGTGTTATTTGTATTATTTGTTATTTATATGATTGTCACGTGTATTACTGCTGTAAAGCGCTATGCACATTAATGGCGCTATATAAATAAAGACATACAAACATACATACATACATATTGAGTGCTCTGTTTCATTTCACTAATTAATTACTATACCACAAACTTATTGAGGGAAAAAAAAGCAATGCTACATTTTTGTGCAATATACACAGTGTCCTGAACTGGAATTATGCCCCTATGTAATGTACTACAACACACAGGTCGTGCTGTCAGGGCAACGCAAGCTTAAGCAAGTTAACTTCATGACAATTAGAGCTGTGCTATTTAGCTTATCAAGTGGTAATTAGAGACCTCTTGAAAATCTGCCCTCCAGGTATACAATGATATATTGATATATAATCATATATATTCCCCTGTAAATGGTGTTAACCTTCTCATTTAATACTGAGTAACCTTAAAACTCGCCCCACAAATGAAGCATCCCAATAGCCTAGAACTCATGGCTATTGTCACACACCCACATTCACTACTACCACCCATTGTGGCCAAGCACTGCCATCACAGCACTTATTCCCTCACCTGCTGTAAGTCTCCCATCATACCACTTAGATTGTAAGCTCTTCGGGGCAGTGATTTTCTTTCCTATTGTATGATTTTGCTGCACTTATTGTATTATTATAATTCCCTGTACTCTATTCTTTGTGAAGCGCTGAGTATACTTTTGGCGTTATATAAATAAAGACATACAATACAATAGTTAATATTACAAGCCCCAAATAAGGGGCAACCTAAGTCACACTTACAACATTCTGTTACTGATCCCAGCAAATATGACATTGTTAAAAGCTTTTAATCATTAGAAATGGAATTACAGAACTTACACGTTTATAGAACACCTGTAGATCATTTGAAATGGTTTACTATTAATTGTATAGTAGGCAATACGACACATAACTAGAAAACATAAATTAACATTGACATAGCACAATTTCGAAAGCAAGAATGTCAACCAATAATGCCAAATAGAAAATATATTGTTATTCTTTTTTACTTCAACAATTGTAATTTCTCTGAAGTTTTAACTAAAATTGAATTTTACTTGACAGCTCATTTAAAGTTTAATATCTTTTATTGATCCACATAGAAGGCCAAGAGTAATGATCCTGCACTTTCTGTATAAAGGGTTGTAAGAGATGTGTGCAGAGGTACATTTAATGGAGACCGATTAGGGTGTAATTAAATCCTGGCTTTATTGTGCCTGTTCCTTTAACAAGACAAAACATACAAAAAGAAACAAAATAAAGGCCTACTCCACGTTGGAGAATAACTAAACCTTTACTCCAGCCCTTTCTAACAGACACAGAAGCATGACTGTATTGGTTTTGCGCTTCTCAGTCGTAATCCGGTTCCTCATTCCTGACGTGTGGAAAGCCAATCGTAGCTTGCTTGGTTGTGATGAAGAACCTATATCTGGATTGAATCACACCAGCAGTTTCCTTCATTTTTTTGTTGTATCTTTACTGCAGACACTTCCTAACATTTGACTGGAGTGAGATTATACACTGCTTCAAAATGTTCATAATTCTTTCTTTCTTTCATGTTCAATTCTCCATATGGATTTGAGAAGTCAGGCTGCTTTATTCTGGCTGTTTAGCCGCCAAGTTTTTATTCCTCTGTAGGCAGCCTGAATGGTGAGCGCTGCAGAGCGTTTGCGCAGATACATTTCTCTTTCCAACCTTGCTTGGACAAGAGCTTTGTAGTACTTCTGAATTACTCTGCTGCTTTTCTCCCTTTTTAAGAAGTTTAGCAAATCAGCGAGAGAGTCCTGTTTCTGGAGCTTGCTCTTTGTGTGCATCAACGCATTCTTTATTATTTGTTGGAGTTCTATGAATTTCTTCGCTCAGTTCGCAGCTGCTTGCCTCAGTTTCTGGACCTGCTTGTACTGAGTCACCTAGCCTCTAAGCTTGGCCTCTAGCGATGCTCAGGGTAACCTTCAGTTTCTCATAACAACACAATATACCGGCGTCTTGATAAATACACCCCATACAATCCTAAGGTGATCACTGACCAATTGGTGATAATGTCCTTAGTGTCCATACAATGTCCAAAAGGATCTTGATAGAAGTCTCATGGCATGTGGAGATAAGCAAAAAGAAAATTCATAGTGTAACACTGACATAAAACAGATGGACAAAAACACTGACCACAAACAGCACACAAAACAACATAAAACACAGAATAGCTGAACAAACTAAACTGGTGATATTTAATTAAATTATAACAGACAAAACCAATGTCTAACACATATCTAGGCGCCGGTATATTGTGTTGTTCTGTGTACTTTGTTAGTGATCAGTATCGATCATAGTTACCAGGCAGCCTGGTCCTTTTATATTTTAGTTTTTTTTGTAATCACTTTTAGTATTAAGTTTACTAATATTTTAAGCAATCACATTTTCTTTTCACTTCTTCAGTTTCTCATGCAGCTTTGCAGGGACACACTGGGTAATCAGACGTTCCTGCAGCACTTGTACTTCTTTGGCAGCATGCAGATTTTCTTCCTGCAGAGATCGCTGCTTCTCTTTGGCAATCTGTAGGTGCGTATGCAGACCCTGCAGTTGGTTCTGCAGTAGTTGCTCTGCTCGTGCGTTGCTCCAATGCTTCCAACTTTTAATATTCAAATAGCTTTATAATTTTTTCTAGCTCATGAAGCTTTTCATTCTTTTCATTGACATGGTCAGTCAAATCAGAATTTTCTTCTTTCAGCCTTGAATTTTCTCTTTATACAGTCTATGTAATATTAAGGGCCTCCTTGTAGTCTTCCTTCCAATTATGCACTTCTGAGTTGAGACTCCCGATCTCTTGGCGTCAGACTTCTAGCTCTAGGTTGAGGGTGTGAAGCTCCTTCTAAGAGACTTTAAGATCCATACTAAGACTGTAGACAGCTTTTTGAGAAATGTCCAGCTCCTCAGGACTGAAGTTCTTTTTAGAGATGGTATAGATATATCGATATAGATAGATCTATACATATCTATATTTATATAGTATATAATCTATATAATATATATATCTAAATAGTCATCGATATTATATTACACACACACAACACCAACAAATATCCTTATCTGTTTCTGTTTTGCCGCTGTAGGGGAAGACCTCACTGCTCTCCTGGGTCAGCACCCTTGTGTGCTTTGGAAATGTCAATGTCCGGGAATAGAGGTCTTGTCCCCTCATGTCTTGCTGTCAACACACAGTACTGTGTGCTTCAAGATTCTCTCCTCATTGCAGCACCTTGTTTGCTGAGGAAAATCTCTGCAGTCCTCCTTCTCCTTATGTCAGCCCAAATGTGAGCTAAGGAATCTCTCTCCTGTGTCTCACATGAGGCTTTTCATATTGCTCTCATTAGTCCAGGTGGAGACTAAATAATTGAGTGCCTGTAATTAACTCTCTCTCTGCTGGATTCTCAGAGCTCTGGGGCTGCTTTATTTAAACAGGGATAAGTCCCTGTTACAAGGGGTTAGTAACATTGGGCAAAGAGTTTCTGAGTGCAATTAAAGGACATAAAATATCACTCGTAAAAAGAAAGAACATTAGCAAAATACACCACTGTAAAACAATGTCAATAAAGATATTCCCTATTTCCTATTACATGTGTAGCCATGTCTGTTTTTTGCTACCAGTCTGCACTCCCCGTCATGCAAGCCCTTGTAACAGTGCAGGCAGTGGCAGGACCAATCCTGGGTTTCCCCCACAGAAGCAGCTCCTTTGAGTGATAGAGGAGGAGGTGGGGCTAGGCCTGTGTTCTGGTCAATCCTGGGTTCAGACCTGGCACCGTCCTCCCTTGTACTTAAGAGGCTGCACTACTAAATTTAATCAGTTGTCTCTACCATTGAAAGAGACAGGTAATCACACAGAAGTGCATATTGGCTTGGAACCTTCTATCCCCTCCCCTTGGGTAGTGAGGAGTGATATCATACCCGTGGCTCTATTGGGGAGTCAGGGAAGAGCTAGGATTACCTCAGGTGCCTTTGGCTTGGGGTGAATGTCCACACACCATCCGGAGGCTGGAGGACTAACGTATTCAGTGTATGCTGTAAGCAACAGAAAGAATTAAGTGATCCTGTGTTCAATTATACTCCTACCTTGGTGTGCAATCTATCTGGGGGAGTGCAAGTAAGTTATCCTGCAGGGATTGTCTCCACATCTCTGGAGCCTGCAGCAGATGGGGGCGCTGTACCAGTAGAGATAAAGACCAGTAATGTACCCCAGAAGCCAGTCCTGTTCTCCCCAACAAAACTGGCGGAGACTCTGATCTACTGTGAGCCAACAGGTATGCACCACCATACACCATGTAATGGCAGAATCTACCAGATTGTGGGCGAAACACAGTTACACATGTTACGAATATTTACCATCTCTAGGAGAGTGTACATACAATATTTTATACAGCTTATGTTTTTTAATCTAAGGTACTATGCCCGCTTAGGGTGCCTCAGAGTAATCTCAACGGTTCTCCATGGAAATACATGCTATAATGTGGTTTTAGTGTACTAGTAATGTAAGATTTTAAATTACATTGAAAATAGGCAGAAAATAAGAATTTACAATAACATTAAAAAGCACGCAAGTGCCACTATACATGTAAAATCTAGAAGTATTCACACATTTAATTTAAGTTTAAAAGCAGCTTGTTTGAGATGTTGATGAACTTGGCTATTGATGATGTGCCTCAGGAATGCTTGTTCTTTGTGGAAAAATGTAAACATTGACTTACAGTGTACACATTATTACATGTGCAATAAAGTACATGTTACAATCTACTCTAATTGTTTGCAGTTCAAATGTTACATTGTGGTTCTACACATTTCGTTTATGCTTAAAGGTTTTAGAACTTTAACATTAAAAACGCCATGCATTCTTTATACATACAATTTTCATTGTGCATTTATTGGTGCTATTTTGACAAAATGTGTATTCTATTCTTGACAATGTTGAATACATGTAAATGAACCGATGTAGAAAATGAATAATGACTCATAGGCTAGCTTGTTATCGGTATGACCTTCACAAGTCTCATGTTGAGGTCAAACGTATATCACCGATAAATAGCATGTACTATGAACTGATGAGCTTTTACTGTTGATCGATTGACTATTAGAAAGAAGAACCTACTTAGCCATAACTTTTAGGCATGCACATGCTTTTGAAGGATAACATTTTATTTTTGCCTACTACATCAATGGCTTTACAATATATGATTTGCTACTGATAGTTTTATTATTCAGTAACTATAATGGCTGACTGCGATCAATGTAATTTTAATTACAGAGACAGCTATGAATAATATTTTAGTGAAGAAAGAGAAACAAAGAACCTCATCTATAGAAATAATATCTATCACATAAATATCTTTAGCAGGTACAGAATGATGTTTGACCCTGTCTTGAGTTAATTTCATATATGCTCCAGAAATGACAAAGATAATCTACTCTTGTGCTAAGAGTGGATCTGCTGAAATGAGCACAAAAGAAAATAAATAATAATTTTAAAAAATCAATACAGAATAAAGCACTGATCATTTTTAACACTATATTAAATTGTATATATAATACAGTGCAAAACTATAAAGTGATTATCAATATCTTATAATACAAACTGTCACATACGGCACACCTGTGGGCACGTGACCTGCATACGGAACAAGAGTTAATACACAGCGATCCAGCTGACCCACTTTTCAACTTCGCAAAGGTCCCGCAAATGAACAATATCACCCCTCAATCCAGTCCCATATACCATCTGTCACGAACAACATACAACTGAGCATGTGACTTAGAAATGCAACCAGGGCTAATACATACGGCTACTCTAGCCAACTCACCTTTCTCCTCCAAAAGGTACTTTCAATTAGTTAATAATAACCCCTTACTCAATTTACAGAAAAAAGGATAAGAATATACAGTCACAATAAATGCAGAACAGTTTCTTAAAATAACAGGATAAAACAGAAATCCCTATAGAGTACCATGTCATAGGTCCTCCCATCCCCCCCAACTAGGTCACTGGCGTAAAAATATGGTTTTACGACAGAGACAAAAAACTCCTAAAAAAGACGTTTAAGTTGTTTCCTCAATATATAAACGCACTCATAACTTCCTGTCTCTAATACTTAGACACACGCGAGTCATATCTATAGATTCAAGACTCATTTTAACTGTCTTGCTCCTAAATTTGAGTGACAAATGGATATCTGTCCTTAGTACCTCTTACCCATGTAGTGTGTGGTCTTATTGCATGTGTCTCCTTGCAACAATTCCTAATATGTACCTCTTAGTATGCAGCATAGATAACGACACATGATATTCTCCTTTTTAATAAAGTCCTCCAACTAACTGATGACTTGGGCGTCACCCCCTCTCTGAGGTGCACAAGGGGTATCTCCGGAATGTTTGTTTCCTTTGAAGGCAGTTACCCACCCAAGCAGTAAAGTCAGTCACCCATACACAGTCCTACCCGACTTTATATACCCGGTGTCAACTCCATTTAAATGCTTCTATATTGACTTTGCCCTGCCTGGCACCTTTGTCTACACTCTTTTGAGCTCCTATACGGTTAATTTTTTCTAACCCATACACAAGCCATTTGGTAGGGGATGCGGTTAGACTCCCATCCCTGATGAAGCGTGTCATACACGTGAAACACGTGTCGGCTGAGTAGGACGTCGCAGGAGTGATGTCACGGAGGGAGCTGCAGACAGCCTCACCGCATCCCCTATCAAACGGCTTGTATATGGGCGGGCTATCACTCTTTGTATGAAAGGTTGTTTTTTTGCTGCCTGGCAGCTGTCTGTTCCAGAGGATTTTGCTATATGTTGCACTTCCATGTGCTATCATGAGCCTAATATCGCTAATTCATGCTAGGTGCTATATGTGGTTATAATGTGGTGATCACCCCTATACTGCAGGAAGCTACCACATAGGGCTATATTCACTACACCTTCTACACTTGCGTATTTGAGTTGGTATGGGACACCAAGGGGGGAATAATAGCAATTGATTGTTGCTTGATATATATGCATTTCACAGTGGGTTTATATTACTACATACAAGTGCATTATTTGATCTGCGTTACATCTATCCTGGCAGATTTGCCCATCTTGTTTGATATAATGATATCATATGCAATACCCTAATACTGTGTTACCCCTGGCTTAACCCATCAATTCACTCCTATATACATAGCAATTTTGTTACAATCCATTACCACATGGTATATATAGCGGTTACATTTATGTATGTGTCTGCAGCTTTAGAGGACCCTATACCTATTAATAAATAAGAAATAGTCAATTGTACCTAACTCAGGGTTCCTCTGACTCCACTACGAGGATCTTTTATGGTTTTAATATTTGAGTGTTTAATTAATTGGATGTAATAAAACTTTATTATTTTATTTTAGCCCTTCTCTTTCGGACTATAGTACACCCCATAGCAGAATTATTAATTTAGGCTATTTATGCTTGAAAACAACAGGGGGAGGGGTAGGGAGTGATCACAAAACCATACTAATTGAGTGAAATAAATAAATAAATGAATTGGGTAATTGTGTAGTGGGTGCAAACTGTGAACTGATAAAGTGAATCAGAAAAAAGAGGAGGGAGCACAGGGTGATTGTGGCCCTCAAAGAATTCACTTAACTGCACACCACTATGTATAAAAATTAACTTTTATTGAGTAATTACTTAAAACATATATTACCATAGAATAGTGTAACGTGAATTAAAAATAGATTAAACCAAAAGTATCGAGCATCTATGCCAACACATAAATATAGCTTACTATCCCAATTACCCTGCTAATGAAGGTGGGATATAGGTGGCAAATGATGCTATAAGTCAGGGTATGATCCCCTCTGGGTCAGCTAACAGACCAGATGGTAAGTATAAATTAGCCAGCGAGACTATATGAAATTGGTGAATAAGTAAACAGCCCTCCTAGTCCAGTAATATAGTATTATACACCTCTATAAATCGTAGGATAAGTTTAATAGGTGCATAAACTATGAGTGAAGAGCTGACACTCACAGCAAACAAAGATGATTAGTCTCAGGTACATGTACTGCAGAGGTGCATGGTGCACTAGGTAGGAGGTGAAGACAGAGACTCACTGGCATGTAAACACTAGACTCAAATTAGCCAGGTGTCGGGAACTGTGCACACTGACCAAGGAACCTATAAACACTACATTAAAACAGCTCCAAGTAGGAGACTGACAACATTGCGCGTCCAACGCGCGTTTCCCTCCAGCAAAGGAGCTTCTTCAGGGACAAGTTTTGCTAAGGGGAGTGAAAACAGCATTTTTATACCCTGCCTGTACACTAATTGCAAAATCGATTGATTGCACCTGTTGCGCATGCGCGCCGCGGTCGCGTCCACAACGGCACATTTATCAAGTGAAATAATCTTAAAACCCATTAACAGTATAAGTTGATACATGTTACCTTAATAGAGCCGTTATTGGTGACGTTCCCGAGCGTTTTCGTGACTTATAATGCCGTTCTAGCGACATACCCACATACACCGAGTACTGCGCATGCGCGTTGACTTAGAGATTATTCAGTCCAAGCATATACAGATTGCGCATGCGCGAACAGGTGTAGGAACGTCTAATGCGCAGAAGTGGACTGTTAGTAATAAACAGCCATCCCTAGGCACATCCTATGCCTCTATATTAAGATGCTGATTATAGCATCATGGTCCTGGCATGCCACTAGTGCATGCAAAATGGATAAAGGACCCCCCTATTGTATAATGCAGAGCAATGTAACAAAAATGCAGTGATAAACAGAGGACTTATAAAAAGTTAAAAATAAATGAAAATATATATGCACACAACCTAGGTGTAAATGATTTATTCTGGCATACTGTAATAGTATTAGGCCCCAAGTGTATGCACACGTTACATAACGCTGTAGTATTATAGTCACTGATTAATGAAATAGCGAATAATAATAAAGTAATATCATCCAATACCAGAAGACTGACTACCAAAACGACGGACATGGAAAATGGCAAAGCTGGTCAGGACGAGGGAACATAATGGGTTAACATACTTCAGGGTGGTAGATAAAAGGGGTCAGACCAAGATTACTCAGATTAAATAAATGGTGTGAAAGTAAACCCTTCGTTAAGACCGTTAGGACTCCTTGTTTTTAATTTATAAATCCATTCTGCTTCGATACGAGATTGGTCAGTGTTACCACCTCTCATGGGACATTTAAGTTGATAAATGCCCATGAACTTGATAACATCAATGTTGCCATGGTGAAATTGTGTGACATGTCTCGCAACTGATGTTTCTGCAGAGTGTTTGATGGAGTTTATATGTTCGAGGACACGTCTGCGGAGCTGTCTAGTTGTCTTGCCGACATATCTCTTTCCACAATTACATGTGATGAGATAGACAACATTGGTGGTCCGACAATTAATGAAACTGTCAACACAATATTGTACAGTGTTATCCTTGTTAGTGAATACTTTGGCAACATTGATGTGTTTACACGCTTTACAGCCCTGACAGCGGAACATCCCTTTTAAAGGGGTCAACCAGGTGGAACTTTTAGCCCGTTGAAAATGGCTGTTCACTAGTGAGTCCCTCAGATTTTGGGATCGTCTGCTGGTAATAGTGGGTCTAGGGCCTATAACCTTCACTAGATCTACATCTGCCTGAAGAAGATGCCAGTGTCTAGCGAAGATCTTCTTAATCGCCCACCATCTTTTATTAAAGGTGCCTATGACTCTGATAGTGTTGTCTTTGGATTTTTCTTTTTTACCAGTCAGAAGGGAATCTCTCTCACTGTGCAGTGCCTGGTGGTAAGCTTTATTCAATGTCTTAATATTGTACCCACGGCTGAGGAATCTTGAACGAAGTTCTTTTGATTGAATAATGAATTCTCCAATTGTCGAGCAGTTTCTCCGGAGGCGGAGATACTGCCCCGTAGGTATACCCGCTATGAGGCTCTTAGGATGCTGGCTTTGAGCCAGCAAAAAGCTGTTCGTGGCTGTGCTTTTCCTAAAGACCTTGGTTTGGACGTTCTTCTCACCGTCAACATATATGTTTAGGTCTAGGAAGGTAATAGATGTTTTACTCAGCACTGTCGTTAACCTCAGGTTTAGCGTATTTGTATTCAGATGCCTAACAAATTCATGGAGAAGTTCCAGGGGGCATTCCCATAGAAGCAAGATATCATCTATGTATCTGATCCACATGGAGAAGTGGTCAGTATACATAGATAGTTCTTCATTAAAGACGTGGGTACGCTCCCACCAGCCTAGGTACAAATTGGCATATGTAGGGGCACAAGCTGTGCCCATAGCCGTACCCTGGGTCTGGTGGTAATACAGACCATCGAAAACGAAGTAGTTGTGGGTTAGAACGTAAGATAGTAGTTCTAGCACAAATGAATTGTGTCTATTGAACCTACCGTCCCTTGTTGTTAGAAAATATTAAACAGCGGTGAGACCATTCTCGTGGATGATGGAAGTATATAGTGACTCTACATCTAAACTCACGAGGATGGTCTCAGATGTAACATGTATACCATTCAGTCTCTTGAGAGTATCTTTCGTATCTTGGACATACGATGGGAGACTGATGACAAAGTCCCTTAGGACCTTGTCAAGGTATATACTGCTGCCTTCAGACAGACAATTGTTGCCCGAAACAATTGGACGTCCAGGTGGGGACTCTAACCGTTTATGTAGCTTAGGTAAAGTGTAAAATGTTGCCACAGTAGGTGACTTAGGGTACATAAAATCAAACTCGTTGCGGCTTATCATATCCGTGTCCAAGGCATCCTGTAAGATGTTGAGCAGTTCTAATTTGTATTGGGATGTTGGACTGCACTCGAGAGTCTCATAACAGTCTTTGTCGTTGAGAAGTCTCATGTTCTCTCTGACATAGGCTTCTGTATCTTGGATAACGATGTTTCCACCTTTATCAGATGGTTTAATGGTGTAAGTTTTATTAGACATGAGATCTTTTAGGCCAGTCCTCTCGTCACGGGTTAGATTATTGTCGGATTTATAGTGTCTAGGTTCAGCTTCTAGGTCCCTAGTGACACAAGTAACGAATAAGTCAACGGCTGGACATATACTAGCGGGTGGGGTAAAATGACTCTTGGTCTTAAGATGGGTAAAGGGTCCAGTTATATCACAATCTGTCTGGATGTTTTGGTCAAACAACTGGCATAGATCAGCCACATCCTGTCTTTCCTGTACCTGCACACCGTGAGTGCATTGGGATTATCATTAGCACGTTTAGAGTAGAATTTGTGTAACAATAACCGCCTGCCAAAGATGTTTAAATCCTTCACCCACTCGAATAAATTAAAGTCAGATGTGGATGAGAAGGAAAGACCCTTCCTTAGCAGGGCAAATTGTACCCCTATTTATGCTGTATACTATTTACTAGGCATTGAGTGCATATTTCGGGGGTGCTTTCTGACCCTACCTCTCGGGGTCCTCTGTTTTGTTGTATTTAGGATTACATGATTCCGTAGTGGTAAACATCTCTATTAGATCTTCATTTTAAAGTGTGCCCTGTGATGTTCATCATTTGTGTTGTATTGAAAAATATTTTAAAAATCATAAAATATTGTAATCAAGTATATACTCTTTCTTTTTATACAATGCAAAAAAAAAACCTATATTACAGCTGCTGCGGACGTTATTCGAACAAATCACGGCGCCGATTTTGTGTGCTCTGCTGTACTCTACATGGCATGAACACAGCCAATTGCCCCAGGCACCCGCGCTTATCGCGATTGCTTTGTTTGAATTTCATGAATTCTGTTTCTTTGTGTGCAATGACATGAATAAATTGCAATGTGTACAGTACTGTACAATACTGTGCTACTGTGTCAATTTAAGGTGTTTAAAAAACAGAACTCTAAAATGCCATTTTCTGCACTCACCGCACTCGCGTCTTAAGGCGGTATGGATGGAAGACATACCGCGCCATGACATCGGTATTCCGATGTACACAACGTGTGACGCGAAAATGGCCGCTGCAGCTGTAGTAACTAAACCATTGCTAAAAAAGCTGCTTAATATTCTCTTTCACGCTTAAATTACAGTGTGATTTACCCTTTTATTCTTTTCATATTCTTTAAAACCTGAATATTACAGATTGTGACAATGGTACTAATGAAATCTAATCAAAGTACTTCAAAACTAGGACACCTGTTATTAATCTTCTGGAATAGGTGGAACAGGCTCACTTTGCACATAACCTATAAACTAATGTACAGTATATTATCATGTCCAATAAGATTTTTTTAAAGTTGTGAAATGAATAGTTTCTATGCAAAACTTTAACAATATAGATGGAGGTTCCAAAATAAATAGGTCAAGACAATACTATGAAATGCTTATAACTAAAGAATAGTATATGCTTCAGGCTTGACAAAATTAACTACAGAAAATAGTTAATTTAGGCATAAAAAATTGGAACATATAATCCATAAATGGTGGCAACAAATAATGATATAATAGAAAATCATTTTTTTTTTTATAAATTAATGTTGCACTAGCTAAAATGTTAAAAATATCAAATGCAATATCTGTTTGATATGAATAATACTTTCTAATTGTAATCCTAAAGTTTGACATTTCAAAACCTCTCTTTCTTCGTTACAGTAATTGTGATCTTTACATCTCTCCACATTACTTCTTCCTTGGAACATTCAGAATCCACTGAGCAGCTTTCAATTTAATGAAGAGTAAGGACAAACTTTCATAAAACTCAAGTGTTGACGAAACACCATCAATAAGCCACAATTATGCTGTGAAATATGTACATATTGGCCCAGGGGACAGAAAGAATATGAGGCAAGCTGGAAATTAAACGGGCAAATCCTCTAAATGATTAGGTTTATTGGTGGTCAATGTGTCAGTCTCCATGGGGACCTTTCCCAAGACAGAATAAACATTTCTTATAATGCAGCCACTTAAAAAAGCAAAGTATGAAAAGTAGAAAAAAATTGTGTAATGAAACATATAGCAAGTTAGATTGAAAGCAAAGCACCAACATTTCACAATAAATGAAATGCGATAAATAATTATATAAAACATACAAAATTAGGTCATGTATCATTAATATGTGCAATAGATTGAGGGATCTGCTTAAAAAAATAACTATGTACAGTAAAGAGGCAGTATGAGCTACAGTGTGTTAAAGAAAAGAGGTTGTACGGTATGTGTTGATGTTTTGTGAGGAAATCAAAATGATTAGGAGCAGACTGAAGTTATCAAGACAAAACTCTATAAAAGGGAGTAAATTACTGTACAATGTTAGCGGATTCTGGAGTCAGAAAGGGTAGGCTCTTTGCAAAATGTGTGGAATCGATCATAGGTAGGAGTAAAAGGCATTGTGCTTTGGGTAGTTGTACAGTTTAGTGCACTCTAGAAAAGGAGATGGATTAAGGGGCTGTTTAAAGGAGAATGACCAAAAGGAAAAAATGGTAAAATACAAGTATTACGGTTGTGCTCGCCACAAACCGGGGCCGGATCGCGTGGCCGAGGCTGGATTATGAAATCACCGACCTTAGACCGCGCAGACTGGTCCGGAGTGCGAAGTTCATAGTCAAACAGGCCGCGTTCAGGACTGGAGAGAACAGCATAGTCGTTGGACGAGCCAGAGTTGGGATAGGAGATGTCCGGGTGGTCGAAGTCCAAGCAGGGAGTCGGCAACAGGAAATCAAGCAGGTCCTCCTGCTTCAGCATAATCGCTGCAGGTCCGGAACGGAGTTTGCGCGAGTGGCGTCCATGGCCCATTGCGCCGGTCTAGGAGAGGGAAGACAGACCGGAGTGAGCACACCGCCAGGCAGCACCGGTAAACAAGTGCTTCAGCGCAAGAGTTCAAGCTGGCCTCTGCAAAGGGAGAACGGGCAGCAGGCCACAGGGTCCAAACAGCAACCTCTGCTAAGGGTAGAAGCAGCAGGTTGCGGGCTCCATGGAGATAGCACACAGCAAGTCTCCAGGGTGCTTCAGCGCAGGAGTTTAAGCTGGCCTCTGCGAAGGGAGAAAGAGCAGCAGGCCACGGGGTCAAAACAGCAACCTCTGCAAGAGGTGTATGCAGCAGGTTGCTGAGTCCAGGCAGGCGACACAGGCCTCTGTGAAGAGGGGAACAGCAGGACTCCGGGAAACCGGAACACAGGCCTCAGCGAAGTAGCTGCAGGCTACGAGGAAACAGGAACGAGAACAAGGAACTGGAACAATAATCAACAGAGATTAGTAACGAAAGATAACAAGCCAGGAGGCTTGTGGCAAAACACAGGTAACATCCAAAGAAGGATTATGCTCGGCAGAAAGGGATTGTGGGAATGCAGTATTTAAAGGCCAGCGGGCCAATCCTATGAGGAGGGTGTGAGGGCACTGCTCCAATGACTGAGTACAAGGCTAGGTTGCAGTGATAGCCCGCACAGCTGCTGTTGATTGCAAAGAGGGAATTAGTGAGAACAACAGCATCCTGCAAGGCTACGAGAAAGGCCAGGAGTGGATTCCTCACAACAATGTAATTAAAAAACTTAACACATATGGTATTGCTGAGGCTAATAAACCTGGACTAGATGGGATTTATAACCAGTAGGCAAGCCTCGGACAACATAAGAAAAATTGTAATTATTATTGATCAAGTACAAAAAACAAAAGGCAAAGCGGATAGACTGGACTTTCCTGAGGGTGAAACTAGAGGGGTTCGGGTTTGGGGGTCCATCCTGGAGGGAATCATGGCCCTGTACCAGAATCCCTAAGCCTCTCAAACTACCATGAGCAAATTCCGATGTACTGTAGTCCAGATTAAAAATGGAACAAAACAGGGATGTCCTCTGTCGCCGCTCCTGTTCGCATTGACAATCGAACCCCTGGCATGTAAAATAAGGAGAAACCCCGACATCAGGAGGGAAAAGAATATAAACTATCGCTGTTTGTCGATGACATAATACTGACAGTTCCCCAGCCCTTCACGACACTTCCTAATCTAAACTCGAAGCTGACAGAATTTGGCTCACTTTCAGGCTACAAGATAAATTCAGACAAGTCAAAGACTTTGAACTTGACGCTCCCCAGAAATGAACTGGAACATATCAAATTTAATTTTAAATATAGGTGGAAAAGTCTTGAATAAAATATTTAGGTAAATATCTGACGAGCTCCTCCAGAACGTTATACAAACAATCTCCTAGGCCTGGTAGCACAAATCAAAAAAGACCAGTCCTTATGGGACAACTATCAGATATAATGGCTGGGTTGAACATGCTCACTTAAAATGAATATCCTCCCTCACCTGCTCAATTGTATTCAGACCCCCTGATTCCAATCCCCTATAAGATTCTGAGGGACCTACAAAATAAATGCTTTGGATTTATATGGTAGAACAAGAGACCTAGAATAGCAAGGGCAATACAAATGTCCTAAAAAAAAAAAAAAAAGAGGGGGAATAGCGGTTCCAAACAAAACAAAGTACTATCTAGCATCACACCTAAAACAAATAATAATGTGGCACTCAAATACAGACCAAAACTGGTGGGTAGAGATTGAAAGATCCCTGTCCGAGAACATATTGCTCTAAGGGAGACTATTGTTAACAAAGGAACAAACTAATAGCCATCGACCCCCATACGACACAATAGATTATACCTTAAAGATATGGAGAACGGCTCAGTCCAAAAATACGCTAGTACCATTTCCCACTAAACTGATTCCAATATCGGGAAACCCAAGATTCCAAACTGGAATGGGTAATACCAATTTTAAGAACTGGGGAAAAAAAAGGTATAAAAGAGGTTGGTGGTTGTCCTAATAAAAGGGAGAAAAAATGAATTTGCGGAGGTACTCGAAAAATACGCCATCCCTACCAAAGAACTATTTTGTTACTTCCAAGTAAAACTTTATAAGAGCAAACTGTAGGAGAAAAAGAACCCCAACTATGTAAGCACACACTGAACTTGGATGTTGTATGAGACAATTAAAAATATTCTTTATTAGGAACAACTGATAAAACGAAGGGCTTTACAATAAACATATATCAATGGCACCTGTGTGGAACCAATTGGAGTGAGTAGACTCCAGATAGGAAAATATAGTCCTTCTTACAGTGTATGAATTGTAACCACTGTACCTAGAAGGATGACTAAAATTAGCCACCTACACTGGCGACACACTTTATTCGAGCTCGGCTAGTCCCACGAATTCGGGTATACCCGGGTGTATTGAGGTTTGTGACTGTTTTCTGCCCGAGTGCATTGAGGTATTTTCCAGGCAGGGATTGAAGCATTTTATTCCCGCTGGCTGCAATACTGCACAGTATATATATATATACTGCATTACGATTCATGAATTTATGCCATCTGGTAGACACACGAAGCATTGCAGCCTATTAAATCCTAATCATTATCATTTAACAGATCAGCCGCCCGTCAGCCAGGCATGAACCCAGGCTGGGAAGGCAAACGCAACGGGGCTTGTCAGAGGTGAGGAGCGGCGCATTCCAGGTATCTGCCAGGTACATACTGGGCATTTGCTCGAATAAAGTGTGTCGGTGCAGTATCTAGGAAACATGAGACGCAAAAGAGTATGAATGGTTACCAAAGGTAAATTGCCAAATGCTAGTCCGGGTATACTGAGCTATCTGATAAGATGGATAGTTAACAGTGTAGCCACCTGATCCTGGGACTGTGAACACTAAGGTAAGCCAAACTGTAATAATGTTAGCAAGTCACTAAATGGCTATACCTATATGAAGGTACTACTAAACTTGATCTGTTATAATAGTAATAACCTGAAGTACCTAATACAATATGCTAGCTCAGGACACGTATGGACCCTAAGAGCTAGCACTAATGACCCATAAGACTGCTAGTGAAAATACTGGCAATGTGGCAATAAAAACTGCAACATACCGATACACTTATAAGAGAGAAATACAAGTGTTACCACTGATAAGTAGCATAACGGCATCATACCCATGGTACTGTAAAAGCACCTGGGGAGTAGGAAGTTGTATAAAAACTCCCCAAAACGGAACACCTATGTATGGATAACAGTGTAAACCCTAATAACCCCAAAATGGGGTCACTGAACCCAAGGATAACAGTTGCCTGTGCTTCGTGCTTTATAGTATAAGAGTCAAGACTGCTCTGTACCCTTGTATGCGGAATAACTGCTACTAGATGATAATACATCTTTGTCCCTAAGAAATCAAAGAGTCTAAAGCTATAGACTCGGTGCTAATAAAACGTATCCCATTTTTAATTACAGAGGCTGTATCTGTTCGTTGGAACAGACCACAGCTATCGTTGTGTGCTGTGAACAGGGCTGCGCAGATGTTAACGTGAATACATTTAGACTGCGAGTACAATACTGGAGCCCTGCTCGTGCGGAGGAGGGGAAAACGCGCGTTTCACTGAACGCTTTGTCAAGGATAAAGTCGGAAGCAGTTTGCTGTAGTTCATCCGCCCCACAGCACCCTCACGTTCCTATCACATTTACTATTGTTTAGCTGTAGCAGGTGTTCTTCAACAGTTCACACACAAGAAACTTTATAAATCAGGTCAGACAAAGGATGCATTTTAAAGAAGGAACCAGATGTAATTCTCTATGTAGTAACAGGAAATATCAAAAGGGCTTCATCTCCTCTATTCCATAGCTAATTAGTGTCAGTCAACGAATTACAACATTTTAAATATATGGAGGAGTGGGAACAAGATCTGCAAACAGAAATCCCAAAAGATGAAAGGGAAGGAGTGGCCAAGATATCCATTGGCACCAAAACAAAGGATAATGCGTATAAGGTGCTATTTAGAGGGTACTTGACCCTTCAAAAGTTAAGCAAGATCTACTCCGGATACTCAGATCTATGATGGAGGGGCTGTGGACAAATGGGAGACATAATCCACACCTGGTGGACAGGACCTAAAATAGAGAGGCTGTGGACCAAGATTAGAGATTGGCTGGACAAAATACTGGCGGTCACGATTGTCTTGGATCCAGTAACCTTTATTCTAGCTAAACCAGTTGAAATACTGACTCCACACCAACGTAAACTCAGTTCCCACATACTCACAGCATCCACATGCACAATTGCTGCGGCCTGGAAAAACATAGAAGCTCCTTCCATGAACACAATAAAGAGGATAAATTAGGTCATGACAATGAACACATTGACAGCATGCCTGAGGCACACAACAAAAACACATTATAAAATATGGGACCCATGGCTTAATAATGGATCGTCCAGAGACTAAACAAAGTGTCATGTTCTAGCTTGCCGAACCCATGCTTGACCACTGTGACTGCTGCTGCTCTGCTAGCTCTCTCATTCCAGACCCTGAAACCTGACATCTCTGCACCTGTGTTCTACCTCTCAGCCTGCCTGTATAAACTTCCTCTTCCTGTCTGTCAGTGCCTGTTTACACTGGTTCCTCCAACTTGTGCTAGGTTCCTGTGTTTGCTGCTGCTATTGCCGTTATCCTGTTTCTGTTTCCTCGCTGCCGACCTCTGCTTGTGACCTAGACCACACTATCTGCCGCTTGCCTCTGACCTCTGCTTGTGATCTCGACAACGCTATCTGCCACCTGACTCCAACCTCTGCTTGTGGCCTCGACCATGCTTTCTGCTGCCTGCCTGACCTCGACCACGCTATCTGCCTCTTGCCTCCGACCTCTGATTGTGACCTCGACTACGCTCCCTGCTGTTCCTGCAACAGGGATCCACACCAGCCGTTGATCAACCCTTGACACAAAGGTTCCAGTGGGCCCGACTCGGTGGTTTCAGGGGAAGGTCCAATGGGGATAGAAAATAGGAGTTACTCCTACTTCTCATCCTAAAGAGTGGATTTCAAAATAGATAGTTGAATCGAAGGGTGAAGGCGGGAGGATCCCCCCCTCCACCCAGGATGTCTCCCCCCATGTATTCTTGTTTTAGATATTAAATTCCAAACATGTTAAATATATTTTCTCTCCCCCCCATACCCCTTTCTGTTCTGAACTCCGGATGCAGAAAATGTCAATAAATATATTATTGAAAAGTGAGGCGGGCTGCACCCCTGTTCAGCTCCACTCCCTTTATGTATGTTTATCTATGCGTATTAATTTGGGTTTCTAATGTTGTGATATTATGATTTACCCCTCGTCATTCTTTGTTCTGTACCCCAAAGTTGAAGATTTCAATAAAAAAATTGTGATAAAAACAACGTAACAGAAAACATTGTACAACGTACAGTAGATGGTACTGTAGATCTCTTGCAACGCAGGAAAAAAGGAGAGCACTGCTCCAGAAAAAAACAGGGAACAAAACTAGGTTTTAATTCACGGAACCACTTGGCAACATTGCAGTCACAAAAATAGTAGTCCTCTTACATGTTTCACGCTCTAGGTGCTTTATCAAAGAGTGACAAAAACCATTAATCAAGTGTTATTTAAAGGTTCCCAGGTGGTCCGCTGGATATTATTCAAAAATGTTATAACCAATCACAGCATATCCTGGAACAGAATCCCAGGTGCATCATAATATGCCCAGTAATGCACATGGAATTTACAAGCAATTTGAGTTTTGTTCCCCGATTTTCTGGGGCAGTGCTCTCCTTTTTCCAGCATGTCAGGAGATCTACCATCTACCTACACTTTGGAGAAAGCACGCCAAGAGAGATCCAGCAGCGACGGCGGGTGCAGTGAGTACAAGCGGCAGTTGCCACAAGTGTTTTCTATGTGCTGATGCTTCAGCTTAATGAGCCAAGAGGTTAAGTGTATCTGAGCTGGGGACATTGCAAGTTTGTTCTGTGGGAGGATTGGCCTGGCTATATGGGGTCTTCACTGTGACCATGACTTAACAGGAGCGTCCCCCTCCCGCATCTCTTCTCCCGCACCTAATTCCTTCTTTGCATTGGTATACGGAAGTTTTTATATATACCAGAAGGACATTTTTAAAGACAGATACACTGCAAGACTTCATCTCTTCATTTACACTGCTTCCCGCCAGGACTCCATTCATTTTCTCACCGAGATACATGGGTATATACCTTATCAGGATCTGCTTTATCTATCGAGAACTAGCACTGGACTTTTGAGTTTTGTTAAGAAACTTCCCTCTAATCCAGCATGTGCTGGTTAATTGCACACCAGCAATCAGCCAGACTCCACCTAGCTGTACCTGGAATCAGACATTGCCATAGCACTCAAGGGTGTGGCCCCAAGAGATCAGAGAGGCCTTCCCCTATAGCTACAAGAAACAGATAAGACTTTCTTATGGGACTGTTGTATAGCTTTATATATGTATATATATATTTTGGGCTGGTAATTAGCTTAGCTAACCACCCAGTTAGATAGGGCTGGACTACATGTGTAGATTTTATAACTTTATTTTGAATATTTTTATAAAACGGAATACAACAGCAGGAAGGGATACAGAAAAAAAGAATGGTGGGTAAAGGCAGGGGAGGACACTGTATACATAGGGGCCTATGCAGAGAGCAGCGCTATTTCGAAATTCGCCATTTTTTGGAGAAAATCGCGCAGAAAGCAGCAGAAAATGGCGAGTTCCGAAAAACGCGCCAATTTTTATTTTCTATTTGTAAAACTCGCCTCGCGGCTGGCGAGAACCTCAATCTCGCCAGTTTTAAAAATATCCGTATGCAGAGAGGCGCGAACGGCATCTAGCGGCTGTTCGCGCCAATAAAATGGCGCGATTGTCTCCTTTTTGCCTCGCCAGAAAAAAACTGGCAAGAAGCTGCCGCTCGCGGCCATTGCAAAGGGAAAAAAAAGGCGCGAATTTGTTTTTACACGTTTCTGAAGCGCGCATCTCGCCAATTTAAACTCGCCACACGCATCCATGTTAAACATAGCAGAATTCGCACTTTTCTGCATATGGAGAATAAAACTCTCCAAAAAAGCTACTTTTTAATAAATTCGCCAATTTTAAAATTCGCTGCTCTCTGCATAGGCCCCATAATGTTGAGATAAATCAGCCTCCTTGATGATATCTAAAGCAAGGGAGCGCAATCTTTTTTCCCTGTGCTCCCCTGCCGACTGTCCCCTGCTCTGCGCGCCCCCCTCCTACCTCGGCTCCGGCGTCTGGGCGTCATGTTGCCATGGCAACGTGACATTACATGACCCCGTGGCGTCATTTGACACTGCATTACCATGGCGACGCGTCTCCAGAAGCCGTCTGAGCCAATGTAAGTGCAGTTTTTAGAGGCCTTCGTCGCTTCCCCGGCACTTAAAGTGCCTTCGGGGAGCGCGCATTGCCTCTATAAACCCAGCGCCCCCGCAGACAATCTGCGCCCCCCAGTTTGCGCACCCCTGATCTAAACAATGGTTCCCATGTTAGTATAAATTTGCTTTGCGTGTCTCAAATGTAGCTAGTGCATTTTTCCATTCTCATCGTTTCCTCTATGGAGTTTGTAACCTGTTTTAAGGTGGGAGGCTGGAACTGAACCTCATCTTTGCTACAGTATCTCATGTCTGGCTGCTGGCAAAACAGATGCAAAGTAAGTTTAGTTTTATCTAGCCCTGGAATGGATCGGGTCAGGGACAAGTCCTTGGGTCTGACGGAATGGTTAAACCTGTTATTCTAGTAACCATAGATCGGGTCTTCCTCAAATGGTTTAATACGAGGGTATGATCACAAAATATGCAGTAAGATTCCCCTCTTCAAATGTGTTGTGTGATTTTTTTCGAGTAGTGTGTAGTGATTGTGCTGAGTAGCGTGTAGTGCGAGACTTGGAGTGTGCGAAAGATAGAGGGGACTGGAGTGAGTGGAGTGCCTGGAGTGAGTACAAGGAGTGGTGTTGGGCAGAAGAGTGAGGAGCGGAGTAGAGGGCGGGGGAGTGAGTAGCAGAGGAGTGGTGGGTGGAGGAGTCGAGATTGTGTGAAGAGTGGTGGTGAGCGGAAGGGAGGAGGTTAGAAGGGAGGGTTCAGTGGTCAGGGCAGGAACACAGCAGGCTAGGTGGTTGGGGAGAAAGGGACGAGGAGAGAAGGACACAGCAAAGGGGTGTGGGACTAGCAGTCAGACAGCAGCATGAAGGCCAATAGGTGTGAGAACACAAACAGCAGAGCACACAGGAGCACATGGAAGGCCATTACAGCTAATTAGGAGCAAGCCTCCAACCCGTCTGATAATGCCCAACTTGCCCATTGATCCCTTCTTCAACAGAGCGGTCACCATCCCCACGCATGGGCACTTGCACACAGCCACCAGATAGTAAACCCATTCCATGGGTACAAAGAAGCCCTCAGCAACAAACAGGCACCCACACCACAGACATAGTATGCCCCGGAAACCATGCAACAGCATAGTACACAGGTGCAGCATCAGAAGCAAATGATGTGAAACATGCTCTAAAAGCAACATTTGTGTATTTACTTACACATGGCCGTGTGAGTAGTAAGATCTTATATTTGTGCTATTTTCCCTACCCCCACTGGTCGAGATTGCATATATACAGTATTCATATTTATTATTCTTCATTATCTAATTACAGGGGTGAGCAAACTTTTTATGCCGAGCCCCCCTTTTCATCCATAAAATTTCTCGGGCCCCCCCTGCCTGATGTAATCAAAATCACATGAAAAAAAAAAAAAAACCTTTATTAAACGGTATACAATGTAAATCCAAATATGTTTAAATATTTACATATTTCAAAAGCTCGTGCTTGCAAAATTAGGCTGCGTCCACGCTGCCGCTGAGAGCGGTGACATCACCAGCTCTCCAAGCATGAGCACAGGGTGTCCTGCATAAGGCCTCGGCCAGGCTCCCTGCTGGCGTGCTGAGGCGCGCTGAGGCGCAGGGAAAGCAGGTGCTTTCCCTGGCCTTGCGGTTGCTTACCGCACGTGCTGTCAGCGGGCCGTCAGGGGGCGGCCCGGGGGCGGGCGCGTCACTGGCCGGGGGCGGGCCAGTGATGTCACGGAGCTGGTTCGCCCTCATTGGGCGAACCGCTCACATGACCGGCCTGTCGCGCCGGCAAGCGGGGGAATTTTAAATTCCCCTAAGACCTGCGCTTACGCACGCTTGCGGAAGTGCAGGTGAGCCCCTACTAAAGCCGCTCTAATTGCGGCTGTAGGGGCTCAGTGCTGAGCGGGAGCGCGCGTCAGCATGCTTCAGCAAGCAAGCGCTAAACATGGCCAAGGCCTAAGTTTGCAAGCGTGGATCAGGGCTATTTGTGTGTGTGTGTGTATTGACTGCTACTGAGCGCACTTCAAAGTCAATTTTGTTTGTCTCCCCAAGCGCCAAGCTTGGGAGAGCGTACGTGCACAAAGGCAATACTTTTGGGGGGCATTCATCCACCTCTTTGCTACCTCCCTTCCCTCTCCCCCCCTTTTTTTTCTTCCTTCCCCTCCATGCTTTTTGTCTTGCTATCCCCATTGCCATCCAAACTCCTACCTACAGTATTATTTATTTTTTCCGTTTTCAATGTTGTGTTTTCAGTTTTTTTATTATTTCTGTACATTCATAGTGTGAGTGATACAGTGGCAGCCGACCCTTTCACTTGCAGAGGATCGCAGCGAAGCAGGTTGCCAGCGGAGGAGAGCAGGAACACAGCGCTATTGCAGGGCAGACACCGAAGGATGGGTGTTTGACTTCACCGTGCTCGGGCGTGCTCCTCCCCGTACCTCCGAAGCCCCTGCGCGTGCGCTCACACACCATCACGTGGCCGCCACCTGCACTATCCTGTTCAGCCACCCGCACACATCTTCGGCTGCCCGCCCGTGCACATCTTCTTGGCCGCCCCTCGCGCACAGTTTTTGCGTCCTCCCGCGCACAGCGTCTGCCGACCCGCGCACCCAGTTTTCGTCGCACGCCGCCTGCGCCCCCTAAATAATCTTGCGCCTCATTGCCCCCCCAGTTTGCGCACCACTGCATTACAACACACACACTCTCTCAATCAATCACCACACACACACACACTCACCATATATACACAATCAATCACCATACACACACACTCAATCCCCCCCCCACACACACACACACACAACCCCCCCCCCTCACACACACACACACTCAATCTCCACCCCCCCCCCCCCCCACACCACACCCCCCACCCCCACACACAACCTCCCACACACCCACACCCCCGCCCCCCACACACACACTCCACCCCCCCCACACACACACACAAACCCCTCCCCCCCCCCACACACACACAACCCCTCCTTCACACACACACTGCACACACTCAATCCCCCCCCACACACCACCCCCCCTCCCCTAACACTCCCCAACTCCCCACCCCCCCCCCCCCCCCACCGGAGATGGACAGTAGTCGCACTAGCCCCCAGACTCCCCCACCCTTGTTACCCCTCGCCCCCACCCCCACCCCCCCCCCCCCCCCCCCCATGACAAAGGGGGTAGCGTTACTGCGCCCCCCCCTCCCCGCACCCCTGCAAGCCATGCCCGGGACCCCCCAAAGCGATACCACAATAAACACCCACCCCCCGCACCCCCCCCGCCCCCCCCCCCCGCCCCCCCCCCCCCGCCGCTCCCCCCCATCGCCCCCCCCCCCCCCCCCACCCCGGAAACATGGAGAAAAAGCTTATAAAGGTGGTTGTGCCAACCCCCCCCCCCCCCCCCACCCCCCCCCCCCGCGACCCCCCGCCTGCTGTCCTAGAGTTATGAAAACCAAAGATGTGGGAATGTAACTAGACCTCCCGCCACCCACAACCGCGACCAGTAGCCCCCCCACCCCCCGCCCACCCCGATACAGGCAGCACAAGAGAAAAACAGAGAGAGAGGCGCACAGGGGAATGGTCTCCTTTAGAGAAAACAACCCAAGAAACTACAAACAGAAGATTGGGTCCCCCGCGCCCCCCGCAGATACCCACCCCCCCACGCCCCCCTAATGAGGTAGGGCCGGAGAGACCGGCAAGGGCTCGGATAAGCGGGTTGCGGGTAGATTGAATAGGGAGAAACTCCCAATCAAAAGAAGAAAGCGGGGACGAATCTAAAAAAAGGGTCTCAAGACCACCAACCCCCCGCCACACCTAAGCTGAACTGCCAGAATCCCCCCCCCTGAGAGGAGAAAACAAAACACGAGGGGACCACGGAGCGACAAGCTAGTATCGCCAAAAGGAGCCAAGGCAGCGACTAAAAAGAGCATACCCCCGACCAACCGCCCCAGAGAAAGGAACAGGAAAGGAAAAAAGAGGACGAACCCGCCCCCCTCCCCCCCCCCCACCGCACTCCCGCCCCGCCCCCGCAGTCCAACGAAGGAAAAAACACCCCCCGCCAAGCCCCCAACCGCCCCCCCCCCGCCACCCACCGACACAAGAAACGCAATTGAAACAACCCCCCCGCCCCACAGGTCCATTAAGCCGCCTCCCCCCCGGGCAAACAACCCCCACCAGAGACAAAAGACCGGAAAATGTCTGGCTTGGAAGGCGCGCCAGAGGGAGAGGTTGATCCTGTGGACCCGCCCCCCAAGGTAGGCGGCGAGCGATGGTACCCCCCCGGGGGGGCCCCCCCACACCCCCCCCCCACCACCCCCCCCCCCCTCCCCCCCAAAAGAAGGACTTGGACGATGGAGGCACATCAAGCAGAATGAGAGATTACACCCCCTCCCCCCCCCCGCCATAAGCGGGCTCCAGGTCAGGGAAACCCAATCACTTGTCCCCCCCCCCACCCCTGGCCCCCCACCCCCGCCCCCCCCCTCCTCCCCCCCCTCCCCTCCCCGCCCGCCCCCCACCTCCCCTCGCCCCCCCCCTCCCCCCACCCTACATCCCCTCCTCCCCCCCCGAGCCCCTCCGCAGCCGGCCGCCCCACCATCCCCACATCATCCCTCCCCCCCCCCCCCCCCCCCCAAAACCCAGCTCCCCCCCCACGCCCCCCCCGAGAGCCCCTCCCCTCCCTCCGCCGCCCGCCCCACCCCCCCCTCCCCTCCCACCGCCCCGCCCCACCCCCGGAACTGATAAGCTCCCCTCCCACCCCCCCCCCCCCCCTCCTCCCCCCCACACACAAACACACACACTTTCTTCTGGGGGTGCAACATGCTCCGATCCCCCAACCCCCCCATGCTGCTGAAAACTGGTGCGGGAAGCAGACAGGAAGAGAAGGAGGGGCTGTCTGTGTGCAGAGAGAAGCCCTGCCCCCTCTGCAAGACACAGACACATAGAAGCAGCAGCACGGAGCTTCTGGCCGCCGTGCACAGCTCTGCCCGCCCCCAGGTTTTCCCTGCAAGCAGCCCCGCGCCCCCCCTACATAATCTTTGCGCCCCCCAAGGGGGCCGCCCCCCAGTTTGCCACCGCTGATCTAATCCCTTGCTCCCCCTTTTATGTGTTTTTTTCTGGTTTCTGTGAGTTGCCATTTTGCTTTCATAGAGCAGCAACAGTGTTGATTGATGAACAAATACAAGTGTGCAACTAATTAAACCCATAAAGTGATATGACCATAATTGGAAAAGTTACCCAACCAATACCATTAGTGTAATTACACATATGACAAATTAAAAGGAATACATAACGGTGTATTGTGTCAAAAGGTGTCTGTAGTGACGATCTTTAGAGGGTGGCTCAGCACCCTCAATGCACTAAGAGAACAACAAGAAAAAAAACAGCGCAAAGACGCAAATAGTGAAATATGTCCAAAAATATATTATAAATTTGTAAAATGTAAGTATTGTGACAGAAACCAGGGTGGTAATAAATTCCATATATTGGGCTCCCAGGATACGAACAGTCTCTATCCGTTTTAGTCTGAAAGTGCAGCCTCAGAATGCATGCACTCCATCCACGGTTTGGTAAGGGTGGAACTGAGGGATGAGGGATCCAGACCAGTTGTTGTCTGCCCTGATTTCTGTCACCTGTCCTGCTAGATAGAGATCAGGTATTTAAGGAGCTGATTTCTGGTTCCTCTTCCCTCTCCCCAAGAGACTGGAGGCAGGAAGGCTCTGGAAGCAGAGAGGGGAAAGCCTCTCCCCAAACAGGTTAAATCATCTGTTCCTTTTTTTCTAAAGTTGCAAAGTACCTATTTTGTTTGTTGTGATGTGATAACCGCTCCAACGCCAGTCAGGGAAACACCTTATAAGTTATTGCTAGGTGAGCAGGGTTTGTTTGCTTGTGTTATTTTCTATTCCATGTGGCAGACTCGTGCCTGGGACTGATAAACCAGCAGTAGCCTGTTTAAAGGAACCAGAGTTATGCCTCGTCATTACCTACCCTAAAAGACCGTGTTCTAACAGTCCAGGACAGACGGCGAGCCCCGGGTAAGCCGTTTGTCACAGTATTCTACTGTACATCAAATAACAGAAATTCACATTGTATGGTTTTTAACCCTCCCCCCTTTTCCTCCTCTCCCCGTCTCGCCCTTCAATTCACTTCTTCCTTCCCCACAGTGCACCAGGTCGCCCTTGTTTCTCTCCACCCCTTCTTCTGCCTTACATGTAGTGCTATTCTATCCCCACGTCCTTAGGCCTCCTCATTTTGTTTCAGGACAGGGCACGATTATGCCGTACGTGCGGTCCTCCCACCAAAGAGAAGGGGGAAGTAGGGGGCCTTGTCCCGCTTTTGTCTGCCGGGTACTGGCCTTCCATATGCGAGATGAACAGGAACGATGCCCGGATCAAAGGAATGGTATCCCGAATTGTCCAGTTTCCAGCTAGTGATATAAATCACAAAGGCATTGAGTTCTATGCCTTTTGGGCGCCGCATCCACAAGTTACACCAAAACCCAAAGCTGGATATAATTAAATTCCCCGGGTAATAAATCACAGTACTGAAAAACCACTTAATTTGTCGCCGCAGCTCCATCCTTGTCATCTGCTTCCCTTACACCCCAGACTATCTTACCGCCACGCCCATTTAGTCCGTGAGGGAATTTGACTCACCGAATATCCTACCCCGCTCTTGGCTCTCCCACCATTCACCTTTCGCCTCGCTTTAGCGGCCCCTTTTCCTCTCCCCTCACAAAACGAGGATACGTTCACTCCGCCCTTCCTACAGTCCAACTGGAACGCGGCATCTTTGTATTCTTCTCGTCTCTTAACCAGCCCTAACTTTTCCACACGTAGAAGAGATATCCCTCAGTTCCGGTACACACTAAGATCAACCACGAACACTAATCTTTCTCTCTGCGCCGTGGGGATACATCAGCTGCCTTCTCGTCATAACAACTAGTGAAAGGCGATAAGGGCAAGCAGTCCTCAAAACAGCAGCTCCCAGAAGCGAATCCGCCACTAGGGAAATAACAACATGGCCCAAGAGGTGCCTCAACAACACCGAAGAAGATAGCCGGTGTAAAAGAGGCCGTCATATTCTCTACATAACCTCTAAGATTTAGACACCCGAGTATGACCCTCCTACGATAGCGCCCCCCATGCGCAGTCAATGGAGCGCCAAGAAATATTATAGAAAATAAAAAGAGCCATATCCTTTGTGCGTGTGGATTCCTGACCTTGAAATAAATGGTTCATTCGTCTCAAAAATAAGGAGCCACCCCTTAAACAAAAGCTGGCTCCTTCGTAGTCTCCTTACCCCACCCGACAGAACTCTTTTCCTTCCCCCCTCCCTCTCCCACTAGTCCCCCTCCTATGCCGCCACTCCCCCCCTCTGACCTGACTCCCCACCCTATCCCCCTACGAACCAACGAGATTAATGTGAAAAGGTAAAAGAAACAATTGTTCTTAAAAACTATATTATAAAAAATTCAATGTCATCCCAAAATATAATCAAGCGTTAGCCTTTAATAGGTAAACTTTAAAAAACTTATGGAGGAATAGATTTATTCAATACAGGGGCCCACATAATCAATATTTCATTGCGCGAGACCCTCTTGTTACATTGTCCAATTTATGGATCCACGCATGGGTCGTCGTCAAAGCGTTCTCGCTCTTTCCCCGCAGGCTCCTTAGCCGTTACGGACAGTTCGGTGACGGAGTCGGCAAGGGTGGTGGAGGGGAGGGAAAATCGACGGCGTCTCCGATTTTCCCAAAAAAGGGGAAGAAGGTAGGACGCCGGGGGATGCAATGAGCTTACCCCCTTCGACTTTGTAATCATTCAGTACACAGGGGGAAGTTCCCTCGTCTCTTGCCCGACAGTAGTACCAAAAGAAGCGGTAAAAAAGGAGTGAGTTTAGTGGCAAAAAAAAGCAGCGAATTGCGAGGCATCGTCTTTCCTTGTGCCCCCCCTCCCATATCGCCTCCCCTCGCTTCTTCTCCCCCCTTTCTGCACTTTCTTCGTGTGTTCCTGACCCCCGAAGCCTTTCCGCTCCCGCAGTTCTTTACTCGTTCTCCAAGGAAAATCTCCGCCACCTCACAAAGAGAAACCTCTTCAAATATTCGTATTCCTCCCCCAAAAGTCCCTCCTATTCCGTTCCACATGACATTCTCCTAAGGAGATATATATTATGATTATAATCACTATCTGTAAACTGACAATTCTTCCCTCGAACGAGCTGCACCCATTTGACTCTGTGGATGAGCGGCAAGCCAACAGATCCGTTAGGAGGGTAAACAACATCCGGATCAGCCGTGGGAATCCAACGGTGTAATCACTGCATATTGGGGGGCCTAGTGTGGGCTTGTAGTAACTTGTGTTTAAAACCATACATAATGAATTTTCTGTATATTGATGTACGCAGAATACGACTTTTACAATTTAATATAATATATTTTGGACAACTTCACTCTTGCGTCTTTGTTCGGTTTTTTTCTTGTTTTTACTCCGTTAGTGTTTGTTGATACCTGCCTGATCTGGAACCCACTTGCCTTTTTTCTGTTTTTGGTGGTAAGACTCGTTAGGCCCCTGCCCACGTTGCCTCGGACAGTCTTCTCCCCGCTATCCCTTCCCCAGTTCACCTAGTTATCCTCTGACCTTCAACTTTCCCATGAAGCACAGAGAATCCCTTTTGCTACACCTCCCTTCTTAAGGTGACCTTTTTCTACATTCGCCCGCTATCTTTTTTCCATCGACTAATATTCCCTCCGCCACACTTGAGTAACACAAAACTTATAAGAACACCCTCTGCAAAGGACCAAGGATCTCGCAAAAGAACCAAGAGAAGTCCCTAACACCGCTGTGTTCATCGGAAGAAAAAGGGGTGAGAAAACTTACCTATACTTCAGTAGTCTTGCTGTTCCTCCTTCCCCCACCAGCGCGCTTATACCAGTCCTGAAGAGAGGCAATATGTTCTTGTCATTGCCTCTCCTCCAACCAAAAGATCTTTTAACGTTTGTATTTTTTATGCCAGTTCTGCCCGCAGACCAGACCCGTCCCCTGTGCTGAGGTGGGAGTAGGGATACACTCACCGGCGAGCAAAGGGATCGCGTTCCGGCGTGTGTTGTTAGTGTTGCCAGGCCCGGTATGAGTAATTAAGACAATAACTTTGTTTTTCCGGTACCGTTAGTAGAATGAGGAGTAGTATTGTCCGTGCCCAAATCAGGGATAGTAGAGTTGCGGTGACCGAAGTATATAAGCCTGTTACACGGGATTGCCAGTAAGTCACGAAGTCCAAGCTAGAGCCTAGCAAGTCCCGAGAGCAGAGGGGGTAGTCGTCCAATCCCGTCAATACCTGAGATCCTGAGAGAGTTAGTCAAATGCTTCCATACGAACTTGGTCGAGCGACGATGATGGGAAGCACATGCATAATAAAGCTTGGCAGCCAATGGAAAAGGGGGTCAGCCCTGGAGGACTGCAGGAGTCCTCCCTAAATAGAGGGAGGTGTTACAAGCCCATCTGAGTGTAATCCAATTGATTTGCATGAACTGTGTGTGCTGGGGGCGACGGACCTCCCATGCAGAGCAGTGGTTCAATCTCCTTGTTAGGCGTGTGCTTTGTGCTGGGATGCATGTCACATAAACGTCTGAGGCTGGTCGTGCGTGTAGGTGTGGTGCAGGAGGGCATTGGGCGCTCCCAGGCGCTGAGCAAGGAATCGCTGAGGGGAGTGTCCCAACGTGCGGCAGGGGCGAGGAGCCGTGGAGTGACGGTAGGCAGGATTGTTTTGTGGGTCCAGGGGCTCCCATGCCGGAGTGGGGTGCCTCTGTGTGGCAGCGATGAGAAACGCCGATTCCTGACAGTATTCCTTTTATATCCAAAGAGTGATATATATTTAGCGTCAGTTTCCAGGATTTTACAATAGGTCATTAAGGTCCTATTAAAGTCCTTAGAAATGCTTGAATATTTGGAAACAAAGGGCAGTCTGTTCACTTGGTGTTTGTCCTTATCTACAGTATATTAAAAGATCGCTTCTATTAAGATTAAGATGAAGTGTTCTTAGTACATTCATAGTCTCTTCTTTTCTATTGTATCCATTGGAAATAAACTTTTCAGACATTGTGTTCATATGTATAACTCTATCCTCCGGAGTATGGGAGAGGGGTGACATACAGCGACACAAACCAACCCAACCCTTAACTGATTGTACTGTTTTACCAACTTCTTCTCCAAATCTAAATGTCGTATATGAAAATGGATGCCCTTCCCCACCCCTGTTCTTTTCTTTTCTCTAACCCCCTCTTCATATTATATTATTCATTATATAATAATATGAATAAATAATAATATATCATATATTTTTTGTACCATCATCAATTTAAAATAAAAAATGACTCCTGTGTCTCGTTCGTGCCACTACTCACATCCTATGCTTCCTTCTCTTCTTCTATACCGCCTCCATTTAGAACTTAATAAGTCCCCCATCTCCGCAATTGTACACGCTGCCATTTCACCCTAGCACTCTTATTCTCCGGTGGCGGGCTATTAGGAGTGTACGTAACATCGTGAGACTAATAGATAGCTGAGGTGACGTGCCTGCTATGCGAAGATCCGCGGAGGCTCGCCAGAGATAGGGGAAATAAGGAATGTTAAATGTCGACGTACCATCCCATCAGTCCGCAGCCATAATGCCAACGGCAACAGAGGAAGTTAAAAAAAAAAAAAAAAAAAACTACATAGTCTTGTTTAACAAATAATAAAAAAAATAGGTTAAAAGAATGTTTCGTGAAACGTGCCAAAAGAAGGCAGAAACGTCAAAGGCAACGTGAAATAAAAAAGGATTTTACTGTTAAATCCAACACCAGTGGGACTGCACTTAGAATGTCTTCAATGTTCTGCTTGTCATTCCAGCCCATAATCTTAATTCATCTTCAAACCTTCATTACTATATTTCAAGACATCTTGATTTCAGAAGCAATTAACTCTCCAAACAGTACGACTTTTTTTTCTTAATTAGGGTTGTAATAAATACTGTATCAGTTCATCTATTTATTTTTTTAAATAATAAATAAAGTCAGTATGGGTCATTTTCAATTCTAACTATTCTACCTAAAAGAAAATTAGTCAATTGTTTCCTATCACAGTATATTAATCAACCAGTTTTTGCTGCCTATGAAAGCAAAATGTGCAACTCACAGAAACCAGCTAACATTTATATTGGAAAAAGACCATTCCTTACATACCATATTAATTAACATCTCTTGCAAAATTTTCCTCAGAGGACCGCTTATTCATGAAATGCCCAAGTACTATTGCACAGGTCAAATTCCAAAATAGTTTAGTTCTCCTAAAAATCAGGTGTTTGATCTGGCAAACTATTCAGGATAGAAGGTGGGCCCAAAAACTGTTGTCCCTAAAACAAATGTGTAAACTTCTGGGTGCGATGCCGATTTCAGGAAATTTTAGGAGTCCAACACGAAGGTTTATAACTATTTTTGAATGCAGAGTTATGTTGCAAACTTTCAGGGAAAACCCTTTGTTTCGATTAAGGGGTTTCAAATGATGTGCTTCACCTTTGCAATAAAATAGTTTAAAATGTATGGATTGCTCCTGGTAAGCTTTCCATGTGTGGCAGACTTTGTTCCCGTACAAGCAAACCATTAATCAAAATCAGTATGAATATTGTTTACACTTAAAAACTCAATGTTTAGCCTCAACCGGCATGAAGATGCTGACTGGAGGGGGTGGGAAGAATCTCCTATCCAGGTTGCAATGAGCCGTGTGTTGGCTTTTTGAGCCTCAAATGTGTTGGCCCTTGAGGTATATCATGTTGCCAGGTACATCTTCAACATAGGACCATGAAAAAGTAAATTTTTAGGTGCAACACCTCTATCCCCGGCCAATAGAAGAGGGGTCACACCAAAGTATACTAATGTCTCTATAGTGGTGTAGGTGAAGCTCAGTGATTCTTTCACCTTGTTCTCAGGGTACTGGAATTCGTGCATGGTTGGTATGGTGAGTAATAAGTAGAGGGTGCCAGGAACATTTCTGTTACTTTATTTGAAGGAACACACACACATATACACACACATATTATAATCTATATATATATATATCATATAATATATATATACGTATATATATAATATAATCTCTTTATAATTAATACTCATTTTATGATATAACATCTTCCTTGGGGTTGGTCACGCCAGCATTCTCCAGAGCACAATTCTTTTCACTTTGGCATTATGGTACAAGAACCACATCCTTTATGAATGTGAGCGGTTCCCACATCACTGGAATGCCTATGAAGACTCTCCAGCCATGAGAGCTTACCACCCTAATCCCACCCTCTGACAGACTATGGAGTCTGTTACACCCCCTACTACTAAGGTGATACTCCCAACCTTGCTTCAGAAGGAAACAAAAGAAACAGCGCAGAACTCCAATAGTGAAGGCAATTCACCATATATTATAGATTTAAAAAGGGGGTTAATATATCTGCGTACCTAAAAAAGGTTGGTAAAAGTCATGTCAGTTGTTACACACTGTTTACCACCGCCTGCTGCTGTAGCTGTAATTTCAGGTGCTTGCTTCCCTCTGCTGCTGCCTCAGTTGAATTCTGGGGCATGAGATCTTACAACACCTATTCCCACCTCTGACATAACTAGGGAGTCTGGTTACCCCCTACTAATTCTAAGTGATACTCCCCAGACACTTTTCTTACAAGAAGGGAACAAAAAAACAGCGCACAACGCCAAATAGTGAAAGCAAATTCAACAATATATTATAGATTTAAAAAGGGGGTAATAATATCTGCGTACATAAAAAAGGTTGGTAAAAGCATTTAGTGTGTAATCAACACTGTTTACTCCCTCTCGGCTGTAGCTGATAGATTCAGGTCTTCTTGCTTCCCTCTGCTGCTGCAGCCTCAGTTGATTTGGGGCAGGACGTCAGTCTTTTCACTCCCAAGGGATTTCCCTTCATGCAGCCGGTCCAGCTGGTACTGGGGCTCGGTGGATCGCTCCTGCTTCCTAGCTCAGAAGCTGCTCCCTGACTTGGCAGGTGTATCCCTGAGAGAGGTTAAAACTCGCTTGCTGCTGTCTTCACACGTGGTGGATTCAATAGGGTAAGTTTAACAGTCTTACAGAGTCTCTCAAAGTGTCCAAAACACACACAGGATAAATAACAACAGTACACAGGGCCAACACGATATACAAAGGCCACGTAAGCAGATATAAGCATAGAATTGTTCAATAATATCCAACTAGTTTCCCTGAAGAATAGTTAATTCTACAAACTATTTGGTGTACATTTATAATATTTAACAATTTAAACTTTATAGGTAGTTAGGTAGTAGCGCACAGTTTTGGTGGTTTTTTTTGTGTTTACTTACTTGCTTACACAAACCTTCTAGGAGTACCTGTCCCTTTTCTCTTGTGGGTGGCGCCATGGCCAAGACTAATAGAGGGCCTTATCTTTAGGAGTTGCACTTCCCTAGCTAGAAAAACAACAAGTGCTCCTAAACAACACTGAACACATGTAGTTACAGACTGAACATGACTTACATTGATGATAACCCCGCACTCTTGCCACTAAGATCCCCTTAACTTAACTAGAATCTTCCATCCCCATCTTATACATTTGGTCCGAATAATTGGACCTGACACAAATTTTCATAATTTGGCTCTGTACCGCCACCACATGGATTTTGAAATGACCACACCAAGATTGCAATATAAGTGCAGACTTCAGCTTTAATTCAAGGGGTTGAACAAAAATATCGGTATTAACAATTAGGAATTGCAACCATTTTCATACACATCCCCTTATTATTTCAGGGCTCAAAAGTAATTGGACAAATTAACACCTCATAAATAAAATGTTCATTTTTTAATACTTTGTCGAAAGCCTTTTGCAGCAATACTGCTTAAGTCTGGAATTCATGGACATCACAAACGCTGGGTTTCCTTGCCTTTGTGATGCGTTGCCAGGCCTTTACTACTGCGCTGTCTTCAGTTGTTTGTTTTTTCGTGGTCTTTCTTTCTGTTTCTGCCTTAAGTTTTGTCTTCAGTAGTGAAATTACTGCTCGATCGGGTTGAGATCAGTTGATTGACTACTCGCTTGAAGAATATTCCACTTCTTGCCTTAAAAAAACTCCTTTGGTTGCTTTCACAGTGTTTTTGGGTCATTTCCCCATCTGTAAGTGAAGCGCCGTCCCAATCCACTTCGTCTGAATTGGCTTACTAAGACAACAATATATCCTCTCCAGCTTCAGAATTCATCCTGCGCTTCTGTCCGTCTGTCACAGTCATCAATAAACCCTAGTGAACCCAGTGCCCTGTCCGCCTGCATCGCCCATGCCATCACAGCTGGCCTCCACCGTGTTTTTTACAGATGATGTTGAATATTCTTCGGATCATGAGCCGTTCCAAGCCTTCTCCATATTTTTTTTTCTTCCCATCATTCGTGGTACAGTGTGATCTTGAGTTTCATCTGTTTCCAAGAATGCTGTTCCAGAACTGGGCTGGCTTTTTTTAGATATTGTTTTGTCAAGTCTAATATCGTGCCTTTTCTATTCTTGTAGGCTTATGAATTTTTGCACCTTGTGGTGAACCTCTGTATTTGCTTCGTGAAGTCCTCTTTTAATTTTAGACTTGAAATGATGTCCTAACCCCTGGAGAGTGTTCTCTTCACTGACTGGAGGTGTGAGGGGTTTTTCTTTACCCATGGAACGGATCCTACAATCAGCCACCACTTGTTGGTCTCCGTTGGAACGCCAGGGCCTTTTTGTGTTGCAAGCTCACCATCGTTCTTTTTTTCTCAGAATGTAACAACTCGTGATTTGCCCACTCCTATGTTCTGCTTCTCTCCTCATGAATTTCTTTTTTTGGCAGCCTAGGATAACCCTTTTTCACTTGCAATTGAGAGCTGTCTGGCCGCATGTTGTGGTTCACAGCAAAGCTTTCAAATTGAATGCCACACACCTGGAAGCACTCCAGACCTTTTACCTGCTTATTGATGATGAAATAACGAATGAATAAGCCCACACCTGTTGTGAAACGCTTTTGGTACCCAACTTTTGAATACCCTCACATTAAAGCTAAACTGCCCTTAAGCCATATTTTCATTATTTAAACTGTAACTGAATTTATTTGGTACCCAGCGATATAACAAAACTTGTAGCAGTGTCCAAATATTTCCGCCTAACTGTAGTCCGCATAGTGACATCACATATCCATTATAACTAGCGTAATGGTAACTTTATACAAGTATCATGCTCAGTGACATACGGAGCACTTCTAGAAGGTGAGTGTGGCTAACTGTACGGAACCACTCCTGTATTTTGAATTATAGCTTTTGCAGACTTTCTGCTTTGCAAAAGTTTTCCTCTGGCAATCTAATGGCACAAATGTGCTGCTTCTCATTGCAGTTTTCTTCCCTGTGCCTACTCATTGGAGAATAACTCACACCACTCCTCACTGTGATTGGATCTCCTCCTTTATCATCAACTGGGCGTTGGCACTGAAACAGTGCCAAGCATAATCTGCTACCTGAACGTTATGTCTCTGCCACAAACCCGCCCCAGCTCTCTCCTAATCGTTTCTTACCTTCCAATTCCTGAGTATCCAGAGGCTTTTTCTTTCTCCTGTGCTGAGCGTGTTGCCAGCACGTTACCCTGCTGCTGCATTCCCTCCCTCCTGCATGGCTACCCTTCCCTTTCCTGCAGCCTGCTGTATCCCCTTTCATGGCCTCCTTGGCTCTGCGCTGAAGCGGGGGGGTGTTCTCCCCGACCTGCCCCTGCGGTGGAACTTCGGTCAGCCTTCTGTCTCCTCCTGCTAATCGGCGTCATGGACGATGCCCGCTCTCGCGCATAAGCTACTCCCGCACGTCACGCCCTAAGCTGAAGCGGGGAACTCCTGTCTGCTTGTTGCGTTCCTTGCTACGACTAACGACCACCCGGATGTCCTTCATCCTACCCTGCTTTGGCCATCGATTGTTCCTTCTTCTCCTAACCCGACCTTTGGCCGTCAATACGACGATGCTGCCTTCTCCAATCCTTACCCTGCGCTGTAGACTACAACTGTCGCGACTCCAGATCAGTCTGCTCGGACTAAGGTAGGTGATAATGTAAACCCCACCTTCATCCCCGCGTTCCGGTCCTGGTTTGTGGCGAGCATCGGCGGAACAGATGCTCGTCAACAAAACCGGGACCGCGCCATGGGGGGGTAGGCATTTTCCAACTGAAGTTATGTCCCGGCCTGCGTACCAGTCCCACTATGAAGGGCAGTAGCTGTGTGAAATAATAGCCTTGATTGAGGCCTGTATACTTATGAAGGTTTAACCCTTTGCAATTAGAGTGACAAATTTGGTGCCGTTGTTATCTGCTTTCTTAAGGCTGCTGCATCCAGAATTAAAACAGTCTTCAGCCGATTGTATACGCTCCCTGATTTCCCTTACCTGGGATAAACGTGTACCCTATGGAACTTGCCGCTCCCCAAGGGCCACTCTATGTCCCTGGCCTCATCACTGGACATTCATTCATCTACTACAACTGGCGCCCTCCTCATGTTGGCTCAATCTCAGATATCTCCATGTACTTTCCTTAACACTTGACATTTCATACAAGAAATGAACCCCCTCCTTGCCCTCTACGCTGCTGCTTGGCAGATCTCCTATGCGCCAGTCCTGTTGCTAAAAAAAAAAAACCTTGTGGGTACCTCCCTCTCCTAAGAATGGCAAACCATCTCTCTGTCCTGCCCGCTAAAGAAGACTGGCCACGCTCCTAATCCTGAGGTTAACCTCCTAAATTCTGTCCTGATGTTATTTTCCCGGTCCTTAACCTCTGCTAGTCAAGGCCTATGAGTCCCCCACTGAAATCCCTGCCTTCCCCAGGTCAGTGTGTCTTTGTTGCTCCTAGCACCACGAAGTTTCTAATGTAATCCTGTTTTGCCCTCTTTTCTAAACCAAAATTCTAAGCCTCTGTTTCCCGAGGTTTTTTCTTTTCCTGTTTTAACCCCTGCTATCGGCTCTGTGATGTCCCTACTGGGGCTAACCCTAGTATTCCGCAGTCTAATATTTCACGGTCCCTAGGGACAAGAGGCATGAACCCCCTAGACCTCCCTCTCGGAGACGAGCGTTCTATTTCCCTGATTCTTAGGGCTCAGTGCTGAGCGGGAGCGCCGTCCAATCTTCCGCAAGCAGAGCTAAAACATGGCCAAGGCCTAAGTTTGCAACGTGGATCAGGGCTATTTGTGTTGTGTGGTGTATTGACTGCTACTGAGCGCACTTCAAAGTCAATTTTTGTTTGTCCTCTCCCAAGCGCCAAGCTTGGGAGAGCGTACGTGCACAATGGCAATACTTTTGGGGGGCAATTCATCCACCTCTTTTGCTACCCTCCCTTCCCATCCTCTCTCCCCCCTTTTTTTTCTTCCTTCCCCTCCATGCTTTTGTCTGCTATCCCCCCATTGCCATCCAAACTCCTACCCTACAGTATTATTTATTTTTCCGTTTTCATGTGTGTTTTAGTTTTTTTATTATTTCTGGTACATTCATAGTGTGAGTTGATACAGTGGCAGCCGACCCTTTCACTTGCAGAGGATCGCACGAAGCAGGTTGCCAGCGGAGGAGAGCAGGAACACAGCGCTATTGCAGGGCAGAACACCGAAGGATGGGTGTTTGACTTCACCGTGCTCGGGCGTGCCTCCTCCCCGTACCTCCGAAGCCCCTGCGCGTGCGCTCACACACCATCACGTGGCCGCCACCTGCACTATCCTGTTTCAGCCACCCGCACCACATCTTCGGCTGCCCCCCTGTGCACATCTTCTTGCCGCCCCTCGCGCACCATTTTTTTGCGTCCTCGCCTCCCCACTCTCCACCCGCTCACACGCAGTTTTCTCGTCGCACCCGCCTCGTGCCCCCGAATAATCTTGCGCCTCATTGCCCCCCCATTTTCGCACCACTGCATTACAACACCACACACTCTCTCAATCAATCACCACACCCACACACACTCACCATATATACACAATCAATCACCATACACACCCTCAACCTCCCCCCCCACACCCCCCACCACACAACCCCCCCCCCTCACACACACACACACCTCTCTCACCCCCCCCCCCCACACACCCACCAACGACCCCCCCCACCCCACACCACCCCCTCCCCCACCCACACACAACCCCCCCAATCCCCACCCACCCCACACCAACCCCCCCCCCATCACACCACCACCCCCCCCCCCACACCCCACCACCCCTCCCCCCCCCCCACACCCCCCCTCCATCCCCCCCCCCCCCCCCACCCCCCCCCCCCCCCACACCCTCCCCCCACCTCCCCTCCCCACACCCCCCACCACTCCATCCCCCCCCCCACACACCCCCCCCTCCCTCACCCCCCCCCACCCCTCCCCCCTCACCCCTCCCCTCCCCCCCCCCCCCCCCCCCTCCCCCCCCCAGCTCCCCCCCCCCCCCCCCCTCCTCCTCCCCCCCCCCTCCCCCCCACTCCCCCCCCCCCCCCCCACCACCCACCCTCCCCTCACACCCCTCCACCCACCTCATCCCCACACACACAAACTCAATCCCCCCCACACACACACACACACACTTTCTTCTGGGGTGCAACATGCTCCGATCCCCCACCCCCCCATGCTGCTGAAAACTGGTGCGGGAACAGACGGAAGAGAGGAGGGGCTGTCTGTGTGCAGAAGAAGCCCTGCCCCCTCTGCAAGACACAGACCATAGAAGCATCAGCAGGAGCTTCTGGCCGCCCGTGCACATCTCTGCCCGCCCCCAGTTTCCCTGCAAGCAGCCCGCGCCCCCCCTACATAATCTTCTGTGCGCCCCCCCAAGGGGCGCCGCCCCCAGTTTGCGCACCGCTGATCTAATCCCTTGCTCCCCCTTTTATGTGTTTTTTTTCTGGTTTCTGTGAGTTGCCATTTTGCTTTCATAAGAGCAGCAACAGTGTTGATTATGAACATACAAGTGTGCAACTAAATTAAAACCATAAAGTGATATGACCAATAATTGGTGAAAGTTACCCAACCAATACCATTAGTGTAATTAGTTTAGTTTTATCTAGCCCTGGAATGGATCGGGTCAGGGACAAGTCCTTGGGTCTGACGGAATGGTTAAACCTGTTATTCTAGTAACCATAGATCGGGTCTTCCTCAAATGGTTTAAACAGGGTATGATCACAAAATATGCAGTAAGATTCCCCTCTTCAAATGTTTGTGTGATTTTTTTTCGAGTAGTGTGTAGTGATTGTGCTGAGTAGCGTGTAGTGCAGACTGGAGTGTGCGAAAGATAGAGGGGACTGGAGTGAGTGGAGTGCCTGGAGTGAGTACAAGGAGTGGTGTTGGGCAGAAATGAGGAGCGAGTAGAGCGGGGGGTGAGTAGCAGAGGAGTGTGGGTGGAGGAGGTCGAGATTGTGTGAAAGATGGTGGTGAGCAAGGAGGTTAGAAGGGAGGGTTCAGTGGTCAGGCAGGAACACAGCAGGCTATGTGGTTGGGGAAAGGGACGAGGGAGAAGGACACAGCAAAGGGGTTGTGGTACTAGCAGTCAGACACAGCATGAAGGCCAATAGGTGTGAGAACACAAACAGCAGAGCACACAGGGCACATGGAAGGCCATTACAGCTAATTAGGAGCAAGCCTCCAACCCGTCGATATGCCCATTGCCCATTGATCCCTTCTTCAACAGAGCGGTCACCATCCCCCACGCATGGGCACTTGCACACAGCCACCAGATAGTAAACCCATTCATGGTAAAAAGAAGCCCTCAGCAACAAACAGGCAACCCACCACCACGACATAGTATGCCCCGGAACCATGCAACAGCATAGTACAACGTGCAGCAATCAGAAGCAAATGATGTGAAACATGCTCTAAAGTCAACATTTGTGTATTTACTTACACAGGGCCGTGTGATTATTAAGATCTTATATTTGTGCTATTTTTCCCTACCCCCACTGGTCGAGATTGCATATATACAGTATTCATATTTATTATTCTTCATTATTAATTACAGGGGTGGCAAACTTTTTATGCCGAGCCCCCCTTTTCAATCCAAAATTTCTTTCTCGGGCCCCCCCTGCCTGATGTATCAAAATCACATAAAAAAAAAAAAAAAACCTTTATTAAACGGTATACAATGTAAATCCAATATGTTTAAATATTTAACTATTCAAAAGCTCGTGCTTGCAAAATTAGGCTGCGTCCACGCTGCCGCTGAGAGCGGTGACATCACCAGCTCTCCAAGCATGAGCACAGGGTGTCCTGCATAAGGCCTCGGCCAGGCTCCCTGTCGTGCTGAGGCGCGCTGAGGCGCAGGGAAAGCAGTTGCTTTCCCTGGCCTTGCGGTTGCTTACCGCACGTGCTGTCAGCGGCCGTCAGGGGCGGCCCGGGGCGGCGCGTCACTGGCGGGGGCGGGCCAGTGATGTCACGAGCTGGTTCGCCCTCATTGGGCGAACCGCTCACAGACCGGGCCTGTCGCGCCGGCAAGCGGGGGAATTTTAAAATTCCCCTAAGACCTGCGCTACGCACGCTTGCGGAAGTGCAGGTGAGCCCCTACACAGCCGCTCTAATTGCGGCTGTAGGGGCTCAGTGCTGACGGGAGCGCGCGTCAGCATGCTTCACAAGCAAGCGCTAAACATGGCCAAGGCCTAAGTTTGCAACGTGATCAGGGCTATTTGTGTGTGTGTGTGTATTGACTGCTACTGAGCGCACTTCAAAGTCAATTTTGGTTTGTCTCCCCAAGCGCCAAGCTTGGGAGAGCGTACGTGCACAAAGGCAATACTTTTGGGGGGCATTCCACCCCTCTTGCTACCTCCCTTCCCTCTCCCCCCCTTTTTTTCTTTCCTTCCCTCCATGCTTTTTGTCTTGCTATCCCCATTGCCATCCAAACTCCTACCTACAGTATTATTTATTTTTCCGTTTTCAATGTTGTGTTTTCAGTTTTTTTATTATTTCTGTACATTCATAGTGTTAGTGATACAGTGGCAGCCGACCCTTTCACTTTGCAGAGGATCGCAGCGAAGCAGGTTGCCAGCGAGGAGAGCAGGAACACAGCGCTTTCAGGGCAGACACCGAAGGATGGGTGTTTGACTTCACCGTGCTCGGGCTTGCTCCTCCCCTACCTCCGAAGCCCCTCGCGTGCGCTCACACACCATCACTTGGCCGCCACCTGCACTACCTGTTCACAGCCACCCCGCACACAATCTCGGCTGCCCGCCCGTGCCATCTTCTTGGCCGCCCCTCGCGCACAGTTTTTGCGTCCTCCCGCGCACAGCGTCTGCCGACCCGCGCACCCAGTTTTCGTCGCACGCGCCTGCGCCCCCTAAATATCTTGCGCCTCATTGCCCCCCCAGTTTGCGCACCACTGCATTACAACACACACACTCTCTCAATCAATCACCACACACACACACACTCACCATATATACACAATCATCACCATACACACACCACTCAATCCCCCCCCCACACCACACACACACACTCCCCCCCCCACACACCCACCACACCACCACCCCCCCCCACACACACACAAACACCCCCAACACACACCACAAACCCCCCCCACACACACAACCCCCCCCCACACACACACACACCCCCCCCCAACACACCACACAACCCCCAACCCCTCCCCCACCACACAACACACACCCGCTCATCCACCCACACCACCCACACTCAATCCCCCCACCCCCCCCCCCCCCCCTCCAATCCCACACCACACACCACCACCCATCCCCCCACGCTCCCCCCAATCCCCCCCCCCCACACCCCCTCCCACCCCCCCCCACACTCCCCCCCCACCACCCCACCCCTCATCCCCCCCCGCCCCCCACACCACTCCCCTCCCCCCCCCCACCCCCCCCTCCACTCCTCCCCCCCCCCCCCCCCACACCATCCCTCACCCCCCCACACTCACACCCACACACTCAATCCCCACACACACAAACTCAATCCCCCCCCACACACAAACACACACACACGTCGTTCGGGGGGGGCACATCTCCGTCCCCCAACCCCCCCATGCTGCTGAAAACTGGTGCGGGAAGCAGACAGGAAGAGAAGGAGGGGCTGTCTGTGTGCAGAGAGAAGCCCTGCCCCCTCTGCAAGACACAGACACATAGAAGCAGCAGCACGGAGCTTCTGGCCGCCCGTGCACAGCTCTGCCCGCCCCCAGGTTTCCCTGCAAGCAGCCCGCGCCCCCCCTACATAATCTTGCGCCCCCCCAAGGGGGCGCGCCCCCCAGTTTGCGCACCGCTGATCTAATCCCTTGCTCCCCCTTTTATGTGTTTTTTTCTGGTTTCTGTGAGTTGCCATTTTGCTTTCATAGAGCAGCAACAGTGTTGATTGATGAACAAATACAAGTGTGCAACTAAATTAAAACCATAAAGTGATATGACCAATAATTGGTGAAAGTTACCCAACCAATACCATTAGTGTAATTAACACATATGACAAATTAAAAGGTATACATAACCGTGTATTGTGTCAAAAGGTGTCTGTAGCTGACGATCTTTAGAGGGTGGCTCAGCACCCTCAATGCACTAAGAGAACAACAAGAAAAAACAGCGCAAAGACGCAAATAGTGAAATATGTCCAAAATATATTATTAAATTGTAAAATGTAAGTATTGTGACAGAAACCAGGGGATGGTAATAAATTCCATATATTGGGCTCCCAGGATACTGAACAGTCTCTATCCTGTTTAGGCTGGAAAGTGCAGCCTCAGAATGCATGCACTCCATCCCACGGTTTGGTAAGGGCTGGAACTGAGGGATGAGGGATCCAGACCAGTTTGTCTGCTGCCTGATTTCTGTCACCTGTCCTGCTAGATAGAGATCAGGTATTTAAGGCTGATTTCCTGGTTCCTCTTCCCTCTCCCCAAGAGACTGGAGGCAGGAAGGCTGCTGGAAGCAGAGAGGGGAAACGCCTCTCCCCAAACAGGTTAAATCATTCTGTTCCTTTTTTCTAAAGTTGCAAAGTACCTTATTTTTGTTGTTGGATGTGGATAAGCCGCTCCAACGCCAGTCAGGGAAAACCTTAGTTAAGTTATTGCTCAGGTGAGCAGGGTTTTGTTTGCTTGTGTTTTATTTTCTATTCCATGTGGCAGACTCAGTGCCTGGGACTGAATAAACCAGGCAGTAGCCTGTTTAAAGGAACAGCATGTTATGCCTCGTCATTTAACCTACCCTAAAAGACCGTGTTCTAACAGTCCCGGACAGACGGCGGAGCCCCGGAGTAAGCCGTTTGTCACAGTATTCTACGTACATCAATATAAAAGAAAATTCACATTGTATGGTTTAAACACAAAGTTTACTACATGCCACAGTATCAACTGCAGGCAGGATCGGATGACACCGTTGGATCTCCCAGGCTGCTCCGGATGCTGTTTACCCTCCTTACGATTGTTGGCTTGCCGCTCAATCACACAGTCCCATGGTGTGCAGCTCATTAGGGCAGAATTGTCCATTTCCAGCTAGTGATATAATCACAAAGGCATATAGAGTCTATGCCTTTTGGGCGCCGCAGTCCAAAGTTACACCCAACGGGATGATATTAAGTCCGCAGGGAGAAATCACACTAACAGGAAGTGGTCACGATCCACCGTGGCTCTACTGACAGGAAACCACTGCCCCACATTGAGTCACGTGAGGGGAAGTGACTCACCGAATATACTACCAAGGATATTGGATTATACCTTGATCATCGATTATGAGGCAACTTAATCGACAAGTCACTACTAACACTTAATAGTCCTAAGCGTTTCGTAGCTATGACACTAGTTCATCAGGGAATAATTAACCATTAGTTCTCGAAGGCACTATATACACGCCCAGCCTCCCTCATTGGCTAGCCCTTACAGCATCATTTACCAATCGGGTGGGCCGCGGCGGTAATCATGTCAACTTCGAACACATGCCTAATTAGCATTAAAAAAAATATTTTATTAAAAACTATATAAAATTCCACATATTGCAAAATACAAAATATTACTATATAAAATAACAACGAATTAATGCTGAAAGTAAAAGAAACAATTGTTAGTAAAAAATATATATAAAAAATTCAATGTCATACTATATATAAAGTTAGATTTATAGGGAAACTTTAACTTATGGAGGAATAGATTTATTCAATACAGGGCCCACATATCAATATCTTCATTGAGCCCTCTTGGTGACAGTGTCCAATTTATGGATCCAAAATGTCTCTAAAGCTGATAGAGATTTAACCCTACTGCCTCCCCTCCTGTTACAAGGAACATGTTGGATTCCCTTAAATGTGATGCCCGACGGATCTTTATTGTGAAACAACATAAAATGTCGAGATACACTATGCTTTTCTAAACCATTTCTGATATTTCTTATGTGTTCCTGCACACGTACTTTAAGAGCACGCTTAGTTCTACCGACATATTGAAGTCCACAAGGACATTCTAGGAGATATATAGTATGATTATATCACTAGCTGGAAACTGACAATTCTTCCCTAACGAGCTGCACACCATGGGACTCTGTGATTGAGCGGCAAGCCAACAGTCGTTAGGAGGGTAAACAACATCCGGAGCAGCCTGGGAGATCCAACGGTGTAATCTGCAGTTCCTAGTGTGGCGTGTAGTAAACTTTGTGTTTAAACCATACAATATGAATTTTCTTTTATATTGATGTACGCAGAATACTTACATTTTACAATTTAATAATATATTTTGGACATACTTCACTATTTGCGTCTTTGTGCGGTTTTTTCTTGTTGTTCTCTTAGTGTTGATTGATACCTGCTGATCTGGAACCACTTGACTTTTTTCTGTTTTTGTGGTAGAATAGTTAGGCAAATTGAAAAGTTGAATAGGACGTATTCCCCGATTCCTTACAATTAACATGGTCTATGATCATGTACCGCAATGTAGCCAAATGATGTCCTTTGGTTAGAAAATGTTTTTCAGTTGCACCCCCTTACAGCGAACGCAACCTTTTCTAAGAGGACTTAGATGATTTCAGGAAAACAAAATTGATCATTTCTTGTCAGTTGCCTCTCCTCCAACCAAAAGATCTTTTAAGTTTGTATTTGTTATGCCAGTGCTGCCCGCAGACCAGACCCGTCCCCTGTGCTGAGGTGGGAAGTAGGGATACACGCACCCGCAGCAAAGGGAGCGCGTCCGGAGTGTGGTGTTAGTGTTGCCAGGCCAGGTATAGTAATGAAGACAATACTTGCCGGTACCGTATGTATGTATAGTATAGTATGTATGGTATATATGTATGTATAGTATGTATGGTATATATGTATGTAAGGTATATATGTATGTATAGTATAGTATGCATGTATATTGGTCTCAAGAAACCGTTTCCTTTTTTGTTTTAAACAACTCCAGAAATATCTACCTCTTCAGGTAGTATTATATATTTTTTCATACCGGGCTTTTCTCCTGATGGACTCAAAGTGCTTCACAAATACAATACAGCATGCAGTGATGCACGTAGAAACTTACAGGACCCGTCTTTGCCCAGACAAGCTTACAATTTATGTTTTGGTGCCAGAGGCACAGGGACCGACCCAAAGCCACAAGGAGCGGACACCAGGATTTGAACTGGACTTCCCTGCTTTAAAGCCAGTGCCTATACTCACTGAGCCGCTCCTTCAGTGTACAAATGGAATGTATGCCATTTCCCCTCACCACTGTGATTGGTTTTATGTGTATTATATTATTTCTAAAGATACATTTTGAAAAATAAATTGCTTAAAGATTTTTTTTTAAATGTAGTTTCTTGTACTTTTTTTCACTGTTAACATGAAATGTATGCATGATTCCAGTGCTTCAAAACATTGATCAGCATTTCATTTAATTGGTTTTCCAGTGTTAAACAAAGTGATTCAAAGTGGTCCTTTGCCACGCCTTAGGCTGCGTCCAGGTTAAGGAGACATGCGCGTGCCTGCTCATGCTCGGCACGTTTAAATAGCTTTTAATTGATGCAAGTGCCCAAAGTTTCGCTTGCTGCGCACGCGCGCATGTGTGCTCGGGCATGAGCGGTGCTCGGAGAGACAAAGAAATGCGTTTTCCCGGCGCTCTGGCACATCACGTGACCAGGTAAGAGCCAATGAGAGCACTGCAGTCACAGCAACCAATCAAATGGATCTGGGGATGTGACGATACGCCTCACTCCAGACTGACACGCCCAATCCCATCTGTGGCACGCCCCCCCTTGCTCGAGCACGCAGTGAGCAGGACAGCGAATCGCTCCTGCTCGGGCAGACGGTGACGTCATACCGCGTGAGCGTGAGCGCACGTCTCCCACCCTGGCCCCAGCCTTACTTAGAGCAGGGGAGCTCAACTCCAGTTCTCATTACCCCCAAACAGATCACATTTTAAGGATATCCCTGCTACAGGACAGGTGGCTCAATCAGTAGCCCTGTAGAAGACTGAGCCTCTAAATCAGGGGTGAGCAAACTTTTTATGCCGAGCCCCCCTTTTCATCCATAAAATTTCTCGGGCCCCCCTGCCTGATGTAATCAAAATCACATGAAAAAAAAAAAAAAACCTTTATTAAACGGTATATATATAACAATATAAATCCAAATATGTTTAAATACTAACATATTTCAACAGCTCGCGCTTGCAAAATTAGGCTGCGTCCACGCTGCCGCTGAGAGCGGTGACATTACCAACTCTCCAAGCATGAGCACAGGGTGTCCTGCATAATTTTGCAAGCGTGGATCGGGGCTATTTGTGTGTGTCTGTGTGTCTCTGTGTGTGTATTGACTGCTGCTGAGCGCACATCAAAGTTAATTTTGTTTGCCCTCCCCAAGCACCAAGCTTGGGAGAGCGTACGTGCACAAAGGCAATCCTTTGGGGGGCATTCATCCACCTCTTTGCTACCTCCCTTCCCCCCCCCCCTTTTTTTTCTTCCTTCCCCTCCATGCTTTTTGTCTTGCTATCCCCATTGTCATCCAAACTCCTACCTACAGTATTATTTATTTTTTCCCGTTTTCAATGTTGTGTTTTCACAGTTTTTTACATTATTTCTGTACATTCATAGTATGATTGATACAGTGGCGGCCTACCCTTTCACTTGCAGAGGATCGCAGCGAAGCAGGTTGCCAGCGGAGGAGAGCAGGAACACAGCGCTATTGCAGGGCAGACACCGAAGGAGGGGCGTTTGACTTCACCGTGCTCGGGCGTGCTCCTCCCCGTACCTCCGAAACCCCTGCGCCGCCCCTCGCGCACAGCGTCTGCCGGCCCGCGCACCCAGTTTTCGTCGCACGGCGCCTGCGCCCCCCTAAATAATCTTGCGCCTCATTGCCCCCCCAGTTTGCGCACCACTGCATTACAACACACACTCTCTCAATCAATCACCACATACACACACACCCACCACATACACTCAATCAATCACCACACACACACACACACACACACTCAATCAATCACCACACACACACTCAAACCACACACTCAATCCCCACACACTCAATCCCCCCCCCCCACACACACATATATATATATATATATATATATATATATATATATATATATATATTATAATTATATATATATTTTATATATAACATCTTCCTTGGGGTTGGTCACGCAGCAGTCTCCAGAGGCACAATTCTTTCACTTTGCATTATGGTACAGAACCACTCCTTTACTTGAATGATGGCTGTTCCCACATCACTGGAATGCCTAGGTGAATACACTCCAGCATGAGAGCTTACACCCTATCACCTCTGACAGAACTAGGGAGTCTGTTACCCCCTACTAATTCTAAGGTGATACTCCCAGACACTTGCTTACAGAAGGGAAACAAAAGAAAACAGCGCAGAACGCCAAATAGTGAAGCAAATTCAACAATATATTATAGATTTAAAAAGGGGGTAATATATCTGCGTACATAAAAAAGGTTGGTAAAAGGCATGTAGTGTGTATCACACTGTTTACCACTCGGCTGTTAGCTGTAGATTCAGGTGCTTGCTTCCCTCTGCTGCTGCAGCTCAGTTGATTCTGGGGCATGAGAGCTTACACCCTATCACCTCTGACAGAACTAGGGAGTCTGTTACCCCCTACTAATTCTAAGGTGATACTCCCAGACACTTGCTTACAGAAGGGAAACAAAAGAAAACAGCGCACAACGCCAAATAGTGAAGCAAATTCAACAATATATTATTGATTTCAAAGGGGGAAAAAAAGGGGGTAATATATCTGCGTACATAAAAAAGGTTGGTAAAAGGCATGTAGTGTGTATCACATGTTTACCACTCGGCTGTTAGCTGTAGATTCAGGTGACTGTTCCCTCTGCTGCTGCAGCTCAGTTGATTCTGGGGCAGGACGTCAGTCTTTTCACTCCCAAGGGGATTTCCCTTCATGCAGCCAGGTTCAGCAGCTGGTACTGGGGCTCGGTGAAATCGCTCCTGCTTCCTAGCCGATATGAAGCTGCTCCTGTACCTTGGCAGGTGTATCCTCTGCAGAGAGGTTAAAACGCAGCTTGCTGCTGTCTTCACAGCAGTGGTGGATTCAATAGGGAAGTTTGAACAGTCTTACAGAGTCTCTCACAAGTGTCCAAAACAGCACACAGGATGAAATAAAAACAGGACAGGCCAACACATAGACAAAGGCCAATGTAAGCAGATATAAGGCAATAGAATGTTACATCCAACTAGTTTCCCTGAAGAAGTAGTTAATTCTACGAAACTAGTTGGATGTAACATTTATATATTTATACATTTAAACTTTATAGGTAGTTAGGTAGTAGCGCACAGTTTTGTGGTTTTTTTTGTGTTTACTTGCTTACAGAACCTTCTTAGGAGTACCTGTCCCTTTTCTCTTGTGGGTGGCGCATGGCAAGAGCTATATAGAGGGGCCTTATCTTTAGGAGTGGCACTTCCCTAGCTAGAAAACAACAAAGTGCTCCTAACACTGAACACATGTAGTTACAGACTGACATGACTTACATTGATGATACCCCGCACTCTTGGTCCACTAAGATCTTAACTAGAATCTTCCATCCCCAGCTTATACAGTTAGGTCCGGAAATAATTGGACACTGACACAATTTTCATAATTTTGGCTCTGTACGCCACCACAATGGATTTGAAATGAAACAACCAAGATGCAATAGAAGTGCAGACTTTCAGCTTTAATTCAAGGGGTTGAACAAAAATATCGTATGAAACAATTAGGAATTGCAACCATTTTCATACACAGTCCCCTTATTTCAGGGGCTCAAAAGTAATTGGACAAATTAACACAATCATAAATAAAATGTTCATTTTTAATACTTTGTCGAGAATCCTTTGCAGGCAATGACTGCTTGAAGTCTGGAATGCATGGACATCACCAAACGCTGGGTTTCCTCCTTTGTGATGCTTTGCCAGGCCTTTACTGCAGCTGTCTTCAGTTGTTGTTTTTTCGTGGGTCTTTCTGCCTTAAGTTTTGTCTTCAGTAAGTGAAATACATGCTCGATCGGGTTGAGATCAGTTGATTGACTCGGCCATTGAAGAATATTCCACTTCTTTGCCTTAAAAAAACTCCTGGGTTGCTTTCACAGTATGTTTTGGGTCATTGTCCATCTGTAAAGTGAAGCGCCGTCCAATCAACTTCGCTGAATTTGGCTGAATCTAAGCAGACAATATATCCCTATACACTTCAGAATTCATCCGGCTGCTTCTGTCGTCTGTCACATCATCAATAAACACTAGTGACCCAGTGCCCTTGTCAGCCATGCATGCCCATGCCATCACACTGCCTCCACCGTGTTTTACAGATGATGTGATATGCTTCGGATCATGAGCCGTTCCAAGCCTTCTCCATATTTTTTTCTTCCCATCATTCTGGTACAGGTTGATCTTAGTTTCATCTGTCCAAAGAATGCTGTTCCAGAACTGGGCTGGCTTTTTTAGATATTGTTTGGCAAAGTCTAATCGGGCCTTTCTATTCTTGAGGCTTATGAATGGTTTGCACCTTGTGGTGAACCCTCTGTATTTGCTCTCGTGAAGTCATCTCTTTATGGTAGACTTGGATAATGATATGCCTACCTCCTGGAGAGTGTTCTTCACTGAGCTGGAGGTTGTGAAGGGGTTTTTCTTTACCATGGAACGGATCCTACAATCATCCACCACTGTTGTCTTCCGTGGACGTCCAGGCCTTTTTGTGTTGCAGAGCTCACCAGTGCGTTCTTTTTTTCTCAGAATGTAACAAACTCTTGATTTGCCCACTCCTAATGTTCCTGCTATCTCTCTCATGAATTTTCTTTTTTTGCAGCCTAAGGATACCCTTTTTCACTTGCATTGAGAGCTGCTCTGACCGCATGTTGTGGGTTCACAGCAAAAGCTTTCAAATGTGAATGCCACACCTGGAATAAACTCCAGACCTTTTACCTGCTTAATTGATGATGAAATAACGAATGAATAGCCCACACCTGTTGATGAAACAGCTTTTGAGTACCCAACTTTTGAATACCCTCACATTAAAGCTGATAGACTGCACTTTAAGCCCATATTCATTATTTAACTGTAACTTGAATTTATTTTGGTACACAGCCGATATAACAAAACTTGTATCAGTGTCCAAATATTTCCGGACCTAACTGTATGCCGCATAGTGACATCACTAGTCATTATAACTAGCGGAAGGGTTAACTTTATACAACGTATCAGTGCTCAGTGACATACGAGACAACTTCTAGAAGGTGAGTGTGGCTAACTGTAAGGAATCCACTCCTGTCTTTGATTATAGCTTTTGCAGACTTCTGCAGTTGCAAAAGTTTCCTCTGGCAATCTATGGCACATGTGCTGCTTCTCATTGCAGTTTCTGCCCTGTGCTACATCATTGGAGGAATACTCACACACCCTCCTCCTGTGATTGGATCTCCGCCCTTTATATCCTGGGCGTTGGCACTGAAACAGTGCCAAGCATAATCTGCTACCTGGAACGTTACTGTCTCTGCCACAAACCGCCCCAGGCCTCTCTCCTAGCGTTCTTACCTTCCAAGTTCCTGAGTATCCAGAGGCCTGTTCTTTCTCCTGTGCTGAAGCGTGTTGCCAGCACCGTTACCTGCTGCATTCCCTCCTAGCAGTGGCTACCCTTCCTTTCCTGCAGCCTGCTGCTATCCCCTTTCAGTGGCCTGCCTTGGACTTCTGCGCTGAAGCGTTGGTTCTCCCCGACGCTGCCCTGCGGTGAACTTCGGTCAGCCTGCTGTCTCCTCCTGCTGAGATCGGCGTCATGGGCCGAGGCCGCTCCTCGCGCAGAAGCTACTCCCGCACTCACGCTCCTAAGCTGAAGCGGGGAACTCCTGTCTGCTTGTTGCCGATTCCTTGCTACGACTACGACCACCCGGATGTCTTCTATCCTGACCCTGCTTTGGCCATCGATTGTCCTGTCTTCTCCTAACCCGACTTTGGCTTCAATAACGACGATGCTGCCTTCTCCAATCCTGACCCTGCGATGTAAGACTACGAACTGCGCACTCCAGATCAGTCTGCGCGGACTAAGGTCGGTGATAATGTAACCCCACCTCAGCCCCGCGGTCCGGTCCTGGTTTGTGGCGAGCATCGGCGTAACAGTATGCTCGGTCAACAAAAACCGGACCGCGCCATGGCGGGGGTAGGCAATTTTCCAACTGAAGTTATGTCCCGGCCTGCGTACCAGTCCCACTATGAAGGGCAGTATCTGTGTGAAATAATAGCCTTGATTGAGGGCCTGTATACTTATGAAGGTTTAACCCCTTTGCAAAGACAATGCCGTTGTGATCTCTTTCTTAAGGCTTGCTGCATCCAGGAATTAAAACAGTCTCTAGCCGATTGTATACGCTCCCCTGATTTCCCATTAACCTGGGATAACGTGTACCCTATGGAACTGGCCGACGCCCAAGAGGCACTCTATGCCCTGGCCTCATCACTGGACATTCATCTACTACAACAGGGCGCCCTCCTCATGTTGGCTCAATCTCAGGATATACTCCATGTACTTTCCTTAACACTTGACATTTGCATAAAAGAACAGGACCCCCTCCTTGCCAGCTACGCTGCTGCTTGGCAGATCTCCTATGCTGCCAGTCCTGTTGCTAAACCTGTGGGGGTACCTCCCTCTCCTAAGAATGGCCAAACCATCTCTCTGTCGCTGCCCGCTAAAGAAGAAGCTGCCACGCTCCCTAATCCTGAGTTAACCTCCCTAAATTCTGTCCCTGAGGTTATTCCGGTCTTAACCTCTGCTAGTCAGGCCTATGAGTCCCCCACTGTAAATCCCTGCATTCCCCAGGTCAGTGTGTCTTCCCTAGCACCAGAGAATGAATCCTGTTTGCCCTCTTTTTCTAACCCAAAAATTCTAAGCTCTGTTCCCGAGGTTTTTTCTGTTTTAACCCCTGCTAGTCTGCTCTGTGAGGTCCCTACTGCTAACCCTAGTATTCCGCAGTCTAATGTTAGGTCCCTAGGGCAAGAGGCAGAACCCCCTATGACCTCACTCTCGGAGACTAGCTTCTATTTCCCTGATTCTCAGGTACAGAGTAATTTAACCCTTGAGGTTTTTCCTATGTTAACCCCTACAGGTCAGCCCTATGAACCTCCCTTGGTAAATCCCTGTAGTCGGTCAGTCAGGGACACCTCCTTAGCCTCAGAGGATGAACCCCTTATGTCCCCTGACTCAGCTAAAATTCTCGGGGCTACGCCCTCTGAACTTTCGGCAATAATACTGGCTCCAGTTAAGAGTATTCTGGAGCCGTTTGTTTCTCTAAACCTGTTCGCAGAATCCCTACTCCTAGGTATTTCGCTGACCCCGTCTGTCACTCAGAGAGCTGAGACCCCTGCTTCTGAGCATAGACCCCTTTTCGTGGAATCTGTTGTCGTTTCTGATGTCCCAGACACTCTTTCCCAAATACCCACTTCAGAGACCAGCACAGTCGTGGTTGCCCCATTTGCACTGTCTGTGTTCTCCTCTTCTCAAATCCTAGGGTTTAAAGCGAACAGTACATATTATGTCCCTTTCCAAGTGACCCCTTCTGTGATCAGCGTATCTGCTGTTGCTCCCTTAGTACAATTAAAGTTAGGGCCCTCCTATTTGGAGGATCAGGTTTTCAAGTTTGAAACTTCCCTTATCCCTGATTTTGTAAACCTGCAGTCCCTTCTCACTGTAGCTAAAAGTTCTCCAGCAGCCGCTGAGTTAAGCTCTGCCGCTTCCAAATCTTCCGTTGTAGAAGCAACCTTCTCTAGCTTACTTCTGTTTTTCCTATCTGTTATGCCTATCACCTTTACTAAAATTCCTGTTTTGCAAGGTATTTCTCCTATTAAGTCTGTGATACCTGCAATTCCTTTTATTGGTTCCAAGACCCCTGTCACTGAGTTTCCCATGGAGTCTGATGCCCTCATTAGGGATTCTCAGGGATCCAATTCTGAAACAAGCGCAATGCTATCTGATTTCATTACAGTAGCTAGTTCAGTTCCTGCTGGTTCTCAATCACCCCCTTCAGTGACTAGCAAGATGTCCCTTGTTTCTATTGGAGAGTCTACCCCAGCTTCTTTCACGGATCATGCCACAGCCTCCGGGATGATTAAAGATGACTTTAAGTCTGGGATGCCCACTCCTTTAATAATACTACCACGAACTCTGGGGTATCGCAGTTGGAACTTTCAGTAATACCCGCTGTGTCCCTTTTTTCAAAGGACCCCGTCTTTAAGATGGACTTGTATTTCTCTGTGTCTCCCACAATACTTGGGGTACTTACTATTGACTGTCCTGTCGCTAAACTAGAGTTACCTCTCAGGAAGGTGCCTGGAGCTACCGATGTTAAGAACCCTATGTTTAAAACAGTAATATTTCGCATTGCTTCTCCCACAGTATCATGCGAGACCTGGGTACCTGGGATCTCCACCCCCAAGCCTAGTTCTAGTTCACTGTTTTCCTTCTCTGTGTTGGAGGTACCCAGCATTAACCCCAAGACTTCTATTCCTAAGCCTGTTACACCGTTTACCCGACTTCCTGCTTTCTCGGATAAGATCTGTTTTCTCACCTTTCAAACAGAGTCTTTACTCGCAGGTTTCTGTGCGGTGTCTGAAGTGCCCTTTCTGGATTGCATGTCTTCATTCTCTAGGACGAGGACACTCATGCTGGACCTCGTTGCTTTGCCTGAGGCGTCCATCCCTGTTCTTGATGGCCCCACTATGGGTTTGGACGTGCTGTCCCCTACTGTCTCCGTGATGCTTACTATGCCCTTCGCCAAGACCATAACTTTGGATTTGATTCCCCTCAAATTTCAGAGGCCAAAGGAGGCGGATCCTGCAACTGCATGTACCACAACCAACAATTACGTAAACACTACTACCAGCTCTCTCGAATTGCTTGGGATTACAAGCCTGGTTAGTATCAAGACTACTGCTCCAATATCTTGCAGTGAACCCGCCCGCCCTATACCCTCGCTAACCACCACCCTGAATTCCTTGGGAGCTAAAGACTCTCGCAACTTTTTACAGGCTGATTCCACCAAGGCCATTGTCTGCCCCGAATTCCCCAATGTCATTTTTGTCCAACAATCAGTGTCCTGTGTCCCGTATTCTTGGATTATTACTATGCACTGGATACCTGGCTACGGCCCTTCTGATGTCCCTATTCCGGAGTCCCCTGGTCCCATTGCCCATGTACCAAAAACCGCAGTGCCACCATTGTCCTTTGCGGCACTCGCCACTGTACACCTGGATTTTGGACCTAAATCTCGCCTGAGACACTTCAGGAACAACTCGATGTCTCCCAGACCTATGAATGGTCCTGTCCACCCAGGCTTCTCACCCAGTGGTGGGGGTACTGTAAGGAATCCCAACAAATCGTGGGCTTTCAACGCCACCTCTCGCCTAAGGAGGTTTAGAAACAACTCCATGTCCCCCAAATCTGCGATGGACCCTGTTCGTCCGGAGTTCTCACCTGGATGGGGGGGTACTGTAAGGAATCCACTCCTGGCTTTGATTATAGCTTTTGCAGACTTCTGCAGTTGCAAAAGTTTCCTCTGGCAATCTACAGTATGGCACATGTGCTGCTTCTCATTGCAGCTTCTGCCCTGTGCTACATCATTGGAGGAATACTCACACACCCTCCTCCTGTGATTGGATCTCCGCCCTTTATATCCTGGGCGTTGGCACTGAAACAGTGCCGAGCATAATCTCCTACCTGGAACGTTACTGTCTCTGCCACAAACCGCCCCAGGCCTCTCTCCTAGCGTTCTTACCTTCCAAGTTCCTGCGTATCCAGAGGCCTGTTCTTTCTTCTGTGCTGAAGCGTGTTGCCAGCACCGGTACCTGCTGCATTCCCTCCTAGCAGTGGCTACCCTTCCTGTCCTGCGGCCTGCTGCTATCCCCTTGCAGTGGCCTGCCTTGGACTTCTGCGCTGAAGCGTTGGTTCTCCCCGATGCTGCCCTGCGGCGTCATGGGCCGAGGCCGCTCCTCGCGCAGAAGCTACTCCTGCGCTCACGCTCCTAAGCTGAAGCGGGGAACTCCTGTCTGCTTGTTGCCGATTCCTTGCTACGACTACGACCACCCGGATGTCTTCTATCCTGACCCTGCTTCGGCCATCGATTGTCCTGTCTTCTCCTACCCCGACTTTGGCTTCAATAACGACGATGCTGCCTTCTCCCATCCTGACCCTGCGATGTACGACTACGAACTGCGCACTCCAGATCAGTCTGCGCGGACTAAGGTCGGTGATAATGTAACCCCACCTCAGCCCCGCGGTCCGGTCCTGGTTTGTGGCGAGCATCGGCGTAACACTAACCACCTGCCTTAATCACTTTGAAACATGTAGACTAATTGCAACATTTGTCTAAGAGTCATTACCAGGATAAACCCCTTAACTCACTGTAGGAACCATGAACCTAATTAATTAACATAGCATACTCTCAAGGGTGCTACATAGGTTTAGGAGTACAAAATCAATGTAGGTTTAGAGACCACATAGCTCACAATCTGGAAAAATACTTCCTGTGCATCACATCAATAGCACCAAAGCATCAGAACTACTATAGTCTATAGCAAGGGCACGCAAACTTTTTTTGCTGTGCCCCCTTTGCCTGTTCTGCTCCGGTGGTGCATGCACTCCCCCTCTCCCCTCCCCCCCTTTCCCCCGCGCGATGTCGGGGTCATTTGACTTGTGTGACGTCACATGGCGTCATTTGACATGTCATGGGCACGAGTCCTGACACCGGCTGTGTGGAGGTAAGTTTAGAGTTGCAGGGCCCTCACATGATCCCCCGGCATTTAATTAAAATGTCTTGGGGGAAGAGCGCAGGACCCCTACAACGCCACCCCGAAAAATCTCACGCCCCCACTTTGCACAACGCTGGTCTATAGTTTTATTTAATTTAATTATTGTTTTGAAATCAATATCTTTCCTCTGCATCCAACATGGTGTAGTGATGTCTGTCTCAAACAGGAAGTAACCCACAGGGCTGAGGAAGGAGTGTGAAAGAACCAACCCGAGTCGAGGGACAGAGGCCTGAAACAGTAGTCAGACGTAGGCCGAAGGTCAGGGCTGGAGGCATTGTTGCGTAGTCGTGCGGATGAAGAGGTCGAGACAGGCGGAAAACGGATGGTTGTGGTACTTAGCCGGGTCTGGTAAAAGGAAAGACAATCGAAAAGGGCGTTGCTGTGGGCGGTGCTGTGTTCCAGACCAGCTGGTAGCAGTCGATGTAAGGTAGTTCCGATGGGAGTTGTTCTTGGTCCGTTTAGAGAGTAGATCTCTCTTCCTCAAACCCCTGAGAAAGGTAGATCTACTCTCGAAACACGTAGGGTGTTTCCAACTAACTCTGCTCAGCCCAATTGTGTCCAGCATATTGGTGCTGAGACCCTAGACAGTCTTCAGCTGATCGGTGAATAACCGGAATCTTCCCCCTCTCGCGAGATCTGGAAGAGAGACTGGAGACAGAAGGTTCATGCCCTAGATGCGGACCAAGTACAGCTCCCGTCGGAACTTCCTTACATCGACTGCTACCAGCTGGTCTGGAAAACAGCACAGTTCGGGATTGTCACCTGTCCTGCCACGAGTGAGAGGGGATACTCTAACAATATCTACAGCAAGTTTTTTTCCAGCGTCTAGTAAGTAGGGCATATACCCTTTGGAGAATATTACAATTGGATACAATTATGGACATTTGTTTCATTAATTGTTTAATATGTTTTAAATACATTTGCTTTCTTCTACTTTCATTCACCTGCAATTTCTCTGAGGCTTCTACTTAGTATTATTTACTATACATTTTTTTCCTTGTATATTACCATAAAGTATTATGCTATGTGTTTTCTCTCTTTTATCTTATTTCATGTACTTAGATCCTATTATATTGAACTACGTTGGCAACAACAAGGACATTCGACTTTCATCAGAACATCAAATGGTTGTATGTCCATCCTTTTTTCAGATTTTTGTTATACTCTATTGAGATTTTAGCACAAGGTGCCAAATTTCTTGTCTTTTGTTTTGCATTATTTGTATCTGACATAGGTAGTCAGTTTTATACAATTTGGCAGCCGCTCCTCACTAAATTATGTTGTGATTATTTGGGATTCCATCTAACAATTGGTTTAATCTATTATAATATTGTTAGCGCTAAATTATCCTTTTTTTCGTTCCTGGTTTGAGTGCTATTTAAACTCCGCTGCTGCTACTTCTTCCTACTTTTTTTGCTGTTTGCCTGTCTCAACGATATTCTGATGGACTTGCCCCCCTTGCTATTTGGACTCCTCCCTCTGTTGGATCTCCCTGTTATTGGCCCTTGCCCATTTGACAACTCTTCTGCTTGCCGCCTTGAACCAAGCCTGTCTCACGATTCTTAAATTTCGTACCGCTCCTCTCTTCTGGATCCCTCTTTACTCACAGACATGTTTCTTTTTACAGTTCATTCTGCAAATTCTACCGTGGCCCTTGGGTACAGCCCGTTACCCTGTTGTGTGTTATCAAATGGGGTGAGGGGTTGCTCCCGGTTAGCTGCGGTGGTTATCCCTCTGCTCCTGTGTGCCTTGCTGTCCGTGTTGTCACATGGGAAATGATCCACACAATGGTTAGCAACCTCCAATAGTTCCATCTCTCGATGAATTAGTAAAATTATTCAGGCCTCCTACCCGTCCTCAGGTTTAAAAGTATGAGGCCAAGAGGAGGTGCCCCTGCCTATGTAGATGTCATTAAGGTCCTATCAATATATCTTGAGCGTAACAAATCTTTCAGAAAGTCTGAGATCATTTATTCTTTACAGAGGGACGCACAAAAGATTTGCAGCCTCCAGTAGCTCTATCCCTAGATGGATTTGGAAAATTATTCAAGTGTCCTATCAGGCCTCAGGTTTACAAGTACCAACAGCCATTAAGGCTCATTCAACTAGATTCATAGCTAACTTTGGGCAGACAAAGGGGCAACCTCTGCAAAGCAAATCTGTAAGGTGGCAACCTGGTCTTCATTATCCATCTTTGTTAAAAGACTGTACAGTAAAGTGGACATTTCGACCTCAGCAGACACTCAATTTGTACTCAAAAGTCCTTGTTAAATAATACATCAATTTGAGGGAGTTTTCTCACTCTTGATTAGTAAAGCTTTGGTGAAATCCCATTCATTTGGTTGCCCTGTTGGACGCAGCAGAAAGAGTGATATTTATGTATGATATTTTCCTTTCCCCTACTCCGAGCATATTCCCTCCCTAAGTTATCTCCTATGATGTAATAGAGTTTTTGAGTTGTTATTTACAATAGATTAACTCTTCTTAAATTTTGGTCTTTGGTGTCGGGAGGAAAAGGAGTTTATATATTCCGACTGTTTTATTCTTGTCACATGCCTAAGAGAGGAAGAGAGTTAACCCATTTGTGTGGCTTCCGTGATGAGGATAGAAAAATATCTTAAGTAAAATGTAACTTTACCTGTCTTTACCTGTCCTCAGTATAACTTCCTCTTAGCATGTAGTATGATGTCTATACTCAACTGATACAAGTTAACAAGAGTTTACTACTTTGTTATGTACCAAGTTCATTACATTTAAAGCAATTCTCTTAGGCAGATCGATTTATGATATGTCTGACCTGTCAGATTAAGCACATAATAAAGAATACAATGTTTTAGTAAGGGAATAATTGTAATAGGAGGTATACAAGAGGGAGGCACAGACATACAATACATACATACATACATACATACATACAATGTCTTGTATATAATGTATACCCTGTTCATTTATTTAACTGTATTTGTAACCATGTATTATTTGTCTTAACTCTCTGCCCAGGACATACTTGAAAACGAGAGGTAACTCTCAATGTATTACTTCCTGGTAAAATATGTTATAAATAAATAAATAAATACACACAAGGAGAAAGTTTTGCGGAAATTAAAACATGGCTTTATTGAGCCTGTCCCTTTAAACAATGCAGAGCATACAAAAACAAAATAAACAAACAGCCTATCCCTGTGTAAGGGCTAACTCACTTCCAGTCCCTCTCTACAAGACTGGGAGGAAAAGACCCTTACCAGCCAATCACCCCAAAGTCTCAAGCGGTACCTTAAGCAGATGGCCCTTCAGGTCAGTGGTGTCCAGGTATCTTGATCTCAGCACAGCCTTTGTGCTCAAGACATTGTCTCTCTCCTGTGTCAGCACTCTTGTATGCTAAGGAAATCTCTCTCTGCAATTTTCCACAGGAGGCTTTTTTACAGCTCTGATTAGCCAGGTGGAGACTGGTTAATTGAGTGGCTGCAATTAACAGCTCCCTGCCAGATTCAGAGCTCTGAGGTAGCTTTATTTAAACAGGGATAAGTCCCTGTTACAAGGTACTACCACTTCAATTAGTATTTTCAAGGTTCAAGTTAAATATTATTTTTGTAAAGGAGGTGAAGATATACTGTACATTTGATTCAATTAGCATAAATATAAATTGAGGTACTGTAAACAATAAATGATCTCAGACTTTCTGAAAGATTTGTTAAGCTCAAGATATATTGATAGGACCTTAATGACATCTACATAGGCAGGGGAACCTCCTCTTGGCCTCATACTTTTAAACCTGAGGACGGGTAGGAGGCCTGAATAATTTTACTAATTCATCGAGAGATGGAACTATTGGAGGTTGCTAACCATTTGTGTGGATCATTTCCCATGTGACAACACGGACAGCAGGGCACACAGGAGCAGAGGGATAATCACCGCAGCTAACCGGGAGCAACCCCTCACCCCATTTGATAACACACATCAGGGTAACAGGCTGTACCCAAGGGCCACGGTAGAATTTGCAGAATGAACTGTAAAAAGAAACATGTCTGTGAGTAAAGAGGGATCCAGAAGAGAGGAGCGGTACGAAATTTAAGAATCGTGAGACAGGCTTGGTTCAAGGCGGCAAGCAGAAGAGTTGTCAAATGGGCAAGGGCCAATAACAGGGAGATCCAACAGAGGGAGGAGTCCAAATAGCAAGGGGGGCAAGTCCATCAGAATACCGGTGAGACAGGCAAACAGCAAAAAAAGTAGGAAGAAGTAGCAGCAGCGGAGTTTAAATAGCACTCAAATCAGGAACGAAAAAAAGGATAATTTAGCGCTAACAATATTATAATAGATTAAACCAATTGGTAGATGGAATCCCAAATAATCACAACATAATTTAGTGAGGAGCGCCTGCCAAATTGTATAAAACTGACTACCTATATTGCTATCTTTAAATCGCATGTATTATTACCAGTAACAATGTTCAGCTGCTGTTCGATTGTATAAGACTTTGAAATAAAGAAGTAATAAAGGCCTTAGAATTAACTTGAGGGATTTTTACTAAGATTGCAAGCTCTTGGGGGCAGGGCTTCCCTTTGCCTTGTGTTGTCATTTCAGATCCTACAGGAGCAGAATCTTATTGTTCCTGGTTAAAACGTAATTCAGAAAAGCAAGTAATCATATTAAAAAAAAGTTTACATATGGAAGAACCTTAGAATCTCAAAATCAAATAAAAAGTTTTAGTGTTCAATACAATGTATACCTGTTATTAGGAATTATGTTTTCTATTTAGAAATGTCTGATTTACCTGGTTGTTCAATATACCATATTTATGTACTGTTTGATCATACTTGCTAAATGTGGAAGTAATTTAATTCTGTATTGCTTTTATAGTGCAGACTCATCTTAGGCCTCGGGCATGGTCAGCGCTTGCTGAGGCGCACTGGTACTTACCCGTGAGCCCCTACAGATGCAATGAGAGCGGCTTTAGTAGGGGCTCGCCTACGCTTCCACGCGAAGCGTAGGTCTTAGCGCAATTTTAAAATCAAGCGCTTGCCGGAGTGCAGGGCTGGTCACGTGAGCGGTTCACCCAATGAGGGCAAACCAGCTCCGTGATGTCACTGGCCCGCCCGCCGACACACCCCAGGACGGAGCGCTGTCTTAGGCCAGGGAAAGCACCCGCTTTCCCTGAGCCTCAGCGCGCCTCCGCCCGCCCGCCAGAACCTTGGCCGAGGCCTTAGTAAGAAAAAGTTAAATCATATCAATGATCTCCTATAATAACTGTTGATCACTGTGACAGTGTGGCCTTTTAGGTAGCGTCAGTGGGGAATCCACACAGCAGTTTCTCTCTAAAACAAAGTCCTTTATTTCACAGACTTGGAAAAAATGGTTACAATACTCTTTGGTCGGCAGTGCAAAAGAGCACACAAAAATAGCATGTGTCTGCAAACAACATAAAACGTCCTTGGTTTTGGTGCAGGAGGAGAGTCCTAACTGTTCCCCAGATAAGCCCTCTGGGAACCTGCTCACTTCTAGGTAGTGAAATGAAGCTTGGGAAGCTCTGCACAGGGAGTCTGCAGCCTGTCTTTTAAACCCTAGTGCCAATCAGGAGTTGATTGGAACCACCTAGAAGGAACCTTCTAGCAGACCTAGAAGCCAGGTCTCCCGGGTCTGAAACAGTGAGGGAGTTTAGCCTCTTCCCTCTCTATCTTCTTATACACTCCCTCACAGTCACATTTATGAATATTGTTTGCCTGGTTATAGTGCACCAAGAACAAGTTATAGAACCAGCACAAGTTACATACATTACAATAGCTGCTCTAATTTTCAATTCCAGAAAAAAAATAAAAAGAATAAAACATTGGAGATGAAATGTAAAAAATAAAACAACAACAATTTTAGGACTTCTTCCTCGGTTGATTGTTCACTTTTATAGTTAGAAACTAGATTGAAAAAACAAATGACTACTTTTGTAAATATTCGTTATTAAGTGGCTAGATCGACTGGAAGTGAAACAAATTGTTCATTACCTACACATAAAATGATCAATTAGCCTCTCTAATTGGAATTGGAAGACAAGCTTTCCTGAGGTCTCTTGATACCATGGATTTCAGAGATTCCATCTTCAAATAAATTCTCTATATAAATTGAATTAGTAGCTTGAGATCTAGGATCAGCGTTCACTCATGCTTTGGGAAAGACAGAGATGAAGAATAACCTTGACCTTTTGTTTACTAAACTGCATTTAGATTAAGACCAATGATAACATCTCAATTGTTTGTCCTGAAAAGGTTTTAAAAAATGTATTTCGTTGAGGACTTTTGGCTTTGCAAAGAAGAGGATGATAGAAAGAATATTGTTCTCTTGTACTTTTGTAAGAGCTCAGGCAGACAGGAGACAAAAGTAAGCAGCCTATGCATTCTGAAGAATCTGACTCTTCCAGTACTTTTAAAGACCTGTCCATACTCTATGACGCTTTGATGACCACAAAAACAATGTGTGGTGGCTATCCAAGCTGATGCACCTTATCAGATTGGTCGTTGTGGTTATATTATGTTATGTTTCAAGTGATACACGGTTAAAGCTATCACGATATTTAAAAAATGCTTTTTTTTTAAATTTAAGGTACATATGCAAATGGATTATTATGCTTTTCCAAATGTCAATGAATTGTTAAATTTCACAGTGCTACTGTATCAGAAAATTAAATCACTTGTATCTGTTACAGTATAGTAACTTAAGAATACTCGAGTGATTTCCACACCCAATTGGGGCTTTAACTTACTGTACTTCCATCCAACCAAAGTTATCAGACAATTTATTAATGCCCTAAGAATTCATTTTATACAATACATTTCAAGTGCTATTTATTGTTCCATTGGCTCACTGAAACAATACTATTCAGGAATAAAGCCCATATGCATCTCAGGAACAACAAGTGTTCCAAAGCTAAAAATAATATTCATTACTGATCACTGCTTAAAATAAATTACCTAATTCAGGAAAGTCAGTGTTTTCTTTACAATAATAATCTGCCATACAGTACATCCCTTGAGGGATTTTTATTTCATACCTGGTCAGGTGTAACCTCTCCATCAGCAGCACATCCTAAGAACCCCATAACAAACTTTTATTTAAAAAAACAAACCTAAATATATAAGAAATGATACTGATGCCCATAGTTTATGTGGAGGTAGGTTTTGATTACCACACTATGTGCAGATATGTCTCTTTTCAGCATAATAATGCCATCAATGTATCTCTGAATTCAGAAATCTGGAGATGATTGAATATTAAGTTTACTCTATCAAATATATAAAAATGTATTTATGATCAAGTATAACACTTTGAATTAGAAAAATGTAATCAATATTTCACACAAAAAACAGTGACATACTGCGTTGATTATTAAATCTATTTCCCTGTCAGCTGCAGGTGAGAAATGCTGGAGGTGAAGGTAAATGGAGAAAGTTAAGGGGTGCACGGGGTGTTGGAAAGGTTTGCTGAGGATGTGGCTTTCTAGAGCTACAGAACGTTTAAATCAAGGAAGGAAAAAGTGAGTTTAATAAAATCCCACACAAGGGAGGCAGAACGTGCTTTTGATTTTCAGAGAATAGCAACCCAATTTATTTTTTTTACTTAAGAGACCAAAAATACTCACTATTCACAGTCGCAAGATGTCATGCAGTCAATAAATAGTTTCGTTTTATGGAAATCAAGGCTATTTAGAATGATAAAAACTTAGGGGAAAAAACAAACAATACAAGATAATTTCATTATTCATTATACCACACATTAATTTAACTTTGACAGCATTTCATATCTACTCTGTCACCACAATTAGGTTGATTAAAGAAACATAATGAAACAAACACATCAATTAGCATACACCTGTATCTGCCAGATCATTAAAAAAGAAGCTTACAATTATAATGTTACTTTCTATTCTCAAGCGATATTACACACGTACAACAGATCATCATTTCTGTAAACATAGCACTAAGAAATATTACATTAAAAAATTAGAACATTTTATAAAGAAATTCACACAGAGATACTTACTATATAACTATAATAGGATAATATTGGCAGTCAAATGATAAGGTAACTGTACAGTACCTTAAAGTAAACCAAGAATAGTGTCAGACTACCATTGATTCGGCTGCACCAGGGCCCATGACTTTCAGGGGCCCAACCTGCCACATGCCAGAACACTGCTCTGGCACGCGGAACAGCGTTCCGTCAGTTCTACAGGCCCCCTGCTTCCCGTCCCCACGGGGCCTACCTGTGGTGTCGAGTTTTACCTGGTGACAGAGAGCGTGCCCATCCAGGCAGTCTTAACACAGAAGTAAAGCCCCACTGGAAGTAGGGCCTAACTTCCGAAATCGCCGCCTGTGTGGGCTCCCTCTGCCACTCCCAGGTAAGGCCCTGGAATGCCATACTGCACAGGTAGGGGAGATAACGTTTCAGGCAGAAGAGAAGCTCCTTGTCAAGTGTCTGCATAACAGTATTGATTTGTACGTACACTATTTTTGTGCCTATGTTTGTCTAATATCGTGTTCATGTTTTGTTTATAATCTAGATCCATTCAAATAATAATATTGTAATGCATGCAAACACACATTGTTTACACATCCTAAAAAGTAATACAATAAATAAAAACGACGATAGATTTTTAGCCGTACTATAGTACGCCTATATGATCAATAAACCTCATCAGCCAATTTAACTAATACAGAACCCTCTTACCAAATAAATACTTGCAAGTACATTAAAAAAAAATAGAGTGTAATGTACTTATTTTCTATAATATCATCTGGAGAGTCTAGTGGTATTTTGAATATTTTAAATTGCTTTTTTAATATTGCCTATTAGTAAATTATGTGCACATTATCTAATTAGAGCTCTTAATAAGCTCTGCAATTAACAACAAATGGACGTGCCTAGGTTCACCAACTAGTAAAGAAGTAACAGACGGTTTCAATTTTTTTTTATTGGTATTAAAGTAATTTTGAATGAAATGAAACAGTGCAACTTATTGAAAATAGGAGGGGGGGGGAGGGGGGAAGGGAAAAACTCTCGCTTCAGCCTAATGAAAAAATAGATATTACAACACAAAGGTGCAAAAGGGAGTAAGGGGTAATTGTAGAGACTAGAGAAAGCAAACCCTATTACAAGCACTCAGTGTATTACGGTTGATATGATTGTATGTTTAAAATCAATTTTTATGATATTAAAGTAAAAAATATGTATAACAAAGTGAATAAATCACTATGGTGACCAAACACATACAACAAGACAAACACTGTGTACATAAATAACGAAAACTGAAACCCAAGGTGTAACTAATTATTGAGTACAGATACTCTTGCTGGTAAATAGGACCTAAATAGATCACAGTAAGTCATTACTAGCCCTTGGGTACAGCACTAATGGTGTGAGTTAAAAGAAACTTGTATATAGTGAACAGGTGACGTACAGACTGAAAATATATGTATTATTATCCGACAAATACTTGTTCCTTCAGAAAATCTATCATTACTAAATATAATAGCTACTAAATATAGGCACACTAAAATAGTGTATAATGCCTAGAAGCACGGATCGGAGTCCGTATCAATTTATAGCCCCCTTGTATCGCCTAAATTAGCAAGATACTGCTTAAAGAATGTGCTTGTAAAATGACTAAAAAAGAGCGCACAAAATGTGTTTAAGTAGCTCAAAGGCACGGATCAAATCCGTATCAAATTATAGCCTCCTAAGTAAACATATAGTCATTAGCAAGCAGGTAAGTAGCTATCACATATAATATAAGTTTTCGTTATTTATGTACACAGTGTTTGTCTTGTTGTATGTGTTTGGTCACCATAGTGATTTATTCACTTTGTTATACATATTTTTTACTTTAATATAATTAAAATTGATTTTAAACATACAATCATATCAACCGTAATACACTGAGTGCTTGTAATAGGGTTTGCTTTCTCTAATCTCTACATAAAAACACAACACATACGTCTGAAAAACATGGGGTCCCCAGATGTCTGCAGACCCCCGATCAGCTCCAATGGGTGACACAGTACATGTAAGATTTTAAACATTTTTTTTTTAAGTTCACAGGCGAGATTGCTTCTTTAAAGAGGAGACATAGGCCACTGGCTCATGTATATTTCATGCATGAGTACGAGGTCAGCTGGGCTATGTGTAGCTGCTACACCGTGACAGCTGGGCTATGTGTAGCTGCTACACCATGACAGCTGGGCTATTTGTAGCTGCTACACCGTGACAGCTGGGCTATGTGTAGCTGCTACACCATGACAGCTGGGCTATGTGTAGCTGCTACACCATGACAGCTGGGCTATGTGTAGCTGCTACACCATGACAGCTGGGCTATACTCAGTGTATTACGGTTGATATGATTGTATGTTTAAAATCAATTTTAATGATATTAAAGTAAAAAATATGTATAACAGAGTGAATAAATCACTATGGTGACCCAACACATACAACAAGACAAACACTGTGTACATAAATATCGAAAAACTGAAACCCAAGGTGTAACTAAATATTGAGTACAAATACTCTTGCTGGTGAGTAGGACCTAAATAGGTCACAGTAAATCATTACTAGCCCTTGGGTACAGCACTGATAGTGTGAGTTAAAAGAAACCTGTATATAGTGAACAGGTGACGTGCAGACTGAAAATATATGTATTATTATCAGACAAATACTTGTTCCTTCAGAAAATCTATCATTACTAAATGTAATAGCTACTATATATAGGCACACTAAATAGTGTATAATGCCTACAGGCACGGATCGGAGTCTGTATCAATTTATAGCCCCTTGTAACACCTAAACTAGCAAAATACTGCGTTAAGAATGTACTTGTAAAATGACTAAAAAAAGAGCCCACAAAATATGTTTAAGTAGCTCAAAGGCACGGATCGAATCTGTATCAAATTATAGCCTCCTAAATGAACATATAGTCATTAACAAGCAGGTAAGTAGCTATCACACATAATATAAGTGTAATCAGGAACAGGAGTATCGCAGACAGGTAGGGTAGCTTGAGCAGGTAGCCAAGAGTGTGTGGATCAGCGCATAACAGCTGCATATAATGCCAAATACAAAGGTAAGACAATACTCTGCAATACGTCTAAAATAGACAGCCTGACATGTTGCTACTAATATCCTTGTGAAATGGTGTTAGGCATATCCCTTAACGCAATCTGTGGATAGTGCAGCATCAGTGTATCAAGATAAAGGCATATAGCAAGTTAAGAGTTTCAGACCTGCATCTCGGCGACTTGTAAGTCCTACCAGCACTCCGATGTGATCAGCCCCTTGCTGCTGCGTACCAACGTCATGACGATAGTCTGGTCCTGCCTCCCACCTGACGTACGTTTCACAGAGGCGCTTTGTCAAAGGTGGTGACGTCTGTGTGGACTAAGGAGGTTTATATGTGCAACTAATCACCAATGAAACAATGATGCAGAGCAGCCGAGTATAACCTTGTAATGGCTATTAAACCTATGGAAAACGGAGAGGCTCTTTAAAGCTGCAGTTCAGTCTTTTTTTTTTTAATATTTATTTTTTTACTTCAATAGTTTCATGTGTGCAATCTCTAATTACCTAAAGAACTGTATAGCTGCAGGTCAATTCATTCTCCATGTAGTGATAGGCGAAATTTGGTAACATAATTAGAGCTGGCATATGTTTTTATTTGCTTCTGTCAGTCAGTGGAAGCTCATGAATATTCATGAGCACTCCTGCACTGACATGTGCTAGAGGGAGGGCAGGGCTGACAAAGGGGTGTGCCAGGGCTTGTGACAGGACATGAAGTGCTGTGCTTTAGCAAATGGCTGTTAAAATAGAATACAAGAAAATTGGTCTTTCAAAGTTGTTTTTTTAAAAACAGAAAATGCTAAAAGTATTTTTTCTTACTACAGAACTGATTTATTAAAAAAAAACACACATGCAGGATATTGACTGAACTGCAGCTTTAAATCGAGTGAAGACCTAAAGAAAAAATAAATAATAAATAAATAATAAATAAAATAATAAATAAATAATAAATCCTGTCTTAAAGACACAGTGTGATATTTGTGTCAGAAGGAATGAATGACTATCGGACGCATGATTGATGGAGAGATCAGATAATAATCAGGTAAGTGAAGCAGTCAGGTAAGTAAGGTGATGTAAACTCTAGTAGGAGGTATGAGGGGAGAATGTAACAACATACATAGTGTGAATATTGGGTTATTAGCCCTTAGATAAAAGGGAAAAACAGAAAGCCCTCATTAATCCCCCTTGGAGATAGTGTGCCCAAGGTATAAATCCATTTGGATTCTTTCTGAAGGATTAAACGGTTCCAATCCCCACCTCTTGGATTGGGGGGAACACTTTCTATTCCCAGAAATAGTAAGTTGGTGGTATCTCTGTCGTGCACTTGATGAATGTGATTTGCCAGGGGGGTGTCAAGGTGGTTACGGATAGCCCCCAGATGTTCTAAAATACGTTGGCGGAATTCTCTAATTGTCTTGCCAACGTACTTTTTGTGACACTGGCATACAGCCTGATAAATCACGCCTTTCGTTCTGCAGTTAATAAACTGCCGAACTGTAAAAGATTTGGTGTCATTCCAATTAGAAAAAAAATTTGTCACAGAAATATGTGCACAAGCTTTACAGCCTTGGCATTTAAAATTGCCAGTAGACCTATTGGTTAGCCAGGTGTTAAGTAGTGGTGGTTTAAGATGACAGTGAACCAATTTGTCATTGAGGTTCAAGGCCCTCCTACTGACTAGTGTGGGCGTAGACTTCAAGACCTCTTTCAGATCTTTATCTTCGGTGAGAATATGCCAGTGTCTGCATAGTATGGTATTAATTTCAGACCACTGGTTATTATATGTTCCCACAATTCTTATCAGTTTAGAGTCTTGAGAATTAGTTAGATTGTTACTCAATAGAGAGTTTCTATCAGTAGATTTGGCTCTTTGGTAGGCTTTAGGCCTGGGACATAGTAAACACTTTTGTGCTGCTGCTCGCTGTTGCTTGCTGCCGCTCGCTCTACCAGGAGCTTTTTGCTGTCCTGGCAGAGGAGACAGCAAGCGCGCTTGGGAGGCGTGTATCACTGTGTGTGTGTGTGTGTCACTTGGTAGCTGTCAGTGCGTGTGTGTGTGTGTGTCATTTTGAAGTGGTCTGTGTGTTTGTGTGTCACTGGGGAACCTGTGTGTGTATATATGTGTGTGTGTGTATATTATATAATATTTTAAAAATTTTAAAAAAGACATGTTGTGAGAATAAATTATTTATTAACATTGTGCAACTTTGATAAATATATTCACACACATACATCACACACATACATCACACACATACATCACAAACACACAGAGACATACACAGAGACACAGAGACATACACACACGCATACACACACACACAGACACACAAACACACAAACACACACCTCTGTGCTGTGCTGGTCTGGTGGCTGAGCTCTGCTATCCACCGACACAGTAGGAAAAAAAAAGGCTGCAGCCCCATTGGATGGGAGCAGTCACGTGACCGCTCCTCCGCTCCCCCAAGCGGCAAAATTTCAAACCTGCCTGTCTCTTCATATTTTCTCAGCCTCTGCACGCATCAGCAAGCATGCGGAGGGAGAAACTATAGCCGCGCTGATTACAGATGCAGGGGCTTTGTGCTCAGCCTGCCTCAGCGACGCTGATTTTACTATGTCCTAGGCCTTAGAAATCGATCTTTGGCTGTAGCCTCGCTTTTTAAACCTCTCTCTCATCTTACTTGCTTCTATCTCAAAAGCTAACAGAGTCGAACAGTTTCTGCGAGCTCTCAGAAACTGACCGATGGGGATACCTTCCTTTAGTGGTCTTGGATCATGACTCTCAAAACGTAGAAGACTATTCGTGGCAGTAGTTTTGCGATGTATAGGCACCATAAGGCAAATTAGGAAGTCCCTCAACAAGAATTTGACTAGAGCAAAAAGTTGCAGTTCACATAAGTGGTGAATGTGCATGAAAAAGGTTTTGTGTGTTTTAGTGAATAGCACAGTCATTCTGTACACACAGATTCTCAAAAGGATAAAATACATATATATAATGAAACACATACGCCCCCCTTGTGTATATGCCTTTGTTTTCAGCCTTACAAAATCTACTTCCAGATACCATGTTCAAAATGGGGACTTTACTCTTTTTTATCTAATATCTACTTCATATTTCTCTTCTCAAATTACCTACACAATATTTGGGGGGGGGGGGGGGGAAATGTTGTCCAAATATCAAATTAAAAAAAGGACAAAAAATAAAAAATAATCAGTGTGTGAAAACAGTATTTACATCCAAAATAAAAGGTGAGCGAAACTCTGAAACAATGTTTCGTTCTCTACTTTAACTGAAGTTCAAGCAATGTGCTACATGTGTGTTTTTTTAAATAAATCAGTTCTGTACTAAGAGAAAATACTTGTAGCATTTAAAAAAAAATACATTTTAAAGACATTTTGAATGTTTCAAATGTAGCAAGCATTTTTGTTTCTATAGAAACCATTTACAAAGTCACACCCCTTTCCCCTTCTGACAGGCTCTGGCTCTTGAGCCCTGCCCTCACTCTAGTAATGCACCAATTGTGTCTAGTAACTGCCTGGTCACATGATCTTCCACACAGAACTTTGCATCGTGGTAATGTAGTGCAGCAATAACGGAATTAAATGACCCAGAGCAAAGCGATTGACTACAGGAAAACGGATCGATCTGCAATTTAGCTTATCACTTGTCAGTGTGCAGATTGTATCGATGCACATATTGAATGTAAATGTATTTATTTATTTATTTTTAATTCTCCAGCTTGAACTGCAGCTTTAATGGTAGCTCATTGTCTGGTTCTATATGCCTATGATTTACAGCTCTACTAAAATGAGTATAACTATTATTTCAACTTCTCTGCATGTGTACTCAAGAAAGTACAAACAGTAAATATATTCTAAATAGTTTTATGAAGTCGGGAGCTTGAAAAAAAATGCAAAAGAAAAGAAACAAAACGTAAGTGTGAAAGAAAGAAATATCATGCAGCAAGTTGGGTTTAAATGACTAAAATGTTTTAAACTACAGCACTATTTTGTTTTCAGGGAGAGGAATACTCTGTTAAAGGTTAACATGTGGGACACTTGAGTGGACGCAGCATGTAATACCACAAAAATAGTTGAAGAAGCAGTCCCATCTACTTTTTTTTTTATACACAGGGTGGAAACCAGTGGTCCCCATGAGCCAAATAACACTATTTTCAGAGCCGGGGACTCCGGTTCCCGAGATCCTTACCGGTAAACTTACAGGGTTTCAATCTACTTCAGGTGAAACAAAATGGCTGCAAAATATCAGGCTAATAGGAAGTTGCAACATCAGTTGGATGGCCATTTAATTCCCCTTTAAAACCAGGGTAATTTCACCAGTATCTCAGGAACCAAAAATAGTGCAGTTTAGCTCTGGAGGACCCCCCGTTTCCCATTCTGTAAAAATAAAAACACAGATATTGGTTAGGGTTGATTACTCCTTTAAGAGGATAAACTATTTTGATTGAAACTGCATTGTGGCAAACTGAGGGTAAGAGGACAACACGGGGATGAACACTTTTTAGAATGGTCTGTGAATAATAATGCATCAATACAACAGCTCAAGTGAGTGTCTGTGTATTATTCGGGTATATATTAATCACTTATTGCATTAAATGAATGCAAATAAAATCTTCAGCAAAATAAGGATTCCACAGTGGAATACTGTACAGATGTAGCAGACTTGCTGTTTTCGGGGCAGCAATGGTGCATGGTGGTGCGGTCCCAAAAAGAGTAAGCAGTCTGGGAGAATTAACTCTGTGGTAGTCCATGGGCTAGATACACCAAGCTTTGTTAAGTCAGGGCTCATAACGTGACATTATCTAAAACAGGAACGGACATTATGTGGCCCGGAAAGTTAACGAGTATCCACAAAACTAAATATATGCAAAGTCAATGGCCATTAGCATAGAAATAATGTCACATTTTTGTAGTGTAACATTACATTATCTTGCAATAAAATTACATTACGAATATCTTGGTGTTGCTGCGATCCAGACCCTTAAATACTATAGGTCTTTAACTCAAGTTGAGAAAGAGGAGAGGAAAGGGAAATAACGCAGATAAATAATACAATATTAATTTAATCATACCTAATAGGTACTGTTACACCCAGCCATACCTATTTTGGGAACTGGATGTGAATAACACCAGATTTAGGTATGACCTAACTAACGTATTGTTATGCATTGTTTTAGTGGATGTGCAATGTTAAGATAATGCTTCATTTGTACTGTATGTCATCACTAATGGTCGTCACAGATAGTGCCATGCACTTTACGGGAGTCAACATGACTTAACATTGTTATTGTCCTTAACGAGACATTAAGTTAGGCCATCATTACATTAAAGCTGCAGACCAAGCAATATCCTAAGTGTTTTTTTAAATAAATCAGTTCTGTACTATGAGAAAATACTTGTAGCTTTTTTTTTTTTTTAAACTCTGAATTACATTTTAAAATGTATTATAATGTAACAAGCATTTTTTGTTTAATGTAGCTACCATTTACAAAGTCACATCCCCTTCCTCTTCTAAAATAGGCTCTGGAACACCGCTTTTTGAGCCCTACATTCGCAGTGCACGAATTGCATCTAGTGACTGCCCGGTCACATGATCTTCCCCACAGAACTTTGTATCTTTGGTCCTCTATTGCTGCACTAACAGCCATTTAGTGAACCACTGGGCGGAATCTTCGCCGGTTGATCACAGGAGAACGGATCGATCAGCAACTTAGCTAATTACTTATTGTGTGGATCGTATTGATGCACATATTAAAGAGGTAAAAAATGTAATTAAAAAAAAAAAAAACAGCAGCTTTGACTGCTGCTTTAAGTGGCTTACCTATAACTGAGCTTTGTGACTCTGGGCCCAAGTATTTGTTGCCCTTCCTTCTCTTTGCCACTTTTTAGAATCTTCCACCGTACATGTCACTAGTCTCTCTCTTTTTTTTTTTTTTTATAACTTTATATTATTAGGATTTTATAAACAAAGCTGAATATCTTCTTGCCGCACAGTTCTAATAAAGTCTTACATCAGACATTATAGCATAATAAACTGTTTTATTTGCAGGTTGCAAAAGCACCTTAGGAAGGGCGATCCCAGAAACGTGCGTTTGCAACCTGCAAATAAAACAGTTTATTATGTTATAATGCAGAGCTTTCCAAACTGTGTGTCGCAACACGTTAGTGTGTCGGTAGCAGTGTGTAGGTGTGTCACGCGAATGTAACAAGAAACCTCTGAGCGGTGCGGAAATTGGGGCGCGCATGATTATTTAGGGGGGTGCGGGTGGTTAGGGCCACCAAAAAGGGGTTTGCTGGGCCGTGCGCCGTCCCCTAGACAAAACTGGTCACCACAGGGTGCCATGCGCGTGCTGGGGGAAAATAAATAAATAAAAATCCTCCCACCTGACTGGTTGGCGCGCAGCCAATCTCTATCTGAGCTGCACATTGAGGAGGCGCCATTCCTGCATGGAGCGAGTAAGGTAAGTACAGCTCCATGCCCCCCATAGTCCGATTTCGCCCCCCTGCTCCGATCGGCCCCCCGTGTGTCCGATCCCTTTTGTGTGTAACAGTGTGAAAGAGTGTGTGTGTGTGAATGAATACAGACACCAATCCACAGTCAGTCACCCAGCCTCTCTCTCCCTCTCTCACCCTCTCTCTCTATGTCACTTATAAATTACAACAATTTTGGAAATGTATGTTATCATACAAATCATATATTTTTAAAAATATAAATGAAAGGTTTTCAAGAGATCTGTTGTGTCCCCATACATTTTATTATTACAATTTATGTATGTGTCCATATCTCTTATAAGGGGTTAGTTTAACCTCCGGTTTGCTAGTAAACCAGATTTATTATGTCCAATCCAGAATCTCAGGAATAAATTTGGAGTCTACATATAAAGTATCCTTCGGAACTTCGAGATCACTAGGAATGAGTTCTTGAGACTTGATGATCTTTTCCAGATTTTTGAAAGCAGTGACCGCGAGAATTTTTTGCTTGGGAAGGATGGACTCGGTAGTTTTCTCCGGTCTCTCTTCAGAAGAATACTGTCTGGAGAGGGCATCCGCCTTGACGTTCTTGGTGCCGGGAATGTAGGACAAAATAAAATTAAACTTGGAGAAAAATAACCACCAGTGGGCTTGGCGGGAGCCCAAGCGGCGGGCGCTCTCGATATACAAAAGATTTTTATGGTCTGTGAGAATCGTGAACGGCTCTTTAGACCCCTCCAGAAGATGCCTCCATTCCTGAATTTGACGGCCACAAGTTCCATATTGCCCACGTCATAGTTCCTCTAAGCTGGAGAAAACTTCTTAGAGAAAAACCCACAAGGGTAGAGTTTCTTCTGGGGAGAAAATTTCTGGGATATGACTGTGCCGGCCCCGCTGTCCGAGGCGTCTACCTCCAGGATAAAAGGAAAATTGGTGTCCGGGTGTCGGAGGATGGGAGCAGAGACAAACGCTTGTTTTAAAGTTTTGAAAGCCATGACTGCCTTAGGTGACCAGGCCGAAGGGTCGGCTCCTCTTGGGGTTACTGCTGTGATCACACAGGTCTAGCTTGGTAAACAGGTTAGCACCTTGAAGTCTGTCAAAGAGTTTAGAGATGAGTGGGAGTAGGTTACAGTTCTTCACCTTGATGCGTTTCAGTCCCTGTAGTCAATACATGGTCTGAGAGTACCGTCCTTCTTCTTAACGAAGAAGAATCCAGCCCCCGCGGGCAAAGTGGAATGCTGTATGAAGCCCCGCTTCAAGTTCTCGCGAATATATTCGTCCATGGCTTCCGTCTCCAGCAGAGAAAGGTGGTAGGATTTGGATTTGAGCAAAATGTATCCAGGTTCCAAGTCAATCGGACAATCATACGATCTGTGAGGGGTAGTAGCTCGGATTGAGCCTGGCTGAATACATCCAAAAAATCAGCGTACGGGGCAGGTAAGTCTCCCTTGAGATTGGATGTATTAGCCAGCATTTGAGGCGAAGATACAGCAGGCGGGGATGACTCCTCTGGCCTTGACCTCCAGACTATGGGATCACGAGAGGTCCAATTGATATGCGGATTGTGCTGCTGCAACCAAGGTAAGCCAAGGGTGACCGATGTTCCAGGAGCATGGATAACATCCAAGGTCAGGGTCTCCTTGTGGGAAGAAGAAGAAAGAATGAGAGGGCAGGTCTCCAAGGAGATGTAAGCTGGGGTGAGTGGACGGTCGTCGATCCCTACAAAGGCTACGGGAGATTTCTTCCTAATGAGTGGGATCTGGTTCTGTGCAGAGAAGGTCTGGTCAATGAAATTTCCTCCCGCGCCGGAATCAATAAATGCAGCTGTGGAAGTGCGGAAGGTAGAACCAGAGAGGGAGACAGGAATAGTCAACTTCTTGAGAAGTTCACTTTTGGGAAGAGGACAAGGGAAGTTGGTGCCCAGGGAGAGCCCCTTCATACTCACTGGGCTTGGTCGTTTCCCGGACATAGTGGGCATTCCCAGATGCTCGGAAGATCCGCAGTAGTAACATAATCCACCGGCTCGGCGAAGTTGTCGTATCGGTGCCCGGGGATGTTGGACTCCGAGTTGCATCGGTTCTGGAGCCTCCAGAGCGGGCAGCGGGGAGATGCTATGTCCTGTGGTTGAAGAGAATCTGGGACAAGGAGCCCGGAAGGGCATAAATCGGGGATGCTGGCGCTGAGCGCGGCGTACTTGAAGGCGCTGATCCACTCGATTGGCTTGGGAGATGAGTTCCTCCAGAAGCCCTGGCCTGGGTTGTGAGGCGAGTTCGTCCTTTACAGAATCCGTTAAGCCCCGCCAGAAGACGGAGACTAAAGCCTCCTGGTCCCATCGTGTCTCAGCTGCTATGGTCCTGAACTCCAAGGCGTACTGGGCCACGGAACGACGTCCCTGAGAAAGCTCAAGCAAAGAGTCAGAGGCAGTTTCTTGGCATGTGGGGGTATCGAAGACCTGTCGAAAGTCTCGTCTAAATGCCGCATAGTCGCGGGTGATTTCAGGACGTAGATCCCAAATCGGGGAGGCCCATGCCAGCGCGTTCCCTGTGAGTAGGCTGTATACATATGCCACTTTCTTACGACCAGTGGAATACTGCTACGGGGCCATCTCAAACTGGATCTCGCATTGATTGAGAAAACCACGACAGGCGTGCGGATCCCCCGCGTACGGTTTAGGCGCCGGAATCTTCGGGCCTGAGGTCGCGGCGGATACTGGTTCTGCCGACAGCAGCGGTGCGGCTACAGGAGGTGCCTGAAATGAAAGGTCCTGTACCTGTTGAGTGAGGAGAGCCATTTGATCAGTTAGGGCCTGGACTTGTTGATACATGGCCGTCATCATGGAGGCCATGTAAGTCTGGTCTGCGTCTTGTGGGCTCGACATAATGTTACGCCGGTGCTGCCCGCAGACCAGACTCGTCCCTTATACTGAGTTAGGGATGTATATGTGCACGCACCCACAGCAGAAGGAGCGTGTCGGGAGTGTGGTGTTTCGGCCTTGCCAGGCCAGGTGTGAATAGATGTAGCAATAATTGCCGGTACCGGTACAGAAGAGACAAAGTCATTACCGTAAGCCAAGGTCAGGGAGAGAGAGATCCGGGAGGTCGAAGTCCAAGCTGTGGTCGAGGGATGAGAGAAGCTGCAAGGTCAGGTGGGAGCCGGGGTCCAGAGCCAGAGAGGAACGTCAGCCAAGCCGGGTCGCAACCTGAATAACGAAGAGCAAAGGGAAAGCCAGAATAGACGTCTGTAAGCGGAGACTATATCGAACGATGTGAGAGAGGCAGCACAGGTACTATATATCGTGGCTGACCAATAGGGAATGGAGGGAGACCTGGAGGAACATGAGGAGCTGCCCTGGATTGGTTCCTGTAATAAGCAGCCAGGTGGGAAGCTTTAGGGTTAAGTGGCAGCCTTTGTGAGATTTGGGGGCATTGTTTCACTGCTAGTGCAGTGAATAAATTATCCTTGCCCGGCGCACGCTCTGTAAGGTCAGAAAGCGCGCGCCCGGGACCCTAGGGAACCGCCAGAGCCCTGAGAGGCCGCGTCAGCCCGCCGGGAGCGAGGGGGGCGCCCCCGCACAGCTGGAGCAGGTCGAGTAAGGAGAGGAAGCCGTCTCACGGCAGCGGGGGCATTCTGAGGTGAGGAGGGGTCGCGCTGTGAGCGCCGCGATCCCCGCATCCTCACAGCTTTAAACTTAAGTATTCCATGCTAAAAGTTTAGGTACTGTAAGTGTTTCTTTTTCCATAGCCGCTAAAACAGTTGATTCATCTTTCAACTGTACAGAAAAAAATCCTAGTAAAATATATATAAATGTCTAGATGTTTATAATACCCCAGGTAATATAAAAATGGATATGTCTTATCATATAACCAAATGATCATATAAAAGGCATAGAAAATGAATCCACTTTAATCCTGTTAAAAGCTTTCCGATGCTTAGGGACATACAGCAGACAGGCAGTAAACAAATACAATATCCACACAGAGTATTTTAAAAAAAGTAATTAAGACTAAGAAAAATGTTGACACATGATGTACGTATATATATATTTTGACATACTTGTAAAGCATTAATGACATAGGAGTTTTTCTCTCGTGATGGTGATACAAATCAGAACAACAAAAATGGTAAATACAGGCCTAACTACAGTAACTCTTCCATAACAACTCCTTCCAGTAGCGCACCAAGATGACAACCTCTATTGATCATTATGACTTACTCTACCCCTTAAAACACACCCCCGCTCCCAAGATCAAAGAACGGAGTGCTCTGTTATCTCTTATAGCCCACGGTTCTCTGGTGGGTAATAACACAAATGTAAAAATCACTGAGTGAGGAAAAAAAACTGAGGAAAATTAAACACACACCTTCATATTGCAAAAAATATAACAAAAAGGGAAGTGCACCCTCATTAACAACAAGAAGGCCGGGTTATGATATTTACAAATATCTATCAATCATGTTGAGGGACATATCTGCTTTTTCCTGTAAAGTACTATATCTGCTCTATAAAGAGATCATTACTCAATAAAAATATTAAGTATATACAGTAACAAAATAGTTGACAGTCTGACCTTCTTTGAAGACTTTTAGAATACTGAGATTTCCTTACACACTAGGACTTAAATATTAAAACATAAGTGAGAGGGGGTCAATTTCTGACTATAACCCTTCTCAATACAGTATGTAATGTGCACTTGTATGCTAAATAATATATTCAACATGCCCTTATTTAAATTACTTTTTATTCCACTATATTAAAACAACAAAGTACTGCATGCACACAGTACAAGAAACACAATAGGGCTAGAGGACTCACGCTTCACAACCTCTTCATCTTCTCGCTTAATTAAACAGTTTTCACGAAGGATGGCTGTTTATCCATCAATGGTTCCATATGAATTGTTGCCAACATAGATGCTTGTTTTTCTCGGAAAACAAATACAGGTGGGAGAAATGAGAACATATGATTAGAAAATCCTTTTATCTTTGTGTTACACTTAATCATACTGCAACTGCTTAACACGACATTCAAAAGGATTAGTTAAAACAAGTGCTGTACCAAATGCAGTGATACAATCACAGAATTTGTTCCTCTAATCACCAAGCCACTTGTGCATCACTTAGAGTGAGGAGCAAGTAAACAAAATTATGCCAGCTATAGCATATCTAAATGATATAGTTTAGTTTAAAAAGGCTTTTCATGGCAATAACATGCACTTTCCAATGTGGAACTTCTAAACTTTTCCGACAATAATAATACAATTAAAAAAAAAAAAAAGGACGGAAGTACCTGACTTCATGCAATTTACAGTACTAGACCAAATTAGTATTTCAGGTAAGTAACCTGCCTCAAATGTACTGTTACTCCCAAGAATGTCCTATATTGAATTTGAAATACTGTACATGTGAAAGAAACCCTTTAAATGAGATTATCAATCTTACTTGTATTTTTTTTTCAAGCTTTTATTTATTTGAATTTGTTACAAAGATCTAAAACCTGCAGTAGGGTGTTCATATGGTAATCATTGCTGCTTACTCCCCATCAGTAAGCAAAGAGGTGTTTTCCATCCAGACTTCCAACAGTCATATCAGTGAAACGGTTATCCTGAGCTTCTCACATAAGGCTCTATGAAGTCCAGTAATGTCACCAAGTGGAAGGGTTAGCTGACATTTCAATTTATGGCTCAGTTTTCAGGTAGAAATCCCACCGTTCAAAAAATGTATAAGAAATAAGAGGGTTGGAGAGGGTGACTTTTTAATTGTATTATTGTACATTATGGGGAAGAATAAACAATCGGGCATCTGCACCTATATGTACGAGGACTTACAGTATGTACTAAATACTGTTTAATACACTATCATTCACACTTGCACCCTTTTAAATTTACATCCAGTCCATGTGTTTGTTTGCTGCCTAGCAACTCCTTAAAGCTACTATAATAGAAAATTGTCTCCGCGTGACAATCACTTCAGGGGTTTGCTAGGCAACCAAATCATAAGTGCTACAGGGAGAAAGAGAAAATAGATGAGAAATATTGCTAGATGGATTTCTGTATGCATTAAGTGCTGCCCTAGATCACAGCTCTTATTCTCTATTTCCTAACCTTGCAAAGATCCCTCGTCAGACAAAAAAAAAATAACGTGTGACAAATTCCATTTACCAAAAGTTCTTCTGGGATACATTTAAAGAAATGCACATAGAACATATAATTTCATAAAGAATATCCGCCTTAGTCAAAGACGAGAAAATCATAAAGGTAACTGAAATCCAAAATAATACTGCAAAGAAAATTCCCGGAGGAACACTTTTACTCCTCTTTGCACTTTAACTCTTATTTTAGTCGATCAATCACATTGTTGCAGGCAGGCTCCACCTAGCACGTGATCGGAAGTGCAGGAAACTCCACTTCTGTTCTGATTATATTCAACATTCTATTTGAGCGATGAACGCGATCTGCCCCAGAAAGCGATGCATTTACAGCATGACATACGCTGTATGCAGGTGTGGACAAAATTTAAAATACTTAGGAGTCCGCCAGAATCTTTTTAAGCCAGCAGTTTTGCTAGGCTCGTGGATAGGGGGGGGGGGGGGGGGGGCGGCTGGCTGACTAGCTCCACTCCCAGTCCTCACACGCCTGCCTCCTGCTCGCCAATCCCTCAACCTCCCAGCTCCCTGCACAGCAGTGACTTGTTCTGTCAATCACCATTGCTGCCTTTTTTTTGAGCTTTGATGTTGCTGGGGAGCTCTATTGCCGGTGCAGCTGTGAACGACAGGTCAGTCCTCGCTGTGCAGAGAACAGGTGCCAGGAGGGTACGTCCCTGCCAGCGCTGAGCGGGCTGCACTTGCCGCGTTAACTTACATATATATATATATATATATATATATATATGTAAGTTCCCGCTCAAGCTGTGCGTGCTCGTGCACACACGCTGTCCCGTGCTCGGCGTTTACCAAAACAAAAAACTATACTTCCCCGCGCGCTCAGCAGGCCCGCAATGCCGCTCCCCCTTCTTCCCCCGCGCGCGCTTGCGTAAATCGGAGGACACCCGGCTCTCATGCTTGGAGCACTCACCAAGCATGAGTGTGCGCAGCGCCAGCGGGGACTCAGCCTTAGAGTGCCGGACCTTATGATGTGCAGGGTATGACATGGTGCCCTTTTTAAAACCCTTTCACTTAACCGTTGGCAAACAGTGAATTGCTCAAACTTATTTGCTCATCAGCCTTCATTGGGTACATCTGCATATATCTTTTAAAAACAAAAAGTTGTAATTTCATTTGGCATCTTTTTTGCTTGCATAAGTCATCAAAGCACGTTTTACTTTTGTTCATCAGTTCAGATTGTTGCTTTGAATTTGACAGTCTGTATTAAGTGACATTTTCAGCGAGGGGCCAATCAAAGTACAAAGTACAGCGCTCATTCCCAGCTGTGCTTTATTCTTTGCAATTCACAGAGACGACCCGAAAAACTGACAAAAAACAACAAATTCTTTAAGATACAGCTTTTGTTTACAAAAGTGGCTGGACAAATTTACATAACTTAAAACAAGAACAAACACACTGGGAAAAAAATGCTGCAATAAAAAAAAATACTTTAAAAAAAAAAAAAGGAAAATGGGGGAATTACAACAAATACATGATGTATTTATTGAGAGATGACGTTGCAGCTTTCACTTGGTGACCCTGATGGCCTTGTTTGTAGTTTCTCCAGGATACTACAAAAACTTAGAGGCAATCCAAGCAGCTTAAAAAATAAATAAATATTGTTATTTTATTTTAATATATGCAGCCTTTGATTAATTTATTGAAAACAAATTACTTAAGCATTGACCGATTGGTTCTCCCGTGATCGGATAGCAAAGATCCTGCTTCCCAGGATCTAACTTAGTCCACTAAATGGCTGTGTAGGCGGACGCTCACAGAGGTATGCAAGGGAGACTGATTATAGTGAAATTAAATAAGCCTTTTATTGCGCCTGTTTCCTTAACATCAGGAAACCATCCAAACAAGGGGTAAACAAGGGGTAAACAAAGCTTCTATTCACTTGGGAGTATTTCTAGTGAAATACTATGCAGTTCACAACTCCCTTAGATAAGCATGTCTCCCAGCCCCAAACATATAGCATGAAATAAGCAGATATAGAAAGTCTCATAAATGAAAGTCTTATCTGTTCCTTGTGGTTTGGAGGGAAAATCTTCTCTGTCCCTGGTTCAGCTCCCTTTTCCTCAGGGTGTGTCAGCATTCAGGTTTAGAAGTTTCCCCTGTGTCTTGAAAGCAGCTCTGCTGTTTCTTCTGGCAGGGCTCAAGACTGTTTGTCTCCAAGTTCAGCTCAGGTGTGAGCTAAGGAGTCTCACTTCCTGTCTCAAAAGACAGGCTTTTCTAAGCCATCTAATCAGGCAGGTGGTGTTTGTTAATTGACCACCAGCAGTTAACCACCACACTGCTGGATTAGAGATACATTACCTGAACAGGGATAACTCCCCTATTACAGGCTGCCTTTCAGGTTCAAATCCATCCTTCATTCAATGTACAGTAACTCAGCAGCTACAATGTATCCTTATATTACTAAGGTAACATTATCTTTTGTTACAGTTCACTGCTGAAACTGCTGAGAATATTGGTAATAAATCATCACAAACAGGAAAGTATTACAAAGATCTTGCACTGCTGGGAAATTGGGCTAAAACCTGCTATAGAAATCAAAGTATGCTCAGTCTATTCAAATTCATTAAAAATGGCATTAAAAGTTTAATTTTAAAATAAAAAACTGTAGTAAGTATTATCTAATACTACAGAACGGACTTATTTAAAAACCAAAACACGTAGAATATTGCTTGGATTGCTCCTTTAAGTCAATTTTACCAGGAACAGAGTGATTCAGGGCCCTCTAAACTCCACGGATCAGCAGCAAGGACTCCTTGGATAAGCAGCGGGGACCTCCTCAGTTCAGTTAAAGGGGACACGGGAGGGGGCATCATGGGGGGATTGCTTCTTTATGCACTTAAGTATTGCATAACTGAGTGCAAAAGACAGACACAGAGGATTATTAATACACTTGTACTAATTACGATTTATTTAAAAAACCTGGTGTATGTGTCCCCATTCTTTCAGGGTTCGTCTGTATTGCTTATCATTTTAACGTTTTAAGTGAACGTACAGTATAATAACCCCATAGTAAGTAAGCTCAATCATCAGCACAGGAGGAGAAGCCACCACCACCGTACTTGTGGAGGTTAGGACATTTATTTTATCAAGTAAATAAGATTACTTCCTTGTGATATTCTTCCATTTTTTCCTAGTACATCTAACACAGGGGTGGGAAACTCCAATCCTCATTGACTGAAATTGCCCACCCCATATGTAACAGGACAACTCTGCAAATCATGGTCATGAACAGAAACAGACTCCAATGGTAGCATAATTTCTACTTTTACAAAATGTATTTTGTATTATGTCACAGCGTTCTATTTTATTGTAGGTCATTATACGCTTGCTAGAGAACATTGATTTTTGCTGCCCTGTGATTTCTTCCTTTTTTCTCCTACAAATATATACAGTAATAATCAAGGTCATTAATACGAAAGACAACTAATTTGTTAACGTAGGTCAGAAATATTTCAAATTCCTGTGTACTGTACAATAGGTTTCAAACTGTGATCACATTTTTTTTTGCAGAGCAAACTTGGGAAGAGTAAACAGCATACAGTGGCGGAAAAAGTTTGTGAACCACTTAGATTAAGATCTAATCACATTCTAGATGTGAAAATCCTAACAATAGATAAAGATATGTACAGTATGTTTAGGATCATTGTCTTGCTGCATGATCCACTTTAGCTTCAGCTCACAGACCGATGGCCTAACATTCTCCTCTACAATCTTCAGATACAATGCAGAATTTATGGTTGTGTCAATGATGGCAAACCACCCAGGTCCTGAGGCAGCAAAGCAGCCCCAAACCATAACACTCCCACCACCATGCTTGACGGTTGGGATGAGGTTCTTCTGTTTGAACACAGTTTTGATTTTCAACAAAAAGTTCTACCTTTGACTTGTCTGTCCAGAGAACATTGTTCCAGAAGTCTAATAGATCATCTACGTGCTCTTTGGCGAACTGAAGACGGGCAGCAATGTTCTTTTTAGAGAAGTGGTTTCCTCCTGGCTACCCTTCCATGAATACCATTCTTGTTCAGTCTTTTTCTGATAGTTAAGCAATGAACACTCACGTTAGCCAAGGCGGGAGTGGCTTGCGGATCCTTGAATGTGCTTTGTGACTTGCTTGACGATTTACCAGTTGGGCAGTGACTGTGGTCTTGAACTTTCTACATTTGTCCAACAGTGGATTAGTGGAGCGCCAAATCCTTACAAATTGTTTTGCAACCCCTTTAAGACTGATGAGCATCAATAACTACTTTTCTGAGGTCCTCAGGAGATTTCTTTTGACCGTGGCATGACGTGTTTCCACACACTGGTATGGTGAAGATCAAACTCACAAAGTTTCTAATCTTTATATAGGATGGGGCCTCCGAAACTCAAACCTGAAGATCTACCTAATTATTTAAACACCTGATTCTAGTAATCCCCTTTAATTTAGCTCACTTTCTTTTTCACATATCCTGACTCTTAATTACATTTCTTTGTCTAATTCATAAATCATTTTGTTTTAAAAGACATGAAATGTAGTTAATATAAACCCTATTGGCTATTTAAAATATTGGTTTTGATTTAAGAAGGTTATCATGGATAAACTATGGAATTTCTGTAATTATCATTGCGGTTAACAAATTGCTTTTAACCACTGTCCTGTAGATCAAAAAACATGTTCCATACACTTGAGTTCATTTGGTCACTAACAAAAGTAAAATCCCTTATGTACTGTACGTAAAGTAATAGAAATAGCATTCTATTAAGACACAGGGTCATTAAATGAAATGCATGTAAAGTTTGGAACGCTCAGTCATTTAGAAGTAGTTTTTTAGACAATGAGATAAACAAAAAGGAAAGAACAGCTGTACAGTATATTACAGGGAAAATAAATCACTATATAAACATAAAATACACAAACTGCATTGCTAATATTAATATATTCCACTTAGTTTTCCATAAAAACACACTTTATATGATGTTCATACAGCGATGCTGATTAGATCTATAAGCTGTGACTGTGAACAAAATTGAATTCTCAAAGAGTAATCAAATAGACAGTGTATATAAGACCCAAACTATAAAAAAGTCTTCGTAAATCCTCATTCTGCAAACCTGTACTGCCTGTGAGGTGTTATACAAGGAAAATTCTGTTGAGACTAAATCATTATTTGTTTTGTTTATAAGATGCCAAATTGTTTTGCAGTGCAGAACAATGGGTGAGAGACAATTACAGTATATCCAACCAAAATATTACATCAATAACATATAATGGTACAAAAAATATATACCATTAGGGTTGCCAGGTGGCTTCTCCAAAAATACTGGACTCAATGGTGAAAGGTGCGTCCAGGGAGGAAAATACCGGACACATACATGTCCAGTATTACAGTACCTCTCATTTTTTACTAGACAGAGTATCCAAATACAGGACAATCCAGTTCAATACCGGACACATGGCAATCCTATATGCTATCCCTGCTTCAAGGGATTGACGGAGGTAACGTGAGAAGTTGGTGTGGATGAGGTTTAGCAGCTGTGCAGCATCCTGTGATGTGTCCTGGAAGGAGGCAGGTGAAGGAAGCATGAAGGTAATAGGAAGATGTATACTGCTTCTTTAAAAAAAAAAAAAAAAAAAAAAATTGTTTTTCGAACCCGGTTACACATGTTGCAGAATAAGGAGTTTCAGAGGTGAGGAAAGGACAAAGAATGTAGGAGAGAAGTGAAAAATAGATGTACCCCCAAGTAACTTTCCCTGTGACCGTGGATTGCCAGGGCTTCAGGAATGCTGCAAAAATCCATCACCGAGAAAACTGCCAGTACCTCACAATTAATTTGATGCAGCTGTCGCTTGCCTGTAGCAGCAGCAAATTGACACACTGCAGGAAAATATAATTTGTGCTACTGAATGTTTATTTAGCAAAGGGTTTGGCTATATTTTAGAAAAGAGGATTTCATATCTGTTTTCTCCAGTTATGGACAGGAGTGCAGAACTACTTTAGAGGGTGTTAGGTCATGGGTGTTGCCATGGCTGTGGTTTAACCTAGTGATAGAACCAAGTAGTTGTATTTTGCAGTCGGGAACATAATTGAACACCGTGTATATTGGTATATTGGAAGCACAAAAAGCCTACATGGAATTCCCAGACAGTCTCCCAACTAGTGTCAATCAGGCCCCGTTCTGCTTAGCTATCGAGATCAGACGGATTGGGTGCTTTCAGGGTGGTATGGAAGTAGGTTTTCTTATGCGCAGCTTCGTCTATGGCTTTCTATTGAAAAGGTATTATATTAAAAAACAGCCTAGTTTGCCTAGTCTGGTGAGAAGAGGGGAGTGAGCGAAGCAGATACATTAATTTACTGTGCATTTCTTTAGAATTGACCACTTCAAAGGGCATTACAACATTATCAATGCCTGTGAAATTCCAGAGGAACAATATTATGAAAAGAATAAATATGATAACTATGGTCTACGATGCAATGTGGGTTTTTTCATAATACAACTTTTATTCACATCTAATTCAAAAAAAATTTTAAAACACCTCACATTACCATAGAGAACACAGATACAAATAGTTGAATCAACTGTCCATGTCATTAATAATAATAATAATAATAATAGCATGTTCTTGTATAGCGCTGATAGTTTTACATAGCGCTTTACAGAGACATTTTGCAGGCACATGTCCGTACCCCATGGAGCTTGCAATCTATGTTTTTTTGGTGCCCGAGGCACAGGGAGATAAAGTGACTTGCCCAAGGTCACAAGGAGCCAACACTAGGAAGTGAACCAGGTTCCCCTGCTTCAAACTCAGTGCCAGAGTCTTTACTCACTGAGCCACTCCCTCTCCCATTATATAGCTCCATCTATTTTTCTGAATATTCCTCTCTGCCTGCTGCAATGTGAGAGAGCTATGCGGCCACATTGGTCATTCATACGTCATGTCAACCCAATGCTCATTTCACACAAAGGGACTATTTCAGGGACTATCAAAATCAATGTGTTAAAAGCAGCAATACTACTGTGCACCATTATTTGATTTTTTTTTACATGTAAAGTATATGACAATGTATAATTCTCCATTCTTACCCTGGCAATCATTTTGGTACTACTGTTATGTGTAAAAAAAACCTGATTGTGTGACTAACATAATGGTTGCTTCTGGCATCCTTGTTGTGAGATGTAAAACCCGGAAGTGATGTAATTCACCAAGTGCGAGTTCCCCTTCGTGGGCGGGTGTACTATAACACCGCACAGAGCCTTCCGAGTCCGGCGCTGTCTCCCGTTCAGCTACGGGTGGAAAATCTTAGTGAACCCTAGGAAGCAGGATTTTGCTGATCGATCACAGGATCATCAAATGCTCCATATATTAAAACAAAACAAATTATTTTTTAAGCTGCTTGGATTGCCTCTTTTAATGTCATTTTTAATGAGTTTTAGAGTTGAATAATAAAAAATGCAGTATTATCTAATACTGCAGAACTCATTTAATTAAAAAAAACATAAGATTTCATTTGAGTATGTACACTATTATTATTATTATTATTATTAATATTAAACGTAAAAGTGCCATTTTAAATATATGTTCTCTGAAAGATCTTTTAGGACAGTCATCCAACAGCAAAAGCAATAAAAAAAATTGTTTAAAATTAAAAATCATAGGGTCGTTAAAATGAATGTCTGTTTCTTGTAAATCCATTACACCGGGTAAGTCCTTCTCAGATTTAGGAAACAAAGCGAAGCTTTATGCTAAGAAAGTCAAAAAATGTAAAAGCACTAGAGTAATATATCTAGCAACTTCCATGTGTGGTGAATAATATGCTGCACCAGACAACACCATATTCCCATTGAGACCAATTGGAGCTTTCCTTTGTGAAAATACTGTACCAGATTTATCAGAGGTTTTGCCGCCTGCAGACTTTCAGAATGACCCCTGAAGTTTCTCACATTCTTTGTGAAAAATAACTGTATATAATGCCTACAGGTACTGTGAAAGCCTAGTATCTGGGAACAACTGTGACATTCTAGGTTACAACACTTTAAACCTTCTTGTTTAAGCCCATGGTTTGAATTTAACCTCCTGGACCAGAGTACTCCTCTTCTGCTACCCAGAGTTATATACAAGCAAAAAAATGCATCATACACAATGTTCTGCTTCTGGAATGTGCAGCTATGGTATATTCTTATTTCATTCATCTTCACACAACACTTTCTTTTTATTCCTTTTCATTGTAACATTGCTCAGACAGTAGTATGGATTACATATATAACCCAGCCTGTCAGCTACAAAATAATATTTTTACACCAATGTTTTATAGTTCTTTCCATATCCGTTATTTTCCTTCTTTCTGTATTTCCGTATTTATTTCCTACTGTTTGGAGGTGGATGTAGGTGACCTTGGGTGGGTGGTTAACACCGCTCCTCTAGGGCATGTAAAGGGTAGTTAGCTAGCCCATTAGGAGCATTAACCCATGAGGTACCATAGGAGACATGACGGCATGCATGATGAATACCTTTCATGACCTCTATGGTTTCTAATGGGTTAATACAATAGTGTTGTGATACATTTAAATTTTTCTACTTGCCCAGGGTTTTCAATTAAGTTGTTGGGTGGCTTTGGGACCCTTGACTCGCAGGAATGGAAAAATCTGGTTATCAGGCTAGAAACTCTGGGGTACATGTATATAGAATACATGAAGATAATTTAGTAAAGTCGGCCTCTTTCAATGGAGATTTGTTATTCGGACAAAAATCAAAATACACTACAGAATATCAGTCAAAGAATGTTCAGTCCGCGCTCTTGCTTCCTATGGATGCAGCAAAGTAAATTCTCCCCTTTCCTCTTGCAGCTCCTGTGGTTCGAAGTGTCTCCCCCCACTCCAAAGATGGATCCCGGCGGAAGACTCTGTCGGCAGAACCAGGCAACCAAGAAAAAAAGCATAGGTGCGCACCAAGGTAAGGGTATAATAATATAATGTAACAACAATAATATAGAAACTTACATATAATTAAAACTTAGTTCATCTCCAGGTCTAAGCGATATTTTCATCTGTTAGGCTCTACCATAGATCAGGTAAGGGGGCGATATCTAATTCCTTACAGATGACAGTCCTGCGCGCTGGGGCTGACTCTGAGGCACTCACTGCAGTTTCACCTCCGCGTGTATCGGCGTGGTGTATGCTGCAGTACAAATGCATGGGAAAGAAGCCCCCCTTAGCTGTCCGGGGATGCCTGTTCGTTGAGGGATCGCGACCGGAGTGAAAACACTTGTGTATGCCAGCCACCAAGATTAAGGTAAGCTGGTTACACAATTCGCGAATCGTTTCGTATAACTGGTATACTTCATCAGGCATACCCTCAACGAACAGGCATCCCCGGACAGCTACGGGGGGCTTCTTTCCCACGCATGCGCACTGCATCATACACCACGCCGATACACGCGGAGGTGAAACTGCAATGAGTGCCTCTGAGTCAGCCCCAGCGCGCGGGACTGTCATCTGTAAGGAATTAGATATCGCCCCCTTACCTGATCTACGGTGGAGCCTAACAGATGAAAATATCGCTTAGACCTGGAGATGAACTAAGTTTTAATTATATGTAAGTTTCTATATTAGTGTTGTTACATTATTATACCCTTACCTTGGTGCGCACTTGTGCTTTTTTTCTTGGGTACACTACAGAACATATTCATTCTTAGTAGCTCAAGTGGTCACCTAGTTATGGGTTTCCATGACTAGCTGACCACAAGAAGGCTAAAAAGGGCTTAATATCAACAAACTATTCTTTACTAGCAGCTAAGATAATCATGGGGTTAAGCTCTACCACCCACGACGAACCTAACCCCCTCCACCTCTAGACTAATGGCCAGTAGGGGTTTTGGCCATTAAAAAAAAAATATATATATATATATATATATATATATATATATATATATATTTAGAAAACAAACACTACATAAGCAATAAAAAAAATTGTTACATAAAGCCATTGATTGCAACAGTGACAATCTATGCCCTCTCAATGGGGACCCAGAAAGCCACATGGGCAATCCATGGTGACCTGTAAAACAAATTGGACAACTTACTGACATTAAACTATACAATCTACAGTTGTGTGAAAAAGGAAGTACACCCTCTTTGAATTCCATGGTTTTACATATCAGGACATCATAACAATCATCTGTTCCTTAGCAGGTCTTAAAATTAGGTAAATACAACCTCAGATGAACAACAACATGACATATTACACCGTGTCAGGATTTATTTAACAAAAATAAAGCCAAAATGTTGTTGGTTTTTCCAAAAACAAAACACCCAAAAGCCATCAAAAGCAATCCAAAAACTGAAACAATAAATCCAAAGCCCGGTGGCAAAGAAAAAGTTAAAAAATAAATCCAGGCCAGCGGCCTACTTGTAATCAGTGCTATCCTGGGGCTACAACGTTGGATCCTCAATTTGCCACAAAGTCCTCTGTCCTTTATTGATTGAAGTATTCTTCTGTATTTATGTTATTCTGGCTTGTTTTCTCTCTCTCTTTCTTCTTCATTAGGCTTCAGACAGCGTATGTGGCCTCTTCAGTAACCATACTTACCTACTGGCCTTCTTAGGAGAGCCCAGCACATACCTGATTGTATTACAGGTCAATATTGATTGCCAATATAAACTATCTATGCCTATTGTGGGGACCTAGGTACTCACAGTGACAAGCAATGGATGTATGGTTTACAATACGAATCCAACCGGCAAATGTTTTTGTGTATATATAACCCACACTGCCCAGCTCCCCAGAGAGGTTACATCAATGTAGCTGTGTATTGAACATCTGTATAGATTTACCTTGTTTCAGAGTGCTTTCTGTGGTCGGCTAGACGCTGAAAAAGATGGGAGCCCAGAGGAACACTGCAGTCACCGTTACAATACGATTGACATGGTTGTGCCTTTTTCTCATACATACCGTAATTTCTTTCCTTGTTGCTCACTCTTAACACCCATGGGAGGTACATTCACTTGTTACTGTTCTGACTTAATCTTGTGGACCGGGCCCACTTTTAAGCAGCATCCGATTGGTCCCCGTTACTGCGGTCCCCTGCTGAGATCCTGGCCTGTTCTTTGTATGTTACTATTAATCTCCAGTCCTGCTGTGGAACTGCTACTTCCTCAGGGGTTATGAATACTGTAGATGGGGATCCGCTTGTACTGTAGGGTCAATTCCCTGACATCCTGGGGCCTTCCCTGCTTTGCCCACTGCGGAATGTCTGCATTCCCTCTCTGGGACATGCTCTTCTCTTATGGCTATAAAATGGGATCCTAACATAAAGTGCACTGTCCCTAACTGCAACACAATAAATAGGGAGGCCTGATCTATACTATAACTGTGGGAACATATTCCCTACCTCTACTCCTGCCATATTGGAACCTAACCTTCTAGAACTCTCTTGTATACCCCTGTGTCACCACAGGGTGGAACTTAGTATCTAATGCTTACGATTAACCCCTTGTAATACACAAGTAAACCCACAAGGGGTGGGGGGGAGAAGAGGTTACACACATGTGGAGATATGCGTGTGTACAGTATGTATGTATATAAATATAATTTAAACAGGGGGACTCCGGTGCTGAACCCCATTCATTTCAGCTTCAAGGACCCCTTGCTTCCGGAGATACATAACTCTGAAGTAGGTGCTCTCCTCGGCTGCCAAGGATCATGTAGTGGCTGCTGTTTAAAGATCTCGTGCCCTGCGAGCCAATACGAAGACGTTGCGTCATCACAGCGGCTTCCTATTCTCCCATGTGACGTGGGAGCTTTAAACTTTAAAGCTCAGTTTTCTCAGCCGGAGTGTCTACTGGCACCTACTTTGGAGGTAAGAAAATAATTGGGGTTCTGCGCCAGAGACCCCCTGCTGCAATGCTATATAAAAGCCGACTTTTATAGATCCTTAAACAAAGTATTTTATTATGTGATTTTTAGTAATTATATTTTGAATGTGTATTTTTTTTTTTGCTTTTGAATGGACACAAGCCCGATTAGCCACATTTGGCTAACAGAGATATTGCCCATTAGTCTAGTGCAAGGGGGAGGGAGTAGTTCGTTGGGAGGTGTGTGGATAGAGGGAGTGGGTGATAGGGGTAGTTGCCATTCGGTGGGTGGTTATGGGTTAACCCCTGGATTACATTAGCGTTAGTAAAGCATTGCACGGCAGCGACTTGGGTCTGCAAAAAGTCTATGTACAGCACTACATACACTGTCAGCGCTGTACAAGAAAAGCCCATTATTATAAAAAGGAAAATAAAACACCTTTTGTATTTTTGTGCTGACAGAATGCTTGCATGTATGTATCAGAACTGAAATTACTTTTTTCCAATTACTTTTGAGGATCCGAGTTGCAGCTAATTACCCAATCATGCCACTCATGACTTAGATTGCTCTTTTGTATAGTCTCCTGGAATAATTCCAATAATTTATGAGCATTGTTTAATTTACCAAGCACACTGAGAAATAGCTCTCTCTCTCTGCTTCTTTCCTTGTCTTGAGGTGTCTAAAAATGGTAAGCCGTTCATTTTGTCAAGGAAGTTCAGAAGAAGAAGAAAAAGAATACATTGTTAACTCAGTAAGGATTTTGTAATGATCATGATGCCGTCAAGGTGCACAGGAGAATAAACTGTGGGCAAAATTGCATTTGTTCATTATGTACAATACTTCAAAGTTACAAAGGCCAAAATAAACTGCACTTAAATCTCAGTGGATGTCTTACAAAACAGGGCTAAAGCAAAACTGTACAGCTGTAGGTGTAAGTGTACGGAGACTTAAATTACTTCCGAGTCAAGAATATGAAAAAGTAATATGGTTTCAAGACAAAGGGCTACAAAGAAGAGGAAGAGTAATCCTCAGTGGTATGTTTCATATATGCTTAATTTCCCACAGAATGCAAGGAATCCTAGTTTCTGAATACACATTTTTTTTCTTTATTTCTAATGTTAAAATGAGTGCCACACAAGTTATGATGCAGATACTGTATGTACAGTAGAGTGCATCAGTCATTTCAAGCACGGTGTCTGCATATTAGGATTCTTAGGATTGGTCTTTGTTTCTTTTGTTGCTTGTTGAATTGCACTAATCTTAGAAGTACAGTATGCCTCATCCATTTTCAAATTCATAGATGTCATGAAATACTTTCATTCAGGGCTTCTTTTAGCTCTAATAAAATAAACTGCTTCATCTTTCCTTCAGTGTGTAGTGCCTTACCATGAATTGAATGATATATTAGGTTATTATATCTCAATTGTAAAAGACCTGACCATCCATGAACAGTTGATATTTTAGGTCATTCAGTTACCCAAAGGGAAGGAGAGGAGGCAGAGCACAACAACAGGTATCCAACAAATAAATGATCAGGAGAGTGTGGGTCCCATAAAAAAAATAGTTATTTAATGGTCATGTAGAAAAAAGAGGGCCAGAAAGCCCTACCAACGTTTCACGCTACACAGAGCGCTTTATCAAGGTATACATATCCAACTTTATTAACATATTTATAGAGACAAGCTAACATAATTAACCAATACACAAGCACAAAATAGAACCGCCCTACCTGATTGCTAACAAGCCCATGACGTGTCTAAAAAGACTCCTTCATGCATATGAGGGGATGGAAACCACAAGTCCCGCCCTCGACAAAAAATCCAGAGCCAGGACAGGTCCAATAACCACACTGTAGATAGATCCGTCCTGGCAATGGAGGCCGCCCACAGCGGAAAAAATGCGGCACCACTCCTGCAGATAGCAAGTTAAAAAATCATACACCATAAGTCAGGCGCAGTGCACTCACCTGACGCGCATAAGTCACGCCCCTAGCGACCAATCTAGAGCCAGGACGGCTCTGTCATCCACCCAGGTACGCGCTGAACCTTAATTTAAGGAAGCTGAAAGTAAAATAGCATAAGGTATGTATGTACATATCGTACAGTCATATTTTTTTATACCACCTCTTCTATTCAGAGATTCAAATAAAAGTTTCATTAGATAGATGTAGGTTTTTTCAATGTTATTTTTACTTTGTTACCATATACATTTTTAACTGTTTTGAGTGTTCTATATGATAAGCACACTATCATATTTCTTGATATACTCATATTGTCAATTTCTCTCCCTGTCTGACACCCAGGGCTGGCCATGTATTACGGACCTCTGATTTGGTTCTGCGCATGCGTGTACCGGCGTTGGTGTGTTTCACATTGAGCCTGCTATGAGTCTGAGGGGAGGAAACTTTTTAGCCCCTGTGATGCACGCGTTTACGTCATCATCCTCACGCTCCATGGGCAGCCTCCATTGCCATGACGGATCTACCCACAGTTAGGCACTGCGCAAGTGCGTACCTGGGTGGATGACAGAGCTGTCCTGGCTCTGGATTGGTCGCTAGGGGCGTGACTTATGAGCGTCAGGTGAGCGCACTGCGCCTGGCTTATGGTGTATGATTTTTTAACTTGCTATCTGCGGGAGTGGTGCCGCATTTTTTCCGCTGTGGGCGGCCTCCATTGCCAGGACGGATCTATCTACAGTGTGGTTATTGCGCAAGCGCGAACCACAGTGGTTATTGGACCTGTCCTGGCTCTGGATTTGTTGTCGAGGGCGGGACTTGTGGTTTCCATCCCCTCATATGCATGAAGGAGTCTTTTTAGACATATCATGGGCTTGTTAGAAATCAGGTAGGGCGGTTCTATTTTGTGCTTTGTGAATTGGTTAATTATGTTAGCTTGTCTCTATAAATATGTTAATAAAGTTGGATATGTATACCTTGACAAAGCGCTCTGTGTAGCGTGAAACGTTGGTAGGGCTTTCTGGCCCTCTTTTTTCTACATGACCATTAAATAACTATTTTTTTTATGGGACCCACACTCTCCTGATCATTTATTTGTTGGATACCTGTTGTAGTGCTCTGCCTCCTCTCCTCCTTTTTGTTACATTGACTCACTGGATGGCTGAACACGTGAGGACCCCCACTTCACGATTACATGGACACTGCAGCCTCATAAATGAGTAACTTGCCTGCTACATGTTTTCCCAATTATGGATCTCAGGACTTTAGGTACTTTCTAGGGTACTTTAAATGTTTATGATTCCTGGTGTGGTTATGGATACTTACCTACATGGCTGGGGAGTTCACTATCTAGGAATACGTACCCAGTACCTGTCTTCAATAAAGCATTTATTTGTGGGTCCCTATACACGTACCTTTCATTATTCCTCATTACTCTTCTCCTGGCTTTGGTCTTAGCATTACGCATTGACCTTTATTCATTCAGTAACCCACAGCTTGATAAATATATGCATAACATTTATTTTAACAGCTATTAAATCTCCCATCTGTACAGTATGTAAGGGAATTGTTGCAACTGTAAGATGCTTTGCTGTAGTGACAGAACGTATACAAAGCAAACCTGATGCAGTGCTAATTAGTGGCAGTGCTAATTAGTGGCATAACTACCGCCCAGAAACATCCCGGGGGCCCCAGCTCATGGGGGGGATGGGGGAAAGAGGGCCCAAAAGAAGTCAGGACACTCCCTCCAGACTCTCTGAACTCCCCCCCCCTCCCCCAAAGTGGTTACAGAGGCTCTGCGCTTTTACCCACAGCAATCAAGCTGATTGCCGGGGCAGAGAGCAGGCCTTTAAGAATAACCCTCCATCGTTGCAGCGTCGTCATGGCGAAATGACGTCACATGGTGGTGCATTGCCATGACAACGCGACACACCGCATGCCGCAACATCATGACTACATTGCCTGGGAGCCCCTTACAGTGTAGTTACGCCACTGGTGCTAATGGTTCCTGATATCAGGAGGGAATCCACTGAAAAAATAAGTTTGTCTGATGAGAATATTTTTATCAACCTTGCTTTTAATAAAACAACATTTAAGTTACATTTTTCAAAGTATTCCGAGACATTCAGTTTTATTGTTGGCTATTTCTATCTAATTTATAAATTAATGCTTTCATTTAATTGGCAATGAACCTCAGAAAATGTATGTATTCAAGAATACATTGTTTTAAAAAAGAACTTGAATCTGAACACTTGCCCAGGGCGAATGCCAATTTAGGCCAGGGGGTTCGGTTATCGACAGGTGGGAGCACTAGGCCTGGTCTCAGTGGCACAGGGGGCCCACCCCACCAGTGCGATACCAGAAGTTGGTCTTAACGTCAGCTATTGTCCAGAGCGGATCCCACTGCCGTCTGGTAGGGCCCAGACCCACAACTCAACAGCTAAGGACCAGGAGTGAGAGATCACGGAAGGGTGTGGGGGCAGAGTGTGGCTTGAGAGAGAGGGGGGACTGTGGGGGAAAAAGGGTAAGTGTGGTTGAGAGGTTGAATGGGGGTAAATGTAAGCTGGTAAAAAGAAAAAAGGTTTGTGTGCTGTAAAAAAAATTCTGCAAGACTGATTTATGCTAAAAGTGTAACTTTTTCCCATATCAATTCAACCTTCTTTTTTTCATTTATAATGCATTGCTTAATAAGAATCACTGTGTGTAATTCATACTTGTCGCGTGTGTACATACTGTAGGTGAGATGACGATTTGGTAACAATTTAATGACTTACAAATTCTGGCTTCTCCTGCTGTCTCCATCTGTTAAAAACCTATGAACCTGTTCGCCTAGCCTGTATTATCACAAAGACAATCTTAAGTAGGTATTGCCTTGGTGGTGCCCCTTGAAGACTGAATGTGAGCACCCCTGCTCTAGGTTGGTTGAAGTATAAGACCTATACTCAACATGCTGTGAATAGCTTCTCAATGACAGGGGAGCCGCTAAGGTCTGTTCACTTCAAGCATAAGTCCCGGCTCCCTGGCCACGAAGAAGCAGCTGCTTCTTATTTTCACAGTATTTGAAACAAATTGCAAAAGCTTTAAATGCCACCCAGTTGCAATCAATAATACAAACAGTTGCACAATTTAGGCATAAATCTTTGCAAAGCCAAACGAATTTCCTGATATTAAACAATTCACATCATTCATGCACTAATTAGGTGCAACAGAGTGCATTTTGCTTTTACAAATATTATTTCATTTTTTCCCCATCTGAATGTTCTTTTATATTCGTACACGTGTTGTACACTTATTGCAGGATATCTTTCTTCCTTTAAGTGGAATTCTTGTAAATGCTTTATGCATCGTGGAATTTTCAGCATCAGGGAATGTGTGTGTGTGTATATATTTATCCTTTTTATATGCTGCAGATAGTAAAAGGAGACAGGTTACTGTATGTATAATAAAACCACAATGCTCCATTAATAACACTTTCTGTAAAGGATGAGAGGAAATCTTACAATGTTAGTTGTTTATAGTTTTAACAGTAGATGATGTGCAGAGTGTGTTTTCACTTAGTTGGAGGTCTTTGTAGGCAAGGTTGTATTGTATTGTATGTCTTTATTTATATAGCGCAATTAATTTACATAGCGCTTCACAGTGGCAATACACGTGTAATCAAATAAATAACAGATAATATAAATAACAGATCATGGGAATAAGTGCTTCAGACATAAAAGTACCATTAACAAAGAGGAGTCCCTGCTCCGAGAAGCTTACAGTCTAATTGGTAGGTAGGGAGAACGTACAGAGACAGTAGGAGGGAGTTCTGGTAAGTGCGTCTGCAGGGGTCCAAGCTTTATGTATCATGTGTCCAGTATTAGCCACAGTGCTATTCATATGCTTGTTTAAGCAAGTGCGCTCTTAAGGTGGGTCTTAAAGGTGGATTGAGTGGGTGCTCGTCGAGTATTGAGGGGAAGGGCATTCTAGAGGTGCGGGGCAATCAGTGAAAAAGGTTTAAGGCGGGAGAGGGCTTTAGATACAAAGGGGGTAGAAAGAAGACATCCTTGAGAAGGTTAATGAAGTTGCAAGGCAATTATCTCAGTGGCTTCAAAAACATATACAGGATTGAAGAATATCTGAAATTTCCTTGAAGACAGAATAAATGTCCTAGATTTAGCATGCCAAATAACCAAAACTGCTTGAAACGCGTTTCACAGACATGCGGCTGCATGTTCTGCCTGAAGATCGGCTGACAATCATGTCTTTTGCAACATGTGCCGAATTGGATTCAGTTGCACAGCATTATACCGGCAGAAATAATTCAAACAATTTTGCTAATAGAGAGGGTAGGAGTTCCACAGAATTTCACAACATAATTATAGGGTTCCTTAATCAAAAAAAGGTTCAAAACCAGTGGTCTAGAGTCTTGTGACTTCAGGCAGAACATGCAGCCACATGTCTGTGAAACGCGTTTCAAGCCGTTTTGGTTATTTGGCATGCTAAATCTAGGACATTTATTCTGTCTTCAAGTAAATTCCAGATATTCTTCAATCTTGTATATGTTTTTGAAGCCACCGAGACAATTACCTTGCAACTTAAATAACCTTGTCCACAAAGACCTCCAGCTAACCCTCATTGAGTTATGTTATCCTCCTTAGTTTCTTGGCAGTGAAAACGGACTGCACATCCTCTACCGTTAAAACTGTAAACAACTAACATTGTAGGATTTCTTCCCATCCTTTACCGCAAGTATTGTATTTTTATTATACATAACCTGTCTGCTTTCACTATCTGCAGCATACATTATCAGCATATAAAAAGGATAAATACACACACACACAAACACACATCCCCCCCGCCCCCCACCCCACGATGCAGAAAATTCCATGATGCATAAAGCTTTTACAAGAATTCCACTTAAGGAAGAAAGAAATCCTACAATAAGTGTACAACATGTGTACGAATATAAAAGAACATCCAGATGAAAAAAAAATGAAATATTTATTATAAATAAACTGTAAAAGCAAAATGCACTCTGTTGCACCTAATTAGTGCATTAATTATGTGAATTGTTTAATATCAGGGAATTCGTGTGGTGTTGCAAAGAGTTATGCCTAAATTGTGCAACTGTTTGTATTATTGATTGCAACCGGGTGGCATTTAAAGCTTTTGCAATTTATGTTTCAAGTACTGTGAAAATAAGACAGAAAGTGCCTCACTACCCAAAATAGCTTAAGCCAAAAAGCAAAGAGAACTATATGTCAAATCAGTGATATTGTATGTGTTTTCTTAAATAACCCAGGGAAGTAACAATCCACAATTTCAATGCCAGTCACTGTTAGAGGCTATGGGGGGTGGGGGGAGGGCTGTAGTTTTACTTACCCTATTAATATTGTTGTTTGATAAGATACACTGAATTAAGTTTTTCTCAAAGTCTTCAAAGTTCTTGAGGCAATTTTCGAGAACATATTTAGATAAATTGAAATCGGAGAGTAGGCTTGTTAAAGTACCAATTGCTTCAGTCTGAAATGTTGAAACAGATGGTTTAGGATTTCTATATAGGCTAAGTAAGCCATCCAACAATCCAGACACCGAATCTGATACTACACTGCAATCATTTCCAAACTGTGTAAAATCTGTGAGAAGACTTCCTGTTGTCGTTAGCTTTCTGAGTCCAAGCAGATGCTGAAGAAACGCTGTTTGACCAGACAAAGTTTCTTTACCAACAGGGTAGTTTGTCACTGGAAGGTGATTTGAAAGAGATGCAAAATATGGAAAGTTTGAGCTAGATTGTTCAGACTGTGTCAAACTCTGCGACACTACAAATTCACCCATTCCATCTTCAACATCACACCCGGAATCTTCTTCTAATTGGCTCATTCGTTCCAAATCGTCTGTATGTTCCTGTTGCTCCGATGCCAAACCAGTAGTTGCTGTAATTTCTATAAAAATAAATAAAATAAAAAAAGAACGAAAAATCACATACTTTGCAAAATAGAGAAAAAAATCACCAAACAAAAAGCTTAAACATTTGAAAGTTTATTCAACTGTAAAAGGTGGAACCATTACTACTATATTCCTGCAGTCCCATCATAACTGTTGCTCAACCTTCCTACAGGTAAGTTGGATAAAGTCCCTCTGGATACACTTGTTGCCTGGAACAGAACAAGATGGCAGAATTGAATTACATGGAACAGAAATTCTAGTTCAGGAAGGAAGAGCCAATATACAGTAAGGATGAGACAAGCAGGAAATACTGAGAGACAATGATGTTCCTTTCACACACATTAGGTCAGTGCGGTCCTGCTGACATTGTGATGAATACAGTAACCCTTTCTGTTTACAGTCCTGTTTTTGAATGCCTTTGGGAGTAAAGGCTGAAAGCAGATGTATTAAACAAATTATTTGCCTCCACAGAGGAGCCACTCGCAAAAGTATTCTAGAACAACAAAGGTCTAACCTGAACATTAAAAGAGCAGTTTCTCTTGTGACCCCACTTTTTCACATAGGTAGGAGACCGGGGGTCTCCACTGCTGAACCGCATTAATTTTTAGCTCCGGGGGCTCATTGGCTCCCAAGTGTAAGAATCCGCGCTGCGGGTATACCGGGCGTCCAGCGCCTCCTTACCTTTATTACAGGCCGTTCAGGGTCCCCGGCGGAGTTCCCCGCTACAGGCCGCTGTCCCCGCACCTCCAGGTCGCGCGCGTCACCCCTACGGGTGGGCGCGGACCCCGGCCGCCATTAGTTGGTGCCCGACTCCGACCCCGCGGCGCACGAACCTTGCGTGTCTCTGCCCCTGCTCCGTCAGCTCCGCCTCCCAGGTTCCTCTTCCCCACCTGACCCTTCCCCTGTCCGTCCCTCTGCTCCTCCCCTTCTTCTGACTACTCCCAAACCCCCCAGTACGTCTCTCCTATTCTCCGCCTCCTCTGACGCGGCGCACGTACCGTGCACGCCCCTGCCCCATCAGCTACGCCTCCCAGGTCCTTCTTCCCTTTCTGTTCCTTCCCTTGTCCGTCCCTCCACTCCTCCCCTTACTCTGACCACTCCCAAAGCCTCTGGTAATTCTTCCCTATCTGACTCTTACTCAGGCCACTCCTCTCTTCCTCCCCTCACTCCTATTGGTTCCAAACTCTCACACTCTGCTCTCCTATCAGGCCTTTCCCCGTGCCGCTCCTCCGTCACTCCCCTTCCCGATTGGTCCCAGCTCCCTATTTAATTCCCCTTCACCACTTCCTCTTTGCTCTGCATAGCTTCTGTACCTTGGTGCTGTCTGCTGTTGCGTGGCCTCTCTTGTCTTTCAGTGTCTGTTCCTGTAAATTCTGCTGACCTCCTTGGATTTTACGTTTTGCTTTGGACCTTACTACGCTGCTCTCTGGAACTCTTTGGACTTTCTACGCTGCAGACTTCTACAATCCCTGGACATGGCTCACGGACAATCTACTACGCTGCTCTCTCCAATCCACGACCCTTGGCTTACGAACTTTACCCTTCTTCGCCTGAGCTGTCAAGTACGGTATCATTTAATATTCTTGTTACCCGGACTTCCACACTCCGGCCGTGCCCCCGTCTACTGTCAGGTGTGTGGTATTACTCCTTTCCACCTCAGTCCCGGGGTCTCATCTGGCTTGTGGGCAGGCCGAGCGTTACACCAAGATACTTACCAGAGATAGTGCCGCCTGTAGCATACCCTCTATTGGAAGCAAAATTTTTAAATCCGTTGTGGCTTCCTATTGGCCTACATGACACAAAGAATTTAATTACTAGGAACCAACTGGCGACACCTTCTCCTGTAAGTATCTTGGGAACCAGGTAGTTCCGGAGCTCAAATTAATGTGGTTCAGCTAGGGTTGGGTGACATCAACATTTTTACTACGATAACGATATTAAGAAATGTATCCCGATAACGATATATATCACGATACATTTGTTAAAATAGAAGTCCTAAAATTTTCGAGTAAATCTAAATAAAATATGTTCTCAAAATATATACTTTTTCTATAATTTCCTAGAACAAAGGACCCGTCATTCCTAAACCCTTTCCATGTCTGCACTTCCTTTCATCACCTACACTGCTCCCCATAACCCTAAAATCCCCCTCATCCCATCACTGTCAACACGAGATACTCCCTACATTTAAAAACACATTTTATTTCTAACATTTTAAATATATATTACCCAAATTTTTTGACAATTAAGAAATGTCAAAAAATCTGTTTTCATTCATTTATAACATTTTCATAAAGGGTGAGAGTGATGGGATGAGGGGGGTGGTAGGATGATAGAAGCAGAATGGGTGAAAAATTATGACGTGAAGGCGGGGGACGAGGAGAGGATGGATTTAATTGCCCCTGGGGTGAGAAAGGAAGGGGTTAAGGGTGCCGTGGGGAAAAGGGTTTGTGTCCAATGGGGGAGGAGAGAGGTTCCACACCCAGGGTGGAGGGATGGGAAGGAAGGAATTAAATGCCTCAAAGGTGAGAAAGGAAGGAGTTAAGTGCCACAGGGAGAGGGTGGGGAAAAGGGTTAAGTGTCCCGGGGGGAGTATGGGAGATGATTGGGGGGGGGGCTAAACAAAGGCAAGGTGAGAAGAGGAGTTCCCACCTTTCCCTGATGCAGCTGCTCTCATTCTCTCTCTGCTTGCTGCCCAAAGCTCCACCCCCTCCCTATGAGTCAGCATTCAGAAACAGGAAGTTAGGGGGACCCGGGGAGAGACAGCACAGTGGCACCTTCAAAGTTGCACTTACCACTAGTATCCAATAATATCATGACAACAGGTAATCTCTCATATCGGCACTCCGGGAGATTATGTTATCGCAATATTACTATATACCGGTATATCGCTCAATCCTAGGTTCAGCTCAAAGGACCCTTTGCTTCCCACATATATAAATAAATAAAAGGTGAGAACTGCACTTTAACCGATTTAGTTAAAAACAGAAAGTGGAAAAACAGCTTGTCAAAAACTCAAGGTAAGCCTAAAGATGTAGCCAGACAGATTGTCGGGAGTTGCTGCTGCAAAAACCAGCGCTAACGCAGTAGGGGTGGGGTTTAGTGCTTTCAGATAGAACGTTGTGATGTTAACTCTTTGCTGCATATGCATTCAACCAAGGGACCTAAAGGAGCTCAGTTCAGTCATATAGCCTGATCAATAATTTAGAAATACTATGAATTTTATGGGGACTATGTATAAACATATTTTTTAATGTGGGTTGTATCCAACCTTTTAGTGCCACAATACAATACAAACAAATACAATACAAACCTTCATACTGTAAAATGTGTTGTAAGTATAAAAGGTTATGTGATACATGTAATACATGATGCATAATAAGTTGTTTGGAAATAATTTTATGCATCCCCCATGCTGAATACATGTTCGATTTAAATGAAAACAGTACTGTGTTTTTTATTTTATATCTAGTGTTAGCAAATATAGATTATTTGTGTACTATTATTTAGAATGAAAGGGTGCTGTTCAAGACTAATACATCGAGTCTCACTTACCAGGTTATCCGTCTGCTATACTTTTGTTCACTTTGACAGTAAGATGATAACTTTCTATTTTGAGTCAAATTTGTATTTGTAATATTTGCTTGTACACACACCACAACACCAGACCACAACACACAACACACACACACACACACACACACACACACACACACAATAGAGAATTATTGACTGATCGTTTTGCAATGTGGCATCTACTGTATGTTGAATACATTTCAATATTTTTTTAATATAATGTAGGGGTCTTCTTTCTGACTTCGCTGCTAATTTCTGTGATCTATATCTATTATTTAGAATAGTCATTCTGTAAAAATACATATTATCTTAAAAATGCAACATCCATACTGCGTCAAATAACTTATTTTGTTGATACAAAGCAACCTACTTCTGAGCTATCACTATTCACAGTTTTTTTTAGCATAAATCTAAATTGAAGTTGGCAAATGGTTTTGACGCCATTTTTATTGTATTTGGGGTGCACACAAAAAAATGGCATCTGTGCGCAAACAATCCATTTCTGTATGCCAAAACAAATGCAAAAATACTTTTTTCAAGCAGCAGGATATATTTAAGACAGACACAGATTGAGACTGACATGCTCCAATTTTGCACCAAAAAAAACTAATTTGCAAGACCTCGTACGTAGGTCGCCATGGGTACAGGTTCAGTACCACAAGTCTGGCGTAAAGCAAATGTGCTTCTTTTGTTTAAAAAGGGGGACAGATTGCAACCAGGGAATTGGAGATCTGTAAGGCCACGCTTATAGTGCCAGCGACAGCGATGTCGCTTCAAAACAAATGCATTGATGCCGTCACGTGCGCTTATAGTAGAAGCGACGTGACGGCTTGATCGCTGGAAGTCACTTCAATTTGATTTTTCCAGTGACCGCAGCATGACATCAGCGTCACCGTCACTATAAGCGCGGCCTAAGATTTACATCAACCATGGAGATTTTTTATGTTATTTTTAGGAATACAGTTCAGAGATACATTTTGTACAATACAATGATTAGTAATCAGTATCAGAGAAATGTCATGCCAAAGTATCCTAGCAGTGCTCGACAAACAGGGCAAAAACCCACTTGGCCCCCCCCCCAAGTCCTCACCCCCCCCCCCAAACCCCTCCCCCTTCCCCCCCCCCCCCCCCCCCATACCCTCCCTCACGACACTTACCTGCGGCGGAGTCTGGCTACTGCCATGGCAACGGGATGCGGTGATGTCATGACGTCACACATGATTGCGTAACATGGCTCCGATCGAGGTCACGACCTCACGTAGCATCCCATTGCCAAGGCAACGCAGCGTAATTTGATGCCGTTCAGCCATTTTAACTAGAGCTGGAAAAGGGGGAGCTGCAGGGGGAAAAGATGAATTTGCAGAAGAAGAGTGAGAAGACCGGGAGACGCCGGGGGGGTGGGGCAATGGCCCAGGTAAGCAGTCGACAGCGGTCAAAATGCACACGCCCGTGGCAAGTGCATTTGTTGACCCTGCTCATTAGCTTCTTTGAGGATGAAAAACAAATCAGTACAGCAAAAAAAATTTAAATAATGTACAACCTTTCCCCCATAATAATAGTTTGTTCTTGTATAGCGCTGCTAGTTTTACGTAGCGCTTTACAGAGACATTTTGCAGCCACAGGTCCCTGCTCCGTAGAGCTTACAATCTATGTTTATGGTGCCTGAGGCACAGGGAGATAAAGTGACTTGCCCAAGGTCACAAGGAGCCGACACTGGGAATTGAACCAGGTTCTCCTCAGTGCCAGTCAGTGTCTTTACTCACTGAGCCGCTCCTTCAGCCATAGAGAGATCTGCAATCAAAGATTGGCGAAACAACCAAACATCACCATCAAACCAGCACATAAATTAGGTGCAGTGGAGGTTATGGACACAAATAAATATATAGAAGAAGGTGACAGACAACATCTACTATAATCTTCTATAATCACCTGCAACCAGAATTGGAGCAACTCAACAGCCCAGGAGTATTTTTTTACATGCTTCCTAAAATCTAGAAACCAGGAAACACTGGCAGACCAATTATAATAGGTATGGATGCACTCACTGAACAAATATCTGGCATAGTGGAGAATATCCTCAAACCACTAGTCACAAACACCAATGACTTCATACAAGATACCACAGATTTGCTCAAAAAACTTATCAAACAAATTACCATCACACACACTACTAGTTACTATGGATTTGGAATCATTGTACAATAACATTCTCCCCAACCCCCCCAATGGATGGCACTGAGGCATGCTTGCAATATCTCCCCTGGATCAAAAATACAGTGCTGAAGTAATTACGAAACTGATAGAATACATTCAACAGGGACATGCATCTACAACTAATGGGGACTGCAATGGGTACCAGGCTGGCACCACAATATGCCAATCTTGTTATGGAAATTTTTCAACAGAGATTCCTAGCTACATGCCTCCACAACCCTTACAGATATATTGATGGTCTGTTTATAATATGGACAGTGGGTGAACGCAATCTAAAATTATTTTACAAGTCCTTCAATTTATTCCATCCGTCAATTAAACTCAAAATAGCTTATTCAGAAAACCTAGTGAACTTTCTGGATACAACAGTAACACTGAAGAATGGCAAACTACACACATCTGTATACAAGAAACCCACAGAAAGTTAGAGTTACCTCCATAACTCTAACTTCCATCCCACTCATACAAAACAAGCTATACACAGCCAGGCTATAAGATATCACTGCATATGCTCTTAGGCTGCGGTCCCAGTAATCACTGTAACACGCGCGCCCGGCAGGGGGGGGGGGGGTGTCACGTGCACAGCGCTAACCGCGATCGGCGGTCTTCAGGAGAGGGAGCAGTTGCGACGGGAGGGGGCGTGGTTGGGTTTTTTCGGGGCGTGGCCATGACCTCATGCGGCTGGTTCGCCCTCATTGGCTGAACCGCCGGCGGGGGCGTAGCCCCGGCTCGGTCGCAAGTTCCACACACAATTTTTTTGAGTGTGTGGAATCTTGCAGTACAGCGCGGCTGCTGAATGTGCGCCAACGCATGCACTCGGCCCAGAGTGACTGGGGGGCCGGTGCTTGCTTGCACAGTGCACGCCGAGGCGTGCACTGTGGCAGTCACTGTGAAGACAGAAACAGACACTTCCCAACCCTGACTGAATCATTCAGACATGCAAGCCAAAGACTATCCTGAAAACAATCACAGCTGCACTAAAAAAAACTCACCATCATTGATTCCAGAGTCAGTACCGTTACTCACTGAGCCACACATTCAGACTTAATGCGAATATGGTTTTTTTTACACATTATCATAGATTTTTTTTGTAATGTTTCTCCCTGCCTCTATTCATTTTACAATTCAAACCCATCTCCCCTCCTTGCACACTACTGATGGATGGCTGGTCCTACATGCTCTCCACATTTCTCACTATCCATGTATTGCCAAGTCTGTTTATTTACTATTCCCTCTGCCAATCCTTCTCTACCTCATCTGCCTTAGATTGTTATCTTGGTTTTAACATCTGTGTTAAGCTCATGGAATCTCTGTAAATCAGTATTTTTGACCTGAGGAAGAGAGTACTCTCGAAAGCTTGTCTTATAGTATCAATTGTAAGTCTAAATAAAAAAAAGGTATCACCTAATACTGAAGTACGCAGTTACTCTGCAGAATGCTAACAGGAAAATAAATTAAGGTGAGGTATATTATATGGGAAAACTACTACACACTTTGCAATACTTCATAAATAGGGCTAAATAACTAATTAGTAAGTTATTGTAAGGACTAGTGGAAAGTCTGTGCAAGCTTTTCCATATGTCCGTCCGGTTAGCATTTCAAAACAGAGTTGTGATAAGATTAGCAGGAGAATCACAACATTTTCCAAATCCTGTCCTACTGTACAGTATGCTGCTGTCATGTTCTAGAAATATTAAACTAAGACATCCCAGTAATATGATTTCATTTCAAATGAAAAGAGAGATGCTGCTACACATTTAAATGTTGATAGATAAAATGGAGATAAGTAAAAGAGAAATATGAAGGGAGAAAAATATTAAAAGCAAGATATGCAACGGACTATAAAGCCGTTACCAACAGTCAGATTTAGGGCCCTATTCAATGTACTGCAAAGAAGCAGTACAGAGCGTGTCAGGTGTGGGAGTAATGGGTGATGGAGGTACAGTATGTGCCCAAGAGAGGAAGGTGTGGATTAACCTCTTGTTTGCAATAGTGGTTGAAAAAATATTGCACGGTGTTGCCTTACTAGCCTTTTATTTACCATAGGGGACATACAGGCATTCCTGCATGACCACTATGGTACTAAGGGGTTAATGAAAACTTGAATTCTCAATTGTGCCAGGTACAGGTGTAGCAAGACTTACTGTCCACCGCTCCGCGGCCGAACAAGCAAATGTCCGCGGCACTGGGGACAATGTCTGCCGCAATCACGCTGCGGAGAAGTCCATACTTCCAGATCGGACCCTCGTAGCGTTAATTTGTCCGGGCTGCGATCCTAGCGTCCGGGAAAGACACAGACATAAGTCTTCCTACATCTGTATATTACAAATCAATCTGTACCTGCTATTTTTTGGTAATGAAGGGGGAAAAAAACGAATGATTAAACGATGAAAAAAATGTTGTTAGTCCTTCAGAATGTTGTTTTGCTAATTTCGTAGCCGCCTCTTCCCCCAGAAAACATTCCCAATAATTTTTTATTATTGAATTAGGCAAAAAGATATATGTTTTTTCGAGGTGGAAAGGTTCCCCCGAAGCTGGAACTTCAGAGTACATTGAACAGGGACCTTAGATTGTCACAAAGACTGAGGAAAACATTCCAAGCTTTAGAGAAACACAAGCAAAAATAGAAGTTAATATATAAGATTTGTGATTTTAAGCAGCAGTCCAAATTGATCATCTTTAGATATTTCTTCTCGACCTTTCCGAAGCATTTTTTTTATTTTTTATCTGATTCTTTGTTCAGGAAATATCAGCGTTTGAAAGAAGAATATAACAGGAGATGCTCAGGGGGCCAGATACTAACATTACACGAGTTAAACTCATATAGACGGCTGGTGAGGCTTGCCGCTTTAATGATCGAAGTAGAATCGTTGTACTGTAGGTTGTGATGCCTTATAAAGGGACTCGTGTGAGTTCTTTATAGATGAAATTATAGGTTGTAGAGCTTTCGAAACCTCAAGGGTTCCTTGTTCAAGTGTAATCATAAATCAGAGAGAGGTCAGACCTATGAACAGCGTGTATTTCAAAGCTTTCAGAAACTTAATGAAGACCCTTAAAATTACTTGAAACAAAGCATTTTTAACATGGCTGTAATAATACTGCATAAAACTGTAGCTGTGACCGCACTTTAGTAAAGCCAGCGATGCAAACTTCCGTTTTATTTGGGCAGATACTAAAATTCAATATGTTAGCCAATCTATTAGTCTGAACATTAGTATCATCCAGAGACAAGGGCTATCACAAATACAATTCTCAAGATTTTGCTCTGTGCAGTTCATATACACTACCATTTTCCATATTGAAAAAAACAGTGCAAAATTGGGTTATATTGCTCCCACTTCATTGTCTAGGCTTCTTGTGAATATGTATTACTCCAACACTATGGGGATAATCTCCCATTAAAGTCAATTGACATTCTCATGCCGTAGTGCCGAATTGGCATTATAATACCTTAATGAATTATATTCTTTATGCAATAACTCATTACAATGTGCTAAAAAAGTGAAAATATATAAACATTTTTAATTATATAGTAATTGTTCAGCAGCCGTGCCATATAGTGTATATAAAGTTAGGTCCGGAAATAATTGGACATTGATACAAGTTTTGTTATTTCGGCTGTGTACCAAAATAAATTCAAGTTACAGTTAAATAATGAATATGGGCTTAAAGTGCAGCCTGTCTGCTTTAATTTGAGGGTATTCACATCCAAATTGGAGGAAGGGTTTAGGAATTAAATCTTTTTAATATGTAGCCCCCTCTTTTTCAAGGGACCAAAAGTAATTGAATAATTGACTCAAAAGCCGTTTCATGGACAGTTGTGGGCTATTCCTTTGTTATTTCATCATCAATTAAGCAGGTACGGTCTAGTGTTGATTCCAGGTGTGGCATTCGCATGTGGAAGCTGTTGCTGTGAATCCACAACATGCAGTCAAAGGAGCAATGCAAGTGAAACAGGACATACTTAGGCTGCAAAAAAAAAAAAAAAATCCATCAGAGATAGCAGGAACATTAGGAGTGTCCAAATCAACAATTTGGTACATTCTGAGAAAAAAAAAGCACTGGTAAGCTCTGCAACACAAAAAGGCCTGGACGTCCACGGAAGACAACAGTGGTGGATGATCGTAGGACCTTTCCATGGTAAAGAAAAACCCCTTCACAACATCCAGCCAAGTGAAGAACATTCTCCAGGAGGTGGGCATATCATTATAAAAGTCTACCATAAAGAGAAGACTTCACGAGAACAAATACAGAGGGTTCACCACAAGGTGCAAACCATTCATAAGCCTCAAGAATAGACAGGCCAGATTAGACTTTGCCAAACAATATCTAAAAAAGCCAGCCCAGTTCTGGAACAGCATTCTTTGGACAGATGAAACTAAGATCAACCTGTACCAGAATGATGGGAAGAAAAAAGTATGGAGAAGGCTTGGAACGGCTCATGATCCAATGCATACCACATAATCTGTAAAACACGGTGGAGGCAGTGTGATGGCATGGGCATGCATCGCTTACAATGGCACTAGTGTTTATTGATGATGTGACCGAAGACAAGCAACCGGATGAATTCTGAAGTGTATAGGGATATATTGTCTGCTCAGATTCAGCCAAATTCAGCGAAGTTGATTGGACGGCGCTTCACTTTACAGATGGACAATGACCCAAATCATACTGCGAAAGGAACCCAGGAGTTTTTTAAGGCAAAGAAATGGAATATTCTGCAATGGCTGAGTCAATCACCTAATCTCAACCCGATTGAGCATGTATTTCACTTGCTGAAGAAAAAATTTAAGGCAGCAAGACCCACGAACAAACAACAACTGAAGACAGCTGCAGTAAAGGCCTGGCAAAGCATCACAAAATGAGTGTTTGGTGATGTCCATGCGTTCCAGACTTCAAGCAGTCATTGCCTGCAAAGGATTCTTGACAAAGCATTAAAAATTAACATTTTATTTATGATTGTGTTCATTTGTCCAATTACATTTGAGCCCATGATTTTTATTGATATTATGTATATCTTAAAGCCTGAAATTTTGTTAAAGGAGCCTAGGAGATGAAAAAGATTGGGTAGAGAGGTAAGAGGCCTCGACACGTTCAAGACGACATAATCTGTGTGAAGAGCTACTTTTGTAGTCCCTTAATGTCTGGGCTTCTAAGTATATGGGTGGCTAGTGGTTCCATACACATGGCAAATAGTAATGGAGACAAGGGCAACCCTGTCTAGTTCCACTTAATTTTAATTGGATCCGAAGGGAGTCCCTGGTGAGTTACCCTGGCCACTGGGCAGGTAGACAATGTGGTAATGGCGTGTAAGGCCCTGCCCCGGAACCCGAACGCCCCAAAAGTGGCGTCCAGATATGGCCAATCAATTCTATTAAACGCGTGAATTAGGATCTTTTTCGTATGTACCAATTCAGTAAAATCAACTATACGTCTTGAATTATCTGCCGCCTGTCTTCCTGGGATAAAACCCACCTGATCTGGGTGAATCAGCTTGGAGGAATATCCGGCTCACTCTATTAGCTAAGATTTTTTTAATAAATCTTGATGTCCGAATTGATCAGGGAGATAGGCCGATGCTCTTAGAACTAGTCGGATCGTTTCCATGCTTATGAATCAGGGAGATGAAAGCCTGAAGCATCTGTTCCAAGAACAAGGCCACGTCCAACCCCGCATTATACCTATATATCTTAAGTAAATAGGGGGCAAGCAAATCCACAAATTTGTTATAGTGCAGATTTGAGAAGCCATCTGGACCAGGGGCCTTTGAAGGTTTAAGATGCATAATGACTTCAGTTAGATCTTCTAAGGTGAATTCCCTAGCTAGCGATTCCTCCTCCTCCGCACCCAACCTCGGCAGCCCTGCCTCAGCCAAAAAACCTACAGAGCCCGCTTTGTATTAGCATTATGTATCACCTTCTCCCCATCGTGTAGTCCCTAATAGTAGTTTAATTTATCCATTATCAATTTAGGATTGGAGGTCAGCCCTCCTGTTTTAAGGCTAATAGATTGAATATTGAAGTTTGATTGTCTGTGCCTGAGTTTAGATGCCTAGGCAAGGATCTGGCTTGTTTGCTTTTATAAATTTCCTCTTTGACAATCATGCGTTTTCCGCCTAGGAGTAAATTTAACTCCATTTTAGTATCCTTCCATTTGTTAAGCGTTTCTGCTTTATTATTTCTCTTGTGTTCCCTGACAGAGTCGTTAATTTTGCCTGAAGCTCTGTTATTGTTTTGTTTTTCTCTCTTTTTCTCCAAGATGCGATGCTACTGAGAAAACCTCTAAGAGTAGCTTTATGTGCCTCTCAAAGCGTTATGTGGGAGTTTTGAATAAACATTTAATCTCCTTATCAACTTTTTGCAGAACCTCAGGTATCTTTAGGAGGCATTCATTTAGTTTCCAGTTTGCTCCAGGCCTGTGTAGGTGTGCGTGGTCAGACCATGAAATGTCATGAATCTGGGTTGCTGTGACCATTCTGTTTGATACAAAGAAATAATTTATTCTACTGTAGTACATATGTGGATTAGAGAAGGTGTATCCCTTTTCACTTGGGTGTAACTCCCTCCAAATATCTGGACAGTTGTGCCTCTCTAAGCCCCTTGATAAGTCTTCACGTTTCCACTTTTCGCTTCTGGGACGGGTGAGATGACCTATCCATGTCAGGATCTAATGCCAGATTAAAATCACCCACTAGAATAGTATGCCCTCTTCTGACGCTATTGAGTACGTCAAAAAAAGAAGTGGGGAAAAAAAAAGTCTGTAGCTCACAAGGAGTGTATACAGTTGCGATTGTCAAGGATTGATACCCAATAGTCCCTACCAGGATCAGGAATCTACCCTCCTTATCTCGCCTAACTTGTTCCACCACCAGGGGGAGTCTGTTATTGATTAGAATTGCTACACCTCTCTTTTTAGTCTGAGCTGAGGAAAGGTAGAACTGCCGGAAGTTTTTATCCAGATATTTTGGGGCGCAACTTTTAGGCGCAACTTTTACTGAAATGAGTTTCCTGTAATAACAATAGACCTGCATTCTTTCTTTTGTAGTCTGACATTACTAAGCGCCTCTTGGCCGGGCTGTTAAAGCCCTTCACATTATGTGATAATATTGTTATCGACATTTTAATATCCAACCACGGGTCGCTCCTTCCCAACCCCATACTCTTCTTGAAGGACCACTATTATTACTTGGTACTGTGTGTGGTTGGGTATTGATCCTGTAGACTTTCCCTAGGACCGGAGTGGAAGGGTGGAATGGGGCAGGGGGGGGATCAGCAACTGAAATTATGAAAAGAAAAGACTCAAACAAAGTCAAATAACTTAATGGGCCCGGTGAGGTCAACATGACCCATGGCCCATCTGCCCTTAGGCAGAAAATACCAACTGCACTACCATTGGGAACGGTCCAGTGTCCTGGACAATGGGTATGCCCAGGGGCCCTTGGAGGTGATAGAGGAATATTCCCCATCACCCAATTGAGGCTGCATGTAGGAAGCAGGGGTCATAACCCCCACACCCAGCCGGTTGAGTCATAAAAATCACAAAACCTCATTTAAACCAAGAACAACCTATAAAAGTGTGTATGTTATATGATCGTAGTTAACATAATAGTAAGCTGTTCTCATAATTATTGAACCATGTTATTAAACCATGTAAACGTAACAATAATGTACATAATCACATCTTCGCATTTTCCTTATATTACAAAAATCTCATTCATGTAACCACAATAATATCTCATTATAACATTAATAATAATATCCTTTTTCATAAAACTTGAATCAACTTATAAACTTATATTCTTGACACAGACCTTAGACACTGGGTAAACGAAAGCTAAACTTTAATTTGGCCTAGCACACCTGCTTAAACACTCCAAATGTTTTGATTGAACCTCTGATTGAACTCTATGATCCGGCAACCCCACCTCATCTCCTGTCATCCCCTTCTGGGTAAAGGGTGATTTTGCCTACTCCTCTCATACCCGTCAGGGGAATCCTTCATCTATGAGTGATCTGGGTATAACTTAAACTACAGAATCCACATCTATATTCCAGTCCCGCTATCCCTCCTCTTCCCCACTCATACTTAACTCCCTAAACCTAAACCCTTTGGTTCCCAGTCTCTAAGCTAGAATAGCAATTATTTTTATCTCCTATCTTTTCTATAAGATTAAACTTGAGTGATCCTCCAGACCTGAACCATTTTTTTATCAGCTCTAATAAATTCATTTTTATTGGTGTTACCTCTTGATTACATTTTTGGGGGGCTGGTGGGTTGTGCTCCATTTTTCTACAGAAGACTACCTGATCTATTTACCACACGGATGCAGCATACCCCGGATTTGCTGGTCACAAGAAAGGGAACACAAAGCTAATAGGCAATAGTCTTTAAATACAATATGTTGTTCCTCTTATTATAATATTCTGGACATTGCTTAAAGGAGGCTGTTATTGTGCTGCATTATGTAGGTATCCCGAGACAGCACCAGGTGCTTATTCCTCCCTGACTACATACGGATGTTCATTGATGACAAAGAGGGCTATCTGGACCTACATAGTTAAACTGTTGAAAAAAGAGTTTCTTTCGAGCATACAGGGAGTCTGAGCACTATTCTACACTGGACTTTGTTCCTATTAGAACCTTTAAAATACAGGAAGTAATACCGGTAACTTCACCTTCAAGTATCTTGAGAACTCCCCACAGCTGAAAATACCACGGTTCAGCCCTGGAAAATCCCCTAATACCAATCCTATAAAAATAAAGGACGGTTAGTTAGGGGGGGGATGGATTTCTGCTTCAACTTTTGTGGCCATACGTTATGATACGTAGAGGTATATATAGGTATAAATTTATGTTGGGGGTGTATATATACGGGCACGGGCATATGTGCGGGTATGTGGACAGGTATGTATGGATATATATAGGAGGCGGATACATGAAGGGATGTATACGTGAGTAGAGGTGTATATGGGCATGGAGAGGGCGGTAGGTATATGGAGACGGGGATGTATACACATACATGCAAAGGTAGGTATACGGGCACGCGTGGGCAAGGGGGAAACACAGATACAGGGTCGCACACGCTCTGCCGTAGTGGGGGGGACGATCAAAAGGTCGGGAATTACCTGGACATGTGGGACATCAGGAGGGCGCCATTGCAACGGAGATATTTACGTAGGCGAGCATGCATATATGGGTGTATATAGGTACGATATGTGGGGTCGGACGGAGAGATGTATGTATGTACGTGCATATGTAGGCGGGCATGCATATATGGGTGTATACAGGTATATATAAGGAAGGACATGTGCATATATAGGTATATGTGTGCATATGTGCATATAGGTATAGGAAGGACATGTGCGGTTGTGTGTGTGTGTGTGTGTGTGTGTGTGTGTGTGTGTGTGTATATATATATATGTGTGTGTGTGTATATGTATGTATGGGCGTGTATGTGTATATGGGTATATATACATACATATATGTGCGTATGTGTATATATATATGTATATATGGGGGTATATGTGTATATGGGTATATACATATATAAAAAAAAAAAGGTGGATATGCAAGGGGTAACATGTAATTTTGTTATTACAGCAGTTTTGCAGGAAGGCCAGCGCATAGGCAAAGCACCGGCTCGCAGTGCTATTGGGAATGTCGTTACAGGCCAGTATGATGCGGCTCTTGGCGGAAGCACAGGACCACGACGAGGAGTGGCTGCACCAGCAATTGCGGGCATTGACGCAGGGATCCGGAAGCATCCAAGGAGGGTCGAGCAGCCGGGAGAGCGCTCAAGCGGGTTCGGAGGCCAAGTGCGCCGAGGCATGGTCGTCATCAAGCGACGAAGGCGGTCCTAGCGGCGGAGCACGACATCCGGTCAGGTTGCTTACAGGGAAGCAGAAGGGTACGTCAGTGGCGACTGGGGGGAAGGCCACAGCCTGTCATGGGGGAGGCTGTGGGGAAGGGGATGCAGCCTGGAGGGCAAGCAAACGGAAGGTGGCGACTGGTATTTAAAAAAAAAAAAAAAAGTGGTGTGCGCATAATTACGTATATAGATATATATATATATATGTATGAGCACGGGTATGAGGTCCAACACGGAGGGAAGATCCCACCGGTGGGCGCGAGGATAGCGTTGTGGGTCGGGCCGCGAGCTGATCGACACACGGGCCATGGTAGGGGCGAACGGTGCTCAAGGTGGAGGAGCGGAGCACGTGGTGCCCGCAACGGGCATGTGCGGGGGTGGGCTGGAGCCCTGGATGGCGGATTCCGATTAGGATGGATGAATCCTGTGGGGGGGTGATTCAATCTTGTTTTCTCTTACAGGAAAGGCTGGACCGGTCGACCTCGCTTTGCGGCGCTGGTACGTCGTCCACGACTCGTAAACGGACGGGGCGCCCTGGCGGGCCTACGAACAGAACTCGGAGGGGCAAGGGCCTCGAGGTTGGTCCCGACAGGCGGTTCACATCGCCGCCTGGGACCGGGACACCAAAGGGTAAACGTAAGAGAGCTACACATATAGGGGGGGCTACCTTGCCAGGCATCCGCGGTTCCCCGATAACGGAGAGTTCGGTAGCGGGGGCGGCGGGCAATGCCGAGGCGAGATTGATCAGCATAATGGGAAAGGTCGTTCAGGCGGTGTTACTAGCGGCAGGCGTAGGCAAGTCAAGCGAGGCACAAGGAGAAACAGCAGCAGGGGCGAACCCAAGCAGCAAGCGCGTCAGCTAGGATTACACAGGAGCAGGCTTCGGCAGGGGAGGAAGGCGCTAGCGGGGGTGTGGGATCAGCAGTTAGCCAAGTAACAACGGCAGGGAGCGGGAGGAACAGCAGCAGCTAGTGCAGTAGGAGGAGCAGCGGAAGGGGCAGGGACCCGGGTGCCAGCAGCGGCATCAAGGTCAAAGAGGGTAGGGGATGCGGCATATGGTGATTCGTACACAGCGGTCACCCGGTCCCTGGGCGCGCATCTGTCAGACGAGGTGAAAGAAAGAATTTGGGCAGGGGACTATGTTGAGTTACTGACGTTGCTTCCTGGGTACAACGAAGCAGTAGCGAAATCCGAGAAGGGGAAGCTAAGAAGGACGATGTAGAAAGACGATTGTACCCACGCACTTTCGGTAACTGGGTGCAGGCGTTCGGGATATTGGCAGGCGTAGTGGGTGAAAAGGAGCCACAATTATGCTCCGCGTTGTTTAAATACCAGGACATAATCAGGAAGGCGTTTCAAAAATACGGGGGAATGGGATGGTGGACATACGACGTAGAATTCAGGCAAAGTATGCAGGAGAATAAAGGGGTAGTTACGTGGGACCGTAAGGATGTTGACTTATACTTAGATCACATTTCGGGGGGGGAAGAGGTTCAACCTCTCGTGGGGCAGGCTTTCAGGGGGACATGTTCAGTAACAATTCACAGGAGGGTTCTGAATGGTTCGCGCGGCCGGCAGGAAGGTGACACGCAGTCGGTAAACAGTCGGGCATATGCTGGGGATTTAATGAGTCCAAATGCAGATTCCTCAATTATCATTTCCAGCATAGCTGCGCCGGGTGTGGGGGCCAGCACCCCAAGTCTAAATGTTACAAGAAGGACAGTAAAGGGTTCAAGGGGACAGGACAGCAGGAGGGCGCGAACGCCAATTTCGGTAGAGACTATGGCGCCTCGGCGGGAAAGACACCCCAATAAAGGGGCAGCCGAGTTTTGGCAGAAGGGGTCGGGAGGCAGCGAGCGAGGGTATGGCGGTACGGGCCTGATTTAAGGGGGGGGGTTAAACAGGCCCGTCGGTGGCGGCAGTTGGGGGGGGGTTAGGTGCTTGTCCTGCCATAGGGGGCTCGGGGCTGGTAAAGCAGGTTGAAGCGAGGGGGCAGGTCACCGGGACGTACTTCCGGGTGTCCCCTCTTGCATTGCCCAGCACCGAGCACTTTCTGGCGCGGACGGGCAGCACGCTACCTCAGTTATGATTATGTTTATTATTAATAAACAAAGCCGCGGCCATTTTACCTCCAGACTGTGTCCTCTCGTTATTGGTACGTTACATATAAATAATGCTAGGTGAGGGGGGGAAGCTCGCGCCTCCCTGGTCACTCCTCATTATCACTAACGGACATTATACAGTAGTTAATGCAATGCTCTTTATGGGAGAAAACATGACCTAACATGATGTTATTATCCTTTGAAGATACCATACTGTATTAGAGTGAATGTGACATGAACTTAGATTAACATCACTTTAAATGACTTAACTTATTTTCGTGGACCTTGTCCCAAGTATCACAAAACCCTGATTGAGAAGTCACGGTCTTAAAAACATCAGTCCATCTTATTGGTATAAGAATAATATTTGAACATACTTTAGTGTTTAATATTTATGTACATCATTTATTACAATTTCTGCTGTAAAATATTTGGAACAGTCTACTGTACTAGACTTGAAAATATATTTAAGTAAAAAAATATATTTTGTATTATTTAAACGTAGCAGGGATCATCAATGTTATTTACTGTATTGATTTAATAATCCTAGTTTCTAATACTTAAAAAGGGATCAGTCACTTTCATATCAAGTGACACAGCACGCACAAGGGGAAGCAATGACAGTCTATATGAAATCAGTTGGGAAGAGGATGTTCCACTAATAGAATGAAAGTAAATGAAGTAGAATGGCACTAAAAAAACCAGCAGTGTTTATCCGCTGCACAACAGAACCCTCTATCAGACTGCATCACAGCTTCAGAGAGGCTAATCTGCAGTAAAGGGGATGAATCACTGTACAATAAATGTTTATCAATTTTCCATATGTTTTCATCACAATTCTTATAAATGCAGCTATACCAATCAACCTTGGTACTAAATAACTATATATTTAAGTAATAATCCCCTCAGAACAGGACATATATGCCCTGGCTGGAAGAGTTGAAGGCCCGAGGCGAAGCCGAGGGACTTTAACCCAGCCAGGGCATTATTGGCCAGTAATGCCCTGTTCTGAGGGGATTATTACTATTATAGGTTAAATGTAGGCTTATTTCATAAATAATAGACACTTTTGTATAGTTAAATAGATTTTTTTATTAAAATAAAATGGTAAATACATGAAACCACCTCTATATACGCTTACACTGCAGATATCTATATTCACACACTCCCCCTCTGTGTACACACACACAGCAACTCTACAGACACACACAGCAGCTCAACACACACAAACTGCTGCTACACAAACACACACACAGGCACCACACACAAACACAGCACCTCCTCTACACGCACAACACAGAACCTCTACACACACAACACAGCAGCTCTACACACACAACACAGCAGCTCTACAAACACAACATAGCAGCTCTACACACAAACTCTGCTGCTACACACACATGCTACACCCATCAACACTGCTGATGACACACACACACACACACACACAAACTGCTGCTACACATACAACAGCACAACACACACACACACACTGCAGCCACAATCAAAAATGCAGCCACTTACTAAACTTTGCACTCTCCCCCCCCCCACCTCCACACAACACAGCACCTCTACACACACACACAACACTGCACCTCTACACACAACATACACACACAACACTGCACCTCTATACACAGCACCTCTACACACACACACAAACTGCTGCTACACACACGCTACACCCATAAACACTGCTGCTGACACTGACACACACACACACACACACACACACACACACACACACACACACACACTGGAGCTCTATACACACACACAGCACCTCTACACAGATATACAACACAACAGCACAGCACACACACACACACTGCTACTGACACACACACACAAACTGCAACCACAAACTAACTGCAGACAGCCACTTGGTTATTTGCAGACCCCCCAATTGAGCCGAATCTGCTCAGAAAATCTCAGTCAGCTTGGGAGGGGGAGGAGTCAACCCATGGCTGATACTTCCTGACCAATCCCCTGCCCTGTCTCAGCTATTCTGAAAGCTAATTGGCTGGAAATAAACACATTAAAAACTGCACTTTGCAAGCTGCTAAAATTCCGGGCATTACCGATTGGATAAGAGAGCTGGGTTTTCAATAATGCCCGGAATTTTACTGCTTTAGCCTATAATGTCAATTAACAAAATGATAGTACACGTATAACCAGCCTCACACTGATGACTCAAAATGTGGAAACAGCTATCTGCGAGTAGCGTTACTGGCAATGCACTTCTTTAACCCAGCCTTGGTGAAAACCTGTGTAATGCGGCAGGCATATGTTTATAGGGATCCATGTTATAATGGATTTGAAGCAAAATCTGACACTGTGTGCTCATTTGCATATAATTTCCCAGAATACCTGGACGCAGTGGAAGCATTGTATGCTAAGCGATGATGGGGGAAAAGCAGGGTTACAGACCTGTCTGGGACATGTTAATGTGCTCACAAGTGCTATTTAAACTAAAAACTTTGACTCTACTAAGATCTCAGTACAATGACAGTCTACTATTAGAGCAGACCAAACTGCCGCCAGCACTCTTCCGCCACACACGCTCTGACGCCATATTTAAATGGCAATGTCCTGACGCGCACTCCTGCACCACCACAAGCTCCGTCCGTCAAGCTCCGTGTGTTACATTTAAAGATGACGCATCAAAGCTGGCGGCGCAAGAACATGTAGCGGTTCCGCGCTGGACATTGGTTGTCATGGCTCGATGGAGCGGGCGGTGCAGGAGCTTTCGAAGCTGGAGCGAGCGTTGCTTGTCGGACGGAGTTTTTGGCGCGACATTGACATTTAAACATGGCGTCGAAGCGCGCAATGAAAAGCGTACACAGTGAGGTGCCCTGCGCCCAGGTGTCCCGCCGGCGAAGAGCATCGACTGCAGTCTGGTCATGACAAATCGTCCGCGGCCAAATGTCCCAAACCCTATTATAAATTAACAACTCAGAATGTAGCTAGCAGGGGACTTTCATGGAAATGGAACTGTATTCTTCCTGGGCTTTGTATGCGAATGTTTAGTATCTGTTAATGCAGTAGACGGCCTCAGTTATTGCAGAATACTCAAACTTGTAATGACTAAAAATGAATTGGTATTTTAACTAAGGTAATATATAAAGTGCATATTAGTGAATGCACCAAAAAGTGCTCAAATGCACCTCATGTAATGAGCCAGCATACACATAAGCAAATATGCAAGTGTTCTAGTATGCCAGGGACAGCAATTAAATACTAGCGCAAAAAAGATACGGGTCTCTTTTCACAAACGGCAAGAGACAGGAATACCCAGTTGCGTGCACTCACAGATTTGCCTGGGTGGCAAGAAGATCGATAGTTGATGAGGGTATGTACAGTACAGATACTAGTGTGATGCTGAATAGCCGATTAAGTCATACCCCCTAGACAAACAGATGTGAATCTGACAAATAAAAACCTAAACTTTATTGGTATAAACAAAATAAAGTAATTGGGGCAAATACAATTTCACCATACAATTGATGATAAAAACCACCTCAAACTAGCAGGGTAATTCAAATGGTCATAGATGAACGGGCAGACAATTTGAATAGTTGTCTGTGTGGAAGTAGAGCCTCCTGGATGGATTGTGGATATGGGTGGTTTATTCCTCGTTAGGCTATGAACCAAGGCCTGTTGGGTGGGTTAGGAAGTTGGAAGTTCTGAACTCAGATAGTGCTGCCTAGCTGCCAGGATCTTTTGGGTTAAAGCTGCAGTTCAAGCAAAATCCTGCATGTGTGTTTTTTAAATAAATCAATTCTGCACTATGAGAAAATACTTGTAGCATTTAAAAAAAAAAAAAAAAAAAAAACTTTGAAACACAATTTTTAATGTATTCTAATGTAACGAGCATTTTTGTTCCTATAGCAACCCTTTACAAAGGCACAACCTCTTCCTTTACTGTAACAGGCTCTGGCACACCATTTTTTTTTTTAGCCCTGCCCTCTCTCTAGCAGTGCACAAACTCAATTGTATCTAATGACTGCCTGGTCACAGGATCTTCCCCACAGAACTTTGTCAGTGCAGCAGGATAAATGGATCAGAGATACAGAATAGCACAGATAGGTGAATTAAACCTTATGCCAGTATTTATTCGATTGCACGTGTATATATGTTAAATATTAACAACTAATTTGATATCAAATGTGTTATGGGTCAATAAACACCTATTTTTGCATGTATTTTTCTATTGCAGACAATTAGTCATTCTGGTCTTTTCGTTAAACATCCCCACCCCACCCACACACACACACACCACACACACACACACACACACACACACACACACACCACGTCCCACTGAATAAATACCGAAGAACTAGTTAACCCGCCGGTACAGAAATTTGCCAAGATCAATCCAGAGGAACTGATCGATCAGCAGTTCTGCTAACCTCTTACAACATGGTAAGTTTTGATTGCCAACGATGCAAACTATTGAAGTGCCTTCTTGAATCTGCTCTTCTTTAATCCCTATCCCAAATCCCCCCCCCGCTTCCCCTCCTCTCTTCAGCCTCTCTCCTCCTCCATCTCGTCCCTTCCCTTCCTCTCCGTCCCTTCCACTGTCTCCGCTCCCCCCTTCTTTCTCCCCCGTACCTCACAGATACATATACACGTCCCCTCCCCTTCACAGCTCTGACGTCACTCTCCCCCCCTGTTCACAGCTCTGTGCTTCCCCCCATCTCCCCAGTCTCACATCTCCGACTCGTTACCTACCAAACCCCGCCCCCCGCCCCTTCAGCACACTTGGGAGTGCCCCTGTTTGTTTGGCAGCCTAGTCGACTGAGGAGGGAAGTGGCGCAGCTGTGTGTGCGGGCGTGTAGTGTGTTCGGCTCCAGGTGATGTGTGTGTGTCAGTCTTGTGTGCTGTGTCTGTCACAGTGTTTGTTGTCATAGTGTGGTGTATGTCGTGATGTGTGTATGTGTCTGTGTGTTGTTTGCATCTCATGTATTTGGTGTGATTCGTGTGTGGGTGTGTGGTCACGTGTAGTTTGTGTGTGTGTTGTACTGTGATGTGTGTTGTCAGTAGTGTGTGTGTGTTGTAGTCCGGTGTTGTGTTGTCGATCGTGTCGTGTTATGTCATTCGCTGCTGGTGTGTGTGTGGTGTGTCGCTGTGTGTGTGTGGTGTGTTGGTAACAGTCAGGTGTGTTCGTTGGTGTGATCCGTCATTCATTGTGTGTGTTGTTTGTTTGTGGTGTGTGTATGTAGTTGTGTGTGTGTTTCATGTTGTTGGTTGGGGTTTGTCAGTTTTGCGTGTGTATGTGTCAGTCCATTGATGTGTGTGTGTGATGTCAGTGTCAGTGTGTGTGTGTGGTGCATGTTCACAGGCTGCCTACCGAGCCTGTGTGTGTAGTCAGTCAGCTGTGTTGGGTGTGTTCCCTGTGCGTGTTATGTCACTCAGTGTGTGTGTGTGTATGTCCGTGTGTAGTGTGTCGTGTGTGTGGGTGGTGTGTACTGTCCACAGTGTGTGTGTGTGTGTGTGTAATGCGTTCAACTCAGTCGTGTCTTGTGTTTGTATGTCAGTGTGTGTCGTGTGTGTGTGTGTGTAGTGTGTGGTTTGTGTGTGTGTGTCGTGTGTGTGTGTGTGTCTGGTGTGACTGTGTTTGTGTGGTGGTTCCTGTGGTGTGTATGTTGTGTGTTGTTGTGCTTGTGTGTGTGCTGTGTCTGTATGTCAGTATCGTGCTGTGAGCTGTGGGTGTGTTTTATTTTACACGTCTCATGTGTGTGTTCTGGACGTGTGTGGTGTGTGATGGTGCTGTGTGTGTGTGTGTGTCATGTGTGTGTGCTGGTGTTCGTCGTGTGTGGTTGCTGTGTGTGTGGTGTCGTGGTTTGTGTCCCTGTGTGCTCGTGTTCTGCTCCATGTGTGTGTCTTTCTGTGTCAGTTGTGCTGTCGTAATGTCTGTGTGCTCGTGTCTCGGTGTATGTCTTGTTGGCAAGTGTGTGTGTGTATGTCATGTGTCATGTGTTGTTTGTGTCAGCTGGTGTGTCATTGTGTTGTCGTGTTGCTGTGGTCAGTGTGTGAAGTCATGTGCGATACTAGTGTGTCAGTTCAGTCATCGTGTATTCAGCGCCCCTCTCAGTTCTGTGGCAGTCTTACAGATCAGTGCGTTCAGTTCCGTCAGTGGTGGTCAGAGTCATGTTCAGTCAGTCGTGTGCAGTCATGTGTCGTCAGTGTGTCCAGTAGCTCATTCAGTGTTGCCAGTCAGATCAGTCAGTGGTTGCAGTCTTTGCCGGAGGTGCTCATTTCATGTTGTCCATGTGTCAGTATGTGTCGTTTCATGCAGATCCAGTGTATCAGGTCGTCAGGTCCAGTCAGTGTCAGTTCGGTCAGAGTCCAGTTGTCAGTAGCAGTCATGTGTGTATCAGTCAGTCAGGTAGTCTAGTGTGTCAGTCATGATGTCAGTGTGCTCGTGTGTCATCAGTGTTGCATTGTCTTGTGTCAGTTCAACAGTCAGTGGCATGTCATCAGTATGTGTCTGTCAGTTGTGTCCAGCCGTCCAGTCAGTGTCATAGGTAGTGTGTCATCTAAAGTCAGTTCATCCAAGTCCCTGTGTCAGTCAGTAGTCACAGTGTGTCCCTCACCCCCCCAGTCAGTCATATGTGTTCCTTCAGTCCAGTCAGGTTGTCTCCAGTCAGTCAGATCCAGTGGCAGTCCAGTCCAGTGTCCGGTCAGTCAGTCGTCAGTGTGTCAGTCAGCTCCAGTCAGTGTGTCAGTCATATCATGTTCGTCAGGTATCGTGGCAGTCAGTCGGACTTGTCAGTCAGTCTCAGCAGTTGTGTAGTCGTAGTCAGTGTGTCAGTCAGTGTGTCAGTCAGTGTGTCAGTCGAGTTCGTGTCAGTCAGTCATTCTGTGTCCAGGCTGATCATGTGTGCAGTCGTGGCTCAGTCCAGTGTGTCAGTGTGTCAGTCAGTCAGTCGTGTGTGTCAGTCAGCTCAGGGCAGTGTGCAGTCAGTCAGTCAGTCATGTGTCAGTCGCACTCAGTCAGTGTGTCAGTCCACGTCAGTCAGTGTCGTCAGTCAGTGTGTTCAGTCAGTCCAGTCATGTGTCAGTCAGATGCCCAGTGTGCCCAGTCAGTCAGTCGTGCTGTGCAGCTGGTCAGTCTGTGTCAGTCAGTTCAGTGTGTCAGTCAGCTCAGTCATTGCGTGTCGCTCACGGTCAGTGCTCGTTCAGTTTCAGTGTCGTCAGTCCAGAGCCCGCCTGTCAGTCAGTCAGTCAGTGTTTCAGTCCCAGTGCGCATGCGTGTCAGTGTGTCAGTCAGTCAGTCGTCAGTGGTCAGTCAGTCGTCGTCGTCCGTCAGGGCCAGGGTCCAGCTGTGTTCCAGTCATATCAGCCTCAAGGTGTCAGGCAGTCATGCTTGTCAGTCAGCTCATGTGTCAGCTCGTCAGTGTGTCCGTCATCATCGTGTCAGTCAGTCAGTGTGTCATCAGAAAAATCAGTGTGTCAGTCAGTCAGTTTCAGTGTGTGTGTATGGTGGGTCAGTGTGTGTAATGTGTGTCAGTGTGTGTTTGTGTCTGGTGCTCGTGTTGCGTGTGCTGTGTCGTGTTGTGTTCAATGATGTGTGCTGTACTGTTTCTGTGTGCTGGTGTGTAGTGTGTCTGTCGTGTGTTTCAGTGTGTGTGTCATTGTGTGGTCTTCCAGTGTGTGCTGTGTCAGTCTGGGTGTGTTTGCGTGTGTGTGTGGACGAGTCGTCTTCAGCCCTCCAGATCTGTGTGTGTGTGTCGTGTTCAGTAATGTGCTGTCAGTCAGTGTGTGTGTGTGTCACTCAGTGTGTGGTGTGGTCGGGATGTGTGTGTCAATCAGTGTGTGTGTGTGGTGTCAGTGTGTGTGTCGTCAGTGTGGTGTGTTGGTGTGTGTCAAGTGTGTGTGTCCAGTGTGTATGGGTGTAGTGCAGCACTGCGTGCCGCCGCCAGTCACTGCTTGGGATGTGTCAGTCACTGCGCTGTGGGTCAGTCACCTGCTTGCGTGTCAGTCCACTGCGTGGGGCGGGGGGACGCTGTCTCATCATCTGCGTGCGTGTCACCTCACTCACTCTGCGTGCGTGTCAGTCATTGCGTCTATGTCACTGCGTCACTGCGTCTGTGTCTTGGGGTGGTCGGGGGAAAAATGGCGCTTGGAGGGGGTCGGGGGACAAGAAGGGCGAGCTGGAGGGGGGGGGGAACATAACACTGCAGCTTGTGGGGGGGGGACAAAAACACCCTAGCGAGAGGGGGCCAAAAACGAGCTTGAAGGGGCGACCAAAACGGAATCTGAGGCCACGAGCGGAGGGGACAAAAAACGGGCCTGGAGGGGGGGACAAAATATGGAGCTGGAAAGGGGGGCAGAAAGGCGGTGGGGGGGGACAAAAACGGCTGGATGGGACTGGAGACAAAAGGAGTGGCAGGGAAGGTACACAAACTGAGTGGTCGGGGACGGACAAAATGATGGTGTGGTACGGACGAGATCACAAAAACGGATGCACTGTCGGGGACGGCACGTGACAAAAACATAGCTGTGGGGCGGAACAAAAACTGAGCTGTGGGGCACAGCGGGGGGGTAGACAAAACAGTAGCGGTGGGGGGAACGGATATGAGAGAAAACGGAGCTGGGGGGGGAAGGAACAACAACGGAGCTGTGTGGTTGGGGGAAAAAACGCAAGAGCTTGTGGTGCTGGTGGAACAAAACGAGCCTTGTGGGGCGGAAAAAAAACAGAGCTGTGGGGGGGGACACAAAAAACCGAAATACCATCAACGGACACAAAAAATCCTCTCCCCCCCCCCCCCACAGCAACATCCGCCACCAGCAGGGAGCATCTCCTCCCCTCAGCTCAGGCGGCAGCAGCGTGCAGGAAGCACCGGAAGTGCCTAGAGCGCGCGCTCCGAGGAGGGAGGAGACCGGAGAGGGGAGAATCCGCCAGGGGCCGCAGTGAGTGCCGGTCGGGCCGGGGTTTGGGACACCTGCGCTAGTGTGTTATTACGGTAATGTTGGCGCGCAAAGTTGTAAAAAAAATAGTTTGTAGTTGAGAAAGGATTGTGAAGGAATGAAATGGTGGTGGTAAAGAATTTAATTTTTTATTATGTTAAGGGGCAACATTTGTAAATTAGTGGAAGGTGAACGTGGCAAACCGGGACATGTTCTGAACGTGAAGGTGGCAATGAAGAGTGCGTGCGCGGGAAGGGTGAAATGTAGTGGTTTAAAATTTTTATTAGGTGAAGGGGCAAATGTGTAAATGTGAAGAATAACATAAACAGTGTGTGTGTAGGTGGCGTTTGAATTAGGTGAAGGGCCAATGTGAAGTGAAGGCATAGGCTGGCGGCCATTTTGAAATGGGAATTACAGTATGTGAAGCGGGAAGGTAGTTGAAGGCGGACATTTTGTGGATGGTGATATTTTTATTATGAGACGTGCGTAGCTGTAAAGATTGTGAATGCGAATTTTTTTATGCAGCGTGCGTAGGACGGAGTTGTGGTGTGGAGGGCGTTGATTACAGCGGGGCTATGGTATGCATTTTTCAAAGTGAAGGGATAGGCCGGGCGGCCATGTGTGCGGAGCTTTTCTAAGTTAAGGGAGAGTGCAGGCTATGGCGGCCGTGTGTGCTATGCATTTTTATTACGTGAAGAACCAAGCTCCGCGGCTAACTGCATGGCTAAGTGAAGGGAGAGTGCAGGCAGAGGGAGTGTGTCCGGCGGCAGTGTGTGCGGGCCGGGCGGGCGTGTGTGCGGAGGTGAAGAGGACGGAGGTGTGGTGTGGAGGGCGTTGGTTACAGCGGGGCGACGGTATACATTTTTTAAAGTGAAGGGAGAGCCCGGAAGGGCGTGTGTGCGGAGCTTTTCTAAGTGAAGGGAGAGTGCAGGCAGAGGGAGTGTTGCAATGGCGGCCGTTTTTATTAGGTGAAGAAGCCAGCTGCGCAGCTAAGTGAATGGAGAGTGCAGCCAGAGGGAGTGTGGAGCAGACAGGAAGGTTAAATATTATACATGGGTGATAGGCTCACGTGTGAGTGTGTGTGTAGACAGGGTTGGCAGTGTGAGAGGATTAAACCTACCAAGGACTTCGCAAGGGTTCTCTGGGGGTATGGTGTGTCAGTGTGAGTGTGTGACAGTGAAGTAGGTGTGTGTCAGTGATGTCACTGTACCTTTTGGCCAATGAGAGTCGTGTGGGAGGCTGACTATGGGCGGGCGGACACAGGGACCAATGTCTGTGTGTGTGTATGTGTGTGTCACAGTGGAGCGTACCTCTTGGCCAATGAGAGTCGGGGGGGGGGGGGGGGCGGACCCACGGACCAATCAAATTCACCACATCTACTAACAATCTCACAATTTTCAATTATATAGATATATATAATATATTTCCTCTGTTTCCCTCCCCAAAATATATTTTTTCGTGGTTAAAATCGCTCTAAAATAATACAAGCTGGTTAGCAGATTTAAGCAAAAGTAGCATCTAAGGAAAACAGGGCTAATTTCACTAAATAGTGTATCAGTATAGCAGTGTTAACATTGAAATTTAAGACTTGGGTTGCAGAGTTATTTTTTAGAATTATAAAACATACAGAACACCTACAAGCTCATATTGAACCCCCAAAATACCCACAACATATATATAAGCATATAAGTTTCACAGAGGAGTGCTACTGAGCATGGCGATATATATATTTAAAACCAAAGAAATAACATAAAACACAGACAAAGCTCAGTGCACATCCAGAAAAACTTATATACGGTACAGTGCCTAAAAATACATGTATAAATAACTAATAAATAAAATGGTCTTTTAGTTTAACATTTTGGCCAAATTGTTGTAAGCCCTTGAGCCAACTGCACGGCAGACCACGTTTCAAGGGTTCCTAACAGTAATATATATTCTTAATAACCTGTGCATTGCCAGGAAGAATGATTTATAATAAATCTGTCAATATTAGTTGCAAAAGTTCTAAGTCTGATTGAAGCTTTTATTAACCTGTACATTACCAGGAAAAGCACACTGTAATAGATTTGTCACAATCACACTGTAAGCAGGCAAGTTCCCCTGAGAGTGGGAGATGTTTATACATGTATATTTAGGCACTGTACCGTATATAAGTTTTTCTGGATGTGCACTGAGCTTTGTCTGTGTTTTATGTTATGTCTTTGGTTTTAATTATTTTTTAGAATGGCTGCTTTATTCACGATTATTTATTCATGAATGAGTAGCAATATTCATCTCATGTGCATACACACAAAATGCGCTAACTCAGCGTTACAAATAAGTGATAACCCACAGAAATGAGCTTTAATTAGAGATGTAATTGTGATGGGGTGGTGAAAAACCCTATGGTGAAAAAATGATATGCCAGAAGTCTACCTACAAAACTTTGGCAGAAAATTATTTAACACCCTACAAATAAAAACACAAAAAGCCAAATATACATGTGCAAATACTAAGCTACCCCTTAGTAGTGTGTTTTTCAACCAGTGTTCCCCCTGTATCCCCAAAGGGTTCCCTGAAATGTTCTGGTCATTTGAAAATTGTATCAAATACAGAAGAATTTACAATGCATCTGATCACAGATGCGTTTTTAGAGATGGTTGGGGGTTCCTAAGAATTTAACTTGGGATTCCTTACCCGAAAAAAAGGTTGGAAAACACTGACTTAGTAGCTGGGCTCTTGGGTTACTTTATAAAAATGTTTTACCAGGAAGTAAGAACAAATAGGAGGATCCAGGGCACTACGGGGTTTGTACAAAATAACACTAGTGTGCCTAGAATAAATTTCTTTTCTTCTCTACAAACCCGTAGTGCCCTGGATCCTCCTATTTGTTCATACATCTTCAAATTACACAAGACAGGTTTTTTCCCTGAACCACGGAGCACCGGTACCTCATATTGCAAGTATATTGCTTTATTATACACTTTTAGGTGTACTAGACATAACCCTCTTGTTTGATCTTACCAGGAAGTAATACATTGAGAGTTGCCTCTCATTTTCAAGTATGTCCTGGGCACAGTTAGGATGACAAATACAGGTGCAGCGGCCATTATTTTAAGAAATCACGGCACCGTTTTCGTGTGCGCTGCTGTACACCACGGGGCATGAACGCGGCCAATCTCCCCAGGCACACGCGTTTATCGCGGTTGCTTTGTTTGAATTTCATGGATTGTGTGCAATTAAATGCAATGAAATGAATGAATTGTAATGGTGTACAGTACTGTGGTACTGTGTACTGTGTCAATTTCAGGTGTTTAAAAGCCACAACACTAAAATGCCATTTTATGCACTCGAGTCTTAAGGCGGTACGGTAACCATTAAGTATACTAAGGTTTAATATACAGTACTAATAAGAATACATATTAACAATGTTAAACTTATCACCTATTCCAGGTTGGTTAGTCTCTTCTTGCAAATGTCTATTTTGGTCATTATATAGATCAACCTGCGTTAGATGCTAAAAATTGGCGACACGTTTTGGCAGTTCTCTGGTATCAGAGTTTAGTAAATAGCATGTAAACAAATTACTTGGCATGAGTCGTTAATTTGCATATGACCTGATAAAAATATTGGCAACATAGCACCATGGTAAAAAGACGTCACTATTTTACCGCTAGCAATATGGCTTTAATTGAAACTTTGCTAAAGCTAATTGTCAATGCGATTTTATTTATTTTTTCATTTATCGACCTTTAGCTAATCTTGTCCAAAGATCTACAACAGTGATCTGAAGGGGAAAAAGTCATAACCTTAATACTCAAAAACGAGTACCGGTACTTGGATTTTTTGTTACCATTTCCCACAAAAAAAACCTAAATCAACTAATAGGATAGCTCAATCATCTTGACCGGATAGACTTGCTATCTCTTGTGATTGCATCTTAATTACTTAATCATAGATTACTATATTCAAAACGACACCTTTAATTATACCGTATATTGATTTGCAAACAAACAATCTCATTAACAAGCTCTTTTCTATTTATTTATTTTTTTGAATCAAGATTAGGAAATGTTTGGGCTGAAAAACTCATCCAATCAATATTCTCAATGATCTTCGTTCTCGGACTTTAAGTGAAAATGTCCCACATCATGACTGATAAACTAAACAACTATATAGAGCATTATAAAGCATATGGGATCTATGTATCAATGCAATTTGAGCAAATCAGGGGCATTTTCACCCTGCACCTGTGTATCAAAGCATTTGACTCCAATTTTGCTCCGTTTGCCCTAGCTGAAACGGTTCTTATATACTGTATGCCACAGCTCTGCTCTATCAAAAAAAAAGGGGAGCAGTGCATTTAAAACACTTTTCTCTACGTCTATACATGGATCCCTAAATATTGAGAAAACTTATAACACACAACAGGAAGCTTTTGAGGCTTCAGATTTTTTTAAACATCCAGGATTAATAATACAATAATGTTATAATAACATTATAATATATAATTCATATATATATATATATATATATATATATATATATATATATATATATAAATGTAAATACAACTGTATTCTCATCTGCATGTCTTAGGCAGGTCTGCAACCCCGCCTTTATATATAATATATATATATATATATATATAAAAAAAACATCACAGCTTGCACTCAATGTACTGGTTAATATAGACAGGTGCTAGTCTCAAATAATAGAAAAACAACATTACCATTCTCTCGTCCGGTAAAGAAAGACTGCACTCGGTTCAGTAATCATGAAAAAACTGTATTGGGCATCTGAATAGAAAAGATAAGTCACCCAATCTGACGTTTCAGTCCTGGAATAGGACCTTTCTCAAGGTCTTTTTTAAACATCCAGGATTAATAATACAATAATGTTATAATAAAATTATAATATTATAATTGATATATATATATATATTATATAAGATATATATATATACTACTAATATATATTTATAGATATATATATTATATGTATAGATATATTATTCATATCTTTGGATTTTTGTTCCATTTTTGTTGTAGAGGCTTCATACAGTATGAAGCCCTGCCCATTTAGCATTGACATTTTCCAGGCGTTTCATACAATCTGTTGTGGAAGTGAAGCTTGCCTTCTGGACCCCAATGTCGTGGGTACTTTTGTGAGATAAACAAACTTGTCCTTCTGCCGTATGAAATTCTATTCCCAGGAATTACATGATTGTGTTGGAACAAATTGTCTTGTTTGTTTACAATCCAGCCATGACGTCATAGGAAGGAAATTACTACCTCGCTGTCTTGTAGTATTCGCCCTTTCCTTTGCGATTTTACCCATAGATCGTCCAAATCAAGGTATGTTTCTATGCCCATCTTCCTTAATTTCGTTATCAATGGTGCCAACACTGTTGTGAATGTTCTCGGCGATGTTGTTAGGCCAAATGGAAGAGACGTATATTGGTAATATTCCCGATTTACTGAAAATCTAAGGAACTTTTGATGTTTCCTCGATACTGGAATGTACAAGTAGGCGTCTTTTAGATCTATTGATCTCATCCAAATCATAGGGTTTTACTCCCTAAATAATGGTATTTAGTGATACTGTTTTAAAAACGTTCTTATTTGCAAGTAGGTATTCTGTTATTTTAGGTCTAGAACTGCTCTTAATCCGCCTGTCTTTTTTACGCCTCCCGCCACGCAAATATTTTTTCTCAAATAAACTATTTTTCTCTCCTCGAGGCACCCTTCTTATACCCTTTCTTGCAGTAAGTCTTTCAGAATGACACTCACTTCCTTTGTCTCTACTTTTGTCCGAGGACATGTTGATGCTTAGGTGTATCCTTAGAAATGGATCTGAAATACCCACCTGTCTTCAGGCAATCAAGTTGAAGCAGCCCTGAATCGGATTAATCTTCTTCCAACTGGAGACCGTTCACATTTTTTTATTATTATTATTCATTTACTTTTTTTTACATTTATTTTTATTATCAGGATGACCCTATTCTGCTTGTACAATAAATCACTTAATGGATTGGAAAACACCTCGTCTTTCTTTGAGTTCTAATGGAGAGAAGGGAAGCAGGAACATGGTCTTATGCATACAAATTTATTGTGCCAAAAGATCCAACGTTTCAGCAGTATACAGCTGCCTTTTTTTGCATAAAACCGTGTGCCTGCTTCCCTTCTCTCCATTGGTATACCTTGGGATGTCTGGACCTGCCTGGACTGCTAAGTACCCCCCTCCAGCACCATATTTCTGAGTGCGTGTACTTCTCTCCCTTTCTTTGGGTTCTCCCAAATAATGTACAGTATCTGCTCTCTGATTTACTTTATAATCCTCTAATTCCAATGTTTCCCTCGTTGCTTTTATTAGAGGTTCCACCAGTTATAGATTGAATTCTGATTCTTCTGGCGAGGACTCCCTCACTTTATCCAAACTGGTTTGAGATCTTGATTTCTTTTGTGTTACTGTAGTTCAAATCGCTTGTTGTGCTGCTGACAACACTAAAATTACTGTATCTTTCATCCATGCCAGAAAACTATTAATCTGTACATTTGGATGCCCTGCTACTGTTGCTTGAAGACAATCTTCACAGAGTCTCTTGGTTTCTACTACAGATTTATCACATGCCACACCCAATTTAGGTGTTTTTTTTTGTTTTGTTAAACATAACTTTCTAATGCAGAGACTCTATTGCCACTTTTAAAATTCCCTCTTCTGGCTGTATCACAGAGGAACCATGGTGACAGAAAACATGCATTTAGTCCTGCCTAATCAACACTCTTTAGTTATCTCCTCTAAACTAAGGACTCACCCCATTTTAGGAAAAAACCTTTGCTTGCAGCAGCCTCCATGCTGATTTCTGCAATCCTTCCAGCTTCTTGCAGCAGATTTGCTTTCCTTTCTGCACAGCATTCCATATTGCAGAGTACATACTTTTTCTAAGGCTGTCGCCTCTTTCCCGTCATTGTCAGTTTGTTCGGAGCGCTGAAGGCATTTCTGCACAGCCGTGCTTGTGCATGTGGGGAGCGCGCGCTATTCAACCACATAGCATGCCATGCAATAAAAGGCATGTTCCCACATCAGCTCTGATTCCACTGCATACTGAGATGCATCCGCGGTCTGCCCGGTTGCATTGGGCCTCCGAACCGCAACCATCCACTTTGCTATATGTAGGAGCTGCAGGAGGAGAGGGACTGACAATCCCCTGGAATAAACTGCACCAGCTGCAGTCTGGTGAGTCCTTTACAAAATAATAGACACTACTCCTAGCTATAGGACAGGAAAAAGACTCTCTGCAGGTAGTAGGAGGGGGGCTTTTTTGGGGACTAACTGCAAGAACTCAATTTCCTGTCCTACTCAAGCTAGGGGTGGGCTTAACCCTACATTGCCCACTGCCATGGGGGAAAAGGAAAATAATGCTTTTGAACACTTCCAAAAACAATTTAATCATGCAGATGAACCAGGCATTATTATTACCGTTATGGCACCATATTGCGCCACTGCTGGCATGAGCATTCACACAGAATTTCTTGTGATTTCATCCAAATAAATGGAGCCGCGGCTAACATTACCATGCGATAATGGGAGTAATTAGGCCGGCTACATCTGTACTGTAGCTCAATTTATATATAGCACAGAGCTTAGCATTTTGGTGAAGTTAATACAGATGTAGCAGACATTAATGATGAAGGGCCACCAAAAGGTCAGTGACTGAGCCACCTGTGCTGAAGTAGGAATATCCTGAAAACCTGACCTGTTAGTGGCCCTTGAAGGCTGGAGTCACACACTCATGCATTAGTACTTAAAATAAAATGTAGCGGAATGATGGGGGTTGTATCCTGTTGACAACTATACATATCCCAACCACAGTCAGCTTTTACGTGAACACATTGCCATACTAAAAAAAAAGTTCAGTCTTTAGTGTAATGTCATGCAACGTAATGTCTTTAACACTGTAATTCACTAAAAGACCAACATTAAGCATAATATTGTGGTGTGAAATGCAGGCATCGGTTTGACATACAACATGTTACATAGTTACATAGTAGATGAGGCTGAAAAAAGACGTACGGCCATCAAGTTCAACCTATGCTAAATTTAGACAACAGATACTTTATCATATACTGTATCTATACTTACTTATTTATCCAGAGGAAGGCAAAAAAAAAAAAAACCCCAGTGACATATCATCCAATGATATCTCATAAGGGGAAAAATAAATTTCTTCCTGACTCCAAGAATTGGCAATCGGATGAATCCCTGGATCAACATTCTTCCCATGTATACTTATTTGGTATATCCCTGTATACCTTTCCCATCTAAAAAGATGTACAACCTTTTTTTGAACAAATTTATGGTATCTGCCATGGCTGTATGGCTTCCCACAAGTACAGTAAAAGCCCAACAAAGTTGTATTTTATCCTGGCCAAAATAATATGTAAATGGTAGAATGTGCAAATGCCACTAATGCCCACTTAATACAAAGATAATAGAAACACTGACTATATACATTAAAGACACCTTCAAAAAGAAGTTTGATCATGAATAGGGCATATGTAACTGCCACTATGTTTTAATAATCTCATATTCTGAAAAATCAATGGAGCATTTGGACATTACACTTTGTCAAAACCTGGTATGGCTTTGGCACTTCTAGCTAAGCTGTTAAATAAATTAACCACATATTGAAATATTACCCATTCATTCCTTGCCCAAAGTGGGTAAATAAAAGTTGCTGTCTATTTATTCTACAAGAAAACTTCCCTTGTTCTAGACACTTACATATATTATTGATATATGCATTTGTCTCTGCATAGCACGATTTGTGCATTCAGTACTGGATTCCATACCCTTGAGTGTATTAACAGCAGAGCTACAAAAACACATTCTAGTGATATACATATTTGCAATGAATAATGAAAAGGATTTCACAGATGTGTATACTTGTTTAAAATGCATGATTTACAATAAATTACATAAAACTAAACACTACACTAGCTTTTAATATTACTTTTATATTGCAAATAAAGAAATACAAATTTGTATTCGATTTCGTGGGACAGCATTTTGCATGAAGTGATGAATAATTACTGTACACTCATACAGTATTTTAGATGGCATTATATATGCCTTAGAAACACAAATTAATTAGTGTTTTACCAGAGATATACTACCACCATACATTCTGTGATAAAAACAAAACTTGCATGCGTTAATATATCGGTGAATAAAAGGTCAAAGCATGTGGACTTAACATGTAGTGTGTGCGTATATAGATTTAATATCTTACAGATACCTATGAAATGTAGGGCTAAAAATGTGAATGTAAATAATTGCATTTTTTGGTCCCACATCTGGTTTCATTACACTAAAATGACGTAAACTATAAGATGTAGTACAATGGTCCTTAAAGGAGCAATCCAAGAAATATCCTATTGTTGTGTTTTTTCTTCTAAATCAGTTCTGTAGAATTAGACGATACTTAATGCCTTTTATTATTTTAAAATTCAACTCCTAATGATATTTTTAATGACTTAATATACGGAGCATCTTTTGAGTTCTATAGCGGGCTTTGGCACACTTCCATAGCAGTGCAAGAACTTTATAACACTTTCCTATTTGTGATAATTTATTGCCAGCTGTTTTGAGTTGTAAACTGTAACAATAGATAATGTTACCTTAGTAATCTAAGAATACATTGTAGCTGCTGAGTTACACTGACTGAAGAATTGATTTGAAACTGAAAGGCAGCAATTTAGTGAACCATGGGAAGCAGGATTTTGCTGATCAATCGGCAGCTTAGGTAACTATTTTCAATAAAAGGCAATTAAATGCTGCTTATATTAAAACAAAAGATTTTTTTTAAGCTGCTTGGATTGCCTCTTATTTAGCAAGTGTCCAAATCGTTAGCTGCGAGTTGATAAAACGAAGACATGAGCTCCCAAAGCTCATTATGGCCTCGCAACAATACTGATCTGGGCTAGAGAGAATCAAGCTACTCCTCCTCATGCATTCCTTTCCTGGCAAGATCGCGTTCTGCGCAGATCACCGCTAGATAAAACAGCAGGTACAGTACAGTATTTACTAAGCAATCTTCAACTAGATGGGCTGTAAGGCATTTTCAGTTGAATGGGTTGTAAGGTGTTTTCCAGCACTTTATAGTGTCTTATGGCAAAAGATTGCTTAGTAAATATGGTCCTGGTTACACAATCTCACCCCAAACCAACTTTTAGCTGAACATATTACATTTAACAGTTGTCAATCACCAACTGCAAGTACAACCCTATATTATTTACCCAGAAAACTGACTGAATTGTGATAACATTTTAGTTTTCAGGATTGTATCAGAAAGTCTACAGTGTTCATTACCTCTCCCATAATGTCCTGCTTGCCTCATCCTCAGTGTTTACTGTTTAATTTCACTGCCCTCATTTGGGTGAGATAATCAGACTGGAAATTCCATTTTATTGTATTTATTATGTGTTCTATCGCAGACATTAGGGTTTTATTTTTTACAGGGAACTTTGTTCATATACCTGTAGAAAGGCTAAAGGGTGTTCAGGAAGAGCACACAAGAATGTGGAAGAATGTTTTTACAAAAGATTAAAATGTATGCTTTTTTTATAAATAGAGAGCTTTGCACATGAACCCATCAACTTTAACGGAAAGCAAGGCAGAAAAGTCTGAAGTTAGCTTCAGACACGAGCCGGTACAGTATCAATGAGAAAAAGTCAGTACTGGTTTGTTTTTTGTCTTATTTAGCTTACTTTATTCTCGGCTATTCTAGTTCATTCCTATCCCAATACCTTCTCTAGCTTTTCTCATCTTCTGTAATCTCTTCTGAGCAATAGATTGACTGGCTGAAGGTGGGGCAGGTCATCACAATGAGCTTTGTCAGCTGCCTAGCCTTATCTTAAACCACCACTGTGATTTGCAGACCTCATCTGTTACTGGGAGGTTGCAAACAATAAAACCCAAAAAACATTAACCTCTTAAGCTCCAAAGTGGTTTTATGCTTTCCTCAGTCAGGACCGAAGGAATTCAAAACTGCATACAGCTAATGTGTTGATAACGTGCACTGGGTCTCAATGAAGTAACAACTGCAAATGAATGTGCAAGTTTCAATAGAAAGAGATTCCCCCTGCTTTGCATTATGGCGTTTTCTTTATACATAGTCACCAAAAGGGACAACAGATGTCTGAAATATAAAAGTTTAGTTGCTTTTTAAGTTTCAATTTATCATTTAGAAATCATGTAAGTCCTGTTTGCGTTTTTATTCTTTTTAAATATAGAGATTCCTCATATGCTAATCATTACTATAGTACGTGTCAAAATATTAAGCCACACGTTATGCATAAAATTAACAAAAAAAGAGCAGATTTAAATTGTGTAAGATTTGGCATTTAGATGTAGCATGAGAAAAATATGCATAATGCATCTATTCATATTTGTGTAAACGTATATAGTTTATACACACACATTAATTTGACTTAAAATGTTAAGCCCTACTGTATATGCTGTTGTATACATTTTTAACCATTTCTATGCGCAATAGTAAAGCGTCACAAACACAAGGGTTGTGTAACTGCTGAAACAGCTACTATTTGTTCCCATAAACAGAAGAGAAAGTTGTTCTCAGTGCTTCAGAAATGCTGCAAAAATGTAAATAATGTAATATTTACTGCATGTGACATTGAAAAAATAAACTTATGACCCACCTCCTTTTGAGCTTTTTAAGATACTTGTGTGAACTGATCCCAAACAGTAAGTAACACTTGGATGAATAATATAAATCTACTAATTATGTTTGAATGGCTGATGGGGAGTTGAAATAGACCCAAATTTGTGAATTAAGCGCCTTTCTTTATGAAAACTGCCTTTCATTGGTTCCATTGTCTACGTTTTCCCAGCTTAATTTCATTACATCCTTTGATGTCGCCTTTATCTATGAATAAAATTGAGTTTATTATTGATGAAGCATCAAGAATGTCTCCTGTTATTGTATTATCTGGTCTAACAACCCTGAAGAAACTGATTTTCTGTATTTGTGCTCAAATGTTTCCTTGGCAATTTTTCAGATTACAAGCAGCGTGTTCTTATACTCACTATGATCAGCAAATATTTTTTCCTGACAGTTAAGTGTAAAGAGCAGAAGTGACATGTCGTAAAATTTACAAATGTACTGAATACTGGTACAAAATATTTCTTCCTGGCTCAAGAGAACAGAGGGAAAAAATATGATATACAGTGTGAACTGTTTTAATGATGCAACACGTGTCCACGTTATAATATTTTGAAAGCACTTTGTCATACAACAGCTTCTATGACATTTGTAATGCTTACTGTAATGAGGAAACTTATTCAGTAGTGGTCTAGATCGTTTGGCCACAACCAAACCGCCACCAGTGCTCCGCTGCCACACGTCGCCACCGAGAGAACTCACCGCAGGTACGCCTCGCGCGATCGCCACGATGCCATCTTTAAAATGTCCCGCATCTTTCTGAGGACAAAGATGTCGCGTCGGGCGCACAGGACATCCCACCGCTCCCTCTTTAAATGTCCTCGGAGCGGCGCGGGACATTTAAAGATGGTCGTTGCGAGGTGACCCGGCTGCAAGTTCTCCAGGTGGCGATACGTGTGGCAGCAGCTTGGTCACAGCCAAGCGTCCCATTCAGAAGTGCATCAACAACTCACATACATTTTGCAAGCCTGTGCCAATCAAAAGCATTTAAATATTATAAGCGTGATGCTATTTAGGTTTACAAGTATATACAGTAGGGCCAGATTTACTACAATGTGCTAAATCAGGACACCTTATGTCCATTCACGTAAATGGGCTGTAAGCACAGCTTGGTAGACATGACTCATTACATTTCAGAGATTGAAGTCTGTAAGAAACTGTATGTGCAAATACTCATATTTTTGGGTCATAATGAAAGTTACAGAATGCAAATCGTATGCCAAGTTTTCAAGAATAGACATTACAACACATTAAAAGCGAAATGCTTAGAACATATAGAAACCAAGCTTTTGATCGGCCCAAAGTCTCCACCTTAGTAGCCTACAGTAGCAAAATAGCAGCCTGCCACCGAACAATGACTGGCCAAAAATGGTCACTTGCAGGCCAAGCCATCTTTCAACCTCCTATTCATGTCTGGCTAATGAAGCTCCAGGGAATGGGGTTTATGCAAGATCAGTCAAGACCCCTAATCATTCTCAGATGCCGACACAAAAAGTGCTTCTCCAATTCCTCTGAGGGTAAAACTGATGTGTCATGGGTAACATTTTAAAATTGTATGGGGACGGATACATCTTACTTGGCTCACTATGTGTTACCTTTGAAAAAGGCAGTAATTACCTGCATATTAATGTGTTGGGTGGACTAATGGCCTTATGGCTCTACCTACAGATGCAGCGGCTGTTATTCAAACACTTCACGTGTTGCATACCTCGGAATACCCATGTCATGACGCGTGATTTCTTCCAACAGTACCGCCCCTTCCCGCCTTAAGACACGAGTGCAGAAAATGGCATTTTAGTGTTAAACAGTGTTAAACACTGAAATTGACACAGTAGCACAGTACTGTAAACATTACAATTCATTCATTTCATTGCAAACAAAGAAATAGAATCCATGAAATTCAACCAAACCAACCGCGATAAACACGTGTGCCTGGGGCGTTTGGTGGCGTTAATGCCGCGTGGAGTACAGCAGAACACATGAAAACAGCTCTGTGATTTGTTCAAATAACAGCCGCTGCATCTGTAGGTAATTCTTCTGTGATTATTGAAATCAAAGAAAAAAAGTTGCCCGCAACGGGAAAAAGGGGAAATTACAAAAAGTGAAAGTAGATTGGATCAATTCTTTCTTTACCTATGTGGCAGAAGTTTTACAATTTGAGCAACATTGCAAAATAATCTGAAAGTAAAGATCCACATGACAAAATAGCAGTAGCTACAGTATTTGTTAGTTATGTAAATATATCAAATTACTCTTGGCAGCTAAGATAAATTGAGACCGTTACGTTTTTTATTATATCAACGATAAAAATAATATGTATTAATAATTTAGTTAATATATATTTAATCTCTACTTTTTTTTATTTTTAACCGTTTTCTCAGGCTTAAACCTAATGTTATCTGAGAGTGGCCAATTACAACAAATTATCCCAAATTCTAAATAAATCCTAAATTCTATGAATTTGCAAACAATTTTAATCATATAGATTGTCGATGTATGACAGAAGGTATGAGGGTTGCTAATTTCTGTCCCAGAGTCAGATGCTCGCCTCACCTTTATTATTTATCTCTATCCCAGGTAAGAACAATATCAAACCACAGTAAAAACTTCCTAATTGTATCTGCCATGATTCAGGCTGCAGATATTTTCTGCGTGTGTAATGTTTTTTCCTGTGATGAAATAGCCAAAGCTTTTCTAAACTGCCTTCAAAAACTCGAACTCCCTCATATTTGTGCATTTAATTAATCTTTCATTTTATAAACCATGGTATTTCTGATGGCTACGCACTGTTAATATTACCATCCATGTATAAGAAGACAGTATTACTAATTACAGTGTCAAAATATGTATTGGCTAAGTCAGGGGCGGCCAATCTGACTGGGAGTTGGAGTCAGAATTTACCAGTGTCATTGTCAAGGGACCCCAATAAAAAAAAATCAAAATGAATACTTATAAACACTGACAGAGTATAACTTGACCAGCTCAGTGTGGTTATGTGTTAAGTGTGTAGTGCCATCAGGTTATGCTCCGTGTCATTATATAGTACGGAGTATAACCTGAAGGCACTATACACTGACAAAGTATGTAGCAAGCAGCACTATACACTGACCCAGGGTATAACCTTACAGTACAAATTGGTGGAGGGCAAAGAGGGGGTGACATGAGGATCGCCAGGGGGAAGGCAGGAGGAGCGACATGGGGGGGCGGGGGAATGACAGGGGGGGGGGGGGGCCATTGGAGCAATAGGGGGGGGAGGCGCTCTGGCTTCCCCTCTCCCATGTCTCTACAGTATGGTTTGTCTGCAGTAGTTTTTTTCTTTTTCCCAACCCTTGCCTTAACCGTATTTACATTCTTACCATTTTGCAGACGTGATCTTGCATGAATCTTATGGAGAAGAAGTTGTTGGCGCAAACGGAGAACTTCAGCTTCCAGGACTCTTACTTTTGACTTCCAGTTGAAATCCTGGCTAGAAACAAGTTTGGCCAGCTGCTCAGTGTACTCTCTGCTACTTTTTCCTTTTGGTTTAGATCTGATAATCGCTATTGCCAGTGCTAGTTTTGAAGTCCTCTGATACCACGTTTGCATTTCCATTCTCTGCTCTCTTCTAGAAAAAAACGAACACAAGACAATGTCAGATGTCAACTTTTGTGCCAGGTCAATTTACATTATACATTTGAAATCTCATCATAAAGTGTACGAATGTTGCAGAACTTGTACTTTATCATTTCAGTGGTTCTTTCCTTTTTTCTTTAAATATAACCCATGATTACAATTCTGTATTGAAAACTACTAAAATGTTAAAAACCATATCTCAGCGCTGTAACCTTGAAAAAAAAAAAAAAGGTAACCTACTAAATCATGAGAACAGCCGATTTGCAGTTTTTTCAGTAGTACAGATATCACTGATGGCGACAAGGAAAGAGTGCACATAGGGTAAAAAAAACTAGAAACTATTATACTCAATATTCTGTGAAGCTATTTCCCAGCGCTGAAGAAGATCCATTTAAATAAATGGCACTAAAATTATCTCCAGCACAGGGAAGATGCTTCATAACAAATTGAATAAGGGCTTTAGAGATTACGAAACTAGGTAAAGTGTCTCCATTTCTCATGGAACTATACTGAGCAAAGAGAAATTGGCTCAACGTGGACATAAACTGCTTAGTTAGGAGGGGGTGGACATGACCAGTTCGGGACGAAGAGCACTCAGGCAGATGAGGTTGATTAAAGGGGGAATCCACCTATCTGCACAAGAATGGAGGAAGAAAATCATTGCTGCAGGGAAAGGACAGCAGGAAGGGAGAAAGCAGACAAGGAGGGAGACGGTGAAAAGTGTAGCTGCAGCTGGCAAGTAGCAAAGGGCTGGAGCGAGGAAGAGAGGCTGTGCCAGGTTTGGTGGGAGCAGAGGATCTGTCCCTTATGGATTAGATGGGAGGTGAAGGCCCTTCAGGAGGAGGTGGTAGAAGATTTGAAAGAGAACCGTCAGAGGAACACGGCTTTGTGTATCCCACAAGCTCTGAGAGTTGAGGTTTTTCTGGATAGAAGCCCTGGTGCTGGGCTTCACCAAACAGGTGGCTGACTAAGACGGGAGGACATACAGGTCCTGTCCAGTTAGCTAAAAAGGGGGGCACTAGGGGGAGAACGGGGGTATGCCAGGTTAGGGGAGTATGTATGACACTTATACATGTGTGGCAAATCCGTTAGGTATGGAGGGTATATTGATCTGATTACATTAAAGCCAGGGTATAACGAGGAGAGTAAGGTAGAGGGGAAGGAAGACAGGAAGGAGTTGGGATAAGAGCTTCTACAGTCGTTTGGGGATTGGTTGGAGGAATTGGTGATTTTGGCAAGCGTATTGTATTGTATGTCTTTATTTATATAGCGCCATTAATGTACATAGCGCTTCACAGTAGTAATACATGTGGTAATCAAATAAATAACAGATAATATAAATAACAGATCATGGGAATAAGTGCTTTAGACATAAACGTAACATTAAGGAAGAGGAGTCCCTGCCCCGAGGAGCTTACAGTCGAATTGGTAGGTAGGGAGAACGTACAGAGACAGAAGGAGGGAGTTCTGGTAAGTGCGTCTGCAGGGGGCCAAACTTTATGTATCATGTGTTCAGAATATTCACAGTGCTATTCATATGCTTCTTTAAGCAAGTGTGTCTTAAGGTGGGTCTTAAAGGTGGATAGAGAGGGTTCTAGTCGGGTACTGAGGGGAAGGGCATTCCAGAGGTGTGGGGCAGTCAGTGAAAAAGGTTTAAGGCGGGAGAGGGCTTTAGATACAAAGGGGGTAGAAAGAAGACATCCTTGAGCAGAAAGCAAGAGTCGGGATGGTGCATAGCGAGAAATTAGGGCTGAGATGTAAGGAGGGGCAGAAGAGTGTAAAGCTTTAAAAGTGAGGAGAAGAATGAAGTGTGAGATGCGGGATTGGATCGGAAGCCAGGAGAGGGATTTCATGAGGGGAGATGCTGAGACAGATCTAGGAAAGAGTAGAGTGATTCTGGCAGCAGCATTTAGGATAGATTGTAGGGGAGACAGGTGAGAGGCAGGAAGGCCGGACAGCAGGAGGTTACAGTAATCAAGACGGGAGAGAATGAGGGCCTGAGTCAGAGTTTTAGCAGTCGAGCAACAGAGGAAAGGGCGTATCTTTGTTATATTGCGGAGGAAAAAGCGACAAGTTTTAGAAATGTTTTGAATGTGAGGGGCGAATGAGAGAGAGGAGTCGAGTGTGACCCCTAGGTAGCATGCTTGGGCTACTGGGTGAATGATCGTAGTTCCAACAGTAATGTGGAAGGAGGTAGTAGGGCCAGGTTAGGGAGGAAGTATGAGGAGCTCTGTTTTAGCCATGTTGAGTTTAAGGCGGCGGAGGGCCATCCAGGATGATATAGCAGAGAGACATTCAGAAACTTTGGTTTGTACAGCAGGTGTAAGGTCGGGTGTTGAAAAGTATATTTGTGTGTCGTCAGCATAGAGGTGATATTTAAACCCAAAAGATGTTATTAGGTCACCTAGAGAGAGTGTGTACAGAGAAAAGAGAAGAGGTCCCAGGGCAGAGCCCTGGGGTACCCCCACAGAGAGATCAATAGAGGAGGAGGAGGTGTTTGCAGAAGAGACACTGAAAGTACGATGGGAGAGGTAGGATGAGATCCAGGATAGAGCTTTGTTCCGAATACCAAGAGTATGGAGAATGTGAAGGAGAAGAGGGTGGTCCACGGTGTCAAATGCTGCAGAGAGGTCGAGTAATATGAGCAGAGTGTAATGACCTCTGTCTTTGGCAGCATGGAGGTCGTCAGTTATTTTAGTGAGGGCTGTTTCCGTGGAGTGTGCAGTGCGGAAGCCAGATTGTAGAGGGTCTAGGAGAGAATAGGTGTTGAGAAAATGGAGCAAGCGAGAGAATACAAGACGTTCAAGGAGTTTAGAGGCAAAAGGCAGGAGGGAGACAGGTCGATAGTTAGAAAGACAGGTAGGGTCAAGCTTGCTGTATTTGAGTAATGGTATGACTGTTGCATGTTTGAAGGAGGATGGAAAGGTTCCAGAGCAGAGTTAAAAATGTGTGTGAGCGTAGGGATTATAGTAGGAGCAAGAGGTTTTAGGAGATGGGAGGGAATGGGGTCAAGAGGGCAAGTGGTAGAGGGAGAAGAGGCGATCAACAGCGACACATCCTCCTCTGAGACAGTGGAAAAAGAGTCAAGGAAGGCAGGAGGATAGTTAGGAAGAGGTGTAGGATGGGAGGAAGAAACAGAGGGGATGTTCTGCTGTATGGATTCCACCTTTTCCTTAAAATAGTCAGCAAAGTCCTGAGCGGAAATGGAGGAAGGAGAGGCAGATGAGGGTGGTTTGAGTAGAGTATCAAAGACAGAGAACAGTCGGCGTGGGTTAGACTTGTGCATGTTGATTAGTGCAGAAAAGTAGGCTTGTTTAGCTTGCGAGAGGGCAGAGTTGAAACAGGATAGAATAAATTTGTAGTGAAGGAAGTCTGCGAGAGTGTGAGACTTCCTCCAGAGGCGTTCAGAGGAACGAGTGGAGGAACGCAGCATGCGTGTGTGGGAATTTAGCCAGGGTCTAGGGTTAGAAGGGCGAGTGTGGCAGAGAGAAAGCGGGGCATGTAGATCAAGAGATGAGGACAAGACAGAGTTGTAGTTCCTGACCAGGTTGTCGGGGTCTGTAGCAGAGCTGAGAGAGGAGAGGGAGGAGCGTAAAGTGGACTCAAAGTCAGGTAAGTGAATGGAGCACAGGTTTCTGCAGAACCGGGGGGTAGATGGAGGTGGAGAAGGGGAGAAGCGAGATAGAGAGAATGAGATGATGGTCAGAGAGAGGAAAAGGGGAAAAGGGGAAATGGAGAAATCGGAGAGAGAGAAGTTCTTAGTGAAAACCAGGTCTAAGTAGTGGCCATCCTTGTGGGTGCTGGCTGCAGTCCACTGTTGAAGGCCAAAAGAAGAGGTTAGAGAAAGAAAGTGGGAAGCCCAAGGGAGAGAGGGGTCATCAATGTGGCAATTGAAGTCCCCAAGGAGAAGAACAGGGACTCCCCTCAGGAGAGGAAGAAAGAGAGCCAGGATTTCAAAGTGAGAGAGAAAGGCAGAAGGGGGATGAGTAGAGGTAGGTGGGCGATAAATGACCGCCACATGGACAGGGAGAGGAGAGAAAATCTGGACAGTGTGAGCCTCAAAGGAGGGAAAAGCAAGAGAGGGAGGAATAGGAAGGGTTCGGTAACGACAGAGAGAGGAGAGCAGGAGCCCCACGCCTCCACCCCTGCCATCAGTGCGCGGAGCGTGGGAGAAGGAAAGGCCACCATAGGAGAGGGCAGCTTCCAGAGCAGATTCCGACTGAGTGAGCCAGGTCTCAGTTATAGCAAATAGGAGCAGAGAGTGAGAGAGAAAAAAGTCATGTACAGAGAGGAACTTGTTAGAAAGGGAGCGAGCATTCCAAAGGGCACAGGAGAAAGGGAGAGAGGAGGGAGGGTGGCAGGGGATGGGTATGAGGTTGGAGGGGTTGACACCAGAAGGAGTAGAGGTTGCAATTGGCAGGCGAGGACGAGCGCATGTAGGAATAAGAAAGGGACCAGGACTGGGAGAGATATCCCCAGAAGCAAGGAGGAGAAGCATGGATAGAAAGAGGATGTGTGAGGATGATTTGTAGGGGTGTTTTTTAGTGCAGGGGATATAGCTGTGTGGTGTCAGAGGACACAGGTAAGAAAGGAGTTCATGTGAACAGAGAAGTGGTGAAGGAAGGAGAGATGGAGCTATATGAATAGAGTTTGAGACATACTGAGGCTGGTAAAAAGAAGTGCATAATTTGAGAATAAGTGAAGTCACAGCAAATATAAATGGTAAAGGCAGCATCACAGCAGTAATGATGCAGTCTGGTATAGATGATATCCTCCTTTCCAGAGTAGTTCAAATGCAGGAATCAGGGCCTGTTGGGGTGTCCACTTCTTCCTCACTTCTTTTGAACTTCCTTTTAAACTTGAGTTGTTCAGTAGTCATGCCACTTATAATGGGCCACTTGGAATATGGGCTGCAGGCAGACTAGCTGTTCTGACTGGGTTTATATAGGCCTAAAAAGTCACCTGACAGTGTAGTTCTGTCTGCTTAATTAGCACATTTGGGGAGATATCCCCGGCATTGTTCACATTTATTTATGTGGATATGATTTGGTCAAAATGTAAGTGGGCGGTGTGGTTTGGTGAAAGTATGACAAGGGTTTTTGGGAGAAGTTAAGAAAACATAGGTGTCACGGGAGACTAGTACTTTTACACCAAAACCACCGGGATCACAAACAGCAGACAGGACAAGGTTGTTGAATAAAATTAGGTTTATTCTGGCAAGCCAGCAGACAAGACAAATACACAATAATAGTAATACAATACTAACTGGGGTCCTGGGGAGTAGACTCTAGCCTCGCTACGTGCTGGGGCCTGCTTCAAATAGGCTTGCCCTGTCCGTTCTCGTCCAGGATATCAGAGTACTGAACACACAGCAGCCACTCTGAAATATCTCCTGATCACCGTCAGAATCCAAACTCTGTCTCATACTATGATCGGCAGTGCTCCTAACATAGCCCTCGGTGGCAATCCTTTGCATGGGAAGGACCCGCCGGCCAACAAGAGCACGGATTGGGATTGTGCCACCAATGCCAGAGGAGGGGGCGTGCAGGGGCACTTGAAACCGCCTTGTGGTGACAGAGCCGCTGGGAAGTTGGAAATTCGAACGGCCAATGGGAACCGTGCCTCCCCCTGGCCAGCCCTATACCTCCTGCTGGGTAGGTGCCTCAGAGTCTGCAGGAAACTAAGGATTTGACCCTCGACCCGATTGTCCACCCTTCCCCACCTCACCCACTGTCTCAATCCACATTTCTAAGCAGACACCTCGGCTGATTGAATCACAGAGTCTACCTCCATAGAAAGGCACACATGCAAGCCACGAAACACACATGCTGGCTGGAGTAAAATACAATGATATCGGGAACACAAGTGCTTTATATTATTTACAAGACACAACATAATTTTTCCCCCAATATGCAGTATAACAGTTCTTATTACCGAACCACAATTCTGAGGCTTTTTCCCTTAAGGGGTTCAAAACCTCCAAACTGTAGCTGGCATGCCTGCGGGGAAAGTTAGCTAAAAACACCCCGTATTAGGGGTAGCTAACCGGGGCCATAACCCTTAACATGTAGCCACCTTGCAAGCATGCATAGGCGCCTGAAAACACACGGTTTTAGGGGTAACTAGCTTTATTATGTGAGACCAGCTACACCTACCGTCACAATAGGCATATGACATGGGATTGCAAAGACATGGATTTCTGGATGTCTTTGTTAGTGACGCAAAAGGCTATGCCCATATAGGGGCGGCCAGGGTCAGCCAGCACTAGGGGCAGCCGGCAGGGGTCCGGAAGGGTGTTTTGGTAGTGGAATGCGAAGAAGAGGTTACAGTAGAGAGTTTGGTGAGAAAGGGGAAAGACGCCGGTGGATTTAGGAGAAATGAAAGAAGGGCCAATAAGGGGAGAGCGGTTTTCTGAGGAAAGGTTTCAAAGAGGGTTTCTGGGTCCCCTTTTTGCACAAGGAAGGCCAGGAATGTAAGAGGAACTTATTATCGGTTTATGAGCACAGAGGTGGTAAAGCAGAAATTAGGGAAGGAGGAAGCATTGGGTAGGATGGTGGGCTAATTTACAGGTTTCACCGCTTTGGTGGTACCTAAGTTGTGTTTCGATTGATTCATCACTAGTCTTTTCCAGAAGGGGATTCGGTAAATACAAATCTAGCGCTATTTACTTTCGGTTTAGGTGCAAGGAAAAGGGTTGACGAACGGAGCCAAAATGTGGCACCATTGTGGCTCCCCCGTGCCCACAAGGCCAGTAATGCTTGCTACCTTGAAGGGATTAACGCAGCAGGGGTCCCTGAATCAGAATGGGACTCCCGCTGTGTTAATCTGACGAGGCCGCAACCAGTCTAAGAGCTGCTGAAAGAGATCAGAGAGAAGCAATGTGTGTGTGTGTGTGTGTGTGTGTGTGTGTGTGTGTGTGTTTGTGTGTGTGTGTGTGTGGTGTGTGTTGTGTGTGTGTGTGTGTTTGTGTGTGTGTTGTGTGTGTGTGTGTGTGTTTTCCCACGCAGCTCTTACAGCAATTCTAGCTATTTGTATTATTTTTAGTACGTTCTATTCAAGCCTGTGTCAAGAGCTGAATCCCATTCATTTCAGATCCATTGAACCCCTCCTTCCCGAGGCTCAGATCGCCATAGGGGTTGCCGGTACCTCCAGCAAGTTTTTATCTCCTGCGTCTCGGCCCACATGACATTTAAACAGCCACAAGAAACGGTACCCTCTACGGAGATCTGTATCTCAGGAAGCAGGGAGTCTCCGTACCGGAAATGAATAGGGTTCAGCTTCGGAGACGCCCTGCATCAATACTGCAGAGTAAAAATACAAATAAAAGCAAAGATTCAATACCTTAGTGGCTAGCCGGCAAGGTAATGTAGGGGTTAATCCCTCCTGTCACCCAACCACTGTGAGGCCCAACGACCCTCATCACCCATCGCGTCTACCTCCCACCCCAAAAAAACCTGCTCCCAACAACACAGTAATGGGCAATAGCTAATAACGCTTTTGCCCATTAAGCATAAAAAAATAATTAATTAACTGTAAAAAAATACACAATACAATAAAATCAAACACTTGCCATTTAATGCATTGCCCACTCAAAAGGGGTAGAGATAACCACATTGGCAATAAATGGACACCCTATATTAAATGAAAGTAGCACTTACCCCTGCCAGGATGAAGGCCGTCCTCCTCAGTGGCACCAACATCCAATAAAGGGACGATGCCCAACCATTAAAATACCATCTACTTGTCCAGTAACCGCAAAGGTTAAGGGGTTAAACCCTCCCTCTACCCCCCCCCCCCCCGAAAGCCTCCCCGGGGCAACTACTCCCATCACTGACCCCCTCTGACCCCAACAACCCCTCCACCCACCATAATACCCAAATATGGCTAGTAGCTCTTTTGCCCATTCTAAAGCATAAAAAATAGACAATAAAATACAAATGACAATACACAATCATGGGCGAGCTTTAAACCATGGGGAGGAGGGGCCACACCTCCAAGCAACAACAGCTGCGTAACCCATCAAGCTCCAGAACCCCAAAACCCACCCTCACTATATGTTGTCATTTTGCATGTTGCGCTGGCCTTTTTGTTTTTTGTTTGGAAATATTACATAAGACCCTTACATTTTAGCAGGTTTTTATAGCATTATTGTTGGTTTATTGACCTGTATCGTCGTAAATTAGGATCCATTATTTTATTTATTCCTTAACTAATACAATGTATTTTAAACATAAGCTCCAAAGTATGAATTGGTGAATGAGTGCTATTCAGTCTGGGACCTTTTTCTTCTGTTTTGGATCTAATTTCCACCGCATAAGCATTTTTCATTGGGTTTATTTATACTGTACTGCACTACCCTATTATACCATTTTACAATAATTCAGAAAAAATGTATATTCACTAAATATATACCTCAAAAGACAGAAAAGCCCAAAGCTACATCCAATATGACAAAAATACACAGTGAAATACCTATATATTCTCTTGAAAAAGGGTCATTTAGTTAAACCCTTTGGCCAAAGCATTTAAGCCTGCAAGCCACATCAAGGCATGACCAAATTTGCAGGTCCTAACACTACCTGATTAAAATTCTCATTAACCCCCATAATTGGAGGGAGAATGATCACATTCTGTGTGTTTAATATATACCTGAATTATATCATTTTAACATTCAGGAAAAAAAAATCTGGTTGATGCTTCAACTCATATATTGTACATTAAAACAAAAAAAACCCCGGGAATATTACCGATTGATAACACAATATACATTTAAAAATGCAGATATGGGCTCGTGATCTGTAAATCAACCCCTCTGCACTCTCCAATTAATTCACAAATCCCATCAAGTCCAATTAAGGATATATGTATTTTGAAGGGGTCTTGTCTTATGAATGCCTCACTACTAGATTGTGAATTAGTAAACATGTTAGAAAATGTGTAATTAGTTAGTTAGCCATCTTAAAAGGTAGCAATAACCCCTTTTGTGCAGAGCACTCTGTTGCAGGCATCTGTGGTAGTGAACTGGTGAATATGTTTAATACATTCCTATGTGGGTTTAGACAGTGGTCAAAGTGGCTTACAAAAAAGTAGTGATACTGTGCTGACAGTACGGGTTTATACAATATTTAAGCTTATAAAATCAGAAAAAGAGATGCTTCCTAACATAAATATTTTTTTCTTAGAATATATAGTCTAAATGTAAGTGGATACATTTAAAAGTAGTTGGTTGTCTGGGGTTCTAAAAAATAAATAAAAAGGTAGTTGTTCACGCTCCCACCTTATACTATCACACTTAGGACACTGGGTTTAGAGGTACCCTTTATTTCCCCCCTTGATATTAAGCTCCATTTCCCTTTTTTCACCTACAGTATATGATGGTATCAGAGCTGGTCAGTGAACAACCAACAATTCAAATGGTTTCATCTCATAGACTACATTAATTTTAATTGAGGGGCAATATTTACCGCTTTTCATCAAAACAATCACATAATGATATATAAATATGTTAATCCTTGTGCTGCCAGAGGGCTCAGCAAAGCATTACAGGCTCCTCTGGCAATGATAAGATTTTTGGTCCAGTACTGAATCTTTAAAGACGTGTGACAAACCCAGCTTCAGCACAGATTCACGGGCAGCGATATGGAGGATTACAGGTTGCCTGAATCTGATTAAAAGTCGTTTTGCAGACAACCATCAAGTTCATCCTTGATCACATTTTGAGGATTACTATGACAGTAGATAATAGCAGTGCATGGTTATAATAATGATGTGCTTATAATCTAACCCGCTCGTCAGAAAGCGCATTGCACAGCAGATGCTAATGTCAATTATAGACTATGGGGATATAGTATATGGTATAGCTGCCCAAACTCACCTAGACACCCCATACAACTAAATCTGTTGTCCTACAATGTAACTACAAGCCACATCACTGAGAAATTCTCCAAGAACTAGATTGGCTCTCTTGAATCCAGATGCAAAGTAAATATTTCCTGTCTTCCCTTCAAACACTTTCTGGGCAAGCTACCCATCTATCTGAACAAGCTTCCCAGGCCTACCAAACGCAGCACTTCTAACCTGAGATCAGATTCCAAAAGACTGTTCACGGCCCCAAGGTTCAACAAAGAATTATGTCGCTCCTCTTTCTCTTACCGCGCACCTCACAACTAGAACAATCTACCTGAGACTCTCAAAGCCGCCATCAGTCTAAGTTCTTTCAAGACGTCAGCTGTCTCACATTTTAATCTTGTCTGTAACTGTAGTCTGTTAAATACGCCCAAAACATACAATGTACCCAACTGTCCATGAAATGTCTGTAAGTATTAAGTCTAACGATGTATTATTATTTCCTTGTAAAACATGTTATAAATAAATATATGGTGCAGATCTTCCCATGCATCGTCATGTGGTTTCTCAGATTAGCCTCTGGCTCCTGCTTCCTCACACAGACAGTGAGCTGACCCCACTGGTATATCACTGCTGTAGGAGAGACATTAAAAGGCTTGTGCACAGTTGAACCAGATGTACTATATATGCATCTGTCAGCCTGGTGCCTCCTCCCACGGGATTCTCCTCAGGAATGCACACTCAGCACCTAACACAAATTCGTTCACTTTCACATATTAAAAATCCTGGTTTGAAACCTACACTTTTCTGAAAATCCTGGTCAAGGTATAACATTTAAGAAATAGAAAAAAAAAACTGCGCACAAATTGTAAAAAAGTGTATGCGTTAATGTGACCAGCGCTAACATATATATTTTTTTAGAGGTACCATGCCCCCAGAGGTTCAAAGAGATCAGAATGGGAGCCAGAGAGACGAAAGGAAGAGACCCCGGAAGGATTGAAAATACTTTTTTACATACGAAGAAGGATGAGAGGGGGGTCCCGCGTCGAAGAAAAAAGAGCAGCGGTGGGAAGATTGATGGACCCCACTAAAGGGATCTTCAATCTCTCCTCCATTGAGCTTACAGATAAATGTAATTAATAGAGGTCTCTCTTTCGCTAAAACCTGTGGCCCAAATGGGTTTCAGTTCTCTGACCTCAATAAATTTACATGCAATCTTACATTGAAGCGTCACTTTTTAAAAAAGTACTGAAGAGAATATTAGAAGCCCTAATGCTATTGATATAAAGGACACACCCACAATACAATCTAGTGAGGATGTTTATCAACATACCAATTATAGGAGTCAGTCTAAATTGTATCCGCACACTCGAAAGGGAGTTTTATTGATGCATTTTTTAATATTGTAAATAATGAATTCTCAATATGGTCAGTTGTTTTAAAAATAACAAAATAAAACAGAATTTAAACAGAGGAATATAAAGTGCTAAAAAGCTTACAAGAAAATAAAAATCTCAATTCGTCAGGCAGATAAGGCTGCGGCCATGGTGAATACTGGAGAGGGCGCAAGCGTTCACTCGGCTTCTACCCGCCGCCTGCAGCAGGAGAGATCTGTGTCATGGATGCAGAGGAGACGGGGAGGCAAGTCAGGGGGGCGTGGCTAGGACATCACGGAGCTGTTTCACCCTCATTGGGCGAACCGCTCACGTGACCCGGCTGCCTCTGCTCACGTGACCCGGCTGCCTCACGTGACCCGGCGCCTCTGCTCCCGTGCGCGTTGGTGCGGTCTATAGACAGCCTCATAGAGCTTCACATCTATGTGATCACGCCGCGCGCGCGCCATCGCCATCACCATGGCCGCAGCCTAAGGCTAAGGCCCCGCTCCCAGAGTCAGCGCACCCGCACTGCTGACAGGCGGTGCGCTGAGATACACAGACCGCGATATGCGGTCTGTAGGGAGCGGGAGCCGGAGCGGGAGGTGGGCGGGTGGTGGGCGGTTTGACAGGGAGGGGGGGCGTGGCTTGAGCGGAGGGACCCGCTACTCTCCCCCCCCCCTCCCTCCACGGACTCGGGCTGGAGCTGGAGCTTCGGTAAGTATTAAACACACACACACGCAGGCACTCATACATACATACACACACACACACACACACACACACAGGCAGGCACTCACGCACTCATACACACACACGCGCGCACACACAGGCAGGCACTCACGCACTCATACACACACACACACACACACAGACAGACAGAGGCAGGCACTCACGCACTCGGGCACACACATACACACACAGACAGGCACGCACAGACACACACACAGAGAAAGGCACTCACCTGCTTTCACTCCACACTCCTCCCCGCTCCCCAAAGCCTCTCCTCCTCCCGCAGCCTCCCCTCCCCATTGGCTCACAGCCACACACGTCACGCGTCAAAGCTAGAAAACACCATTCTCTGGTGTCTCCAGCGGCTGACGCGCGACAGCGTGTAGTCAGCTGTGCCGCCAGGGGGGACCGGGACCGGCTCGCGAGGATTCCCCTGCTGGTGGGGAACTCGCTACATTGCTGCCCGCGCCAACGAGCGCAGCGGGACCGAGGCCTAAGGGAGGTGGTGTGATTTAACAAAATCGCTCTGACTATGAAAAAGAAGCTTAAGACTTTTAGAAGATCCAGTCTTTTATAATAAAATCAAGAATGATCCTACATTAGGATTTGTACGAGAGTTGACAGGCCTTCTCGATGATGCTCTCGCACAGACTGTTATAAATAAAGCAGAGTTTGATTTTTTATTTAATAAAATTCCAAGGATCCCTATTTTTTAATCACCTCCCAAAGGTGCATAAATGTTCAATAAACCCACCAGGAAGACCAACTGTGTCTGGTATTCAGTCGATTACTTAGAAATTATCCCAGTATGTGGACTACGTCTTACAGAAGTATGTCTGCACACTTCCCTCCTATATTAAGGACACATCAGTCCTTAATTTACTTAAAACTGTGGAGTGGAAAGATACATACAGATGGGTGACCATCCATGTCACGTCGCTTTACAGACACATACCCAATGATCTTGAGGTTGAGTCAATTAAAAACCTATTTGAATAAGGAAATTAATTTACACCAAAAAAAAAAACGTTAATTTGTTGTCAAATCAATTGAATTCACCCTCACCCACAATTATTTTCTTTTCTTATTCCAGTTCTATGTGCAGATTTGTGTACAGCTATGGGGACTCGGTTTGCCCCTAGCTACGAGAATCTGTACATGGGGAACTGGGAGAATTGTGTGTGGTTAAATAACCCTTTTTCCTCCAAGGTTATTGTCTGGCGGCTTTTTATCAACGACATACATTTGGGATGGTGATTTAGAATCTGTTGAGACATTTGTAAATTATCTAAATAGTAACACTTAATTTAAAATTCACCTCAACTACAGACGCTTATATTATTAATTTTCTTGATCTTCATTTAGAAATCCTACCAGGGAATAAAATTATTACAAAAACCCATTTTAAAAAAAGGTGGATACAAACAACTTGCTCCTGGCAGCCAGTAACCACAAAAAGTCTTGGATTGAAAACATACCTAACAGGCCAATTTATGAGATTTAGGACAAATTGTGGTTTGAAAAGGGATTATAAGGAACAATCTGACCAGCTGTACCAGAAATTTATCCAGAGGGGTATGGTGCTGATCTACTGTCCATAGCCCAGACTCAAGTCAGGGAGATGGACAGAGAATCATTATTATGTAGCCATAAGAGAATAGATTAAAGCAATATTATCAAGGTTCCTTTTATTACCAACTTTAATTAAAATACAGTCTATCATTAAAAAACATTGGAGTATTTTGTCCAATGATCCTATTCTGGGCCCACATTTGGACACTAGGCCCAGTTTTATTTATAGGAAGGCAAAAAACTTAAAGAATGTATTGGCCCCCAGTGACATTGGACCCAGTATTAATATACCCGTGGCAATATCATGGTTAACTTCTAAACCTGTGGGCAATTTTGGCTGTGGGAAGTGCAGAGCCCGCAGTTATCTACATAGTGACAGAAAGAATGTTCTCTAATGAGCAATTCTTAATTGATGACTGCATATCGTGCAAGACTACTTATGCAGTATATATGTTGGAGTGCCCTTGTGGACTCCAATATATAGGTCGCACGAAGCGCTTTCTTAAGACCAGAATAATGGAAGACTTAAGAAATATCAAAATCGGCCTGGATAAACAGTGTACCACGTCACTTTAAAATATATCAGAGTGACCCTAGTGTAATGACATATAAGGGGATTCAGGTGGTACACCCCATCCAACGAGGAAGGGATAGATTGAAGTCCCTTTCCAAACAAGAATCTTTCTGGATATATAAAATGAAGACTGTGGCCTAAATGCAGAAATAGACATTTGGTTTAATTTATCAATAGGAAATTAGAGACATGTATCCTCCCCATTGTGAATTCAATATTTAGATTATTTATATTTTAATATATTATTCAAATAGTTTTATTTTGTGTCCCTGAAAATGACCCATTATTGAATATTTTAATGGAAGTAAATATTTATATTTTTAATTACAAGCAGCTCTAATCATTTGTATCTGTTTTGTCATTTATATCTCACTTGCAAACCAATATATTTTTTAGTACTGCTCATTAATGTTATGTTGCTAATATCTGTTTCCTTTCTTTCAGCAACTTTTATAAAAATGTTATTAAACATTGTTGCACTGGTTTTTAAATGTGTTATTTGTATGTTGTTAATTAAAGCCACCAAATTAATAAAGGGGATGGACAATTTAACTTATGGAGGAGAGGCTAGCTAAATTAGATTTTTTACATTAGAAAATAGGCATCTAAGAGGGGATATGATATGATAACCAGTGTTCGACAAACCCGTTCGCCCGGGGCGAGTGGAAATTGGCTCGTGGCCAGTTAGATTTCCCCTGCATGGAAAAAAAAAAAAAAACCCTCCCTGATTGGCTGATCGGGTGTGACGCGTCTTGGAGCTTGCAGGACGTGTACGCGAATGCGTGTGCGCTGCCCGAGCACGGTGTGGTGCCCCTCCTCTGCCCTCGGTCCCCATGGCTGGCTGCCCGCCCGGCAGGAGGTTGTACGTTCCCTTTTTGTTTAGAAAGTTGCTGCAGCTTCACGATAACCCAGCAGTGGGGTGTTCATTCCTGGTCCCCCCTTCCCCTCGGCACTCCCTTCCCTCCCCGGCACTCCCCTCCTCCGGTCCCCTTGCCCACGGCGCTCCCTTGGTTGCCCGAGCGGGGCGGGAGATGGGCGCGGGGGGTGGGGTGGTGGTACGCAGTCGCGGCTGGCTGGTGCCTGGGGCGGGAGGTGGGGAGCCGCCTGTTCCACTCTCCATCCCCCCCCCTCCTCCTCCTGTCCACTGTGTGTGTGTGTGTGTGTGTGTGTGTGTGTGTGTGTGTGTGTGTGTGTGTGTGTGTGTGTGTATGGGAGAGAGACTGCGTGTGTGTGTGTGTGTATATGGGAGAGAGAGACTGTGTGAGTGTGTGTGTGTGTGTGTGTGTGTGTGTGTGTGTGTGTGTGTGTGTGTGTGTGTTTGTGTGTGTGTGTGTGTGTGTTTGTGTGAGAGAGCGTGTGTGCAGGACACCAGAAGTACCCCCCCCCCAATCACCCAGTCAGTCACCTCACCCCCTAACCCAGTCACCCCCTCACCAGTCACCCCCCTCACCAGTCACCCACTCTCTCTCTCGCCCACGCTCTCTCTCGCCCACACGCTCTCTCTCGCCCACACGCTCTCTCTCGCCCCACACTCTCTCCTCCATCCAGTCTGCCCACTCTCTCCCCACCATCTCTCTCTCTCGCCCACACCCTCCTCTCTCTCGCCACACGCTCTCTCCTCGCCCTCATCTCCTCTCTCTCGCCCACACGCTCTCTCTCGCCCACACGCTCTCTCTCGCCCACACTCTCTCTCTCGCCCACACTCTCTCTCTCGCCCACACTCTCTCTCTCGCCCACACTCTCTCTCTCGCCCACACTCTCTCTCTCGCCCACACTCTCGATATTTTATTTACCCTGTATATCTTAACCGCCCTATACCTACACCAAAATAACCTATACTGCTTTCTTCCAGATCTGACTCAAGCTTCACACGGGAGACACAGGAATCCCCCCTAATCCAGAAGACAGGTAGGGAACACCTCCCCTCCAAAATATAGCATTGCAGGAATGAGGTACCGGGACATTGAGGGACTGCGGATCAGGTAAGATCCCAAGCGGGATTGCTGCTCTAGATATTGTGAAGTGGGGGCATCCAGGCACTGGTTAAGGGGTTCAGGAAACTAGTCAGTCATTCACATCTGGATTTTTTATCTAGATCCGACATTTATACACACACACACACAACAAGGACTAATTGTAGTAAAATGTAATACAATAAATAAACTTATGTCAAAAACAAATGTTGGTCTTACTAGGAATTTATTCAATTGATGTATTTTTTTTTTTAAGCGGGGCTGGGGGCGGGACTAGGTGGCGAGTATTTTTTGGTTCGGCGAGTAGATTTTTGGGTGATTTGTCGACCACTGATGATAACTATATACAAATATATTTGTGGACAGTACAAAGAGCTTTCGAAATAACTATTTATCCCACGGGCAGTACAAAGGACTCGGGGCCATCACTTAAGGATGGAGGAAAGGCGATTTTACCAGCAACAATGGAAAGAGTTCCTTACAGTAAGGGCAGTTAAAATGTGGAATTCATTACCCATGGAGACAATGATGGCAGATGCAATAGATTTGTTAAAAAAAAAAGGTTGGACATCTTTTTAGAAAGAAAAGGTATACAGGGATATACCAAATAAGTATACATGGGAAGAATGTTGATCCAGGGATTAATCCGATTGCCAATTCTTGGAGTCAGGAAGGAATTTACTTTTTCCCTTACGAGGTATCATTGGATGATATGACTCTGGGGTTTTTTGTTTGCCTTCCTCTGGATCAATACGTAAGTATAGATATAGGATAAAGTCTGTTGTCTAAATTTAGCATAGGTTGAACTTGATGGATGTACGTCTTTTTTCAACCTTATCTACTATGTAACTTGTAATGTGTATGTAACTTTAGCTTAAGTATACATCTGTGTAGCACTAGTTTAATTATGCTTGCATCTGTGTACTGTGTAGATGTATTGGCTGGCGGATTGAGAGCCCCTGACCAGCCAATCAGCAAGTGATTATGGGGTTTAAATACTCCCTTACTAGTGCATTACTTATTCCTGATGAATTTAGTTTATCTAACGAAACGCGTATAACGGACTGTTGGCAAGTATATTCCCCCTGCATACTGCTGTGGCTTATCCGGTTAGCCTTCAGCCTTGTATCTGAGTCAGCGCAGGTCGGTCGTTGTTACGGCGTGATCCTGTGACGTCAGTGTGCTGCAAGTGGTGCTGTGGAGCTCTAAGTGTGGGTATCCCCCAGAGCCAGTAGTCTATTGGGGTTGCAGTGAATTGTTCTGTTGCATTGCTGTACCTATACATGTACTGCCACATCAAAGGGACTTTGTATCTGTGATTCTACAATCAAGCAGACGAGTTCCAGGATTCAGTGTCTTCATCGGAGCCTTATCCAGCCTGTGTAAAGAATCTTTGCAGTAACTGGAGAGGAGAACCGTGGGAACAGCTGATACTCACCAGACGGAGTTGACTTACCATCAGAGCGGTAACATGTACCCTAAACAAGCCCTGTCCAACTGATTTGTCCTTGCTGTACGTGCATATTTTACCACTTCATTATTTATAATTATATCTTTACAATTTTACACTGAGAGGTCGTGCGCTATCTTTTTTTTCCTTTCTAGAACGTTTAAGAATTAGAGATCTGAAGAACAGAATTTTTTTTTATGGGAGCAGTACAGATACACAGAATACAAATTATTGGACGAATATACTGTATAATTACATTTTTTACACTTTTGCCCAGAAGGTTTTGGAGGATTTTTGTTTACTATAAACGTGTTTAGATGTTTTATTTTTGTTATAATTAGTGTGGTATAAAATTGCAGACTTATTTGCAAATATGGTACTTTACTGTATATTCTTAAAATGTATTTATATACCAGTATATATTCGTATGTGAGAGTGACTACAGTATACGCCTGCTGTTCCAAGCTTTTTTTTTTGCTCAGTGACATACACAGCTAGTTATAAAAAAATTAAAAAAATTAAATAAAAAAAAAAAAAACAAGACTATCTATCTTGACATTGTACATATTCAGGTAAATAACAAATGGGAATACTGGAAGTCACACAGAGTCAGATTTATAAAGACACACAGGAAGACACTGACAGAGACAGGCACAGGGAGACAGACAGGGGCAGTGACAAGTGACAGGCTGGTTTAGGACATTTGGCTTTGGCCATTTCACCTCTACCAAGTGACGGCTGGCGCTTCGCCATGACTCACCCCACCGCCGCGAACTGTCACTGCCGGTCGTGTCGCCGCTAAGGTAAGTGAGTTACTCTAAAACCCCCTAACCAGTAAAACTTACCTTAGAAGCGGCTGGCGGCAGGGGTTCCAGCACCAGATCGGCTGAGGCGAAGGTTCCATCTGTGGCCTAACGCCGGCGGTAATTTGGTCACGGCTAAACAGTCGCGACCAAATGTCCCATTTCGGAGACAGGCAAAGGCAAACAGACAGGGGCTAAGACAGGCACATAGAGGGGCAGAGAGAATGGCAGAGGGAGACACACTGACAGGGGGCAGGGAGACACACTGACCGGGGCCGAGACAGGCGCGCGGGGCTGCACCGACCGGGGCAGAGACAGGCGCGCTGGGCTGCACCGACCGGGGCAGAGACAGGAGCCCGGGGCTGCACCGACCGGGGCAGAGATAGGCGCTTGGGGCTGCACCGACCGGGGCAGAGACAGGCGCCCGGGGCTGCACCGACCGGGGCAGAGACAGGCGCCCGGGGCTGCGCCGACCGGGGCAGAGACAGGCGCCCGGGGCTGCGCCGACCGGGGCAGAGACAGGCGCCCGGGGCTGCGCCGACCGGGGCAGAGACAGGCGCCCGGGGCTGCGCTGACCGGGGCAGAGACAGGCGCACAGGGCTGCACCGACAGGGGCAGAAGCGGACACAGAGATACTGTATACTGACAGGGGCAGAGGCAGACAGAGATACACTGACAGGGGCAGAGACAGACACAGAGATACTGTACACTGACAGAGGCAGACACAGAGATACCCTGACAGGGGAAGAGGCAGGCACAGAGATACCCTGACAGGGTCAGACAGGCACAGAGATACCATGACAGGGGCAGAGACAGGCACAGAGATACCCTGACAGGGGCAGAGACAGGCACAGAGATACCCTGACAGGGGCAGAGACAGGCACAGAGATACCCTGACAGGGGCAGAGACAGGCACAGAGAAACCCTGACAGGGTCAGAGACAGGCACAGAGATACCCTGACAGGGTCAGAGACAGGCACAGAGATAACCTGACAGGGGCAGAGGCAGGCACAGAGATACCCTGGCAGAGGCAGAGACAGGCACAGAGATACCCTGACAGGGGCAGAGACACGCACAGAGATACCCTGGCAGAGGCAAGCACAGAGATACCCTGACAGGGTCAGAGACAGGCACAGAGATACCCTGACAGGGGCAGAGACAGGCACAGGAGATACCTGACAGGGCAGAGTCAGGCACAGAGATACCCTGACAGGGGCGAGCAGGCACAGAGATACCTACCGGGGCAAGCAGGCACAGAGATACCCTGACAGGGCGGACAGGCACAGATAACCCGAACATGGGGCAGAGACCGCACAGATAACCCTGACAGGGGCAGGCATAAAGATGAACAGAGAATACCCGTGACGGTGGCAGAGACAGGTCAAGAGTGTAACCTCTGCACAGTGGGCAGAGTGTACCGTCACAGCACGATACCGTCCTTACAGGGGCAAAGAGACAGGCACAGAGATACCCTGACAGGGGCAGAGACAGGCACAGAGATTCACTGACAGGGGCAGAGATAGCGACAGGGGCAGAGTCAGACACAGAGATACCCTGACAGGGGCAGACACAGATATACTGTACACTGACAGGGGCAGATGCAGGAAGAGTGGAAACAAACACTCACAATCTAGCAGAGCTGTAGATCAGCAGAGTATGTAGTCTTCGCGTAAGGAGGACCCAGCTCTACATCAGATCCATGTGCTCTGCTCAGCCCTCGCTTCCTGGCTCCTTTTTTGTGTGATGCTATCTATCACAGAGGAACCCAGAGCCAACAGGAAGCGCCGGCTGCAGTATGATGCGGGGTCTTTCAGTAGATCTCTGGCGCTCCCTGATGACATCACAAAAAAGTATAGAAGAGACTGTTATGTAAACACCACAGAAATTCCCAACAGTGGAAACCACACTGGTAATGGCGCAGTGTATAATCCTGTAGTGCCCTACTTCACTTATCCTCTTGTAAAAGTCCGATTATACACCTTGTGTTGTAAATGTTATAGTTTATATTTTGTTCATTGACACACCTGCTATTTTTGCAAATAGCACACAACTACAAATGACATGGAGTAGGACTCTGGGAGACACACACAGTGACAAATACATTAACAAACACCGGGAGACACTGTCAGGAGGTGACACGCAAGAGGGTGCAGGATACTGGGATGCAAACAATATAAAAACAATAGACACCCAGGCGCACACCCCCAAAAGGGTTCAAATTATTAGCACTTTTTTTCTGGACCTGAGCTGCAGTGTGTTGCAGAGTCTCTCAGCAGCTCTCTGAAACCTCTGAGAGCATTGCAAGAAAGGAGACACAATCATTTATTGTTACCGGATCCTAGAAAGAGATCAAATTGCAGAGTACCTAGGGATTTTCTGGAAGGTAAACACTGCCAATCGCCCTCCGCTTCCCTCCCACAACCCTAAATAGAAAGTGTCTCTTAACAGACTCCTGCTATCTAGGCTACAATGTGTCCTAGTACAGTATGTTCACTTGTGCTCAATAGAGATGTGCTAACCAGTCCAAATCCTTTTACTGGATATTTTAGACCAAATACGTACCTTTTACCAAAATCCCTCTGTGCATGGGCACTACAAAAATGTGCACATCAATTCAAATCCACCATTCGATAGAAGACATATGGATTAATCTGTGGAGAGAGATATTCCCCACCTCCCCCCCAGGCTGATAAATCTGTGTCCGGATTTTTAATAATCCGGCTACGGATTTCGGTTTGCTCTCTAAAATAAAAATGTGAAACTGCGGATTTGCCTTTTTGAGACTGATTTGTGGAAATTCACAGGCCTAAGGAACCGGCCAATCCAAGGCAAATACAAATCTGGAAAAAAAATGCCCATCTCTAGTGCTCAAGCATGTGATGTGTATCGTGCCAGCAAGACATGCAAGAACACAAGTGAACATGCCCAGGCCAGCTGTCAAGGTCTTTGTCCCTAAAATATGGGGGCATTTTCAATACAGGAGATGGTTCTGGGAGAAGTTTGTCCTATGTGACACAGGATCACATTTGAAATACTATTGCCAAAATCCACATGAAGCATCACAGTCACAGACAGCTCAAGATGGAAATCTTCCTATGAAGGAAGATTTGAGTCGAGAATGAGAGATACCTTCATAGTCATGTATTGGGAGAAAATTACTTTAATATGGGAATTCGAGAACAAATTATTCTTTTTTTAATATTAGAAAAGTCTCTGATAATGATTGATATGTCCTCTGAGCATTACCTGCTCTTTTTTAAAAAAAATATTGTTTAGTGTTAAAAATGATTGTTTTCTTAATCTCTAGCATTTGAGAGCTCCATTTTGAGCTCACGGATACTAAATATTTAAATATTCTCCAGGAACACTGGATGCAGACGGACGCTCAAGACAATGTTGAGAAGCATTTACGGATGCAGCGGATTCCTTGCTATAGCACTCTGAGCCCCTGAGACTGAGTATCAGCTTATTATGTTTTCTCCTTGGATGAGCCAGAGATCTTATGTAAGTGAAGTGCCACTGATAGGTGGGAACAGGCTTAAAGAATGTGCCCGAAATGTAGCCCCCTTTTATTGGACATTTTGTTTTCCTACAGCTGTTGTGGTTGTCCTGGCATTCATGGTCGGTTGCTACAGCACCATTAGTGTTATTGTGGGTGTTTCCCTGTTGGATGTTCTGTTTTTAAGTGTACCCTGTTTCCACTTTTACCCCGTTTTTTGCGCTGAGATCAGAGTGGGACTATTGGGACACTGCTGTTCAGTATTACAATGTACATTGATTGTATCTTATGACGTGTTTCTTACTTTATTAATAATTAGAAGAAAAAAATCTCCGTACCTGTGTGTGCAAGTTATGTACAGTATATAGAGTGCTGTGGGTACAATAGTATTTTAAGGGAGATTCTCTTACCCCTTACAGCTAGAGGAATTTCATAGTAGTGCTGTCTGACTTTTCCTATTGTGTAAATACTGTAATTCATTAGCTCATATCTCCTGCACGAAGCATCAGATTTTTGTTTGATATTTTTTAAACCACCTGGAAGAACAAAAGAAGATCATTCAAAGTAAATCCAAAAGATTTATGCAAAAACAAAGGGAAAGGAGATCAGCTGCTTTAAATGAATAACAAACCCATCTTTATGTAGCACTGTTTCCCCCAACCCCTGGGAGATCCACTCTATTGCTAACGTGTGGTGCTGAGACATACCTGTAAGTTCAGGAGAGCTCAGCTGATCTGCGGTGTAGTGGAGATCGGGACAGGCTTTTGATGTTGTCTGTAGTTCTTTCCTTTGGTGTTTAGCGCCTCCAGCTTCAGAGGGTTCTTGTAGTACCAGAGACAGTCCTCTCTGAAGCACATATTCCATATACCACATGCACTGACTCAATCCAGGCTGGTGTATGATTAACAAAAGGGCTTTATTCTTAGCAGTCACTGCATGATGGTATTACAGCGGTGCAAGTGTTCAAATGGTTCCCACCTCTGGATGGTGCTTGACCCTGATAGTATAGGGTCATCTTCCTGGGTCAGATGTTCCCTAAGTCACAATACTGAGAGTGAGCACGCTCATCCCCGCCATGGGAGAGACTCACAGCTCTCTGCTTCGTCTCTCCTCCAGATTAGGAACAGGACTCAGCTAAATTTGCATTCCCTCCTAGGAAAAACAAGAACGGGCGGGCTCATGGTCTATAACTATACCAGATACTGATGGGGCGGCCGTTATTCAAACGGATCTCGAATCAGTTTTTGTGTTGACCGCTGTATTCCATTCGGTTTTTCCGCGTTTTGACCACTATTCATGCCGCGTTCGCGCAATCCGGCACCGGGCAGCCACACGCGGTGGATCTGTTTAATTTAATGGTTTATTGTTTCTTTGGGTTCAATTCTTCGCATATCCGCCATGTGGCAGAGGTTAATGAATTATAATTTGGTTGCTATTCTTTGCGTATCCGCCAGGTGGCAGAAATTGATGCATTTAATGAATTGTATTGAATTGTAATGTGCATGGTACAGTGCTACAGTATACAGTATTTTGCTACAATGTAAGGGTGCAGGTATTTAAAACAGATAGCACCCACGTCTATACTGGTACATAGTTACAGTGGCCCATTGTGAATTGTCCTTGATTTTTCGAAGACGTTATCAAATTAGGCGTTCTTAATAAAAAGCTTTAAATACTCAATGTGTGCCTTTTTCTTTCCCCGCACAATAGCTGAGCTGAGTGGACACCACAGGCGTATAAAAAACCTGACTGTAGTTATACATTTTAAATATATTCGGCAATAAATGCTGCATCAGATAAAATGGCAACTGTATCTGAAATATATGAATATTTAATTTCGAACTATGATTTTTACAAGTTTTCACCAGACGTTCATGGGTGGAAGCATGCGATAAGAAAAACCTTAAGTAACGATCAGTGGTTTTTTTGCATTGCCCCTCCTGCCGGAGAGATTTGCGGGTATTGGGGTGTCATGCCAGAATTTCACAGTATGTTTGATCATGGCAATTTCAAAAGAAGAAAGGTCGGTTTTAACCCATATAAGAATCGTCAATCCCGATCCAGCAATGTGCCGGCAACAGCACCGGCCGGTCCGACCGTCAGTGATAACCTGGTGAACGGCAATACTTTGTACCGGTCCCCGCCTGAATACCTGGAAAATTTCCAGCCTGAGCATGATTTCGCGTACAGGTACCAGCAAACTTGCATTTACCAGTACCAAAATGATTTCCTGCTTCATCAGCTGTCAACTACAAGTGTACCATGTCAGGTGTCACCTGTCAACTATAATGCAGACTTGAGGAGTCACAGTGAGTCATCACCTCCCGTTTGGCAAAGTTTATAATGAAGGTAAATATACAGTACAGTAATGTACTACATTGTATTACACTATACTGTACTGTACAGTACATGACAGTATTACTGCACTGTAAGTTTAGAGCTGCAGTTCAAGCTTGCTTGTGTAAAAACAAAATTATTTTTTAAACAATACTGTACGTACTTTACAGTGCATCAATACAATACTGTATGCGAGTTGAGGGGACAATACTGTACAATACTGTATGCGAGTTGAGGGGATGCTTCTCTGCTGAGTGCACTTTGAAGAATGATTTGATTGGCCATCGAAGTACGTGATGCTGCAGCTTAAAAATGTAGGGAGAGGGTGGGGTTGAAGAGTCAGCCAATCAGAAGTTTGTTCTCATCCTACAGACACAGATGTAGGATATTGCTTGAATGGCTGCTTTAATTCCCAATGACACGACTTGACGCATGCGCAATACTGGTAATAATAGCATATTTGTTTCTTTTTCCCCAGAAAAGAAACTTTGACATCAAGCGGAAAAAGACAAAAGAAGGGATTTGGAAGGACATCCAATATCGCTCTTTTTTAAAGTTGCTTGCGCATTGTTTGCCATGTAGGCATACATTTATTGACAGTGCCATTTTTATTGATAGAACAATTGTGAGCTTTATAGAAAACCTTATACTGTACAGTGTGCTGCTTTTTTCATCTTCAAATCTTTTTTTTACATTGTACAGTACTGTCATCTTCACAACTTTTCTTATAAACACCAAAAATAAAAATGTATATCTTTTATTTTATACAGTATGTATTATTTATTATTCAATGCTTTCAACTTTTGCAACAGTACTACTGTTTTTCTTTTACTGGTATGCGCATGCATGTACTGTGCTGTATGTCTTATTTTTACTTTTTTTTTAATAACAGGTAAGAGAAATGCCCTTGCATTACATTACAGTATGTGAAGTGCAGTGCTTTGTTGAACTGTTAATAAGAATTTCAGGTCTGCAATAGGGGGTCAAAAAATACATTTTATTTTTTAATTCAAGTTTTACAAATATATATTTTTGGGGGGTTATCGCCATGGGCTTGCATAGCAATTATGGATATTATGAGATTCAAACAGTACTGTTGCTTTTTAATTCCAGACTAGTCATGTACGTTCTTTCTGAGGTGGGTGGCATACTGTAGTACTGTGATTTTTATTTGGGGGTGTTTTGTACATGAACACCGTACTATATTCTTACACATCCCCCCAGCCCCCCTTCCTTTTATCATTGCGGCAGTTCATAAAATGAAAAGAAACAATAAATGCAGACATGGCTATTTTTAGGGATCAAAACATTATGATTACCTGTTGAGAATATGTCTTTGAACTACTGTACAGCTTTGAACTTCATACAGCTCGCACTCCCCCCCCCCCCTGCACACACACACACACACACACAAGGCTCAATGATTTCAACTTCTTATCAACACCTCTGACAAACCATGCACCATGCCACGCATGCGCAAGTGCGATAAACTAAGCCCTTCTAACTTGCCTTTTCTTCAACACAACACTCCCTCCCCCCCCCCCCCCCACACTAGTAATAAGATTAACATGTTGTGTGAGATACAGGCTGAGCTAAGCCCTTCTAAAACTGCTATTGTACTGTAACAAAAAAAGTCAACTTGAAGTTCAAAGCTTATCAACAACACAACAGAGCCCTCCAACAGAGCCATTCACGTAAATGTACTGTTGCGTGATTATCATGAGCTGGGCAGAAGACATGTTGGATAATCCTTAATGCAGGAAAATAGTATTTTTCTATAGAATTTTATTGCATTATTAACAGAAATGATTGATTAAACAATAAAAATATAATAATTTTTATAAAACATTTTTTGTTTTTCTATATATTGTTTCCCAAACTAATGTGAAGTGCAATGCTTTGTTTGTTGAACTGTTCATAAGAATTTCAGGTCTGCAAGAGAGGGTCGGTTTAAAAAATAGATTTTATTTTTTAATGCATAATACAGTACAAAAATACAATACAGTAGCTCTTGTCTTTCTCTTCGTTATGGCATTGCGATATGGGTGGAGATCGGGGAGAGAGGGAGCTGCAGCTCTGAAAATACAGTATTTCAAAAGGTTTTTTTTAAAACAATTTTTTTTTTTTTTTTTTTTTGGCAAACACGACCCCCCCCCCCCCCCACACTAGTAATAAGATTAACATGTTGTGTGAGATACAGGCTGAGCTAAGCCCTTCTAAAACTGCTATTGTACTGTAACAAAAAAAGTCAACTTGAAGTTCAAAGCTTATCAACAACACAACAGAGCCCTCCAACAGAGCCATTCACGTAAATGTACTGTTGCGTGATTATCATGAGCTGGGCAGAAGACATGTTGGATAATCCTTAATGCAGGAAAATAGTATTTTTCTATAGAATTTTATTGCATTATTAACAGAAATGATTGATTAAACAATAAAAATATAATAATTTTTATAAAACATTTTTTGTTTTTCTATATATTGTTTCCCAAACTAATGTGAAGTGCAATGCTTTGTTTGTTGAACTGTTCATAAGAATTTCAGGTCTGCAAGAGAGGGTCGGTTTAAAAAATAGATTTTATTTTTTAATGCATAATACAGTACAAAAATACAATACAGTAGCTCTTGTCTTTCTCTTCGTTATGGCATTGCGATATGGGTGGAGATCGGGGAGAGAGGGAGCTGCAGCTCTGAAAATACAGTATTTCAAAAGGTTTTTTTTAAAACAATTTTTTTTTTTTTTTTTTTTTGGCAAACACGAATTTCTATACAGTAACTACTGGGAGAGGGTGGGAGAGGGGGGTTTGTGTAAGATACAGGCTGGTTTGTACATGAACACCATACTATTATCTTACACATCCCCCCCCCCCTTCCTTTTTTCATTGCGGCAGTTCTGAAAATTAAAAGAAACAATAAATGCAGACATGGTTAGTTTGAGTGCCATACAGTATTTACAGTGCTGTAAAGTGCCTGTATCATACTTACCTGTGCCTGATTAACAGAAATAAATGATTAAACAATAACAATATTTCAAAACAATAAAAATAAAAAAGAAAATGATTAAACGCATGAAACCATAAATCCATGTTTATTTTGGTAAACTTTTGCACTACAGTAGAGTTTGGGAAAAGTCAAGGATGGGTTGTGGAACAGGTGAGCGGCGGGGGTGCAAGGAGAGGATCGGGACTCCACTTGACTTGCACTGTGCTAAGGGCGCCGAATTTCTTCTTCACAAAATTAGGCCATGGGGTCTTAACTTTTGGAGCCTTCGGAACATTTTCTTTATTCTGATTTGGTTTTTGCTTAGGTTTTGGCTTGGTCGGCACGGCAGAAGCAAGCTGGTTCCTGCATCCGTAGAATCGGGGGCGATCCATTGAAACAGAAGGACGAATGCACAATGCAGTATCTGGACAAGAGCAAGTTCATATAGAGATCAGTGTGTGAGAGTCTATGCAATTTGTCTCACCTTTTATTTGAAATTTTTTGCGGGCATGGACACAAGGTGCAGGCGTTAAAAGTGGGCGTGCTGTGTACTAATCCTGTCGAGTGACGTTGAGGCACATTAAATTAAAGTATAAATACACCATCCATTTTGTGTATTCAATGCACATTCAATACACATCGAATTCACATTGAATTGCTCTGTCTGTGCGCGCATTTTTTTTCTAACAACAGCGATGCCAAAGAAAAGGATTTCAAAAGATCTCAGCTTGAGAATAAAGGATATGTACCAGAATGGACACACAACATTTTACAGATCCAACGCTGGTTACTTGCTTCGGGCTTCATTTTGGCAAAAAGCACTGTTAGTTATCATGCGCATGGGAAGGCCAAAAACGTCAAAAGAAATCCGACCGTCACAACTGAGTAAGTACAGTACTACTACAGTGGAAAAATTGGGAAAGCCCTAAATACCGAGGCTACAACCAGGCACTTGAGAGTACACCTTAGCCACTTGATTGAAGACAGACACCAGTGTATATAAGATAATAAAACTATTAAAGCCTCCGGTAATAACTCAGTGAGTTGGGCAATGGTTTGACTGGATAGAAGTATAGGGGGACACCTCCCAAGGGGGCGCCCCCAAGTAAGTCACGGCCCGGTAACCAAGCGCCTCACCTGTCTCCCTTGAATACCGCGTGGAGGTGATGAGCCCGTCTGCACTCACGAAAAGCCGTTCCCGTTTGCAAAGGGAAAATCCTCAGGCGCTTGCTCCCACGCTGCTACTGGCGTCGGCGTGCTCCAACCGGAATTGACGTCACAGGAGAAAAAGTTAGGTAGTCCGAGGTTCACAGCATCTTCAACAGCCAATGCATGGATATAAAAAATAAAAAAGAGGAGAAGAAGAAAAAGTGGTGCAGGAAGCACACAGGAGCCTTTTCTATTAAAGTTTTCAGGATACAAATAGTGCTGTTACCCCATATGGATCAACGTCACTGAGGAAGCTAATTTGCGAAACGCGTCTGACAAACTTTGGACAACACAGGCCACCGTACAGAAGAGTAAGAGCTCAATCCCAGTTTGGCCAGCACTGCAACCAGAGCGCATGCGCATGCGCGGAAGGCGAGAGCTGAGACAAGGAGAGTGCAAAGCGAGAGGAAATCCGATCTGTGCACGAGTACCGGAAGACCCACCGCTGCTGTTTACCAACCCTCCTGCAACAACACCAAACCGACTGGAGCAGAATCCATATTGACAGTTAAAGACTCTGGAAGACGGTCTGTGGAATCTGGAGACACCTCCTCTCTATGCCATTATCTGTTGGCTGTTTGTGAGTTTCCAATCTCTTTTTAATATCGTTTGTTAATAAAACAGTGTTATACTATGTTCCCTTCTCTTTCCTAATTTTGAGGTATCACCCAGAGGTCCTCCCTATCACTACGGAAGATCCATTATCCCTATGTAAGTGTGTTCCTAATAGAAACCTATATATTTGTTATTGTACTCTAACTACTCCTGATTGTTGTCCCTTTCTCCATTTATATTACATGTGTCCCGGAGTCACAAGTGGAATCACGCGCCGGGGGATCCCCCCGCTCTTTAAAACTGTTACATATAGAGGTTGGTGAATCACCTGTAAGAAACTCTGGCAGCAGGTTAACACTTTGTGTGGGACTGAAGTTTATAATCCACTTTAACACGTTTGGTGCAACTATTTTCTTTTCTTTTATGATGGATTATCAGTCCAAATAAATATTTTCAAAAGGTCATAATGTTTAATGCGCAGAAATGTGATACTGTGACACGCATGCAGTATGCGTTTCACACTGCTCTGTGTATAATACAGATATAGTACACACAGTACAGTACACACGCTGCTCTGTGTATAATACAGACATTTAATTACTATTGGATTTTTATGACAACAACTCGCGATCGCCCACTTGAGTTTCTCGACGGTATTGCAGACAACGCTAAAATGCCCTTTTCTGACCTGGACAAAACGATAAACAAGACGCGTGTTTAAGTCGGCACGATTCAAATAAATTGCGCCATCGAATGGGTATTCCGATCTACACACCGCGTTAAATGTTCGAATAACGGCTGTCCCATCAGTAGGCTTACACAGACCATGAGTGACCACCTTACTTCTTTCACTCATAAGAGGGGCATGAGGGGGGTCAACAAACCCACAGATAGAGGGACTTACATAACAGGGTGGGGAAAGATAGGCAGAAAAGACATACCCTGTTACATTTACAATAGAATAGGAGTACAATGCCCTTCCACAAATGAAAACTGCAAATTAATTACGATGATTAATGTTTTAACACAATGAGGCTGCATAAGGGGTGGACATTTGTACTATAGGGGGCTCAGGACCAGCTGACTTAACTGGAGAGAAGTCGGAGGATACTGATTTACATAATACTTTTTTTTTCGTCCTATACAGTATATGAAACCCTTATTGCCCGGCTCTTAAAGCAGCAGTTCAAGCAATATCCTACATGTGTGTTTTTTTTGTTTTTTTTTTAAATAAATCAGTTCTGTACAATGAGAAAATACTTGTAGCATTAAAATAAAAAATGTTTTAAAGATATTTTTAATGTTTTTCTAATGTAAGAAGCATTTCCAAAGTGACAGTTCCTTTCCCTTCTGATAGGCTCTGGCTCTTGAGCCCCGCCCTCTCTCTAGCAGTGAACCAACTATATCTAATAACTGCCCAGTCAATCATATTATAGGAACTACATTGCCCAAAATGCTGTGCAAGAACTGAATTAAATAACCCGGAGCAAGCAATCTATTACAGTCTATTACAGGAGAACGGATTGATATGCAGCTTAGCTAATCACTTGTCAGCGTGCAGATTGTATTAATGCACATATTGAATGGGATTTTATTTTTTTAACGGCAGCTTGAACTGCAGCTTTAAGAAGTTTACATCAGTTGATTATATAGCTGTACATGACTTTTCTCAGTCTCTCATACCTTGTCAGGGTGCTGGAACCACGCAGGCTGGGCGTAGATATGCTCATAGAAGAATAATGGGTGCCAGGAACTTTTATAGTACAAACAGGAGCTTTATTAACAGCCGTTGATAATGCTGTTCACCACTTAACACATGCTACTATCTATTAATCAGTTCATTATGATATAACACTCTATGATATATATATATAGTATGATTATATATATATATATATATATATATATTACACATACATAGCATATATATAATATATTATATATATATATATATATATATATATACTAATATATATACTATATCTATCTATCTATATATAATACAATATATCGGCCACCGTCTTTCCCCTCTTAGTCCCCCTTCTCACCTTCGGTCACCTCAGCTGCGGTTGGAAATGCTGCGGGTAGTGCGGGTGCCAGCGGGGGCATGCAAGTGCCTCCGGTGAGGTTTCAGGGAGTATGTGGGCCGCCAGAGTGGCGAGCGCCTCGCCGGAGCTCCGAGGGGAGCAAGTACTCAGGGCGCTGCCATCTTGCCTTTGCACACGCATGCACAGTGTCTTCCCCTAGTGCGGCGGCCATTATAAATAGCACTGGTGTGCAGAAGGTAGCGCAAGTGGCGGCCAATAGGGAAAGGCTCTCTTCGGGGACTACATGTCCCATGAGCCTCTAGGGCAGTGAGTCACATGGCGCGAACCAGCCAATAGAGCTGTGAGAATCCCCTGCTCAGCTATGGATACATTTTGCGTGTTGAGACGCGCCAAGCAGTCGGAGAAGGGAGCCAGACAGAGAGGTAGGGTCTCAGGAGCCTGTGGGTTAAAGCCCCTCGGCTTCGCCTCGGGCCTCCAACTCTTCTAGCCAGGGCATTATTGGGCAGCAATGCCCTGTTCTTCTGGGATTATTACTTAAATATAGATATACATACTGTACACTGTTTACAGGACTATTATATTATTTGCTGGATTCACTGATGCACTGAATATTTAAGCACTGATAGTTTCAATGTTTATTTTGTAAGCGTTGAGCGCCACTTGGTTTATTATTTTTGCACTACTCTGTGTAATGACTGTAGGTACTGTCTAACTCATCCATGCATAACAGATCGAGAGTTTACCAAGCACCTGCCGGTGGGGCCAATCCGATTATGCTCCGGAGCTACTACCTTGAGAACTCCTGCTAAGCAATTGTCACTCCTCTTCCCGAATGAGAACAATCTTGGGCCATTACTCTAGACCAGGGGTCTCCAAACTATGGCTCGGGGGCCACAACAGGCCTTCCACCAGATTTTATGTGGCCCGCATCAACTTGAAATATATATATTTTTGCTCATTATATATCATTTCCCAGGTAAGCACGGCATCCTTTCTTTGTAATTGTCACATTTCTCTTTTGTTCTGAATCATATCATGCTGATTTCCCCAAAAAGATCCAAATAAAACTTATTAATTTATTTATAAAATATAGAAATTCTTTGCCCTGCGAAAATGTGTAGAATATACGATGTGTCCCTCATTCTGAAAAGTTTTGAGACCACTGCTCTAGGCGCTTAACTAAATGGGACACATTCCCTAACTGAAAACTACAGTATAAAGGTGACAAGACATCCTTAGTAAACATAACTATACATTTAAACATATTTACATTACTTATAGTGAGGCCCTCCCCAAGTGCCACTCCAGAGGAATCTGGTTCTAGACCATTCAGAGAAGTGCTATATACCCTCCCATCTTCTTATGATAACATCACTTGTCAGAAGACCTAATGAGGATTAGCTATCCTTTCTGCAAGTACTCCTTCATCATATAATGGGGAGGGGAGTAACCTGAGTAATCCCACATAGTTAACCTATTAAAGCTGTTAACCCCTTATACTAACTAGTAGTCCCCAAAGGGGGGGCTGAAGTGTACACAGTGCAGCACATATAATTTTGCAGGTATGAATTTCTGCCTTGTAGAACGTACCCAGGGATCTGAACCAGGATCACCCAGGTCAAAGGCAGCAACATTACCACTGAGCTACTCCTTCAGCCTTCTTTAGCAGAGTTTAACTCTTTGACTGATGAACCGCAGGTCAAAAAAAGCCAGCAGAGGGCCTTGATGTAGCCCTTAGACTGTTTTGCTCTTGCTAACTTGATACAGTACTAGTTGGTTAGGCAGCTATGTGCAATTTTTCACACTGGAACCCACTTGTAAATTAAGGAATTAAGGTGATGTAAATATATACACACGTTATATACACACCCATGATAAACCAAATATACAGAACAAATAAATGTAGAAGGGTTATCAAAACCATACTGTTCTACAACCAAACACTTCTCCATACAGACACTACATTAAAATCAATTTCCTTTAAAAATCCTAACTGATCTCACAATCTACTGTACTGCATATGATCACAAACCAATGAAAAAAGTCACATTCCAAAATGCATAAAATCTATGCACCATACTGTATACTGTACATTCTGCAAATTAATCAACGTAAACAAAAATCAATTAGCAATCATTATTTAGATCTCTAAACATTTCACACTCAATCATAGGGGGTGCCGGTATCCCTCTGCTCTGCTTGGTTTACAGGCCGCGGTCACGTGATCGGGATCTTTAAACGCAGAGGGATACCGGCACCCCCTAAAGGGGCCTGTATCTCGGGGGGCACGGGGTCCCCAGACCTAAAACCAACGCGGTTCAGCTCCGCAGACCCCCTGCACATCTACACTATCAATAAAAATGTATTTCAAATAATTTTTAATGTGCGGATGTTTGCGCAGAGAGAGAGCAGCGGATCTCTCTCTGCTGCAAACACATCTCGCCCCCGCCGCCCATACAGTAGTATCATTTATGTATGTGCATATACAGTACAGTACAGTACTGTACAGTACTGTATGTTAGGGCTTACAGGGGTTGTTGTTATACAGTATATACAGTATATAGTATACAGTATACAGTATACTGCATTACAATTCATTATAGGGGACGGCTTCATAGAGAATAGCTCGCAAGCGCCACCATGTGTATTTTGACGGCATTGCAGTATTGTAACCAGCCGGAATAAAAAGCTTAAATTCCGACCGGAAAATAACGCAATGTACTCTGGCAGAAAACTATCAGAAACCTGAATACACCCGAGTATACCCGAATTCGCGGGACTAGCCGTGCTCGAATAAAGTGTGTCGCCAGTGTACCACATAAAAACATTCAGACATACACCATACTGGTATAAGACAAGGGAGAAGGATAGGAAGGGAATTGGATACAAATAGGAAAAGGCTAAGGGAAGGGAAAGGAGAAAGCCGAAAAAAATAATAAACATAGATCAAAAATAAAAACACTGGAACTCCCAGACAGCTATCCGCAGGATCAACAACCTTCCTCGATCTTCTATAAAACAAAATGGACAGCACAGGCTCCACAGTTTAAATAGTAAAAGGTTTATTACCACCATGCTAAAATCAGTGCACTCACAACAATTCAGTAGAAAAAACGCATTGGATAGAAACTCTGGAATCCTGCAGTACTTGTGCCGGTACAGGGCTTAAGCTTATGGTTAGAAGCGTGCACTGGCCTAACGCATACATGGTCGGATAGTTCCCGTAGTGTGCGTCCACACAATGGTCCCCCGCACATTAGTATCTGCGCTTTCTGGTTTAACTTGATTCAGCTCGCTTGCGCAGTGGCAGGTAAACAGTAGGAACAGCTTGCAGTATCAACCAAGACAGCGTTTTCACTCCCCTACGCGTTTTGTCGCTGGGGTAAATGGCGACTTCATCAGAGGTTAAGAGACGGAGGAGTCCTCATGACTTAAATAGTCTTGATTAATTGTTAAATTACCAATCTCAACTCCACTCATAGGAATGAATGAGAGTGACTCTAAAACAATCGGCTGGAAACAGTAATGACATAAACATAAAACAACTTGGCACATGGATATACTGTAAAAATAAATATGGAGTGAGACAGTGGGAATACAACCCAATAACCATACATATAATAGACAGTTAATGCAATCAAAATCAATAGATGAATAAAGATTGAAATATATATAAGGAGAATATAAGGAAAATATACAGTACTTATTTATTATAAATATAATAATTAAATAAAAATAAACATAGACATACAATCAATAGGTTAAAACATTAAATGATACAAAAGTTAATACAAACCGTGCACTAGATAGTGATGTGAAAAAACATGTGAATCAATACCTATACATATAGTGAATAGACAACTAAAGTGAATTAATACATAACATAAATTGTGCTGTGTGAATAAACAAACAAGTATAAAATAAACCTGTTCCTTTCAAGTGATATAGTATGAGGCTGCTGCTTTCATGGGATGGCTCTGCAAACCATAGCACTAATGACAAAAAAACAAAAGAAAAAACAGCGCAAAACCTCACAGTGTAGTATGTAAATATATATTGTGATATAATATCAGCAGGTGAGTATCACACGTACATCAATTAAAATGTATATAGACATGACATGTTAGGGACATGTTACCACATCAGCAGCTCTTCTGCACCAGATCGCATAAAAACAGGCCAAATGAGGAAACGGAAATCATTATCTCCCAGGCAGCTGTCTCTAATATCTTAGTCCCAGTCTTTACACGTCTAGTTGGGTAGAGGGATATTGCTTCCACCGGGGGCGTAGAACGCTGGTCGCTCTCTGGATCCGCATGTCAGACTATTGGGAGACTTATGATGACATCACGTGGACTCCGTCGCGTCTCTGGCTGTGCTTGCTGGTTTGAATGTCCGTATAGACTCACCACTCTTGGCGTGTACAGTAGGACAAGATCTGCAACATATTCTTCAAATAAAAGCAATAATGCTGATACAAATTAGATACAGTACGTTGCTAAATTTTTTTGTGCACCTTTACTTTCCCAGTTTTGCATTTGGGAATCTTGAATAATTAACAAATAGGTTTCAATTCCCTTCTAATGTGAACAGCATTTGTTCTGGAAAACATTTTATTTACATGAAGCATTTATGACGTGTATAAGACCATTTAATTTGGATGCGAATTAATTATGTAAATCCACACACAGTCTTATGTTTTGTTTTTAACAGTAAATCTTTATTTATGGGCATGACATATAGGTTTATTGTTTCAAAATGGAATTGTTCTTCAGCTGCAACTTTATTATTAATTATGGCCAGAAGGGTATTACAAAGCTTCAAAGTGGTAAGCTGACTGATCCAGCTTTTATCTCTTAAGGTATTTCTCTTGAAATTAAACAATACGTTTCTCAGTTTTTCTTGAAATAGAAATGGAAACAAATCAAACAATTATTGATTGGAGTAAGGCTTTAACAAGTGGAAATGTAAGGGAAATAAGATGTTGGTCATTGTAACAGGGACTATCACTGTTGAGAGAAACTGCCTCTAATTGCAGCAGTGTGCTGGTTAATTGCACAGGCACAATCAACCAGACTCCATCTGGCTGATTAGGACTGTCAGAAAAAGCCTGGTCTGAGTAACAGGAAGAAGATTCCCTTAGCTCCCAACTGGACTGACCAGAGGAAAAGATAGCAAACTAGGAAGAGACCCCCGCTACAGCTGTGTATAATATAATGACTGAAATGTGAGGGTGCTTATGGAGCAAGATGGGTATAACAACTATAAATGAGACAGAACCCCACTGAGATGGCACTCTCTCAGTAATCTTGGATGGTATATGTAGAGTTTAAAATATTTTATTATGTTAGACAACTGATAAAATAAAGGGCTTTAAAAACAAACAATGCAATGGCACATTGAAAAACTACTAGGAGTATAATAACCTTAGGTAAGGAATAGTTTCTGTACACTGTTATGTAATAAAGCACTGTGACTTGGTGTTTTGCTCAATATAATCCACTACCAAGGAATTGTAAGGTCCAAATTAAGGGGGGTAGAGACTTAAAAGCCAAGGACAAAATGCAGAATCTGGTCTGAGTATACCATAGGTAAACTGACTTCACATGTTCTAAAGAGCTGGTGGGTTAAAGTCTACCCACTGTGACAGAGTCACTAACTCAGTAGGCTGGAATAGTGAATGGAGAGACGCTGCAGCCAGTTCACAGAGTGTTAATCTCCTCAGACAGAAAGAAGCACACCTGCAGCCTAATTAAGCAGCAGGCCTGAGAGACTGCAGGTTTAAAAGCAGGAAGTGACACACACACAGTGAGCTTGTTTTTCCACAGGAAGGTGGAGAGACTTCTCCCGGCTGGGAAGCCGTTGCAGTTGCTCTGGTCCCCCAGTCCTGCGAGGAGCTAGGCTGCTGGGACCAGCTGGGACCCCAACCCAGGATAAAGATCAAGATCGCTGCGAGGCTGGACATAGCCTGCTCTCTGGAACCGTGTTCCTTTTGCTACTGGAGCGGCAAAACAGATAAGACTTATCCCTCTGCTCTGCTTGGTTTACAGGCCGCGATCACGTGATCGGGATCTTTAAACGCAGAGGGATACCGGCACCCCCTAAAGGGGCCTGTATCTCGGGGGGCACGGGGTCCCCAGACCTAAAACCAACGCGGTTCAGCTCCGCAGACCCCCTGCACATCTACACTATCAATAAAAATGTATTTCAAATAATTTTTAATGTGCGGATGTTTGCGCAGAGAGAGAGCAGCGGATCTCTCTCTGCTGCAAACACATCTCGCCCCCGCCGCCCATACAGTAGTATCATTTATGTATGTGCATATACAGTACAGTACAGTACTGTACAGTACTGTATGTTAGGGCTTACAGGGGTTGTTGTTATACAGTATATACAGTATATAGTATACAGTATACAGTATACTGCATTACAATTCATTATAGGGGACGGCTTCACAGAGAATTGCTCGCAAGCGCCACCATGTGTATTTTGACGGCATTGCAGTATTGTAACCAGCCGGAATAAAAAGCTTAAATTCCGACCGGAAAATAACGCAATGTACTCTGGCAGAAAACTATCAGAAACCTGAATACACCCGAGTATACCCGAATTCGCGGGACTAGCCGTGCTCGAATAAAGTGTGTCGCCAGTGTATATGCACATGCATTAAACTCAAGGACTCTTTCTTTTCCAAACAATGATTATACAAATGCAACTCTATCTTTACCTTTATTGAGAACATACCAATGACATGTTACTGTTGTTTTTAATGTTCAACTTTTATATATAATTTTTTTTTACCAGGAAGTAATACATTGAGAGTTGCCTCTCCTTTTCAAGTACTGTATGTCCACCCTTCCACATCATCATCAATAAAACGCTTCCGGACTATTATCTGCTCTACGAAGGCGATATTGTGCCAGATACAGTGATGCTCCAATGCCCCCACAAACAAATTAGCATAACTGGAGGCAAAGAATGTCTCTATCACTGTACTATAAGCTTGGAGGTAGCATTGTGTTAGAAAAATAAAATAATAAGACAAGGAATCTTTACGATCATTTTTGAAATACAATGATGACAATGATGCTAATTTGGTGTTTACCTCCTTGAATCTGGTCTCTAAGATTGATTTTCTTAATATCACTCTTGAGGCCTTAGGTGACGGCACAATTTAAATTTCAAGGCGGTATACACCAACAGCTTTTTCATGGCTACCAGTGATCATCTCCAATTCACAAGGCGAAGGTGTAACTGTGGATTTTGAACATCAAGCCAAAGGGTTGTTTGACACATTTCTTTCCAGGGGTTGTCAACAAGATCTATTAACCCATGCATGACATAAAGTTAGAGCCCTACACAGGAACCAGTTATTGATTAACAAGAACAGTTCAACAACTGGCCTTTCAGTTCCAGACAAAATTACTGTCCCATTTATTACCAAATACAATTTCCAGGGTAATGCCATCAAACGGATTGTCAATAAACATTGGGATATTCTAGAAAATTACCCAGTACTATGACCTAAACTCTCTGATAGACCAGCAGGAATTTTTAGAAAAATGAATAACTTTAAAAATTCACTGGCACCTAGTGATATAGGCTCTGGTCCCTCAATAACACTAAATCCACATGGCTACCTACCAAACCCTCTGGGTATTTTCTATGTGGAAAGTGTCTTGCCTGTCATTTTTTACATACAGATAGGAAGACATTTTCTGCTTCTATTTCATAAGTTAAACAAGATTAAGAAATGTATTTCCTGTACCAATACACATGTTGTTTACCTTCTCGAGTGCCCCTGAGACCTCAACTATGTAGGGAGGACTAAAATGCACTTGAGTAGACGAATATAAGAACATTTCCAATATTCGAATAGGCATTGGCAAACATAGTGTTTCATAGGATTTCAAGACCTGCCCTGGCCAAGATCCCTCTTCCCTTATATACAAGGGTATTCAGCTTGTTAAAGTTGATAGAAGAAGGGGTGATAGAGTTAAAGCCCTTTCCAAACAGGAAAGTTACTGGATATTCCAACTCAATACCCTAATTCCTTCAGGATTGAATGAGAACTCAATATTCTTTCTTTATATTGAATCCCCTAATTTTAGGTTTAATTCAATTGATAGGTTTATAGATTTATGGATCCCTTTTTCAAAATGATCCCACCAATTCATATTTGTTTGTGTATTACCTACTCTGTTTAATATGACATCTTATATTTTGTATGGAATCAGAATCCCCCCATTCAAAATGATTATTAAAATTAATTATATATACAGCATCATACAGTAAGTAGGTCACTATTTTACCTAATATTACACCGGTTCTTTCTGGAACTTTGTTATTGTAAGATCAGTTCCTCTCTTCATTCAAGATTCATTAGATAATCATTACAGTTTACATTATGATTGTATTTCTATATTAAGACATCTATTGCCATTTGTGGTCTCCGTTCTCTTTTCTCTAGGATCATTATGTGTTATATTTGATGATTTTCAATATGTTTTTAAGTAGTGTATATTTGTATTAATACCCTTATTAATTACACCTGTATTTTTCAACCAATCCCCGCTAGAAGAGGTGTTTAAATAGTACGCACTATCAATACTATAGTACCCCTGATGAAGTAGCGACTTCTACGTAATGCATTAAAAGAGCTACTGTGTATTTGTACTTGCCTTTACATACACCCTAATATCTATTGAGTTGAAGGCTTACTATCGGATTTATTAATCTAACCCTGCTCGGAATTGCAGTGTACTTTGGCTGAATTTGGGCGGTGATGTCACTTGCGAGCGCTCCAGACAGGGTCGCGTCCCGATTGAGGGTGTGTTTCCATCGAAACTCACCTGGTTGTGTGGAACGAGAGGGTGCACGCTCCTTGGACCAGAATAATAGGCTATACCTACTGGAGTGGATATCTATACTGCTATAGCAATTGTGCCGTTGCCTGCGTGTACCATCACCAACCAGCCTTACTGGATGTCTGTAAAAGGGACCGTCTGCATTGAAGATCCCTGTTTTTATATAAAATTCATTATCTCCTTTTATATTACTAAATTATTTTTGATACTACACAATGAAAGTTTGCGATTTTCTCTTTTTTTCCTATATCCTAGTTGTGACAGTGAGGGGGTAACCACGCATCATTTTTGTTTTTTACCTTGTACAGCTGCTGAGTATGCCATGGAATTCTGCAGATGAGTAGCTGACAACCTGGAACGAATCAGCACAGAGGTTCAATTTTCGCAGAGGTCTCTCCAATCAAGAGTCAAGAGTAATGTGAAAATCTTAATAATGCTGTTGAGAAAGAGACTGCACATTTTAGTGGTAGAGTAAATGTGAGAGAAGAATCGGAGGTGTCTATACATAGCCCCTAAGTAATATTTATAATAATGGATTATGGAGGTGTCTATACTAGTGGAGAAAGTGTAACATCATTTAGCTTATGTTGAAGAATGAAAAGGTCTGTCATTGTGTGGGCTTTGCATCTTGCTCCTTGAAAGCTTGATTATACATACAGTATATTTAATAGTTTTATTGTGCTTACGGATGTAGCAGGTTCAGAAAACTTTTAAACCTGGTTTCCTTTATGAGATGTAGATCTGTGAGGCAGAGATGTTTATGCCACCTTAGATCTAATAGAGAAAAGAGAGGAAATGAACATCATGATATTCAGAATTTGATTTTACTATAATGTGTGTGCTTTGGAATTTTTAAATTGATTATATTATTGCTGCCCATAACCATTCCTCAAATTGTCCCTAATACAAATAGAAATAAACAGAGCAATAAAATTGATGCAAAAAAAAAAAAAAAACCTCTACTGAAAGATAACAAATTCTGAACACTGGAGCAGATCAGGATGCCAACAGTGGACAAGAACACGTGGAATGGCTAAATGGCATAAGGCGTAAAAACAGGCATAAGTACATCCGTTCTATTTTTTGTAATCAAAATGTATAAGTCATGAAAGGCTCATGTTGAGAAGCACGATACCATTGGGGAAATAGAATTGGGGTAAAGGCTAAAAATATGAGAAGTTAGTGCAGGAAGTAAGTGCCAGCAACACATTTTAGAATAAGACGTTTAAAAATATGTACTGTAACACTAAAAAGACAAAATAATTGATTCTAACCACATCACATTATTTGTGAAGTACTTTATTTATAATGTTACTTATTTATAAAAATGCAGATGAGAAGTCAAGCTACAAGTTACAAAGAAATGCTTGAAGCCATTTTATTAAAATAAACTTAAATACTACAGTTCACTTTTTATTAAATGTGGCACGTTCCTCAATTATATTAGTAAAGTACAGGACAGAATACCAAGTTTATGCTGGATACATTTTTCTATTTTAAAGTACAACGGCAACAAGAAACCGGGATTTTACATAGTGGCACTTTCCTTTAATTACAGCAATAATGTGACACTTGTGCGTCAGAAGAGGATTAATATTCAGAAGTGTCAAGTGTAAAATAATAAGCTGTCAAGAACTATTCTTTAGGGAGTGCTGTTACATGACACATAGTGACATTGCTAAAAGTCTTTGTTACCAATGGGAAAATGAGACTCTTGTTAAATGGTTTGAGCACTTTAAGTAAAACAAAAAAGTTCTTGCCATAAACAAATATGAATAGCCGGTAAAATGTAATTGTAATGGGTGCTCGCCACAAACAGGATGCAATAGTGAGGCCGAGGTGGGGATATTGAAACACAGACCTGAAGCCACAAAGCCGTGTCCGGATATGGGACTCATCGGCGTGGGTAGCTGGGTCAGTGTAGGAGAGAGCTGAGTAGTAGGAGAGCAAGCCGAGGTCGAGGAGTGAAGAGGTACGGATCGTAGAGGTCGGTAGCCAGCCGGGGTCGAGGAGCAGAGAGATATGAGTCGTAGGAGTCACTAGCCGAGTCGAAGTTTGGAGAAAGCAGCAGAGGCAAGGCAAGGCAGAAGGGTTTGCGACTAGCACACATCACAAGAGATTATACTTAGCCAACTTTCTGGTAAAAGAGGCTGAGCCTTGATAGCATGAAGAGCCAATCAGGCGCAGAGCTGCACAACAGTCAGGAACCAGGCTGGAGCCAATCATGAGATTGATGGGGGTTGAGCCTGAACATGAACCTGATCCTCACAGTAATGTTTCAAGTTAATTCTTGAGAGACATGAAGATTTTTTCTAATATTGTACAAATGTTAGAGTATCTCTTTTATTTAAAATTGGTCAATTACAATCAAATTGAAAACATATAAAGAATTAACTGATAACGTTATAAATCTGGAACAATTACATAAAGCAAACCCATCAAAAAAATATATAAAGCCCTGGCTACTGCCAAATCAGAGCTGAGACAGATTCAATTAGAAGATGTTGAAAAAGCCCTGAAATGGACTAATCAAAGATATTATAATAAATGTAATAAAGCAGATAAACTTCTAGCCAATAAATTAAGGGGGATGCAGGTGAGGTCGCAAATAACGGTGGTCAAAGATAAAACTGGCAATGTTATCTATAATGACAGAGGAATTGCACAAGAATTCACCAAATTCTATACAAAATGATATAACCTAAACTCCAAGGGGGCTTCTCAGTCCTTAAATTCACAGGCAATTACGAGTTATCTAGAAAATTGCAATCTACTCCAACTGACCGAGGAGGAAATTGAGATATTGAACTGTGAGGTTAACCAGACTAAGTTAGTAGAAGCAGTTAAAATTCTGAAAATATCTAAGGCCCTGGGCCCTGATGGTTTCACCAAAGTATACTACAAGAAGTTTTTACCAATACTTTCCCCATACCTACTAGAGATGTATAACTCATTTATGCATGGAAACTCAATTCCACCATCCATGTCGACCGCAAATTTGGCCATTATACATAAAGAGGGCCAAGACCCTATGCAATGCGGTAGTTATTGCCCAATCCCTTACTAAATAACGATCTTAAATTATATAGCAAAATCTTGGTGAACAGGTTAAACCCTATTTTGCCTAAATTGATCAGGTTGGATTTGTGTCCGGTAGACAAGCTTCAGATAATACCCGGAAAATAATAAATATAGTGGGTCATGTTCATCTCAATGGAACCAAAAACATTCTTCTAAGTCTTGAAGCAGAGAACGCGTTCGATAGAATAGAGTCGGTATTCTTAGATAAAACATTACAGAAATTTGAATTTAAAGACTAATTTTTGGAAGGAGTCCAAGTATTATATCAAACTCCGACAGCTTTAGTTAAACTTCCAGGGAATAACCCAGACACGATTAAAATTAAAAATGGTACGAGACAGGGATGCCCATTGTTTCCTCTTCTTTTCGCTCTAACGATTGAACCAATAGCTGCTAATATTAGAGCAAACGTTATTATACAGGGTATTGTGATTGGAAAAACAAATGACAAAAGCTCATTATTCGCCTACGATATTATTCTGACCTTAGGAAATCCCCAGACTTCTTTTCCCAACATCCAAAAAGCATTATCGGACTTTGGGAAAATCTCTGGATATAAAATTAATAATTATAAATCAGAGGCTCTGAATTTGAATCTCTCAGATCCGGAGATAAAATTATTAAAACGAAATTTTAATTATAGATGGAGTTCCTCGCATATTCCCATATAAATGGGAATAAATGTGACCAGACACTACCACTCCTTATATCAGATCAACTACCCACATCTGTTTGATAAGATCAAAAGGGATTTGGTGAAATGGGAAGGATACCAGGTGTCGTGGATCTGGAGAATAGTATCAGTTAAAATGAATATATTCCTTAGACTACTATATCATTTCCAGACTCTCCCAGGTCCGGATACCTGGATCAGAATTGAAAAACCTACATGTAACAGGGTATGTCCCATAATACCTCTCTTTCCCCCATAGTATATCTGTTATGTAAGCCCCTAGTATGTTCAGGGCAGTAACAGGTTAATCCATGGGCCAGTGACCTCCCCTTATGCTCCACTTGCAAGTAAAGGAAGTAAGGTGGTGACCCATGGCCTGTGTAAGCCTATCAGGGATAGGTACAGTCCATGAGCCCACCCCTTCCAGAGACTTCCAAGTGGGAGTATCAAATGTAGTCAGTCTTGTGCCGGGAGGAGAAAAGAGCACAAGGGCTGTCAGTCTTCCCCCATCGGGGGAAAGCATGCCCACCCCAGGCTCAGGCCTGTGGACCATCAAGACTCATTGCACCTACTTCCGGGGTATGCACCCTCCAGAAGTCTGGGACTTCGAAGATTCCATTCTGCTGCAATGAAGAGCTGCAGTAATGCACAATAAACCCTGTTCAATATACCTCTGCTTGGGTGTCAGTTCCTGAGCAGGAGGAGTAAGAGGTGTTGTGGTGGGAGCTGATGTCCTGGAACCCAGGAGCCCATCATAACTAGAGGCGCTGAAGTACCAACAAGAAATTCAGATATCACCATAAGCCGGTCCTGGTCTCACTACCATCCTACAGATGACTCAATATTTCCTGGAGCCTAACAGGTACTGCACCACACACATTAGTAACTGCCGTGGATCTCCCCGGGGGGGGGGGGGTGTTTTGGGGGGAGGGTTGGGAGTTGGGGGGGGGGTTGGGGAGAAACCGTGTTACATACAAAACAGAATATTTTATTTTATTTGGCAGGGGAAAAGACCCAGAGTAGCTAGGTTGCTCATGATGACTTCAAAGATAAGAAGGGGAATGGGTGTTCCAGATATTTCAAAATATTACCAAGCAGCCCAACGACGGCAGGTGGTGGTATGGAACACACCAACGCAAAACTGCTGGTTGGCTATAGAATCCCAATACGATATAGAACACCTTCACTGCTAATGTCCCTTTGGGCACCGGATAACAAGGATGTGCAGGGAAGAATGTTTGAAGTAGGGCTGATGAGATTTACCTGGGAGATCTGGAGCAAGTCTAAGGGTAAATTTAATATTGTGTCTCCCACTTCCCAACTCACCCCACTTTTCAATAATCCCAATTTCCCTCCAGGAATATTAGAGTAATTGCTGACCTAGTACATAATGGGAAATGATCTAGTTTCCAAGAGCTCAGAACCAGATATGAGGCACCAGACTTAAGTATGTTTAAATATCTCCAGATCAGGTATTTTCTACAAAAAAATGTCTCAAATTAGAATTCACCTCCCTCACAAGCTTTGAAGCATTATGTAGGAGAGGTAGTATCAAAAAGGCTTGATTACTAGAATATATGCTGGAATGGATGCCTCGGTCCACTTGTCTGATCATGATTATATGTTCAAGTCGGCGGCTGACTTAAATATAGAAATTACATAGTTACATAGTAGATGAGGTTGAAAAAAGACGTACGTCCATCAAGTTCAACCTATGCTAAATTTAGACAACAGATACTTTATCCTATATCTATACTTACTCATTGATCCAGAGGAAGGTGTCAGGGTCTCCTAGACCTCCTGCCTAGCTATAGTTCTTCTTTGTCCACTGGGTGTGCTGCTGCCTTCTGTTTCCTCTGGGTTCCTCTGTCTTTCTGTCTTCTTGTTGCTCCTCTCTCTGTCTTATAGTTCTGCTTCCTGTTTGTTTCCCTTGCCTTTGTTTCGAGTCAGACTCCTATTGCACATGCCTCTGTCTCTGATCCTGATCTGTTCCTGTACCCGTCTGTATTTGATTCTGTTTTTAGTAAAGGCCCTTGCTGGTAATCTGGCTTGTCCCTGTTTGTTCCCTGGTCTCAGTCCCTGCTCCCCGTTCTCAGCCCCTGCTCCTGCCCCCCTGTCCTGTTCCAGTCTCCTCGTTGCCGACCTCTGCTTGTTACCTGACTGCGCTTTCTGCCGCCTGCCTCGGACCCCTGCTTGTCACCCGACTGCGCTGTCTGCCACCTGCCTCAGATCCTCTGATTGTGACCCCTACTACGCTCCTGCTGTTCTGGCCACAGGAGTCTCCCGTGACAGAGAACAAAGGCCACTTCTGGATCTCGCCGGAACAGATTCTCTACCTTCCTGCTTAAGCAGACCCCATCCGCTTGGAGGAAGATAAGTACTTTTTTTTGTTTTTTGAAATCCCAGTTGGGATCCTGAAGGTTTTGTTGCTGCAAAGGTTTCTGCAGTGTTTTTTGTGCCACTTTCTCCCTGAGAAGAATTCACTTTTACAAAAAAAAAAGCCTTCCCTGCAGTACCTGTTTTTGCCATTTTCAGACTTTCATTACCTGGACAAGGATTGTCTCTGCATTGTGGGTGGGCCACTGCAGATTTTCAGACTCACATTTCTATTTAAGACAGTTACCTTGATTTACTGCTGTCCCTGGTTGGACCACTGCTGTTCACAGGGTCCCCATTTCAAAAGACAAAAGTGCTCCCATTATTTTGTTGCTGCAGGCTGTGATTTTCCTGCAATCTATAGTTCTTCCTATGATTGGTTCCAAGTTTTCAGGTTTCCCTGTAGTTTGTTTCTCTGTCTGTTATTTCAATGCTTAATTCTAAAGTTTCAGATTTAACTGCAGGTTTCTCTGTATGATATCCCTACACCTGATATCTAAAGTTTCAGATTTAACTGCAGGTTTCTCTGTCTGATATTCCTATGTCTGATGTCAAAAGTTTCGGATCTAACTGCAAGTTTTTCTGTTGTATTTTCCTGCTGTCTATGATATTTCTATGCCTGATTTCTAAAGTATCAGATTTAACTGCAGGTTTTCTGTCTATATGATATCCCTACCCTTTATGTCTAAAGATTCAGATTTAACTGCAGGTTTTCTCTGTCTATATGATATCCCTACGCCTGATGTCTAAAGATTGAGATTTAACTGCAGGTTTTCTCTGTATGATATCCGTACGCCTGATGTCTAAAGTTTCAGATTTAACTACAGGTTTCTCTGTTTATGTTTTTTCTTGCATTTATGATATCTCTGTGACTGATGCTAAGGTCTCAAAAGGGTCAGCTCTCCTATCTTGTCTCTCTGTGTCTAATATTTCTGTTGTTCATTCTAATGCTTCTGTTTTAAAGACACATTTCCGCTTTACTGGTTTCTTGGGAAGTTTGGTTTCCCTACAGTATGTCCGAAGTAAGGGCTCCCACTCTGAAAACAGTCTTGAGCAGTAAATGTGAACACAGTACCACTGATTCTTCAGAACGTCTCAAAGCAAGGAAGAAGAAGAAAAAGAAGGGAGGTATTACTGTGGAAGTTGCAGAAGGAATTAAGGATGAACCTTTAACCTTAGGAAAGTCTGCATTTGATGAAAAAGATATGCTGCAGCTTAAGGCAACTCACAGACTTATCCCAAGAATAGTGGAAGAAAAGAAAGATGTATTTAATCAAGGAAAAGATGCCCTAACCCAGACACTTCAATCTGCACGAAAAGAGATTGATTGTCTTCATGGACGTTTAGATAAAGCGCAAGAAGCCAAGGCTGCACTACAAAGCGGTCTATCCTCAGCAATTGCTAAGTGTGTTCTCCAGGAAAAAGAAAAGCACCAGTTGGAGAGTGACTTGGATGTCATGTCAGGTGAGCTGGAGAGGGCATATGCTGATGCTGCCGAGGATCAGCGCCTCGCTTCTAAAAGTAATGAATTCCTGGAAATCTCTATGAAGGAAATTGACAGGCTTAATACAGAGCTTGAAACCTCTCAAAAGGAATTCACAAGCTAAGCACAGCACTGGAAACCTCTCCGAAAGAGGTTCACAGTCTTACTACAGAGCTGGAAGCCTCTAAGGAGAAGAGTTGCCACTTAAACACAGAACTATGCTCATTGAGAGAGATCTTCGAAGGGTTAAATAGCAGTTTTGAAACTGTAACCCAAGAGTGCAAGAATCTCTATGTCCAAGTCAGTGAAAGAGATAAGAAACTCCATGAATTAGGAGAGGAGAAGAAACAGTTAGCCCAGGAAAAGTGTCACGCCGGTATGCCCGCAGACCTGGCAAGACCCCAGTACTGAGGTGGGAACGGTATTACACCACACACCCACAGCAGTGGGAGCAAGCCCGGAGTGTGGTATAGTATTGCTGGGCCTGTAGAGAGAGTTGTTAGTTATACTTGCAATGCCTGTTGGTGTAAGCGTAAGAATGGTCGTGTCCAAGTGCCAATGTCGAGGGTTCCAGAGACTAGAGTCATCAGAGTACAAAGCCAGGTCCAAGGATGCCAGAGGTAAGCGAGGTAGAGTTCGTAGCAAGGTTCAAAGGGGAACCAGAGAGCAGAGTAGTCCAGGACAAGCAGGGGTCAAAAGCCAGGGAAATCCAAGGTAAACACAGGAGCAGGATACAGCAGGGACACAGAGGGAGCACAGCATAGGTCAGCAAACACAGGGAAACAGGAACTATGCAGAGCGAGGAAGAAGAGGACAGACAGGGATTATAAAGGAAGACACACCAATAGGAGCGAGGGGAGGAGCAGAGAGAGAAGTGGGAGACAACAGAAATAGGTCAGGGAGAGAAGAGGAGGAGACAGAAGGGGCAGTCAGGGGAATGGCCTGTAGGGATTGGGAGGAGGAGTCAGGAACGTGACAGGCCAGATAAGAGAAGCGTGTGCGCGCGCCATCTGTAAGTTGAGGGTGCGCGCGCACATGCTGTGACATGGACATGGCCCGCAAGGACTGAGAGGAGGGAGCAGAAGGACAGCAGAGCCCAGAGGAGGAGTGTGTGCGTGCGCCCTCTGAGAGCTCAGGGAGCGCGCGCACAGGCTGCGTCACCAGGCGCGCGGAACGCCGCGCCACTGGCACCCCGCTGGAGGAAGGCAGGGAGTGGACGGAGCAGCCAGGGAAGGTGAGGCACTGGCCTCGGGCACAGTGGGAGTCAGGGAGCGGGGAGCATCACTGTAGGGGCTCGGGGACCGTGCGGGCGCGCAAGGCCTGCAGGGCATGCGCTGAGGTAGTGGGAGAGAGGTAGACGGAACGGGTCAGGAGTGGGAAAAGGGTAGAGGGATTGGCAGAAGATGGGACAGAGGGAAAAGAAGGGGAAGGAATCCCCTGAATCGTCACAGTATCCCCCCCTTGAGGATCGATCTCTGAGCAATCCAACCATGGCTTGAGGGGGAATTTTTGGTGGAATTGAAGTAGTAGTCTTGCGGCATGAATGTGACATGCAGGTACCCATGAACGTTCTACTAGGCCGTAGCCCTTCCAGTGGACTAGGAATTGGAGATTATTTTGGACCAACGGGAATCGATAAGTGATTGGACTTCATACTCCTGTTGTCCTAGGGTGGAGACTGGATATGGTTTACGAGAGGGGACAGGAAAATGAGGACTAGGTACGAAAGGTTTAAGAAGGGAAGCGTGGAAAACGGTCGGAATCTTCATAGTAGGAGGAAGGTCGAGACGGTACGCCACAGTATTAATTTTCTCCAAAATTTTGAATGGACCTAGGAATCTAGGAGATAGTTTAGGCGATGGTGTTTTCAGCCTAATATTTTTTGAGGATAACCACACCCGGTCGCCGGGTTTGAAGTAAGGCCCAGGTTGACGATGACGATCTGCCTTGGATTTTTGTTTGGCAACCGCAGATTGTAAAGACTTGAGGATCCTTTTCCAAGATTCTTGGAGATTGACAACATGAGAGTCGGCCGCAGGAACGCCAGACAGGGAGGGCGAGAGAGGAAGGGTACTGGGGTGGAAACCGAAGTTGATGAAAAAGGGGGACTCCTGAGTAGATTCGTTTTTCAGAGAATTTATAGCAAATTCGGCCCATGGTAAAAGGTCCACCCAGTTGTCTTGTGAGTCCGATATGAAACATCTTAGATATTGTTCAAGGGTTTGATTCATCCTTTCTGTTTGACCATTGATTTGAGGATGGTATCCTGAGGAAAACAAAAGAGAGATACCGAGTTTTTGGGAAAATGCCCGCCACAATTTCGAGATGAACTGTGATCCACGGTCAGAGACAATATAAATGGGTACGCCATGTAACCTGAAAATTTCTTTGGAGAAGACATCAGCCAACGTGGCCAAGTTAGGAAGACCCTTGAGGGGAATAAAGTGAGCTTGTTTAGAGAACCTGTCTACTACGACCAGAATGGTGTTCATCCCTTTGGAAATGGGCAGTTCAACAATGAAATCCATTGAAATATGTTTCCATGGTTGTTCCGGAATGGGGAGAGGCAAGAGAAGACCAGAAGGTTTGTGATGGAGTGTCTTACTCTGGGCACATACAGGACAGGCAGAAGTAAAGTTGAGAATTTCTTGGTTCATCTTTGGCCACCAAAAAGTCCGTTTAATGAGATCTGCTGTCCTTTTGAAGCCTGGATGACCGACTGCTCTAGAAGAATGACCCCAAAGTAAAACTTTATGGCGAAAGTGTGGAGCTGCGTATAGGCGTCCTTCTGGTACCCTGAACCTGCTGGGAATGTGAGCTTGAGCTTTGTTGATCTCGTCCAACACATCGAAGTTGTTAGCGAAAATTATACATTTGGCAGGAAGAATAGGATCCGTGGTTTCATTAGCTTCGGTTTCTGTGGCGAACTGACGAGAGAGAGCGTTCGCATTGACATTTTTGGTACCAGGAATATATGAGATGGTGTAGTTAAAGCGGGAAAAGAAGAGTGACCAGCGAGCTTGGCGGGATCCCACACGACGAGCCCCCCCAATATATAACACATTTTTGTGGTCAGTGAGAATAGCAACTGGTTCTTTGGAACCCTCAAAATTCCATTCTTGAAGAGCCAGTTTTATGGTCAGAAGCTCACAATTACCGGCATCATAATTCTTTTCGGCAGATGAAAATTTCCGTGAAAAAAACCCCCAGTGGTGAAGTTTCTCTTGGGGAGAAGTCCTCTGGGAAAGGACTGCGCCGGCTCCTACGTCCGAGGCGTCGACCTCCAAAGTGAAGGGGAGGGAGGTATCCGGATGACGAAGGATGGGTGCAGAAACGAAAGCCTTCTTGAGGACCTCAAATGCAAGAATAGCCTCAGGAGACCTGGAAGAGATATTGGCGCCCTTCTTGGTCAGTGCGGTGATGGGAAGAGCAATAGAAGAAACATTTTTGATGAATTTCCTGTAATAGTTGGCAAAGCCGAGAAAACGCTGCACAGCCTTAAGTGAATTCGGCAGCGGCCAATCGAGAACAGCTTTCAGTTTCTCTGGATCCATGGAGAAGCCTTGGCTGGAGATGATATAGCCTAAGAAGGCAGTAGAGGACTGGTGGAATAAACACTTCTCCATCTTGGCATATAGGCAATTAGAACGGAGTCTAGATAGCACAAGTTTGGTATGTGAAATGTGTGAAATGTGTTCCTCCAGATTTTTAGACTATGTCAAATGTTCCCAATACATCGCGGAAAATGTAGTTCATAAACTCTTGAAAAATGGCAGGCACGTTACATAAACCAAAGGGCATAATAAGATATTCATAATGTCCAGAACGTGTGTTAAATGCAGTTTTCCACTCATCCCCCTCCCTTATACGAATGAGATTATAGGCACCTCTTAAGTCGAGCTTTGAGAAGATAGAGGCCCCCTAGAGACGATCGAACAGTTCTGAGATAAGCGGAAGAGGATACCGGTTCTTCACCATGATCTTATTGAGTCTGCGGAAGTCAATGCATGGCCTGGGCGATCCATCCTTCTTCTTCACAAAGAAGAAGCCAGCCCCGGCAGGGGAGGTAGAGTAGCGGATGAATCCCTTCTCCAAGTTTTCCTGAATATAGGACATCATGGCCTCGGTCTCCGGGACGGAGAGTGGATATGACATAGACTTCGGCAGGATGGTCCCAGGAATGAGATCGATAGGACAATCGTACGGACGATGGGGAGGAAGAATCTCTGCTTGTACCTTGTTGAACACATCCAGGTACTCATGATACACGGTAGGCAGGGTCAACAGATTAGAAGAAACGGAATCCAGACCGGCAAGCATCGTAACAGGAGGCTCCACAGGAACGGCGTCTGCGGACGAAGGCCACTGGAGAGGAAGAGAACCGGTCCCGTCAATGCACGGATTGTGGAGTTGAAGCCAAGGCAATCCTAAAATAATTTGCACCGTGGGCGATTGAAAAATATCGAAGATAATTACCTCCTTATGACCATCAGCCAAGGTCAATGTAAGCGGAATAGACTCCCAAATGATAAATGCCCGCTGGAGTGGCCTGCCATCGATGGCCTCAAGGCCAATGGGGGTCTTCCTTCTGACCATGGGGATGTGGTTCTCCAATGCGAACTTCTGGTCCAGGAAGTTACAGTGGCGACCAACTTTATTCTAACTCGGCTTGCTCCGCGAATTTCAGAATATCCCAGTGAAGTGCGGTTTTGTATCGTTTTCGCCCGGAGTGTATTGCCTTATTTTCGCATTATTTCAAGCATTTTATTCCCGCTGTCTGCAATACTGCAATGCCGTGTAAAAACTCATGGGGGCGTTTGCGAGCTGTTGTCTTTGAAGTCTAATACCTTCGCGGTTCAACACAGTCTGTGCATGCGCGCGCAGTAATAGTAAAATTGCATATTTAATTTATTTTAAAGTACAGTACTGTACATGCTCGGACCCTGTTGGGGTGAAGTGAGGGGGTTCCTAACATCTGGGGGCACAAGTGGCTTTTTTTTCTGCCATGCAAGTCAATGGTAGAAACCTGAACTTTAACATTACCCTGACTCCATTCTGTTGCCACGAGAGGGTCGCAATTTGCCATGCAAACCTGTCGCAACTAGGACTACATGGTGACCGAATCTGAGCCCTCTAGGTTGAACAGAACCGGAGTTATGGGTTCCAGGTTTCTGCTCATTCTGACTTAGCCGTTTCAAAGCAGCGCGGGTTTCTCCGCCATTACGCTCAATGGTAGGACCCTCCTCGCCGGCGTGACCCTTTCTCGCTGCCATTACTGCTCGGACCCTGTTGGGGTCAAGTGAGAGGGTTCCTAACATCTAGGGGCAAAATGAATTTTATCTCTACCTAGAGATGGCAAATTGCGACCCTCTCGTGGCAACAGAACGGAGTCAGGGTAATGTTAAAGTTCAGGTTTCTGCCATTGACTTGCATGGCAGAAAAAAAGCCACTTTGGTAATGTGCAGAACGGATTATTTTAAATTATATTCGCGCAATTGGCGTGGGTACTACTTAGGGCCTCGGTCAAGTTCACGGCCAATTGGCGTGGGAACTTCTGTTCTAGGGCACCTAGAGATAAAATTCATTTTGCCCATAGATGTTAGGCACTGTATACCACTGTACAGTATACTGTAGAAGGCACATAATGAAACGATACTGAACATGTAGAATAAATGCATAGATTTATTTTTTCGGGTTTATTACACCCCGGAAAACATCAGCATACAGTACAATATTATCCATCGAAATCCACCCATTAGCCGTTTTCTTTTCTGAGGAAAAACAAAAAGAAAAGTTTTATGTACAGTTATGGTCAGCCCCCTAAAGAAGTACCCAGCCAGTCCCACCAAAATAATACGGCAACTCACCATAGAATTTCCCATTCAGCTGGCGCCGGCGCCGGTCCACTGCCAGTCCAGCTTTCTTGATCATCCACGTCGATAGTTTGCAGCTGGACTAGTCCACCTGTAGTCAGCTGTTGAGGTTGGAAATTGCTTAGGTACATGCAAGCTTCATCAAAACTGCACGCGAAATCCGGCTCAGGCTCAGGGTTGTCACTGACAGTGGGACCGTCATTGGAAGCCGGTGCTGGTGCTGGTGCATTGCTTGGCAGCGACTGTCGCTTCTTTGTTGGTTTTAACACGACCCTTCGCCTTTTGCCGCCTCCATGATCATAGATACGGGAAAAATCCGGTGATACACACCAATACCCTCCAACAAATTGGGGCTCAATACGGTAAAAACAGGGATCACTACATAACCTTTTCCTTACTGCACGCTTCCACGTATGAGGAGTTGGCGAAAATTTGTAAAAGTCATAGTTTTCGATAAAATACTGATAAATTTGAGCAACTGTTGCCATCTTATCATCTGTTGCATTAATCGCGGCACATATCAAATACGCGTAACTTCTGTCGGGTTTTTGGAAAGCGGGCTGCACTTGAACACTCATGGCGGGTGGGTCTCTGGAGAATACTGTAACTGAAACTGGTCTTTGTCTTTCTTTAATATGTATGAAAAGCCTAAATTGATACATTTTTGCAACCTCTTCCTTCAGTCTCAAGGCCAAGGCCAAGTTACAATAGCACACTGTGGTACAGTATCTTTTTTAAACGAAACACCTGCAAGCCGACACATTACTGATTCGGCGCATTACAATTCATGAATATCTGCCATCTGGCGGACATGCGAAGCATTGCAGCCTATTAAAATCCGAACCATTATCAATAAACGCATCAGCCGGGCATGACCCGTGGCTGGGAACGCAAAATGAACGCGGCATGCTCCAGGTGAACAGCGTGGCATTCCAGGAACAAGCCAGGTAAAAGCCGGTGATTTGTTAGAATAAAAGCTGCCGCAGCAGTACCACCAGATCCTGAATCGACGAAAGCTTCAACCTTCAGGAAAAGGTTCGGACCCTCCAACGTGGCAGGAAGCAGAAACTTCTTTGGGAGAGCCTCGGGAGGAGAGGGGCAAGGAGAGACAGTACCCAGTAGAAACCCCTCTACCTTTACTGGGTGTGCCCGTTTCCCGGATTCAGGGGACAATTCTGGAGGCAATGTTCCGGAGAAGCACAGTAGAAACAAAGTCTATTCAGGTGACGCCGCGCTCTCTCCGTGGCCCGAAGTTGCTGACTGCCGACCTGCATCGGTTCCGGAGACTCCTGTGCCAGGAGCGGTGTTGTAGGCGACCTGTGAGAGACCACAGAAGAAGGAGAACGAGAACAGTGCCTTTCGTGCCGTCGCTCCTGAGTACGCTGATCCATGCGTACGCTCAGGGTAATCAACTCCTCCAGGGAGGAAGGCCGGGCATGAGTAGCTAGGTCATCTTTCAACATATATGAAAGTCCGTGCCAGTACGCGGCGGCGAGTGCCTCATCATTCCATTGGACTTCGGCGGCCAGCGTACGGAACTCGATGGCGTATTTGGCAGCTGATCTTCGGGCCTGAGAAATGTGAAAAAGAAAGAAGGCGGTTGTCTCGCGCCGTGCGGGAGTATCAAATACAAGTTGGAACTCGCTTCTGAAGAGAGAGTGATTTTGCGTTTGTTCACTTTTGCGCTCCCATAGGGGGGAGGACCAGACAAGGGCGTCTCCGGTGAGTAAGGCGTAGACATATGCTACTTTAGCATGACCAGTGGGAAACAGGGAGGGGGACATCTCAAACTGCACCTCACATTGGTTTAAGAAACCACGGCAGGCGAGGGGATCCCCATTGTAGCAAATCGGAGACGGAATCCGTGGCCCTGGGTTGGCGTAGGTTGTAGCCACCGGTGGCATAGGTGGCGTAGGAGCCAAGGGACTCTCCTGAGGGGAGAACTTAGCCAACTGCTGGGAGACAGTGGACAGCTGATTACTAACATATTGTAAGGCCTCTATGGAAATACTGGTACCCACCTCAGGGGGGTCTGCGTTTGTTGGATTCTGCATATGCCTGTATGCCCGCAGATCTGGCAAGACCCCAGTACTGAGGTGGGAACGGTATTACACCACACACCCACAGCAGTGGGAGGAAGCCCGGAGTGTGGTATAGCGTTGCTGGGCCTGTAGAGAGAGTTGTTAGTTATACTTGCAACGCCTGTTGGTGTAAGCGTAAGAATGGTCGTGTCCGTGTGCCAATGTCCAGGGATCCAGAGAGTAGAGTCGTCAGAGTACAAAGACAGGTCCAAAGATGCCAGAGGTAAGCAAGGTAGAGTTCGTAGCAAGGTTCAAAGGGGTACCAGAGAGCAGAGTAGTCCAGGACAAGCAGGGGTCAAAAGCCAGGGAAATCAAAGGTAAACACAGGAGCAGGATACAGCAGGGACACAGAGGGAGCACAGCATAGGTCAGCACACACAGGGAAACAGGAACTATGCAGAGCGAGGAAGAAGAGGACAGACAGGGATTATAAAGGAAGACACACCAATAGGAGAGAGGGGAGGAGCAGAGAGAGAAGTGGGAGACAACAGAGATACGTCAGGGAGAGAAGAGGAGGAGACAGAAGGGGCAGTCAGGGGAATGGCATGTAGGGATTGGGAGGAGGAGTCAGGAACGCGAGGCGGGCGCGCGAGGCCTGCGGGGCATGCGCTGAGGTAGTGGGAGAGAGGTAGACAGAACGGGACAGGAGTGGGAAAGGGTAGAGGGATTGGCAGAAGATGGGACAGAGGGAAAAGAAGGGGAAGGAATCCCCTGAATCATCACAAAAAGTTAGACGTGCAGACAGCACTGCAGAATGCAGAGAGAGTGCTACAAGAAGGACGTGTCTCGCTGGAGCAGCGCACACATGCAGAAAATATGCTGCAGAGTCAGCTGCAAGAACTACGTACACATCTGCAGGACACGAAGGAGAAATGGGTGAATGCTGAGGAAAAGCAGCGAGTTCTGCTGGAAGAAAGTTTCCAGACTGCCTACAAAGTAAAAATGCTGCAAGAGCTTTTGAGTACCCAGTGTGTCGCCAAAGAACAGCATGAGGAGCTGAAGGCCACACTGAGCATAACCAGAGCCTCACTGGAGGAGCAGCTTAGAGCCCAGGTGACCCTGTATGAGAGGGAGCACAAGGCGGTCCAGAAACTGAAGCAAGACTTAGAGGAGCAGAGACACTGCTCCATCCCTAACAGCCAGTACACCCAAGAGAAAGAGACCTGGAAAAGGCAAGCTGCTGAGACCCTAGCAAAGGAATTTGCAGAGCTCCAAGACGTGATGAGGGATGCATTGAAGCAAGCTCAAAATGATCACAGTGAAGAGATGAAAGCCCTGAGAAGAGAATTGCAGGATGCACTCAACCAGGGGTCTCTTGCTGAAGAGTGGAAATTGCAACAACACCTAAAAATGGAAGAGCTAAAGCTAGCAGCTGAACACACATCTCAGCAACTCACAGTGCTGTAGGGCAGATCGCTGAGCTCAAAACACCGCTTGCCAAAAAGGAGGAGAGAGAGGAGGTGTCCGTCTGTCGAGTGGCTGGCCTGACACTGCGCTATGAGGTCAAAATGGCCGATGCCTGCAAATTATTGGACCACACAGCCCTTGATAAGGTCTGGCTGCAGCTGGAGCTGGACAAGGTCCGGGAGGAGTACCGGCAGCTGCAGATCAGAAATGAAGAAAAAGAAACACATTTAAGCTTTACTCTGAGTCAGCTGGGAGATATGGAGTCACAACTCGACTCCAAAGAAGCTGAACTGACAACTACATTGAGTGGGAAAAGAAGTGCAGAAGGACAGCTTCAAGAGCTGAAAACTCAAATAGCTGGTCTTAATGAGAATTTAGGTGATACCACAAAATGGCAGTCAAAAAAAGAGACCACGAAGAGTGAACTTAATGTCCCCATTGACTTGTATGGAGAGTCTGATGCACCCGTTCCTAAGGCCCATGTTCCTGATGTCCATGCTCCTGTGATTGAGTTGTATGTACCCATTGGGAAGTTCCTGATTCCAAAACTGAAAGAGATATGTTGGTCACAAAAAGAGAACACGGAAAGTGAACTATATGTCCCCACTGATGCATGTGAAGAGCCTGATGTATCTGTTCCCAATGCCCCTGCTATGACGTTAGACGGATCCCTTGTGAAGTTCCTTGCTATGCCTAATGTACCTGATGCTGATGCCTACGCTCCTGTGATAAGGATAAATGCACCTCTCACAAATTTCCCATCAGTATTTGACGTACACACTAAGTTGGCCTTCCATCAAGGTTTCCCTGAAGAGCCTGGAGGGTTGTCCGGAGTCATTGCTGATTACTATGTTCCTGCGAAACATGGAGTGTTGTCCGAATGCCATCGTGAGTCCATTTTTCATCAAGGCCTCCGGGAAGAGCCTGGAGGATTGTCCGGAGAACGCTCTCGAGAGGGGGGAGTAATGTCAGTGTCTCCTATACCTCCTGCCTAGCCATAGTTCTTCTTCGTCCACTGGGTGTGCTGCTGCCTTCTGTTTCCTCTGGGTTCCTCTTTCTGTCTGTCTTCTTGTTGCTCTTCTCTCTGTCTTATAGCTCTGCTTCCTGTTTGTTTCCCTTGCCTTTATTTCGAGTGAGACTCCTATTGCACATGCCTCTGTCTCTGATCCTGATCTGTTCCTGTACACATCTGTATTTGATTCTGTTCTTAGTAAAGGCCCTTGCTGGTAATCTGGCATGTCCCTGTTTGTTCCCTGGTCTCAGTCCCTGCTTCCCGTTCTCAGCCCCTGCTCCTGCCCCCCTGTCCTGTTCCAGTCTCCTCGTTGCCGACCTCTGCTTGGTACCTGACTGCGCTGTCTGCCGCCTGCCTCGGACCCCTGCTTGTCACCCGACTGCGCTGTCTGCCGCCTGCCTCGGATCCTCTGATTGTGACCCCTACTACGCTCCTGCTGTTCTGGCCATCGAGATCCTACCCGCCACAGGAGTCTCCCGTGACAGAAGGCAAACAAAAAACACCAGTGACATATCATCCAATGATATCTCATAAGGGGAAAAATAAATTCCTTCCTGACTCCAAATTGACAGGGACGACTGGGAGGATATATGGGATTTCGCTGGAAAAACTTCGATATTCACAACTATTAAAGAAAATACAGTATATATATATAATCCTATTTTATTGGTACCACAGTCCAAGACAATTGAAACACATCTACCCTCTTGTGTCTGATCTGTGCTGGAGGGGCTGCGGGCAGAGAGGTGATTTGGTTCATATTTGGTGGACATGCCCAGCGATACAGAAATATTGGATCATTATCCAAACTATTATTAAAGAGATAACGGAATCCCATTTGGACCCCCTGATTTTCTTGCTAGCAAAGCCAGTTGAAGATATTGGTCACCCTTTAAAACGGCTGATGTAATTTATTCTCACAGCAGCTAGGTGCGCCGTGGCGGCCTCTTGGAAAAAGATAGCTCCCCCCTCGCGGCAAACTGTTGAGAAAAGAATAAACGAGGTAATGTTGATGGAAAAATTGACTTGACTTGAGTTAGCAGTGTCTTTAGCTCTGTCATTTTCTAAGTTCTGCCCCTGCGATCTGCCGGCAGTCTGCAAAGAGCTGTACAGAGAGAGCTGCATCTCCCTGCACAGAGAGAGCTGCATCTCCCTGCACAGTTCTTACAGGCGATCACACTGTTTTTTTTTATAACACTGTATTGAAGTAGGTGGTGTCCGAAGCTGAACCGCATTAATTTCAGCCCCGGTGACCCCCTGTTTCCTGAGGTAAAGGTCTCGGTATGGGGTGCCGGTATCTACTAAGCGTTTAAATGTCCCGTTCATTGTAGTCACTTTTCATTAGCAATGTTATGTATTGTTACAAAGTATAATAATGTATATAGTATATCTCAACAGTATTAAAAGGGTTAAAAATAATAATGTTTTAGAATTCCATCGACATTTTCTTCTGGCTGTCAATTTGACGTTTTGAATTCTGTAAAATAATTATTAAATAAGTTACTGTACACTATTAATAAACAATAATTAAATGCTTAAAGTACAGTGTGCGCATACTTGGTCCATGGAATGCATATGCCATTCCCTGATGTGTGCAGTTATCAGCACCCGCCCCTCTTGCCGGGACATAGATGTGTTCTAATAAAACAATTTTTCATGATTAAGTTGTGTCTAATAGAATTCCTCCGCCCTTTTTAGTTGGTTTCTCAGTAGAATTTGTACTTGTCAACTATGTACTCATAGATCTCATCTAGAGTTGCTCTCTTATCTGTCCCGACATGAGGGGCGCAATATATCATATAGGCATAACTGCAAGCCAGTCTTTTGTTGCAGTGAGTAAGCACCATGTACCATGCCATGCACAGCACAAAAGTTATGACACAGATTCCTTAAATGCATAGTGTTTTTTTTAATAGTGTGAAACTGCAACAGCAGATATGTACAGTACTGTACAAGGTCATTAAACAAAGACACGTGTAAATTTATCTTCTCCAAACAAACCTACATTCACGGAATTATAGAGTTGAGTACCATCAGCAAAGATATTTAGTGCGCCACCTGCCAGACACGCACTGAACTGCAACAAAACAAATTATAATTCCATTTGACCACAAACAAGTTCTATACTGCTCAGTTGCGGTTCACTGTGGCTCAGTGTGGTGAAGTGCATGGCGAGGCCACGCATGAGGTGCACACTATTTTGGGCCAATGACACATAAATCATTGTCCATCTGTATGCCCAACCTTTTTTCATACTGCAAAATTTTTGATTAGTTAAAGTTTTAAATAGGAACTATGATATCACCTCCAAACATTTAGATGGGATTCATACAAAGTTGCTGAAATAATGCAAGTTATAACATTCCTCTATTCATTTATATTATCTAACTGTCTGTAAAGTTAATTTAATCTGCACAAATTTATTAACAAGGGATTTTACACAAGTATCCGAGGCAGAAGAAGAACTTCAACTGCATCCTCTGTGTCTCTAATTTTGAAAATATTTTTATTATTAATAATAATGAAAATAATAATAATAACAACTTTATTTCATATAGCACTTTTCTCCCAATGTGGCTCAAAGCGCTTCCTAATTACAGTATAGTGCACCGTACACAGCATATAGACATTTTTACAGACTCCTCTTATTGTTGAGCATGTTAAACCTATTTATGTTTCAAGTATAAATGACTATTGCAATCACCACCAGTATTTATGTTCTGATCACATGTTGTAGCAAGTTAATGTAGAGTTAGGCTAAGGCCCCGGTCACGCCGCTGTAACGCGCGCCCGCGCTTTTGGTGGCGCGTTCAGCCGATTCCCCGGTCTGCAGCTCACTGCAGGAGGAGAGACCGGGGGGGGGGGGCGTGGCGGAGGAGTGACGGGGGCGCGGCCATGACGTCACCCGGCAGGTTCGCCCTCATTGGCTGAACCGCCGGGGGGGTGTGCCTAATCGCTCGACGCGAGTCCTGCTCTCAATTCTATTGAGAGCAGGAGTAGCTCTCGCGCGAGCGCTGCGGGCCCCTGTAGTAGGCAGCGGGGGCAAGGCCTTACAGTTATACAAGGTCACAGGCGGGCTGCAAGGTATGGCTCCAGTTTGCTTATCTTATGTCAGGGAGTGATTGGAGGAGTATATATTGGAGCAGTAAGAGTTGAAGTATCTCAAGCCATATTATAATAGGATGTACCAAAGCTTGCATCTGTAACTGCTCTGGTTTTCCTTCTTTGTGTCAGTTAACTGCATTATGTCTGAGATGGCATAAATCTATGTGCCTACAAGATAAGTGTCAACTGTAGGAAACTTGAATGACAAGTTTCATGCCCATGGAAACCGAAACAATAAAAACATTCTTTGCTCCTTACCAAAGATCAGGTTGTGTCATTGTTATAAATAACCATACAGTACATACTCTCTCTTAGTATCTTTATGAAAATAAGATGTTTACAAATAGAGCAGATTTTATTACCCCCATTAACGCCAGTAAACGCATAATGTGGAAAATATTGTGTGCATTAAATAGAAAATATATCATGCATTCCCATTATTTCAATAGAGCTGTGTTCATTCTTGCGATAAATACTGTGGCATTGATAACAGGTTGCATTGTGTTATTATGTAATTCTGCTTCAGACGCTGGATAGTGAGATTAATCATTTAAAGGAACAGTTCGAGGTCTATAAAGATCATAGCGAGTTGCCAGCTCTGGAAAATAAAATTAAAATCAAAATGGAGACTTTCCAGAAGGAAATTATAGGCCGCAAACAGTCCAAATTTCACAGGGACAGAATAGACTATAAGATGGGGTGCTATAGAAGTTGGAAGAAAACATCTAAAGACAATGCTAAACATAGACATCCCAAAGCCACCACTCCCAAAGATTATTCCCACAAAATACCAGACCACTATAAGAAAGTGATAACTAGTAGTAAAGACACTACACCTAAACCAGTACAGTTTCTGTCCCCCAAACCCAAGAGGGTCGATAGACGTGCCAAGCCTAATCAATTAAACAACCCAGAAACACCAATTGAACATCTAGATAGGGAAATTGATAATATCTTTGAGAAGTATCAGCACAATAACAAGTACCAACCACTGGTGGATTTTGAGCAGGAAATCAATAACTCTAATAAAACTAAAGAGGATAAACCTACCTTTTCTTTTTTAGACTGGCGGAAGACACGAGAACAGCAGAATGCCAGAGAAGCTATAAAAGACCTACTAGGGAAGGAAGGGACGTCAAGAGACAGGAAAAGAAAAAACACAATAGAGGAAAGAGAGGAGGCAGAAAGACTAGGGAAACAAACCAGACGGTAATTTCCACCTACACCAACATATTTAACATCAGTCAACAACCAATATCTGATGAAGAAAAGGCAGTTCTTTCTAGAGGACTATCTTTTGCCCCTGTTATAGGCCCGAACAGCTTCCAACTATACATAGACGTACAAAAATATGTAAGAAAATTATGTCTAAAAAAATATTTTGTTCAAGATGCGGTGTCACGCCTGGACAGTAACTCTAACCTCCCCATTAATCCTGCACCTAACATCCATTCCACGTTCAAAAAACCCTCTACTTTTTTTCCCAGGTTCGCCGGTGGTCCGTTTGTCAATACTTTTGCACAGATGGTCACCGACGACCTGGAACAGCAGAGCCGTAATTACAAATTAACTACACATAACCTTAATATGGAGGAAAAACAACTGCTGCGTGCACTTGGAGAGAATGGCTCGATTGTAATGAAACCAGCTGACAAAGGAGGGGGGTTGGTAATTATGGATAAAACATACTATCTTCAGGAATCAATGCGTATTCTTGAAGATGTCTCTACTTACCAACCCCTCCCCTCAAATCCGACAGACAACTATTCACAACAATTACTTACATTTCTTAATACAGGATTGGATAACAATGCCATTAACAAACAGGAATTTGAATTTCTGCATAACCAATTCCCTATAATTCCTATCTTCTACATTATACCCAAAATTCACAAAAATCTAGAACAACCACCTGGACGCCCCATTGTGTCAGGCATCCGGTCTCTTACATCAAACTTATCACAATTCATCGATCATTATCTCCAACCATATGTCATAAAACTCCCTTCATATCTTAGGGACACTACCCACATGCTGCAGACAATCAAGGACATTCAATGGCAATCACATTTTTATTTAGTTACAGCTGATGTCACATCACTTTACACTGTTATCGACCACGTTCAGGGTTGTGATGCTGTTGGCCAATTTTTAGATAATGATCCATCTATCACATCATCAGTAAAATCATTTATAACCACAGGCATTCAATTCATACTCTCTCACAATTATTTTAATTTCAATGATTTATATTATTTACAGATATGTGGCACCGCCATGGGTACCAGGTTTGCTCCAAGTTATGCAAATTTATTTATGGGCAGTTGGGAAAATCAATACATCTGGTCCAACTGTCCATTTGGAGCGAACCTGGTCCTATGGCGGCGCTACATAGATGACATTATTTTTATTTGGTCTGGGTCACTAGAGGAGCTGGACAGCTTTCAATTGTACATGAATAATAATCCATTTAATTTAAAATTTTCATTTGTTTCTAGTAATATTTCTGTAGAGTTTTTAGATTTAGTTATATACATTCACAATAATACTATTCATACCAAAACTCATTTCAAAAAAGTTCAGGCCAATAATTATCTACATGCCAACAGTCATCACAACCCTGCGTGGATCGATAACATCCCCAAAGGCCAATTTATCAGGCTCAAAAGAAACAGTTCCACACCAGAAGCATTCCATACACAAGCACAGGACCTCCGAGATAGATTTATTAATAGAAATTATTCATCTAACCATCTCGACAAAGTCATCTCTGAGGTTGAAGCAATAGACAGATCAACCCTTCTTCAATACAAACCCAAATCATCCAATACACATATCCAATTACCATTTATCACACAATTTAATCAAATGGCACCAGGAATCAAGAAGATTATTCAAAAATATTGGCCAATCCTGAGAAAAGACCCTGATCTATCTAAAATACTTCCACTAAAACCTAAAATAATATTCACTAAAGCACCTAACATAGGCCATAGGCTAGCTCCCAGCTGTCCACTCAGATCCAACAGTCGATTCCAAACAAATACAAACAAAAAAGTTACAAAAGGGTATTTCACATGTAATACATGCACAGCATGTAGTTTCAGCTCCAAACAAACCACCTTCACATCTACTCAAACTTCCAAACAATATATAATACAACAACACATCACATGTAAAAGCACAAATATAATTTATCTCCTTGAATGTCCTTGCGGTCTGCAGTATGTGGGTATGACCACTAGACCGATTAAGCGTCGGTTCTACGAACATATTTACAACATCAAAAAAGGCCTGGATACACATAGCGTATCGAGCCATTTCCTCCAAGTGCATGACAAAAACCCAAAAGGTTTAAAATGTGTAGCGATAGAGGCAGTCACGACAAACTGGCGTGGTGGAAATAAGGGAGGGGCATTAGGCAAAAGAGAATCCTTTTGGATCTACGAATTAAAAACACTCACCCCTCTTGGGCTCAATATTGAATTCGATCTGAAACCTTTCCTTCTGGACAGATAAATTATCCATCCAACAAATAGAATATTATATCTTCATTATACAGGACTATGGCATAGCATATTATTATATTTGAATTTATTGATTATCACAGGAGAATCACTCTATATATATATATATATTTTGTAAATAGCACATATTAGTTATATATACAATAAGACATAAGATTGGTGTCCACTTGAAATTAATATTGTATTAGCCATATATATTTTCACTGATCACAGCATACATATTTGTATGCACTTTAAGTAACTCACATAATCACTTGGTCACCATTGCACAATTGCTTTTTTCATTATATAAATTAATTTTTACAATAGACACACGTTATTAAGTTTATAAAACTTCACGCAAATCACATATATACATATTTGATTTAATCCATAATTACACAACATCATCACAACATTACCCAATGTATGGGAACATATATTTGTATATGTACACAGCACCATCACATTTTTCATCCATTACAAGGGTATATATATTTTTCTTCATTATTCATATGATCTACTGTTGAGGTTATTGTATATTCTGCTCAACATGCTTCTTACATAGGGTTCACAACTGTTGTTTGACGATATCAATAGTGATTCTGATATTGGGCTATACATTTCCTATGTTTCATAGTTATTATTTAAGTCTTCAGAAAGTGTAAATTTTATTATTACCATTTGAAATGTATAACTTGTCTTTTCATGTTCTGTGTTTGTATTTGTGTATATGTTTTTGTTTGAGACGCTGAGAGTCCCTAAGCATACATCTGCGCATGAGCAAAGATATTTTGGTGTACTGCACCTTTAATCCGGGACTACATATATCGGGACATACAGGGACTACTTTTTCATACTACGTTTACCCCTGAGGAAGAAAGCAAGACTTTCGAAACGCGTAGGGTGTCTCTGAAAGGTCCTCCATACTCGGTGGTGAATCCTGTCCCCCTTGGAACTTGCTGGCAGATGTCCGTTGGCTGCCGAATCCGGGCGGATATCCATCCGCATCCACAAACAGCTCCGTTTGGCGCGCTTTCTACAGCCGAGCAGGAAGGGATTACCATTCCCCAGCAGACACGAGATTCTTCCGTGTCCACGGCGCATAGAGGCAGAAGCTCCAACCAGAGGTAGCAGGCACTACCCACGGTGCACTACATACGTGTGAGCCCAGCAGTCCGGTGCAGCAGCAGCAGCCTTCCATAGAGGGGATACTCTTAAATATCCACTGCTTGAACCCTTCTTACTTTTGGTAAGCAGGTACCCCCACCTGAGTTGGAGTGTCCTAACATTTTTATATTTTATGTATTATATGTATTTTTAATGATATGCTATATTAAATGTGTTTGTAATTAGTCACCTGTTGTTCTCAGTGTCCGTCTCATGTTAAATGTTTGTATGTATGCCTAACAGTATTACACTATGTTGTGAATTTTTTTTTTTCCCTTACATGGTATCCCACCACTTGTGGAACTTCCATTCCCAGGAGAAACATCCACGCCACTGGTTGTATATTTCCATTACTATATAATATATGTTTTTAATGTCTTAGTGCAGAGCGCCATTGATATATTTTTTTGTATTGTGTTAATGGGTGCAATGACATCTGCTATATATTTGTGTGTCTGAGGCTGGTATCTGTATCACAGTCAAATATTTCCTTTACATCTGGAGGTATTTACAGATCAATATTCACTGCTGGGGTTATTTACTAGGGTATCACGGCTGCAAAACTGGGGCAACACCAGTGCAAAATGCATCATATGTATCAAAGGAAAAAATAAATAGGATTACTTTTCAATAATAAGTATGGTTCTATATTGCACCAGTTTTTCCCTGGTTTTCCGGCTCAGATCTTCGGTAAATAGACCCTATGGTATGACAGTTACCAAACAATATCATGGATGTATTGCTGCAAATGAATAGTAAACGCAAAATTTGTTGACAAAACATGAACATATGTCTGAGAGGTTTGGTTTCTCTGACGAATCCTAAAATGTGGTACTGGTAACACGGTTCCAGTCAATTGCCTTCTTTCAGTAGCCTAGAACATTAAGAGAAGAGTAGCTTACACCTTCGACTGGCCCGCTCTTCATGGAAGTTTCCCATTGGTTACCTGCAGAAGTGTAGCAGTGGTTTATTGGTTGAATCTTTGGCGGCTTAAAGTGTGAAGGGTATATTAAGGCTGGCAAGCCATTTTTCTATTTTTTTTTATCTCTTCTGTCATTTAAAGTTTTTCCACCATTCAACCTGATTATTTGTCACCTACATGAAATTTTAAATATTACATTTTGTGTATTCTTGGGAGGTTTACAAAGGAGATTATTCAGTTTTGCTTATCAAAGGTTTGGGGGCATATTTACTAAATCACACTCTGTTATAAGACAATATTCATCAAATGAAGACATCTCACAGCCCATTTAAGTAACAAATCTTATGGAATAGCACTACTTGCTTAGTTAATATGTCAAGTACAGAAGAAGGAAAGAAGTGCTTCTATTAGCATGTGATCGTGATAATCATAATCAAGTGAAAACAAGTGAATATTATATACAGATGTGGCTTGTTGGTTTTTCTGGCTTTCCTCAACAAAAGTGCGGACAACTCTCATTTTGTTTGAAAGATATTATCAATATACATTCCATTTAACTCTTGCAATTCTTCGCGTTGTTATTCACTCCTGTATTTAACAGGCATATGTCAGACGCAATTAGGATTTTTTTGGTTGTATTGCTTCGTCTGTCCAGCACATGGCAAAGTGAACTTAGTGCAGAATAGCGCAGGTGCCTGTCTGCTGATGTTATAGAACAGCATCTTACAAGAACCCATTGTTATTTAGCCTTGAGCATTCTAAGCGTTATCAAATGAGAGTTGTAGAGTTTTTTGTTGCAGTATTCTTGTACAAAATTGAAAAAAGTACGCATTTTTTTCAATTTGCTGGAGAGAGAGAGTGAGATTTTGCAATATGTCAGGTACTTCAAAACGACCTAATGTGTGTAGTTACAGCACATTTTGGATGTAATTTTTGCTTTGTGGTACTTTTTGAAGGTTTGTCTACAATGACTTCTTTTGAGCCTTCATTAATGGCAGAAACTGGTGCAGTGATCTTTGGAGATGACAATTGAACCGTGTTTGTGGAGACGCTACAGTGTGTGTTCTGGGAGATTGTGCAACAGATGTCTATGGGGAAAATACAGGACAATCAAAGGCTTCCACTTCTGGTGATGCAGGAATGCGTACATCCCAAGGTCTTGCAGAGGCACAAAGCTGATTATGATGTACAGATGAGATCACGACTAGTTTCGCATATATTATCTGTGTAAGGGGGTCACCCCCGGTCCCCCTGATCTTCCTTTGCCCCCTGCCTTACCCCTGTGGCAGTGGAGGAAGGGGATGGCGACTTCTCCCGGCGGGCACCGCCCTCTTGGTTATGGCGCGAGCTTCGCCCATGCGCAAGAAAGATCGCGCACGCGGTCCCCATAGAAAAGAGCTTTGCCAAGGACTACAATTCCCAGCAGCCTCTGGGGACTGCACTTTCACCCTTGTCACAGGCAGCATTGAAGCCAATAGAGCTGGCAGATTCTCATGCTGCAGAGTTGCAACAATGTTGTGTGCAGGGTTTTTGTCAGTTGGAGCACGCTAGTCAGTCAGACCCAGGAGCAGCCAAGGGAAGGAGGTATGGTGCTGGAGTCAGTGACTCCCTGCACTAGGCCAGCAGCCCCCAAGGCCCAAGTTACCTCTGATTCACCCAGTGGAGTGAGTGTTGCCAGGGACAGCCCTCAGGTTAGGGACCCTGTCACTTACAACAGTTGGAGTCAGGGAGCTGTGAGGGAAGGAAGGGTGCGGGGAGCGAGTGAAGCTCCTGCACCCATATAGGTACCCACACCCCAGGTAGGCCCCAACTCCCCACTAGGTTAGTGGGTAAGTGCTGAGGGAGGCCCAAGATAGGGACGCTGCCCTTAGTGTAGTGCTGCCTTGTCAGAGTCACAGCTGTCAGTGCTGTGAGGTCTGACAGGCAGGCACCTTGTTGTGCAGCACATTGGCTGCCAGCATCCAGTGAGCTACAGCTTGCTGCTGTAGGCGCTGGGACCCGTTAGGTAGAAGTGAGGCTGAGGGGACTTGGGTAGTTCGGGAGGAGGTAGTGCGGGTGCAGGGGGTCAAGGACCCCTGCATAAGATAGGCTACCCCTATAGGCCCCTAGGAGTTTCCCCCAAAGCCATTACAGGTTGCTGTGCTGTAGGGACGGCCTATAGTATAGCGCATGTCACTTAGTGCTGTAGGGACAGGTCCTAGGTTAGGGATCCTGTCACAATAGGATAGATTAGATAGGGACACAGCGGACGCTGCGGTTCCTGCTATGAGGTTCGGATCCAAGTTGGGGTCCTAAGAGACTGTTTCCAGGTTGGGACCGCACTGGCGGTCTGCGTGCAAGGAGTCCGGTGTGGGATCAGGCAGAACCATCACACGACTGATCCTTTGTGAAGCCAGTTGGAGATCCGAGCACGGGAGTGCTCGGCAGGTACTATCTAATACACAAGTGCACCAACGGGCCCTTAGTATAACTAGTGACTGCGCAGTCACCCATTGCCTCTCTCTGCAAGAGTGCGGGACATTGGGTGGGGTTCTTTGGACACTGGGTGGGATCACCTGGTGTTGGGGAAGCGTCCTGCGAGACGTCGCAGTTAGTGTCTCCTCGTGAGAGGGACACCTGTCATGTTATGTGTTATCTTATGTTCCTAAGTAAATGGTATCAGTTATTATATATCACTGTGTGTGAGTATTGGTTATTAGTGATTGTCCTGCGAGGAACCACTCCCCCTCTGGTGGGAGCCATCGCAGGTGGAGGCGCTGCATCGTTGTAAGTGAGTACCCCTAGCATTAATATTGCCCCAGGTTCCCCGTGGCGGAAGCTCAGCCCTCCTGCGAGCCAACAGGTAATGCACCACACCTATGGTAACACTGTATGTTCCTTGCACCCACATCAGATCTGCGATTGGGGGGGGGAATACCCGTTACATCTATTTTTAGCAATTAATAATCGAGCAATTAAGAAAGGCACTGTATTATAAATATATGACTAGATAATTCGTAATTCTGAATACTACTGAAATGCACCTGACCATGGATGGAAGAAAACGGTTCAATGTATTTTTTCAAGTAATTATTGCTTTGATCGCACAACGCTATACCCAGTGATGAAACATGGTTATTGGTCATTGCTACCCACATGGGCCGGTATGTTTGACCATGGACAAAGGAGAAGGATATGAGCGAGAAGCGGGACCGAGAATGAGAATAATTGTACTTCCCAATCTCACAATGAGCCGCCATCTGATGAGCTACAATCTGAGTTTCCAGAGTATCAACAAGAACGCCCCCCCCCCCCAAGCTGAATACACCTTTTGTGATCTAACTGACTGCTATCAGCAACAATCTCAACCTGACTTTACCCCTGTGGCTAATTCTGGCTGCCTGTCCGAGTATCATCTGCAAAGTTGACGTGGTTTTTAATGAAGGTAAATATAATATACAGTATTATTAACTTTTGTTATGACACAAATAGCCAGTCCGGTAATGCATTGATACATGTGCATAACAGTGTTAGTAAACACATGTGCAGTCTGTTGAGTATGTCTGTTGTGTACATAAAGCATTCTTGTTGTTTTCAGAAATCAACAATGCATTTTGGAAAGGTTTCCAAAGAAGGTAAATATAATGTGCAATATTGTATTAACTTTTGTTCTCATTGACGTGAACACCCAGCACGTACCTCCATAGATACATGTGCACTACAGTTAGTTACGTTAGTACGCGCATGCGCACCTTTGCTTTTCACGACCTGTATACAGTCGTAAAATGAGTGTCTTTTTGTCAGAACTGAACACGTCAAATACACTGCAATAAGACGATGAAGCTGACGGTCGAAAATCACTATATTGCAAACGCACTTATTTTAGTTTTTAACACATACAGTGTACTGTACTGCAGGTGATAGATACTATTTTAGCATATTATCACTAACTTTCACTATTAACACTATTATCACTATCGACTTTAATACAATTTCACTGTATTCACTGAAATACTGTAGGAGAGTCCCTGCTGCAGCTCAGCAGCAGAGAATCCTTTACATTCTCAACTGCACACTTTATAAATCTATACATTTACATTTTTTGTTGTCTACAGTAGAGAGGCAATGGAGGGACATAACATTTATATATATATAATATTAAATATATATAAAAATTAGGTAAATACATCCTCAGATGAACAACAACACATGACATATTACACTGTGCCATGATTTATTTAATAAAAAAATGGAGAAACTATGTGTGAAATACTAAGTACACCCTTACTGCTTCCATAGGAGTTAAGATGCTAAGTAGCAAAAAGGTGCTGCTAATCAAATGCCCTTGATTAATTGATCTGCAGCAAGTGTGACCACCTCTATAAAAACTGAAGTTTTGGCAGTTTGCTGGTCTGGAGCATTCAGTTGTGTGTTAACACAATGCCAAGGAGGAAAGACATCAGCAATGATCTTAGAGAAGCAATTGTTGCTGCCCATCAATATGGGAAGAGTTATAAGTCCATTTCCAAACAATTTAAAGTCCATCAATCTACAGTGAGAAAAATTATTCAAAAGTGGAAAACATTCAAGAAGGTTGCCAATCTTCACAGGAGTGGACATCCCAGCAAATTCACCCCAAAGTCAGACCGTGCAATGCACAGAGAAATTGCAAAAAACCTAAGAGTTACATCTCATACTCTACAGGCCTCAGTTAGCATGTTAAATCTTAGAGTTCACGACAGTACAATTAGAAAAAGATTGAACAAGTATGGTTTTGTTTGGAAGGGTTGCCAGGAGAAAGCCACTTCTCTCTAAAAAGAACATGGCAGCACGGCTTAGGTTTGCAAAGTTGCATCTGAAGAAACCACAAGACCACTGGAACAATGTCCTTTGGACAGACGAGACTAAAGTGGAGAGGTTTGGCCATAATGCACAGCGCCAGCGAAAACCAAACACAACATATCAGCACAAACACCTCATACCAACTGTCAAGCATGGTGGTGGAGGGGTGATGTTTTGGGCTTGTTTTGCAGCCAAGGACCTGGGAACCTTGCAGTCATTGAGTCAACCATGAACTCTTCTGTATACCAAAGTATTCTAGAGTCAAATGTGAGGCCATCTGTCCGACAGCTAAAGCTTGACCGAAATTGGGTCATGCAACAGGACAATGATCCCAAGCACACCAGCAAATCTACAACAGAATGGCTGAAAAAGAAAAGAATCAAGGTATTGCAATGGCCCAGTCAAAGTCCAGACCTCAACCCGATTGAAATGCTGTGGCTGGACCTTAAGAGAGCTGTGCATAAACAAATGCCCACAAACCTCAATGAACTGAAGCAACGTTGTAAAGAAGAGTGGGTCAAAATTCCTCCACAACGATTTGAGAGACTGATAAAGTAATACAGAAAACGATTATGTCACGTTATTGCTGCTAAAGGTGGTTCTACAAGCTATTGAATCATAAGGTGTACTTAGTTTTTCACACATGGCTTCTCCATTTTGGCTTTATTTTTGTTAAATATATCATGACACGGTGTAATATGTCATGTGTTGTTGTTCATCTGAGATTGTAGTTACCTAATTTTAAGACCTGCTAAGGAACAGATGATTGTTATTATGTTATGTTATATGTAAAACCATGGAATTCAAAGAGGGTGTACTGTACTTTCTTTTTCACATGACTGTATATATATATATTTTTTATATTTTATATTTTTATATACAATATAAAAAATGAGAGTACTAAATATCTGAAATATCAGCTTGAGCTAATAAGTTAAGTATTATCATGTAAGCTCTGATCTGAGGAATATTGGTGACATTAAATCCAATAGCTATAATATTAACAACCTTGTACACAACAATGCTAATTACAAAACCAGAAAATATTTCAAATAACCATAATATAAAGATTTTATAAAAAAGCTGCTAGGCCTATGTCCTCATTGAGACCATTAGGAGACATGGTACCTAACTGGTGTATCCAGTATGTTTCCCTCTGTCTGATGGTCATTACTCTGTCTCCTCCATAATCGCTGTTCTTTATATGTTGAATGCCAATAATTTTTAACCCTTTAGGGTCTTTATTGTGTTTAATACTAAAATGCCTGGAAACACCATGGGTCATCACTCCTATATAGTATCTCATATATAATAAATATATAGGAGTGATGACCCATGGTATTTCCAGGCATATAAAATCTTTACATTATAGTTATTTGAAAATATTTTCTGGTTTTGTAATTTGTATTTTTGTTGTACCAGGTTGTTAATATTATAGCTAACTTAGTATTAGATATGACACCCAGTATTCCTCAGATCAGAGCTTAAATGATAATACTTAACTTATTAGCTCAAGCTGATATTTCAGATATAACAAACCTTATAATATTTAGTACTCTCATTTTTTATATTGTATTTATTATTATTATTATATTTTTTAATAAATTGTCAGGAATTTATATTGTTACATTATCTATCAATTTCATTATTAAGTATTTTAATATTCATTTTTAATAAGAGATCCCCTCTTATTCTTTATTTATGCAACAGTAGTAAACCTCATAAATTATGGCCCCATACCGTCTAAACCTGCTTATCACGCATTATCTGGAGTAATTTGCATACAACAGCTATGATAGGCTAACTCATAAAGCGCTCCTATTGGTTGGGATGTGAATGAGGTATTACACATAGGAAGCCCAGCAGCCTTGTAGGTACAGTGAAATCCAATGCAGTGTGTGTGTGCAGCGCACAGCCAAAAGAGGGTAAAGAGCAGGTCTGGCAAAAAAATCTTTTATTGTTAGGCCATAAAATAGAGGGTTGCAAACCTTCTACGCGTTTCGTGCGATACGGGCACTTTATACAGAAGTGTCGAACACAGTACAAAGAACATTTAAATAGCAGCTGTTTGCCGATTTGGCGCCAAAAATCAATGACGTCACAACATATTCTTACCAATGAGTAATGTCCCCGTTGCTCAAGCGTCATGCAGATCTGTTCCTTGCGAGGCCTCACTGCGGGACACAAGCCTATCAGCGCCCAAAGGAGTGACACGCACCCCATGAGCAGTGAAAAGACAGCTCTCGCGAGATGCGGCTCACGCAATTCCCGTCTGCTCGCACATGCGCACACGGACCGCTCAAAATCCTCATTTATTCCCTCTGTAAAGTGATACATGAATGCATAATAAGTTTAGATACCTCCAACTCCCCCAACCCGGCAACACACGGGCTCTTTACATGTGAAGAACACAGAAAAGAACACCTGTGTATATCAAGATTAGAGGAGGGGAGGACATAACAAATATAAACAATTACTGTATATACAGTATATATGTATATATATATATATAAGAGCAAGGGACAATTTAATTCTCCACAATCAGTCAAACATTGCCATATGTTAACAAATGCATACACAGAATATCATAACAAAACATATAGAATAAGCATACAATTTAACTAGTTTTAAAAGAAAACAGTATATCTCTATACCTGTATTAAAAACACACATTTATACAACCCCTCTAATGATGCAGAGGATATTGCCATTGTTATCATAGTTACTTGAAAAATATCATATAGTCTAACCTAGGGAGTATACTCCTAAAATATAGCCTGTTCATTAGAACATGATCCTCAAATGTATGTTAGAGATATCTTCTTTTATTTACATATTAGTTCTAAACATTATTCTAACCTTAAATTAAAGTATAGGATTCCTTTTGGACATAATTGATTTTTAGTGAAAAAAGAGACGAACAACACAGTCATAAACCTTAGAGACAAGTCTGCTTAGATGAATCATGAATATTCATGTCCCTATGTCATTGGTTGAAATACAATGACATTATTAATATTAGTTAACCAATAATTCTAAAATTAAGCTAAACACTATTGAATTATTCTGTCTTTTAATTTAAAGCCACTATATGTATATAGTGACCATTCTGTACAGGGCAATCATCTGATAAAGTTATCTACTTGAAAGGTATAAATTCAGTTGGTCATCTTATCATATGTATTCTATACCACTAGTAAGGATTGGTCTGTTTCGATGGGTAGTTAGGTCAGGAAATAGTTAATTTTCCATTCGATATTAATCCCTTCTGGGAATCTCGTTTTGAGCATGAAAATCCAATAGGATTCTCTCCAATCCAATCTCTTAACCTGATCTCCACCCCTTTCTTTAGCCTTTAGTCTTTCTATACTCATGAAAGAGAAGTTTTTGATGCCCCCCTTATCACATTCCGAAAAATGTTTGGAGACAGGATGCATCAAGTCTCCTTTCCTAACAAGTCTGCAGTGCTCCTGCATCCTTGTCTTAAGGGCCCTTGTTGTCCTGCCAACGTATCTTTTCCCACAGCCACAATTGATGACGTACACTACAAAGGACGTATTACAGTTGATAAAGCTATTGATGTTAAAACGTCTGTGTGGGCTGTGGGAAATGACACACTTGGAAGGTTGCATAAATTCACACATATTACAATTATTGCATCTGAACGATCCTTTTGTGGCAAAGGTATTAGAGTCATCAACAGGGTAGAAATTACACTTGGAGAAACATAATTTGCTAAAGTTTTCGCTTTTCTATATAAGTTCTTAGGTCCCCTTTTGGTGTATTCACCGAGTATGGGGTCCATACGTAGCAAACCCCAGTGTTTGTTGATAATTCTGTTTACCTGGCCACTGGCCTTACTAAATTGAGAGATAAACAAAGGAGATGTTTTTTCCATCTTTTTCATATCCCCTTTATGACCACCATCCCTCACTCTGGATCCTTTTGTGGGAAGCAATGTCTTCCTATCCTTTTTAATTACCTCTTCTAGTGTGGATTGGAGGGTCATAGCCTCTTTCTATAAATCGATTGGTGAGAGCCTCAGACTGAGTCAGAAAACCGCTAAGAGTGGAGCAGTTTCTCCTCAGTCTGAGGTACTGACTCTTGGGAATGCCAGTAATCACAGATCTGGGGTGACAACTGTCCGCCCTAAGGATTGAATTCCTTGAATTGCTTTTTCTAAAGATGTCGGTTTGTATCTTGTAATCCATATCAATAAATAACAGAATGTCCAGGAAACTAATGTGATGTGCATTGAAATTAGTAGTGAATTTAATATTAAGAGTGTTATCATTAACATATTAAAAAAATGATTTTGAAGTGTCAGTGCTCCCGTGGCAAATAATAAGTAAATCATCAATAAAACGCTTATAGAAAATGATATTGTGTCTATATTTATTAGTGCTATTATAGATGAAATTATGCTCCCACCACCCCATAAAAAGATTGTCCCCATTGCCGTTCCCCGCCGTTGTAAGTAAAACTGGTGCTCAAAAAGAAAATAATTGTGCATAAGAAGAAAAAGAATGGATTCCGTGATAAATGTGGTCATTAAGATTGAGCTCCCTGGACATTCAATAAAGTGGCGTACAGCCGTTAACCCCAGATCGTGCTCTATAATTAAGTACAGGGAGACCACATCCATAGTTACCCATAGAAAGTCTTGTTTCCATGCGATATCTTCCAATTGTATCAATAAATCCCCTGAATCCAGAATAAAGGACGGTAATGCCGTAACAAAAGGTTGCAAATAGGAATTAACATAACAAGATAAACCATCTCCCAAAGATCCAATACTAGAGACAATTGGCCGACCAGGAGGGTCGACCAATGTCTTATGGATCTTTGGGAGATGGTGAAAAATGGGGATCACTGGGTGAGAATTAACCAAAAATCCAATTTCATTCTTATTTAGAATATGAGTTGCAGACCCCAAGTCAATGAGATCCATTAATTCCTTCAGGAAGTTGGCTTCATTGTTAAGAGTATAGATCCCTGTACCTGAGCACCATATATCCACAATTGTAGGTACAGTGACCCTGACGAAGAGGAATTGCTCCTAAAAACGCGTAGGGCTGTATCTACTAAGGCTGCTGAAACTAAAGCATTATTGGAGGATCCGGAGTTTGCCCGCATCAACCTGCAAGAGAATACGCGACAGCCTAAACCAAACCCCCTGAAAGACGGCGCGAGTACGCAAAAGCGATGACGTCACACGCGCACGTGACACGGAAGCGGAACAGCGCGCCGAACAACAGAGGAAGGTATCTGGGACTGAAGTTACCTCCAAGCAGGAGATGGGGACACTACGGCCATTCCGGTGGATGCCTACATCACGGATCATCATACATACTGATGTGCCTCTAATCTACTTACTTCTGTAAGGGTTTTTAACCGATTTTTTATAGCATTAAACTGACATACAGTACTGCACTATGGGCTTTGCGCTTTTTTCTTCTTTTTTTCCTTTTCTGTACAGTAGTTTACTTTTGGACCCGTGAGATGGATCCAATTTGAGGAAGCAGCATTACCCATATATGATTTGGACTGGACTCTGCACATATTCATATGGACCTTATTTTATGATATATTAATGTGTTTATAATGTACTTATTGTACTACTAACAGTGTATTTAATTTAACCCTGTTCAAAAAGGCAAGAGCGCTAGCTGATTTAAGCATTATTTTATTATATTAGAGGTTAATATATCCTCAATTAAATTTTATTACATTTTATCTATTCAGCACCTATCATAATTATATATATAATTGATCAGTGGTATATTGATTTTGAAAAAAGTTTTTTCCATGACATCTGTACAGAGTTCAACACAAAAATATAAAATGACATAACAAATAGAATAAAATGAACTATTAACAAAATGGAAAATCTTGGAATTACTGTACCGTGAAATATTGCAATGGGCCCTCTTCCAAGTCCAGAGATAGCACTCCACACATGGACCTTCAGTGGGTGCTTGGGACGAGGCTTCAGGGACAGCCTATTTTTTTTGTAAAAGGCAAAAGTGCTAAATCTTTCCAGGGCCACTGACGTTTCATCCGTAAATATTACATCCTGAAACGTTTCACCACTATCGATCCATGCTTACACTACTCTTTTTATCTTATTTGCTCCCTTATTATTGGATACACTCTGTAATAAAATATATGATGTACTGTAATTGTACAGGCACATTCTTGCAAATTTGGCATACTGAACAACTCTATTGCAGTAAATTACCTTATTTGACACGTCTATACTTCCATCCCAAATCTCGCCTCATTCTCTTTATGCTGGATTCAGACATTGTCAGGTTATGATCCTTCAGCAGAATTTTTCTAACATCTGCTGCACAGTATTCATCATTTGCGTTGCTGAGGTCATCCACAACCCGCTTTGCTGCCCTATTGTACAGTAATAAAAAAATGTAAATGATTAAAGAGTTCTGTACTGGCAGTAAACTGTACTTACTGTGCCCATGCATAGAAGACTGCCTGTGCACATATTTTACCCTTTAACATTAATTTTGTTAAGGAGAAGTGTTTCCCTGTCGATCCGTCCAACCCTATCCAGGGCAGTTTCAATGTCAGTAGGGCAGTAGCCCTTCAAATAAAAGTGTTCTGCCATAAGTAGTAGTGCTCTCGCCAATTCTTCTGGATCACTAGTAATCCTTTTCACCCTTAATAGCTGAGAGAAGGGAAGACCCCTCTTAAGGGGCAAGGGATGGTGACTTGATGCAAACAAGAGTGAGTTTTTGTCCGTCAATTTGCAATAGAGCTTAGTCGCCAGAACACCCCCAGTTTTGTAAACCAAAGTGTCCAGAAATGGAATTTCAATGGTATTGTAATTAAGAGTGAACCGAATGGTGGAGGGGATGTTATTGAGGTACTCCACGAATACCAATAGGGCACATTCAGTGCCATCCCATAGGATGAAGATATCATCAATGTAGTGGACGTATTTTTTTATATGATGTGTGTTAGGCGCATCGCAAAGGATGTGTGGATGTTAAAAAAAAAATATATATATAAAAAGACAAATATAGAATTTGATTTTGGTTTAAATGTACAACCACCCACAATCCACACCACACACACCACACACCACACACACCACACACACACAACACATCCAACACACACAACACACACACACACACACACACACACACACACACACACACACACACACACACACACACACTGTTGACATTCGATTGAAAATGTGACAAAAGTTTATTTTAAATAATTTTAAAATGTGTCAATTAATGTATTTTTATTTTTCAACATTATGTTATTAATGTATGTATTTAAATATATTGACATTTAGTTAAACAGTATCTCATTAAAACGTAAGCAGTAAATTAAAATATTGAAACTAATCTAATTCTGTTATTTAAATGAAAGTGAAAGCAAAAGGTGTTTTTTTGCTATTACATTGACATATATTTGCACTGATTCGTTTATATTTTTATGCCCCTTACATGAACTAGATGTAATGTTATATGTTTTATCACATATTCTTCAAAAAACACAAAATGTTAAAAAAAATCACTTGTTTTGCCATTGCTAATAAAAGGTATATTACATCCCTGTTAATATATGTATTAAATAAAACAAATTTGATCAAAATTAAAACTGTATCATTCAATGTAAAAAAAAATTACATACAAAATTTAACCTTGTGTATCATTGTTACAAAGAACAACACCAACAAAGAATTTCATGTTTCAATAGAAGATTTTTTTTTAAAATTTGGGATCTAGTTACTAGCCTAGATGTAGTGGTCTATTGAGAAAGTGCTCCTCTGGCACGTAGATTTCTCCCTGATCTGCGTGACAATCTTTGAGATTATTGTGTTTGTTGAACATTTGGTGTCTGTGGCTGCTGTTGATAGGCTTCAATATTTTGTAACTCTGGCTGTGGCTACCGTTGATAGGCCTCAAAATTTTGTGGCTGTGGCTGCTGTTGATAGGCTTCAACATTTTGTGGCTGTGGCTGTGGCTGCTGTTGATAGGCTTCAACATTTTGTGGCTGTGGCTGCTGTTGATAGGCTTCAACATGTTGTGGCTGTGGCTGCTGTTGATAGGTTTCAACATTTTGTGGCTGTGGCTTCTGTTGATAGGCTTCAACATTTTGTGGCTGTGGCTTCTGTTGATAGGCTTCAACATTTTGTGGCTGTGACTTCTGTTCATAGGCTTCAACATTTTGTCGCTGTGGCTGCTGTTCTGTGTCTTCATCATTTTGTGGTGGCTGCAGCAAGGGTGGTGTGGGTAGAATACACTGTGTTCCAAAAGGTTTCTTAGTTTGATTAGATGTAGCTACAGCACATTTTGGATGTAATTTTCACTTTGTGGTACTTTTTGAAGGTGTGTCTGCAATGATTTCTTTTGAGCCTTCAATAATGGCAGAGACTGGTGCAGTGATCTTTGGAGATGACAATTGAACCAGTGTTTGTGGAGACGCTACAGTGTGTGTTCTGGGAGATTGTCCTGTATTTTCCCCAGAGACATCTGTTGCACAATCAAAGGCTTCCACTTCTGGTGATGCAGGAATGCGTATGTCCCAAGGTCTTGCAGAGGCACAAAACTGATTATGATGTATGAAACTTTCAGCTATTTATTGAATTGATCTGTTCAGAATTTGAAACTCAACTGTATTTTGCAATAATATTTCTTTTATAGTGCTTATTGCAGCTACCATCCTTTACTGAACCCTCATCAGTTCTTTATGCCGTGTGATTTGGCTTTGTAGTTACCGATATTCAGCTTGCTCGATTGCAGACAAATTCTATTGGTTGCCAGGATCAGGAGGTGCGGTTGCAGGTTGATTTGGGGGTAATTCCGGACTGGGAACATCAGTATCAAAAGAGAGACACGGTGAAGCTTCAAGTCCGGAGATGTGTCCAGGAGATGGAATATCTTTTTTGACAAAATGAGTAGAGCATTAATAGCTTGTCACATATAAAATATCAGATTTGTTATATAACCAATGCATGTTGATTTCATTGACAGTAACACATTCGATTGTGTCATCATAGTTATAATGAATGTAATTTTTGAAATAAAATTGTGCATCAATAATTTGACAAAATGTCAACAATAACTTTTGATTGGGAATCTTAATAATACGGAATATTTTTAAATTATCATAATAAATGTTTTACATTAACCAACTAAATAACTACATTTATGTGACTGGAACATGATATATCTTAACTTGTATTATATAACTATGCAGATGTAACTCACATCTGCTACTATCCTATGCTCATATTATGAATGTGTAGTTGTTGACACATAACAGTTAAAATGTTAAGGCCTCACCTTCAAATACTGGTCTTGCAACTTCTGAAGCTGGTGCTGTCAGCTGCTCTCTTATGGGAGATGCAGTTTGCACTATGTAAATTGGAAATAAGACAGGTGTTAATATTGTAAAGTATATAAACATTAAATTATGATTAGTGTCAAATTAACACTAATTTGTTTATTAAAATTTGTATGTGATAGTTTAACTGATCAGCTGCAGCTGTATATGCTAATTAGTAGAAAGGTTAGCATTAAATTAAAATTATCATTTCAAATACTATTTTAAACAGTTTATTCTGGGAGTATACACTACATAAACAGTATTTATTATGTCTTATTTTGTTCACATACAGTATAAAATAATGTTATTATAACACACAATTTTTTAAAAACACTAATGATATATTTTTAATTTTTAAAAAACAAAATTAAGATACAAATTTTTTTTAGGGCTGTAAAAGTACCGACCTGGGGGAAACGGTTGATCGTATACCCCGATATCCCTATCACCAGGCAATCCTTCAACCATGATAGGTAATATTTAATCCTTTAGCTGTTCCTCCAACTGAGTCAGCCTTAGATTGGGTGCTGGAGGTCCTCTTCCAGTCTCTTAGGAATGCAAACGTGCACTTTGCAACTTTGATTTGAATTTTATTTTAATATCATCAAAGCGCTTCCTGCAGTTGTCATACGTTCTGGCCTTATATTACAGGCGGATACAGACACTATAATTTTTTCCCAGAACTCCTTTCTCACATGTTGTCACGCCTGTATGCCCGCAGACCTGGCAAGACCCCAATACTGAGGTGGGAACAGTATTACCACACACCCCCAGCAGTGGGGGCAAGCCCGGAGTGGGGTATGGCATTACTGGGCCTGTAGAGAAAGTGGTTAAGATACTTGCAACGTCCTTGATGGTAACATAAGAGTAGTCTTGTTCGTGTGCTAAAGTCCAGGGGATCCAGAGAGTAGAATAGTCAAAGTTTGTAAGCCAAGTCCAAGGGTTCCAGAGGTCAGCAAGGTAGAGTTCACAGCAAGGTTCAAGGGGTACAGAGAGCAGGGTAGTCCAGGATGAGCAGAGGTCAAAGCCAGGGATATCCAAGGCTACACAGGAGCAGGTACAGGCTGGAACACAAGGAGAGCAAAGCATAGGACTGCACACATAGGGATAACAGGAACTATGCAGAGTGATGATAGAGAGGGAAGACAGGGAATATAAAGGAGGGAACACCAATGGGAGAGAGAGGATGAGCAGAGAGGGAAGTGGGAGACAATAGGGATAGGTCAGGAGGGGAGAAGGAGGAGACAGAGGGGTTGGACAGAGAGATGGTTTGCAAGGCATGGGAGGAGGAGTCTAGAGATTGACAGGCCTTAGAAGAGGAGCGTGTGCACGCCCTCTGTAACCTGAGAGTGCGCGCGCACAGGCTGCGTCACGAGACGCATGGAGCGCCGCGGGCACAGCAGCGGAGGGAAACGGAGGGATGGAGGAGACCGCCACCGAAGGTGAGGGAATAACAGTGGGCACTGAGGTGGTCTGAGAGCGGGAAGCGTTGCCGCAGGGGCTCTTGGACTGCGCGGGTGCGAAAGACTTGCGGGGCATGTGTTGGGGTAAAGGGACATTATCAGAGGTAGCCGGAGCGGGACAGGAGTGGGTATAAAGGGTTTAAGGAGGGAAGCATGAAAGACGGAAGGAATCCTCATGGTGGGGGGAAGGTCCAGCCGAAACGCGACAGGGTTAATCTTCTCTAAGATTTTGAATGGCCCTAGGAATCTTGGGGAAAGTTTAGGTGATGGTGTCTTGAGCCTGATATTCTTTGATGATAACCACACCCTGTGTTTGAAAGAAGGCCCAGGTTGATGGTGACGATCCGCCTTGGTCTTTTGTTTGGCAACCGCAGATTGAAGGGATTTGAGGATCTTTTTCCAGGATTCCTATAGAGTAGTAACATGAGAATCGGCCGCAGGAACGCCCGAAAGGGAAGAAGAGAGAGGAAGACTACTGGGATGGAAGCCAAGATTCACAAAAAAGGGAGACTCCTGAGTAGACTCGTTTTTGAGAGAATTGATCGCAAATTCGGCCCATGGCAAAAGATCCACCCAGTTGTCCTGTGAGTCAGATACGAAGCATCTTAGATATTGTTCTAGAGTTTGATTCATTATTTCGGTTTGACCATTGGTTTGAGGATGGTATCCCGAGGAGAAGAAGAGAGAGATTCCGAGTCTCTGGGAAAATGCCCGCCAGAATTTAGAGATGAATTGAGATCCACGGTCCGAGACAATAGAAATGGGAACGCCATGTAGTCTGAAAATTTCTTTGGAAAAAACATCAGCCATAGTAGCAGAGTTAGGGAGACCCTTGAGGGGAATAAAGTGTGACTGTTTAGAGAATCTGTCTACTAGGACTAGAATGGTGTTCATTCCTTTGGAATTGGGCAATTCGACAATGAAATCCATTGAGATATGTTTCCAGGGTTGTTCCGGAATGGGGAGCGGCAAGAGAAGTCCAGACGGTTTGTGATGGATCGTTTTACTCTGGGCACATACAGGACAGGCACTCGTAAAGTCAAAAATATCTTTGTTCATTTTTGGCCACCAAAATGTCCGTTTAATGAGATCTGCTGTCCTTTTGAAGCCTGGATGACCGGCTGCTCTCGAAGAGTGATCCCAAAGTAAAATTTTATGGCAAAAGCGTGGAGCTGCATATAAGCGTCCTTCTGGTACCCTGAACCTGCTCGGAATGTGAGCTTGAGCTTTGTTGATTTCGTCCAACACATCGAAGTTGTTAGCGGAAATTATACATTTGGCAGGGAGGATAGGTTCCGTGGTTTCCATAGCTTCAGTTTCCGTGGCGAACTGACGAGACAGGGCGTCTGCTTTGACATTTTTGGTACCCGGAATGTATGAAATGGTATAGTTAAAGCGGGAAAAGAAGAAAGACCACCGAGCTTGGCGGGATCCCAGATGTCGGGCCCCCTTGATATACAGCAAATTCTTGTGGTCAGTGATGATAGCAACTGGTTCCTTGGTACCTTCCAAAAGGTGCCTCCATTCTTGGAGAGCCAGTTTTATGGCCAAAAGTTCACGATTACCAACATCATAATTCCTTTCGTCAGATGAAAATTTCCGCGAAAAAAAACCACAGGGGTGGAGTTTTTCTTGGGGAGAAGCCCTCTGGGAAAGAACTGCGCCTGCTCCTACCTCTGAGACGTCGACCTCCAAAGTGAAGGGGAGGGAGGTGTCCAGATGGCGTAGGATGGGTCCGGAAACAAAAGCTTTTTTGAGCACCTCAAAAGCGAGAATAGCCTCTGGGGACCAGGAAGTAATATCGGCACCCTTCTTGGTCTATGCGGTGATGGGAAGAGCAATAGAAGAAAAAATTTTGATGAATTTCCTGCAATAGTTGGCAAAGCCGAGAAAACGCTTCACAGCCTTGAGTGAACGAGGCAGCAGCCAATCGAGAACGGCTTTTAGTTTTTCTGGATCCATGGAGAAGCCTTGGCTGGAGATGATGTAGCCTAAGAAGGCAGTAGAGGTCTGGTGGAACAAACATTTCTCCATCTTGGCATATAGGCGGTTAGAACAGAGCCTAGAAAGCACTAGTTTAATATGTTGAATGTGTTCCTCCGGGTTTTTAGAGAAGATAAGAATGTCATCCAGATAGACTATGATGAAGGTTCCCAACACATCGCGGAAGATGTCGTTCATGAACTCTTGAAAGACGGTGGGAGCGTTGCATAAACCAAAGTGCATAACAAGGTACTCATAGTGTCCTGAACGTGTATTAAATGCTGTTTTCCACTCGTCCCCCTCCCTTATGCGAATGAGATTATAGGCATCCCTTAAGTCGAGCTTTGAGAAGATGGAGGCCCTGAAGACGATCTTATTGAGTTTGTGAAAGTCAATGCACGGCCTAAGTGATCCATTCTTCTTCTTCACAAAGAAGAAGCCAGCCCCGACAGGGGAGGTAGAGTTGCGGATGAATCCTTTCTCCAGATTTTCTTGAATGTAGGAAGTCATGGCCTCGGTCTCCGGAACGAAGATGGGGTAAGACTTAGATTTAGGCAAGATGGTCCCAGGCATCAGGTCGATAGGACAATCGTACAGGGGATGTGGAGGCAGGACCTCTGCTTGTACCTTATTGAACACATCCAAGTACTCATGATACATGGTAGGTAGGATCGATAGATTAGAAGGCACGGAATCAAGGCTGGCAAGCACCGCAACAGGAGACACCGCAGGAACAGAATCTGCAGACGAAGGCCACTGGAGAGGCAGAGTACCGGTCCAATCAATGCGCGGATTGTGGAGTTGAAGCCAAGGCAATCCTAAAATAATTTGGACAGTGGGAGATTGAAAAATATCGAAGATTATTACCTCCTTATGTCCGTCGGCCAAGGTCAGTGTGAGAGGGATAGACTCCCAAATGATGAACGCAGGCTTGAGTGGTCGTTGAGTGGTCGGCCGTCGATGGCCTCGAGACCAATGGGAGTTTTCCTTCTGACCATAGGAATTTGATTCTCCGAAGCGAACCTCTGGTCCAGGAAGTTACCACCAGATCCAGAATTGATGAAAGCTTTTACCTGCAGGAAGAGATTAGGACCTTCCAAGGTGGGAAGAAGCAAAAACTTCTTTGGGAGAGTTTCGGGGAGAGAGGGACAAGGAGAGACAGTACCCAGTAGAAGCCCCTCTACCTTTACTGGGTGTGCCCGTTTCGCGACTTCAGGGGACAATTCTGGAGACGATGTGGTGAAGCACAGTAGAAGCAGAGTCTATTCAAACGACGTCGCGCTCTCTCCGTGGCCCAAAGTTGCTGACTGCCGACCTGCATCGGCTCCGGAGCCTCCAGTGCCAGGAGGGGTGTTGTAGGTGACCTGTGAGAGAGAACAGTGGAAGAGAGAGAGCGAGAACAATGTCTCTCGTGCCGTCGCTCCTGTGTACGCTGATCCATGCGTACGCTCAAGGCAATCAACTCCTCCAGGGCATGAGTAGCAAGATCGTCCTTCAAGGTATCCGAAAATCCATGCCAGTACGCGGCGAGTGCCTCATCATTCCATTGGGTTTCAGCGGCCAGCGTACGGAACTCAATGGCGTATTTGGCAGCAGATCTTCGGGCCTGAGAAATATTAAAAAGAGAGAATGCGGCTGTCTCACGTCGTGCAGGGGTGTCAAACACTTGTTGAAACTCGCGTCTGAACAGAGGTTAATCTTTAGTTAATTCGCTTCTGCGCTCCCATTGGGGGGAGGCCCAGGCGAGGGCGTCTCCAGTGAGCAAGGCGTAGATGTACGCTACTTTAGAATGACCAGTGGGAAACAGGGAAGGGGACATCTCGAATTGCACCTCGCATTGTTTTAAGAAACCGCAGCAGGCGAGGGGGTCCTCATCATAGCGATTAGGTGAAGGAATACGGAGCCCAGGGCTGGCATAGGTGGTGGCTACTGATGGTGCTGGAGCCATGGGACTCTCCTGAGGAATTTGGCCAATTGCTGGGAGACAGTAGACAACTGATTGCTCACAAATTGTGAGGCCTCTATAGAAATACCTGTACCCACCTCAGGGGGGTCTGCGTTTCTTGGGCTCTGCATAATGTCACGCCTGTATGCCCGCAGATCTGGCAAGACCCCAATACTGAGGTGGGAACGGTATTACCACACACCCAAAGCAGTGGGGGCACGCCCACCAGAGTGTGGTATGGCGTTGCTGGGCCTGTAGAGAAAGTGGTTAAGATACTTGCAACGTCCTTGATGGTAACGTAAGAGTAGTCATATTTGTGCGCCAAAGTCCAGGGGATACAGAGAGTAGAATAGTCAAAGTTCGTAAGCCAAGTCCAAGCGTTCCAGAGGTCAGTAAGGTAGAGTTCGTAACAAGGTTCAAGGGGTACAGAGAGCAGGGTAGACCAGGACGAGCAAGGGTCAAAGCCAGGGAAATCCAAGGATACACAGGAGCAGGTACAGGCTGGAACACAAGGAGAGCAAAGCATAGGACTGCACACACAGGGATAACAGGAACTATGCAGAGCAATGATAGAGAGGGCAGACAGGGATTATAAAGGAGGGAACACCAATGGGAGAGAGAGGATGAGCAGAGAGGGAAGTGGGAGACAATAGGGATAGGCCAGGAGGGGAGAAGGAGGAAACAGAGGGGTTGGACAGAGAGATGGCTTGCAAGGCATTGGAGGAGGAGTCTAGAGATTGGCAGGCTTTAGAAGAGGAGCGTGTGCGCACGCCCTCTGTAACCTGAGAGTGCGCGCGCACAGGCTGCGTCATGAGACGCGCGGAGTGCCGCGCCACGGGCACACCAGCGGAGGGAAACGGAGGGACGGAGGAGACCACTAGCGGAGGTGAGGGAATAACAGTGGGCACTGAAGAGGTCTGAGAGCGGGAAGCGTTGCCGCAGGGGCTCGGGGACCGCACGGGTGCGAAAGACTTGTGGGGCATGTGTTGGGGTAAAGGGACAGTATCAGAGGTAGCCGGAGCGGGACAGGAGTGGGTAAGCGCAGGGAAGTTGGCAAGGGAAGGGACAGAGGGAGTGAAAGAAGGGGAAGGAATCCCCTGAACTGTCACACATGTGAAGTGGTCCTGCCTTTAAAAACAACAAAATAACGTTGTTCATGTAAATCTCTTAGATTCCAATTTGTTGTCAAAACAAATGGGATAATGCTATTAACATTTGATTAACACGCTGTTTGACAAATAATATCTATGACACATGAACATTATAAAAACTAAAATATATAGTAAGCAAATTATGAATAATAATATGAAATCTTTAAAAACCATTCTACAATTGTTTGAATCTTATCCTGATTGCAAACACTGAATGATAATGTGTACATATAAACAATGACATTTTAATGCAAATGTCACTTCAATGTGAATTCCTAAATGTAATGCCACAGATGGCTATAAGATTAGAACAAATCATTGTAAATAATTTTATTACCTATTGATGCAGCGACCGCTATTCGAACGATTAACGTGGTATGTAGATCGGAATACCCATTCGATGGCGTGCAATTTGATTTAATCGTGCCGACTTAAACACGCGGTTTGGTTATCGTTTTGTCCGGATTAGAAAATGGCATTTTAGCGTGTTCTGCAATACCGTCGAGAAACTCAAGTGGGCAATCGCGAGTTGTTGTCATCAAAATCCAAATGCAATTCAATGTCACGATTACCATGTTGGCTGAAATCGTCTGTGATGTCTACCACGCATGCGCACCATAAGCCCTTCAAAGCTTCTTCTATTGTGATGTGCCAAGTCATCTTGGAGGTCACCGCTTATCAACAACACAACACCCCTCCCCCCCACTGAGCTGTTAATAAGATTACCATACGGCCTTCAATGCTGACCCCCCCCCACACACACACACTTTAGTAGTTGAATCAAATCATTAATAATTATTCTTTAGAATTTTATTGGGTAATGAATCATACAAAAATGCAAAAATACAAAAATGCAAAAATACAAAAATACAATAATTCATGTACAGGCTTGTCTTTTCCTTCATTATCGTTGCATTTGATTCTGTATTGCTGTACTGTACAGTACAGTACTGAAAATAAAAACCAGAAACAATTGATTAAACAAAAAAATATTATTTTTTTTTGGGGGGGGGGTCTGATGATTTTAACCCCCCCACACACACGTTCAGTGTGCAATATTCATGTCTGCAATACTGTAGTATAATCAAATAAGCAATAATAGACTTTATTAAAGAAAAAAAACGTGCTGTATTACAGTAACATATTCGCAAATCCGCAAAAACAATTTTTTGGTTATCGCTATGGCTTGCCTAGCAAGTATGGATATTCTGAGATTCAAGTTTTACAAATGCAGTACAGTATACTGTATATTTTTTGGGGTTATCACCATGGGCTTGAATACTGTAGCAATTATGGATATTATGAGAATCAAACAGTACTGTTGCTTTTTAATTCCACACTAGTCATATACGTTCTTTCTGAGGTGGGTGGCATACTGTAGTAGTGTGATTTTTATTTGGGGATGTGGGGATCAAAACATTATTATGACCTGTTGATAATATGTCTTTGAACTACAGCTTGGAACTTCATACAGCTAGCACAGCTCACACCCCCTCTCCCCCCCCCGCACACACACGGCTCAAGGATTTCAGCCTCTTATCAACACCTCTGACAAACCATGCCACGCATGCGATAAGCTAAGCCCTTCTAACTTGCCTTTTCTTCAACACAACACTCCCCCCCCCACTAGTAATAAGATTAACATGTTGTGTGAGATACAGGCCTAGCTAAGAAAGCCCTTCTAAAACTGCTATTGTACTGTAACAAAACAAGTCAACCTGAAGTTCAAACCTTATCAACAACACAACAGAGCCGTCCAACAGAGCCATTAACGTAAATGTACTGTTGCGTGATTATCATGAGCTGGGCAGAAGACATGTTGGATAATCCTTAATACAGGAAAATAGTATTTTTCTACAGCATTTTATTGCATTATTAACAGAAATGATTGATTAAACAATAAAAATATAATCATTTAAAAAAAGCATTTTTTGTTTTTATATATATTTTTTCCCAAACTAATGTGAAGTGCAATGCTTTGTTTGTTGAACTGTTCATAAGAATTTCTGGTCAGCAAGAGGGGTTTAAAAAATAAATTTTATTTTTTAATGCATAACACAGTACAAAAATACAATACAGTAGCTCTTGTTATGGCATTGCGAGATGGGGAGAAAGGTGGCTGCAGCTCTGAAAATACAGTATTTCAAAAGATTTTTTTAAAAACATATAATTTTTCTTTTCTTTTGGCAAACATGAATTTCTATACAGTAACTATTATCTTACACATCCCCCCCCCCCTTTCTTGCTTGCGGCAGTTCTGAAAATGAAAAGAAACAATAAATGAAGACATGGTTATTTTTAGGGCCATACTTACCTGTATCATACTTACCTGTGCTTTATTACTTTCCTGAGGCCTGCCCATTACGTCGTATAACAATAGGCAACACATTCGCAATATGATCAATATATTTATTACATCTGGCTACGGTGAGTATATTGTTCCAGAAATTCAGTATCACCTTTTCCAATTCTTCCTTTTTGGACGGTTTCCACACTTTTCTGATATAATCCTTCAACTCATGCCATACCATTTAGATGGGATTAATATCTGGTGATCTGTAATACAGTAGGAGGCGAGAAAAAAGGTGAATTACGTAAGGAGATATACAGTAAACTATGTAAAACAATGCAAAAAGGTTACCCAACTTACTCCGCTGGCGTCTTAACCCAGTTGATACCGTTGGCAAGAATGTGAGCCGTCGACGCTGTGTGTTTCGGATCATTGTCCTGGAAGAACCGGTGACCAGATGGAAAATCATTCTTTATGTATTCAACAACTTGTGTAATTATGTGATCTTGGAAGAACGCTTTATTTATGATTCCTGGAATCAAGATTTTTTTTTTAACACGGTACAAAATACTGAATACAGTACAGCTGTCCAGTGCATAAGGCCACAGCATGTGTAGTTGTGCATTATTTTACCCTCAAAGATAATGATGCATTCTGGTCCTTGTCTAGAGATGGCACCCCAACATGCATCTTCACTGTGTGCTTGGGACGTGGCTTCAGAGATAGGCTATGCACCATCCCGACTCTTGCGTTCTGCTCAAGGATGTCTTCTTTCTACCCCCTTTTTATCTAAAGCCCTCTCCCGCCTTAAACCTTTTTCACTGACTGCCCCACACCTCTGGAATGCCCTTCCCCTCAGTACCCGACTTGCACCCTCTCTATCCACCTTTAAGACCCACCTTAAGACACACTTGCTTAAAGAAGCATACGAATAGCACTGTGAACATTCTGAACACATAAAGTTTGGCCCCCTGCAGACGCACTTACCAGAACTCCCTCCTCCCTCCTACTGTCTCTGTACGTTCTCCCTACCTACCAATTAGATTGTAAGCTCCTCTGGGCAGGGACTCCTCTTCCTTAATGTTATGTTTATGTCTAAAGCACTTATTCCCATGATCTGTTATTTATATTATCTGTTATTTATTCGATTACCACATGTATTACTACTGTGAAGCGCTATGTACATTAATGGCGCTATATAAATAAAGACATACAATACAATACAATAGGCGTCCTTTTTTGTAGAATCCAAAACGGGCAAACCTCTCAAGCGCTACAGTTGTCTCATCTGTAATGATGACATCATTGAAAGTCTCGCCACTTTCAATCCATGCCCGTGCCTGATCCATTCTTTTTATTTTGTTGGCTTCCCTTATCATAGGATACGCTCTGTAATAACAAGGAAAAATGTTAGAGCCACTAAATGCTGGACATACAGTACAGTATGATACTGTATAAGGAGGGAACCTGACATAAAAAAAGAGGGCATGGGGGACGTACTGTATACTGTACTGTACTTACTTAAAACGCCCATATTTCTATCCCAATTTCCGTCTCATCAACCTGGTACTGGTCTCTGATGCTTTTATTTTGTGAGTAGCCTCTAGTGCATTCTTTACCCTTGTGGCACACATCTCATCATCGCGTCACTTATTTGGTACACCAGAAGAGTGTTCGCCCTAATGTGTATAGAAAAACAGAACAATTTGTTACAGTAGGCAAATTAAGCAGACCAATAGCGCACAGATTTCTTATTGTCTGATGTTGCTGCTGCACTTATTGTACTGTGAGTACACTTTGGCAAAAATGTTATACTGTACAGTCGAAAGGTACTGTAAAGATTAATAAAATATTACTAGTACTGTACTGTACAGTTCAGTACTAGACGTTGGTAGAGTTATGGAGGAAAATACAGTAAGTACTTACTCAGTAGTGACAGTCGGCTTTCTTTTGACGTTTTCTGCCTTCCATGCGCATGATAACAAACAGTGCTTTTTGCTAAACCGAGGCCCGAAGCAGCTAACCAGCGGTGGATCTGTGCAATGCTCTGTCCATTCTGGTACATATAGTTTGTTTGTGGGATGGTGCTCAGAAAGTGCTGGGACCGTATGTGATGGAAGGGAGCGTAAACTGTGTATAATGAATAAAAGTAGCGGTACTAAGCCTTAAGAGGGCATAAGGTACCCTGAAGGTTGGGGTGAGTTGTCCAAAGACACCCCCCCTTCCTCATTGGGTTAGCCCCAGGTAATGTACTCACGATATTTGCTTCTTCCCAGTGCCTCCCTTCCAGAGCGTGCAGCTGAAGTGGGATAAAGATTCCAAAAGCCAGGGTGTGCAGCGCACAGCAAAGATAGAGAGAGCAGGTCTTGCAATAACAGTCCTTTATTGGTGGGTCATATGGATGTGGGACAGCAGCAAACCTTCAACGCGTTTCGTTCAAAGAACTTTATCAAGAAGTTTGCTGCTGTCCCACATCCATATGACCCATCAATAAAGGACTGTTCTGGTGTGTGCATAATAAAGTTTATTGAAGAGACATCCGGGAGCCTTTTTTCAGACATGCGCAGTCGCGCCGAACTTCCACCATTTTCCTGATTCACTTTGATGGTGGCACGCAGGAGCAGGCGAGGAGAGTGGGTCCCAAACCGGAGGAGCAGGTGATGTAGCAATGTTATCCCCCTGCACCGGTTGATTCTGTGGCCCTGCATAGCTCCCTCATACCACTCCAGTGTCTGATACCTCCAGACCTGTGTAATTACACTGAAGAGCACGACAGACTCCTTGGCACTTGCATTCTGGTACATATCCTTTATTCTCAAGCTGAGATCTTTTGAAATCCTTTTCTTTGGCATCGCTGCTGATAGAAAAAAATTGCAAGCACACACAGTTATTCTCAAGCTGAGATCTTTTGAAATCCTTTTCTTTGGCATCGCTGCTGATAGAAATAAATTGCAAGCACACACAGAGCAATTCGATGTGAATTCGATGTGTATTGAATGTGCATTGAATACACAAAATGGATGGTGTATTTTTACTTTAATTTAATGTGCCTCAATGTCACTCGACAGGATTAGTACACAGTATGCCCACTTTTAACACCTGCACCTCGTGTCCATGCCCGCGAAAATAATGAAATAAAATGTGAGACAAATTGCATAGACTCTCACACACTGATCTCTATCTGAACTTGCTCTTGTCCAGATACTGCATTGTGCATTCGTCCATCTGTTTCCATGGATCGTCCCCGATTCTACGGACGCAGGAACCACCTTGCTTTTGCCGTGCCGGCCAAGCTAAAGGTGGAAGCTGTTTCCCAGCCAAAACCTAAGCGAAACCCAAAGCAGAATAAAGAAAAGGTTCCGACGGCTCTAAAGGTTAAGACCCCAGGGCCTTATTTTGTAAAGAAGAAGATCGGCGCACTTAGCACTGTGCAAGTCAAGTGGAATCCCGATTCTCTCCTTGCACCCCCGCTCACCTGCTCCACAAACCATCCTCGACGCTGCTTCTCTCCTGTCAACCCCCTGCCGACCTGCTCCACAACCCATCCTCAATGCTGCTGCTCTCCTGTCAACCCCCTGCCGACCTGCTCTCCAACCCATCCTCGATGCTGCTGCTCTCCTGTCAACCCCCTGCCGACCTGCTCCACAACCCATCCTCGACGCTGATGCTCTCCTGTCAACCCCCTGCCGACCAGATCCACAACCCATCCTCGACGCTGATGCTCTCCTATCAACCCCCTGCCGACCAGATCCACAACCCATCCTCGACGCTGATGCTCTCCTGTCAACCCCCTGCCGATCAGATCCACAACTCATCTACGCTGCTGCTCTCCTGTCAACCCCCATGTCACCTTCTCCACCACCCACCTATGCAGATTTCTACAGCACGGAGCAAAAGTTTGATCAAAATAAAAAAATTTTTTGACACACGGCAGCTTGAACTGCAGCTAAAAAGTTAAGACTATCATGTACAACATACTGTAGTACAGTGTAATACAGTGTAGTACATTACTGTATATTTTACCTTCTTTATAAGCTTTGCCAAACGGGTGGTGATGACTCACTGTGACTCCTCAAGTCTGCATTATAGTTGACAGGTGACAGCTGGCCTGCTACACTTGTAGTTGACAGCTGATGATGCTGGAAAACATTTTGGTACTGGTTCTGGTACATGCAAGCTTGCTGGTACCTGAACGCGAAATCATGCTCTGGCTGGAAATTTTCCAGGTATTCTGGCGGGGACAGGTAACGGTACAAAGGATTTCCGTTCACAAGGTTATCACTAACGGTCGGACCGGACACCGGTGCTGGTGGTGCTGTTGCCGGCACATTGCTGGATTGGGATTGACGAATCTTGCATGGGTTAAAACCCACTTTTCTTCTTTTGAGATTGCCATGATCATACACACTGTGAAATTCTGGCATGACACCCCAATACCCGCAAATCTCTCCGGAAGGAGGGGCAATACGAAAAAAACACTGATCGTTACTTAAGGTTTTTCTTATTGCACGCTTCCACCCATGAACGTCAGGTGAAAACTTGTAAAAATCGTAGTTCGATATTAAATATTCATATATTTCAGATACAGTCGCCATCTTTTCTGCTGCAGCATTAATCGCTGAATATATTAAAAATGCATAACTACAGTCAGGTTTTTTTATACGTCTGTGGTGTAGTCATAATGTCCACTCAGCAATTGTGCGGGGAAAGAATGTTAAAAAAAAGGCACACATTGAGTATTTTAATACACATCAATAGTGATAAAATGAGAAAATACCGAATGGAATACAGCGGTCAACACGAAAACTGATTTGAGGTGCTTTCGAATAACGGCTGCTGCATCAGTACTAAGTTCAAATCAAGCTGATCATAGTGCTCCAAAATACCCGTCACATGCACATTATTCTCTTTTTCATTGAAATGTATAAAAAAAAATTTGTAATACATTTTTATGCCCAGCTGTCGCCACTTGCTGACTGCCCTCTCCTTCTTCCAATGGAAGAGACTGCAGGAGAACAGCTCATCGCCACCATCACCAACATCAGAGCTACCACCACCTGTCACCCCACCACCCCAGTCACCCCACCACCACCAGTTCCCTGACCCACACGTGCACTCACACGCCTACTCCCCCCACCACCAGCACTCCCCCACCAACTCCACTCACCCCACCAACTCCAATCTCCCCATCAACTCCACTCACCCCACCACCAGCACTCCCCCACCAACTCCACTCACCCCACCAACTCCAATTTCCCCACCAACTCTACTCACCCCACCAACAGCACTCTCCCTACCAACTCCATTTACCCCACCACTCCCCTGACTCCCACGAGTATTTTAATACTCATCAATAGTGATAAAATGAGAAAATACCGAATGGAATACAGCGGTCAACACGAAAACTGATTTGAGGCGCTTTCGAATAACGGCCGCTGCATCAGTACTAAGTTCCAATCAAGCTGATCATAGTGCTCCAAAATACCCGTCACATGCACATTATTCTCTTTTTCATTGAAATGTATAAAAAAAAAATTTGTAATACATTTTTATGCCCAGCTGTCGCCACTTGCTGACTGCCCTCTCCTTCTTCCAATGGAAGAGACTGCAGGAGCACAGCTCATCGCCAATATCACCAACATCAGAGCTACCACCACCTGTCTCCCCACCACCACCAGTCACCCCACCACCACCAGTTCCCTGACCCACACGTGCACTCACACGCCTACTCCCCCACCACCAGCACTCCCCCACCAACTCCACTCACCCCACCAACTCCAATCTCCCCATCAACTCCACTCACCTCACCACCAGCACTCCCCCACCAACTCCACTCACCCCACCAACTCCAATTTCCCCACCAACTCCACTCACCCCACCAACAGCACTCTCCCTACCAACTCCATTTACCCTACCACTCCCCTGACTCCCACGTGCGCTCACACGCCTACTCAGCCTTACACCACCAACAACACTTACACCACCAGTCACCCCACGCCATTCCCGAATTTTCAGATGGCTGAGAATCTCGCCGCCGGAAACTCGCTAAGTTTAAAATTGTGGCTCTCACTGATATTCAGGCCTTTCTACATACCGTGATAGCATATAGTTCAAAACCCTGCCGATAATTTCTATCAGACTTTACTGCATAGGCTCTTGCCTGTCTTTTTTCAAAGTTTGAAGCAAGACCCCTACACAGACAGGGAACCAGACATTAGAATTTGGATCAATCTTAAAACACCTGCCACGAGGGTCCAAATAACCCTACTTAATGTGAGTGCCTAGTTCCTCCCTGAAATTGATTTTTTTTAAATACTGTTTTGGGCTTTTATCTTGTTTTTGTTTATTGTAGAGGATGTAATATATTTTCATGTATTCAAGTTGCTAATTTAATATTTAGGACTTCAATTTCTTTTTATACAAACCGTGAGAAAGAGGGAATAGTAAAAAAAAATAAAAGACAATGAATATTCAAATGCATTCCAGCTGGTTGTCACTGCATAACAGGAGGCCTTGGCAAAAGGTATTGGTTTTTGATTATTGATACATTTGTTGACCCCATGTTATCTTAGAGGATATGTGTTTTGGGGTGGAGAACACATGGTTTTTGGGGTGGTTGATAGGTGGTGTCTTACTTCTACCCACTGCTATGTAAAGTGGCTTTTCGTTATCATTATTAAGAAGCCTACCCTCTGCTGGAAGGCAAAAGGATTAGATGGAAGAGGGTTGGCAAGGTCTGGCTTTGCTATGGATCTTAATTAATTAATGTAATTATTTATACAAACACATGCAATTCATTAAACTCCAGTAGAAGTTATCGCACCACAATCATCTGTTAACTGCCATCTACTTCAATAGACGTTAACGCGGGTTTGTAGGGTGATAACCAGTATAAGAGATTACAACACCCTCCCCCCCCCAACAGCCCCAATAAAGTTTAATAGTCGAGCAGAGAGATTGGGAGGTGATACCAGAATCCGAAATAATATATTTAATTACAGAATCCCAAGAGATGCTTCAAAATACTTTGCAATGTCTATGTTTGCTGAGCACCAGGGACTGTGTAAGACTGTATTATAAATGACAATATATAGTACATTTCTGTGTATTTTTCTTCACATTCAAGATCCATATTATATTGACAGTAAAATACAGCACAATGAACCACATTTAATTGTTATCTCAATTGTAACAAATATAACAGTGATTCTTATACTATACAACATTATATATGTGTTATTGCTTTGACAGCAAAATAATGAAATGACTTACTTTCTTGCTTTGCCCGATAAACAGCAGACTGTGGCATTCTAAAGCAAATTGCTAAATACAAGCATGCCTATTCATCTTTCTGTGGAAGATAACTTTCTCCAATACACAAGCAAAAATCAATTGTTGAAAAGTAGAATTCAATATAACTCTATGTTTACTTCAGATTTAAAAAAAATACTCTGAACAATAGAGTTCTCAATCATTTGAATCCAGGGAACTGTTGAACTGGAGGTTTTGGCTGTAAATTGATGTTTAGAAAGATTATCCCTTAGTGGTTTGATAAGAAAGAAAATGAAAAAAACCTGTTCATACTGTTATCCAATTTTTTGATGGTTCAAATTAGATGTTAAGGTGAATGAAACTTGTCAGAAGGTTGACATTCTTGCAGTCTTACTGTTAATAGGTATTGTATTGTAATGGTTCACTGGTTATACTTAAAGTATAAGTAGAAAATACATGTTTTATGGGACAAAAGTGGATTACATTGGCTGATTAATGTAAGTTGTTTGGAAGGATTGTAACTACAGTATATTTTTTATGTTGCTCGGGCAGTCCTGGAAGTTTCCAGAGAACATTGGTATTTTCTTTCAGTTTCTGGAACCTTCCAGGAAAATGGGCATATACTTATGGAGGATGTTGAGGAAGCTCTTCTTGTTTTTGTTGCTATCCCTCCCCCTGTGCTGTATGCGATTTATGACTTGAGGTGTTAAATGGTCCCTGTATGTAAGAGGGTGTTGCAATACTATAAATGTGTGTGGATACTATGTGGTCCCTATTGGTATATAGGGATGGAATTACATTGTGTATTTGTATGTGTAAGAGACAGCTGTGTGTGAATTCATATAGTGCAGTAGGTGTAGACATGGCCTTTAGCACTCATGGGAAGAGAGTTCTCTTGTGTCAGTAGCGACTCATGAAACTGGGGTCTCGGTTTAGGCCTCAGCTAAGTGTCCCGAACAGTTGCATACATTTGTATTCATGCAACCATCTCTCTTTCGGCGTTCTAAGCTTACCTTTGAGTATGGCCACCTTCAGATCGTTTATCTTATGGCCAGAGTCAGAGAAATGTTTGCTGACAAGACTGTCTCTTGTTCCGCGTGTGATGCTGTGGCGATGCAGATTTATTCTCTTGTTTAGCCCCTGTCCCGTCTCACCTATTTAGTAACAACCCCCTGGGCATTTCATGCACATGACATTGCAGGAGGAAAAAGTGAACCTTCTTCTGATTTTGTACTCCAGATTCCAGTGTGGTATTTGTATTGTGCCCACTGTGTGGAGCATTGCGCAGGTTTTGCATCTTGCGTCCTGGCATGGTCTTGTCCCGCATTCAGTTGTACTGTTGAATACTTTACTCCTCCTCATCCTTTTCTTGAGATTATGAGGTTGTCTGTATGATAATAAGGGTGTTTCAGCTGAGGCTGTATAACTTTTATTTTACATACATGGTTGCTATAGAAAATAAAATGTGTGGTATATTATACTGTAATACATTAAAAATGTCAGAGTTTTTTTTTTTTTTTTTTAAATGCCTTAAGTATTTTCACTTAGTACAGAACAGATTCATTAAAAAAAAAACCACACATGTAGGATATTGCTTGGTCTGCGGCTTTAAGGCCCTAGTGATCCCAAAGGAAGGTAACACACACACATCATGAGGGATTTCATGCCCTGAAAGTATAACATAAACATGTGTGTGTGTGTTTAAACTAAAAGGGCTTAAACTACTAATGACATGGAAAACAATAAGTGGAACAAATAACATTAGAATACTAATAAATACACAATATAGTAAAGTACAAAGCTTACATGGCAAATTACAAACTCGTGAATGAACCATGAAAATCCAGACCAGTAAAGGTGAATTACAAAGTTTTCCAAGGGAAAGAAATGAATTCCACTGTGGTGTAAAATCAGGTGCTGCTTCTTAGGGAAGGCACAGTTAGCGTCCATGCATCCATAGAGGGAAAATGATCTGAAAAACTAAACAAAAAGCACAAAATCTAGTGCATTATTTAATACACAAAAATTAAAACCACAAGAACCAGAGCTAACACACTCATAACATCCTTGTAATAATCACATTGCTGAGTGAAAAGCTAAAGTATTGCTGTCCTCTGGAGGGTACAATCCACCCAGCTGTCACTGTCTTTGATGAAGGCGTGCCTGGATCCACTTCTGGCATCTGGCATCTTTGGCAATCAAACCTCCAGGTGAGTCTTAGATGTCCTCATCAGCTGGTGCATCTCCACACTCTGTTCCGCTCTCACCAGAGCACAGCGGACGATACAGTAGTGTCTGTTGCTGTTTACATGAGCAATGTAAAAGGGTATACCCTTCGTATGACCTTTATACTGGGCCCAGCAAATCCCAATCAGCTGATTAGTTGGTTAGTTAGTTGAATGGATGCGTGGTATGAGGATTGCATTATACTCTTCATAGATGTCTAAAAGGCATCACAAATTAATTCAATGTACTGTGTACTGTATATAAATGATATCTGCTATAACATATATAAGTATAAACCAATATTGAAAATTGTATATAATCACAATCATATCTATTTATTGCCTAAAAAGATGGAATCGCTATCATAATCGGCTGAGTGGGATTATAGTGGCCTCCAGTAAAAGATCACTAGATTTACAATATACACAATGTATATTAAGACCTTATAGTATAAAAATACACATTAATTTTTCAGGACTGTGTTTTTCTGGTATTTGATTTTGTTCTTTTTTTTGTTACTCTTTCTGTCTATTTTTTCATCAAAAACCAGATTAATATCCCCCCCCACAATTAGAGGAACCTGGGCTGTAGTTTGGTTCAATATAGTTATTTTCATCAATACTGTACGTCAGAAAAGAAACTTTTGAGGTTGTTTGGGGCATATATGTTTGCCATGATGACACTCTTTCCTGCCAGCGTAACATCCACTATAATATATCTACCCTTACAGTCGCTGTCTACTTTATTTACACTGTAGTGCAACCCTTTCCTGAGTACAATAGCAACCCCCTTTTCTTCCCATCGAAGGAGGCCTACCAGCATTCCTGCACCATGTGACGGAGTCATTTTAGGTCAAGTACAACAACCAATCAGATTGGGGAATTGGTTCCCACGATCTAATTGGCTGAAACACCATGTGATGCCGGCTTAGTGACGTCATGTTAAAGGGAAAGGAAGCACAGCCATTCTGATTGGCTGGCATCATTTTCTTTAAATGACGTCATTAAAAAAAAAAACAATTAAAGTCAGCACATGATTTTAACATGTGGATAGAAAAACCTCTTATGGCGCTGAGGGTAGGTGGCTGGAACAAAAGTCTTGTGCTGAGGTCTTTGTTGTATAGCTCAGAGAGGAGACAAGAGAATACAACAACAACACAATAGTGTATTATCTTTAGACATAAAGACATGGGGAGGAAAATGAAGCATTTATTAATTAAAACAATTGTGACTACATTGAAATAAACATGAACTGTAAATAAACAGGGATGATCTTCTGTTAATAAAAGAGATAGGGGCTCTCAGCATTAAGCAGAGAGAAGCCTTGCTGCTCCACCAGAGTAAAAACGAAATCCTACTCACCGTCCTGGAGTAGGACATGTGCATTGTCGGGGTCTTTAGCCAGGGGTAGCTCGTCTGCTGGGGGTGCCGGACGTCTGTGAGCGCGAACCTCATTCTATGGCGGCGCTAATAGACGACGTTATTTTTGTGTGGGGGTCCTGTCTGTTAACTGGATCATTCAAAATTGTATCTCAATAACACGATAGGAACTTGGTCTTTACATTTAAAGAAAGTACCAACTGTATGAGTTTCTAGATTTACAGCTATACACAGAAGATATATCCTAAAACAAAAACTTACTACAAACCAGTACAGCTATTAAATACCTATTTATGGCAAGTAGTCAGCATAATCCAAATTGGATTAGAAACATCCCAAAGGACAACTGTCAGAATTAAACACAATTGTACTGACCCACTGTCTTTGACTCCCAAGCACAAGAATTAAAACAAAATTACTTGACCGTGAGTACAATAACATAGTTGGACAATGCCATTGACCGTCACAGCTATGACAAGGTCAGACCTGTTAAATATAAACCAAAGAGAAGACAACTACAACAGGTAATACAGTGGCCTTTATTACAAAATACAGTTCACTTGCACCCAACTAGTCAAAACATTTGATAATATTGGGGTTTGTTACGGCAAGATGAACTAAAAGATTTTTTGAAAGATAAGCCGGAGATTTATTTTAGAAAAGCGAATAATTTAAAAACAAAAATATCCCCAGTTGTCCTTTCAGCAGAGATGTCCCACACACAAGAGACAGCATCAAAGGCTATTTCCCTTGTGCCAAATGCATAGCATGCCAATATAGTGTCAAAAAAAAATTTGGTTTCAAACATTACAACAAAAGAATATGTAATCAGAACACTCATCAATTGCCATAGCCAATTTGTCATCTATTTGCTGGAATGCCCGTGTGGCTTACATCTGTGGGGCCGCCGCACGGCAGAACACGCAGAGAAGATTAGGAGAACACATATACAATATCAGGAGAGCTTTGAGGCCCCAATGTGCATCCACTTCAAACTTAAACATGCACAAAGTCCAATGGACTAAAATGTCATGCTATTGAATGTCCACATTCAGCCAAGAGGGGGGGATAAAATTAACATCATTTCCAGAGAGAAGTCCTATTGGATTATTTGAACTGAAAACCCTCACCCTCTTGGGCTGAATGTGGAATTCGACTGACAGCTTCTCAAATAATAGCATTTCATAATCTATACATCTGCATTACTATTTTCCACATTAGTATTAAGTTGTTAGAGCTGTCCGCCAACACTTCTTATCAATGTGGATGCGCCTAGCCAGTATCACATATCATAAGTATATCACTAATAATGCCAAACTTAGTAGTACACCAAATTAATTTAATTATTTATATTAATAATTCAATGTTGTTACATTATAATTTATAAATACACAATAAGTTACTACACCAAATCAACAATTTATTACATATGTGTTTACAGTTATATTATTTTACACCTTAGATTTTATAATTTGATTTTATATTACTTATTAATAGACAATGAGAATCAAATAGTTGCAATAAGTTATAATCAATGTTTTAACACACTTTTAAATAATAATCAACATTAAGTTTTTGTTCAATTTGACTCTAAGAATTCTCCCTGTCCATGTGAGGTGTGCCTCTCCACCTTGAACCATTTCCAATAGGACTGTATTTATGGCCTATACGTATGTTTGTTCTACAAATGACATGATTTGATGTTTATTACATCAAATGTGTCATTTTTCTGGCTATTATGAAATTTACAACTAACAGATTGAATTGTGAAATTATCAGATTAAATTATCTAACTGTCTGTTATTATTTATAATAGTCTTTATAGTGTTAAAAGAATCATTATTTAGGATGGAAATTTGTTTTTATGATCCACTTTGTTGTAGACTCCATTATGCAGATAAAGTGTTGGTATCACTGTATAGTAATTGTTTTAAAATATCCGCATCCTATATTCTAGATTCGTATTGTATCACACCCATGTATAGCCTTGGTTAAGTGCTGTATTAATCACTGACTTTTTGGTTAACATCTATATACCAATAACCCTTTTACCAAAATCAATCCACTATAATTATATGGGCATCATTGGGTTTTTTAACAAACATATGGTCTCAAGAAACAACAGCACAAAAACCAATCGTTATTCATGTGAGTTATTTGTATCTGTCATTCTATGTTATGCATGTTGTATATATATATAATGTTTTGAGGGCATTATCTCTTGCAGCAACTATTCATTCACTGATTTATCTATTTAATCAACTATCTTGTGTCTCTATATCTCCTTGTACCAAATATGATCAAGGCAAATGTTTATGACTCATTATCTTGTGGACCCGCCTCGAGGAGTTCCCATTGATCAATTAGAACATTGGGGGTATATAAGGAAGCCCAACCGTGTGCGGCATTCATTCCCTGAGAAGAACCACGTGATCGAGTGTTTCGAAAACGCGTAGGAAGGTATTCTGGTCATCCAGGACACGTAGCTGAGTCAATCCGGGGTGACGTCAGCGGAGGAGACGCGCGAATCCACGCGGGTGTTGTTGAATGCACGAGTATTCTGAGATCTCCCCGCACGCTCTAAGCAGACGTCCGGCACCCACAGCAGACGGCTACCCCTGCTAAAGACCCCGTACAATGCACATGTCCTACTCCGACGGGTGAGTAGATTTCGTTTTTACCTCTGGTGGAGCAGCAAGGCTTCTCTCTGCTTAAATGCTGAGAAGCCCCTATCTCTTTATTAACAGAAATCATCCAGTTATTTACAGTTCATGTTTTATTTCAATTGTAGTCAAATTGTTTTAATTAATAAATTGCTTAATTTTCCATCCACATGTCTTTATATGTCTAAAGGATAATACACTATTGTGGTTTTTTGTATTCTCTCTTGTCTCCCTTCTGAGCTTATACAACAGAAGAAGAAACCTCAGCACAAGACTTTTGTTCCAGCCACCTACCCTCAGCGCCATACGAGGTTTTTCTATCCACATCTTGCATATCTGGTTGGAAGATCCCAGATTAACCCTCTACGGCAGCTCCAGGACTACCTACCCCCTAGGACTGTATCTCAGGTTTTGTTTCTCCTGTTTGTTTGCAATTGTTGCACTAGCGCTTGTATACACTTATTTTACACACATGATTTTAACAGCCAATCAGATGTTAAACCAGTTCGTGCCCAAATATGACGTCACAAGCCTCATTTAAGGCCGTGGCGCCTCGTTTGAGCCCAAGAAGACGATGAGACAACATCTGTTGGGATCTACCATGGGGCTTTTTGGATTACATCAAGAAGATAGAAGATTAAGAAGACCAAGAAATAATGACAGATGAAGATAGAAGAAGCTGATTAAAGATAAAAGAAAGAAGATTTGGGTACCTGATCTGGATCTTCATGGCGGATGGCATCGGATGGTGTTTGAGACCTTCACGGTGCGTGAGCTTCCTGTTTCCCCGGGAGTCGGAAAGCCATTGTTTCTAAAGGTAAATAAAATATTGAATGTATGGAAATGTATTTTTTTTAACAGGTTTTTTGATTGGATGTGTATTTTTTTTTTTTTTTTTGTACATTGACAGATAATATATTAATCTGTACCACTTTAGGGTACAGATCAATACATTATTAGGCCAATAATTAGTTTTTTATTACTTGCTTTGTATTGATGGTGATTTTTTCTATGTATGTTTATTATGTGGATGTAATTGTTTGTCATTTTGCTGCTTTATTGTAAAAAATGTTGGCGATTGATTTTCGTTTTTAATGTATGATGTGTTGTGTTGGCTAATGCTTTTAATGGTTGTGTTGCCGATATTTTTCAATAATTAATGTCTTTGTTGGTTACTGGTTTAATTAATTCATTGTTGTTTTATTAATTAATTGGTTTGATTGGTTACTGGTTTAATTCCTTGATTTTTTATTAATGAAGTGGTTTAATTGCTTACCGGTACAATTAATTCATTGTTGTTTTATTAATTAATTGGTTTGGTTGGTTACTGGTTTAATTAATTCATTGTTGATCTGGTTATTGCTTGTATTATTTGCATTAGCTGGCTAGTGTTTTTATTTAGTGAATTGTGTTTTTTTTGGAGTTTTGTAATGTTTTATTATTGTGTGTTTTGAGCATTAATGTATTTTGATTAGGAAGCCCATTGAGTGGCTTATCATGCCCATATTATTATATGGGTATGATGGGTATGATGCACTACTATAACAATCAATGGGTACAGGGTGGGTATAGTGGGCCCGGGGTGGGTGGTTAGGCCTCCAGGGGGGGTATCGGGGTTAACACCTTAATTACTGTAGCGGTTATTAACTGCTAAGGTGATTAAGGGGCTTGGGGACTTTAGAGTGTATTTGCTATGTATTTTTCTGGCGACGGAGGACAGGGACCTGGCAGTAAGCTGACGAGGACGCCCATCATATTGCAGGGATAAGTAGAACTGTTTTTATTTATGTATGCTGGCTAATGTTATGTTTAATAATGGGAGGATAATCGATTATCCATATCTATTATCCCATTACTGTACTGTATGTGTTTGGTTGGGGGGGGGTTATTTATTTAAGTGTAGGACATGTTTTATTTTTTTTGGGTTGGGTTTTTCAGGGTTGGTACCTTAGGTCTGCGGGACCTATGGAGACCACCTGAGGATACTCTGACACCCACGGGTACCACCTACGCACCCACAGGGGTCTTTTTCAAGAGATATATACAGCCACGGCCCCATTTATTCTAACACTTCACCGATATTTTCCGGTGACTTTTTCCGAATGCCATGCGTTCATGCTGTGTTCGTGCCGTATTCATGTCGCAATCATGCCGGCGTCACCCGCGCTTGATCTGTTTAATGAGAATGTTTCAGATTTAATTGGTTGCAATTCTTCGCGTATCCGCTAGGTGGCAGATATTCATGAATTGTAATGCGCATGCGCTTCAGTAATGTGTTGACTTGAGGGTGTTTAAAAAATACCACAGTGGTCCTTTGTGAATTGACCTTGATACTGAAGAAGTTTTACAACATTGCATCTGTTTAGGAATTTCATATTAAAAAATAAATGCAAAGTGTCTGGTGTTCTATTCCATTGTCCAGAGATGAGTACACCACTGCAGTCCGTGTTCAAAAAGTCCAACATAACGTACGCTTATTTAATATGGTCAGCAATTAGTTCAGCAGATGATAAGATGGCCACAGTTGGTCAAATTTATCAATATTTTATCGAAAATTATGACTTTTACAATTTTTCACCAGATGCTCTGGGGTGGAAGCGTGCGATAAGGAAAAAGTTATGTATCGATCCACGTTTTTTTCATATTGCTCCTGCACCCGGAGTTACAGGAGGAGGGTATTGGCGTGTTGCCCCTGAATTTTCCAGTATCTTTGATCATGGAGAGTTCAAAAGGCGAAAGATCATGGTAAAACAAACTAAGAATCGTCAGTCCCAGGCAAGCAACTCACCAGCGTCAGCACCGGCTTCCAATAACGGTCCGACCTTCTGTGAAAACCTGCTGACCGGCAACCCTTGCTTTCAGCCCCCGCCTGGATACCTGCAGCCTGAGCAGGATTTCCAGCTTCATCAGCTGTCAACTATGGGTCTGGCAGGCCCGCTGTCACCTGTCAACAACGTGTATAATCAAGACAACGGGACTGGCAGTGGCTCGGCGCCAACCGAATGGCAAAGTCTATGGTGGGTACAGCTGCCGTATGTAATTATTTTTTTCCCATATCAATATCAATCCACAGTAAAGCGATTCTCCTGTAATCAATCGCTTTGCTTATGGTTATTTAGTTCTTGTAGTCACAATTCGCCAAAATGTAGTCCAGCAATATCATTGGCTGAGCAGCTTCTACAGTTAGGCGCATGCACATTGGAACCTTGTTGAAACGCATATGCGTCTCAATACCATCTAGGCGCATGCGTGTACTCTATGTGAACAAGAGACGCCCCCCAAGTAAATAATTGTTGGGACTGACCAAGGGGACTGCGGGGACTGACTGTGGGAACTTCTTTAGGGGACTGACTAGTTTGAACTAACCATTACAGTATTTACAATATTTATTTTTCTTCCTCAGAAAAGAAACTTTATCACCAGGCTGAGAACGGCAAATGGAGAGATTTCAATGGATAATATCGCTTTTTGTAATGATGCTTGCACACTGCTGAATCTGAATCAGTGACATTTTTATTGATTATGATAGAATATCTGAGCTTTATTACATACTTTTTTACATACTGTACTGTATAATAAACACCAAAAATAAAAAGTATGCATTTATTCTGTACATGTATTACAGTACAGTATGTGTGTTCTACTGTAATAATAATACAAATACCGATAATGCGTTTTAATACTGTTTTGATGTACTGTAATGCGCAGTACTGTAAATAAAAACACATTAAGGGTGTACTGTAATTAAAAACACAGGTATATTAAAAAAAAGCAGCAATTTATTTTATTGGTGGGTGCAGTAAGTAAAAAAACATTAATGGTGTCCAATACAGTAAAAACATTGACAGTATGAATACAATCTACAACAATCAACATTATTTTTATTGGTGGAGTACTGTAAGTAAAAAAAACATTAATGGTGTATTGTAATTAAAGGTGTCCAAGGTTTGAAGGGAGCGATGGTTCAGGAACACCCCAAAAAAGAAAAATAGAAAATGATGGTGCAGCAAGTTTACACACTTATAATAAGGTGAAATCTTGGCTCAAATGAATTGCCTACTTACAACAGGTAAGTAGAAAAACAGCATAAACAGGGAACAAGGTGGATGGTAACTCAGGAGGGCTCTTCACTCAGGATGGTGTTCATAAAAGACAACAAGGAGATACCATGGTGTGGACCAATAGACAAATTTATGAGGTTAAAAGCATATGAAAATGTACTCACAATGTGTGCATAGGTAACAGGCACGTAAGGTTTTACTTGAGGCAGTAGAGAGACGCCGGAAGAGGTGGTAGACCTGCTGTTCCCTTCAAAGTTCCCTCAGTCGGATCGTGGTGGATAGTATCTGACGTCACGTCCGACAAGGACTGACAGCTTCCGGTTGAGCGGAGGGAGAAGTGGATAACAGGACGGCACGGCAACTTCTTCACCTTCAAGTCAGGAGCAGCTGCATAAGGTGTTGAAAGCTCTACGCGTTTCGCTGAACCGGCGTCAGCTTCCTCAGGAGCATAATGATACCCTTAGTGGGTGCACTATATAAATAGTATGTTTAATTGATTAATTAATTGTTTAATTAGGTAACAGATTTCTCACAGGTTCTCTCCATTGGGAGTACATAACGCTGTGGTCAAAATAACGACGCACTAAAAATGTTATTAAATTTTTTTATTAGAAAACAAATAAGTGTCTAAAATTGACTGAAAATAACCTAAACTGCACACTAAACAATTAATTAATCAAGTAAACATACTACAGCTAAACCCCGTTATAACGCGCCTCGCTATACCGCGATTCGGTTATAACGCGGTTTTCCCGTGGCTCCCGTTTTAAAAAAACCCCACACTGCACACACTGCACACACTCACTGCACACACACTGCTCATTGCTCACACTGCACACACACTGCACACTGCACACACACTGCACACTGCACACACACTGCTCATTGCACACACTGACACACTGCACACACACTGCACACTGCACACACACTGCTCATTGCTCACACTGCACACACTGACACACTGCACACACACTGCACACTGCACACACACTGCTCATTGCTCACACTGCACACACACTGCTCACACTGACACACACTGCACACTGCACACACACTGCTCATTGCTCACACTGCACACACTGACACACTGCTCATTGCTCACACTGCACACACACTGCTCACACTGACACACACTGCACACTTCACACACACTGCTCATACTCACACTGCACACACTGACCACTGCTCATTGCTCACACTGCACACACGGCAACACTGCTCATTGCTCACACTGCACACACTGCACACTGCACAACACTGCTCACATGACACACTACAAACACACACACACACACACACACACACACACACCACATATACATAAATCAGCTTACTTGGGGATGATTGGTGAGGCATGTGGCTGCAGGGGGGGGGGGCGTGCCGGTGGGGGTGGGCTGCGGTGAGGGGGAGATGGTGGGGGCCCTGATGCTGCGGGGGGCTGGTGGGATGGGCCCGGTGCCAGCAGCGCGGGGGGCATGGGGGGGGGGAGCCAGGACGGACCCTGCGCTACGGCAGGGCCAGGGGGCCCTGTATTGCGGCGCGAGGGCCCTGTGCTGCGGCGGGGGGGAGCCGGACCAGAGGGGAATCCCCCCTCCCATCTCCTGTCACGCGGTGACAGGGGAAGCGGAAGCCGGAGGGGCATCCCCCCTCCCATCTCCTGTCCCGCGGTGACAGGGGAAGGTGAAGCCGGAGGGGAATCCCCCCCTCCTGTCCCGCGGTGACAGGGGAAGCTGAAGCCGGAGGGGAATCCCCCCTCCTGTCCCGCGGTGACAGGGGAAGCTGAAGCCAGAGGGGAATCCCCCCTCCTGTCCCGCGGTGACAGGGGAAGCCGGAACCGGAGGGGCATCCCCCCTCCCATCTCCTGTCCCGCGGTGACAGGGGAAGCTGAAGCCGGAGGGGAATCCCCCCTCCCATCTCCTGTCACGCGGTGACAGAGGGAAGCCGGGACCGCGGGGTAAAAATTTGCACTGATGCGGCGGCCATTTTTTTTTTTTAAATTAGCGCGACCCCGTAAGTAACGCGGTGGTCTCGGGGTGGACCCCGAGGACCGCGTTATAACGGGGTTTAGCTGTATTTATATAGTGAACCCACTAAGGGTATCATTATGCTCCTGAGGAAGCTGACGCCAGTTCAGCGAAATGCATAGAGCTTTCAACACCTTATGCAGCTGCTCCTGACTTGAAGGTGAAGAAGTTGCTGTGCTGTCCTGTTATCCACTTCTCCCTCCGCTCAACCGGAAGCTGTCAGTCCTTGCGGGTCGTGACGTCAGACGCTATCCACCGCGATCCGACTGAGGGAACTTTGAAGGGAACAGTAGGTCTACCACCTCTTCCGGCGTCTCTCTACTGCCTCAAGTAAAACCTTACGTGCCTGTTACCTATGTACACATTGTGAGTACATTTTCATATGCTTTTAATCTTATAAATTTGTCTATTGGTCCACACCATGGTATCTCCTTGTTGTCTTTTATGAACACTATACTGAGTGAAGAGCCCTCCTGAGTTACCATCCACCTTGTTCCCTGTTTATGCTGTTTTTCAACTTACCTGTTTGTAAGTAGGCAATTCATTTGAGCCAAGATTTCACCTTGTTTATAAGTGTGTAAACTTGCTGCACCATCATTTTCTATTTTTCTTTTTTGGAGTGTTCCTGAACCATCGCTCCCTTCAAACCTTGGACACCTACAGTATACAGTTTATAAGGGAATCTGTACATATTCCCTGTGAAGGTTGAGAATCATTTCTGTTACACCTTACAATATAACATATTTTATTTATTCACCATTCACTATCACTGTTGTTGAGCGCCGTTCTAAATCACTTGGGTTCACTGTACTGTAATTAAAAACATACAGGTATATTTAAAAAAGCAGCAATTTATTATATTGGTGGAGTACTGTAAGTTAAAAAAACATTAATGGTGTACTGTAATTAAAAACATACAGGTATATTTAAAAAAAGCAGCAATTTATTTTATTGGTGGAGAGAAGCGGCAGCGGCGGCGAGGAGTGATGGAGAAGGTGTCCTCTGGGTTTCCGGGAGAGAAGCGTCAGCGGCGGGAGGAGTGATGGAGAAGGTGTCCTCTGGTTTTCCGGGAGAGGGCTGATGCAGAAGGTGACCATTTGTTTTGCTTTGAGTGTACATCACCGGATTTCTTCTTCACATAATAAGTCTTCTTTAAAGCCTTACCTGTAGCCTTTGGAGTCGTCAGAGGGTTTTCTTTATTAGCCTTAGCCTTTTGCTTTGGCCTTGGCTTGGAAACGGCTGCCGCCTTTCGCTTTTTTTGCATGACAGGCACGGCAGAGGCGAGTGGGTTCCTGGGTCCGTAGAATCGGGGTTGATCAATGGAAGCATATGGCACAATGCAGTATCTGGACAAGGTCAAGTTCAGATACAGATCATCGAGTGGGAGGCTATGCAATGTGTGTCACCTTTTATGCATGGCGACGAGGTGCAGGTGTTAAAAGTGGGTGTACACTAATGTGAATCATTAAAGTATAAATACACCATCCATTTTGTGGATTCACTGCACATTGAATACACATCGACTAAACATCGAATATACATTCTTGTGCTTGTATTTCTTTCTACATGCAGTGATGCCTGTTAAAAATATTTCTAAGGATCTCAGCATGAGAATAAAGGAGATGTACACGAGAGTACAACGAATTGCAGATATTCAACGCTGGCTAAGTACTTCTGGCCTCGTTGTACCAGCAGCAACCGTGAGCTACCATGCCCACGGTAAGACCAAAAAAGTCAAGAGGACACCAACGGTAACTACCGCGTAAGTACTGTACTACTGTATACTGTAAATTAATTGTCACTCACTTCATTATTACTCATTATGACTCACGCACTCACAACCCCCCATTTCAGTACACAGTTTACTCACATTATGACACACACACACACACACACACACACACACACACACACACACACACACATAAAAGTGACCAGTTACAATATTATATCTGTTATATATATGTTATACTGTATACTGTACTGTATATATCTGTAATACTGTATATATACTGTATATAACTCTATTCCATACAGTATCTATCTATTTTTATTGTTATCGCTGTATATTTATATATCTCTATTCTATACAGTATCTATCTATTTTTATTGTTATCGCTGTATATTTATATAACTCTATTCTATACAGTATCTATCTATTATTATTGTTATCGCTGTATATTTATAGAACTCTATTCTATACAGTATCTATCTATTATTATTGTTATCGCTGTATATTTATTTATATTGTTGTTTTTCCTTTAAACTGTAGGGAGACAACTGTTCTGGTTGACAGAATAAGTGAAGAGAATGATGAGAAGAGTGCCTTAAGGGTCAAAGACACTCTGCAGAAAAATCCCACTAACCGTATCAGAGACCAGCATTAAGAAGATGAGACGCAGAATTGAATGGAAATATGGACGTGTGAGGTTAGTACTGGACAGTACAGGAGGTTAAAAGTGTGGATTAATAAACTGTACTGTACCTATAAAATTATTCCTTGTCATTACAGAGCGTACCCTATGATAAGGGACGTCAACAAGATAAAGAGAGTGGTCCAAGCACAGGCATGGATCGACAGTGGCGAAACTTTTCAGGATTGCATCTTTACTGACGATTCTACTTTATCTCTGGAGAGATTTGCCACCTTTGCATTCCACAAAAAAGTACGCATATCTATGAAGCTGTGTCCAAAACACCCAGTGAAGATGCATGTGTGGGGTGCCATCTCTAGGCGTGGACCAGGATGCATCGTCATCTTTGATGGTACAGTATAATAATGCACAAAGTCACATGCTGTAGCCTTAAGCACTGTACTGTACTACTGTAGTGTGCATTATTTTGAGCACTTTTCTTTTCTTGTTACAGGAATCAGGAATAAAGCTTTTTTCCAAGAGCAAATAGTGCCTGATATTATGGAATACATCACACGTGAATTCCCAGATGGTCACCGTTTCTACCAGGACAATGATCCGAAGCACACCGCGTCAACTGCGCATATTCTTGCCTGCGGTATGAACTGGGTGAAGACGCCAACGGAGTAAGTACGGTAACTGTGTCTCGTTTTTTTCACACTGTTTACTGTGTATCTCTTTAACTAATTCTCCCTTTTTCCCCCTCCAATGACAGATCGCCAGACTTCAATCCTATCGAAATGGTCTGGCATCAGCTGAAGGACCATATCCGAAAAGTGGTGAAACCCTCAAAAAAGGATGAGTTGGAGAATGGCATAATGAGTTTTTGGAACGATGTGCTCACCGTGGAACGATGTAATAAATAAATCGACCATATTGCGACTGTGTTGCCCATTGTGATAGAGCGTAATGGGCAAGCATCAGGAAGGTAGTATAGTACTATACTGTAATATGGTAAGTACAGGCACACCAATTACAATATGATACAGGTAAGTATGGCACAGATTGTTTTACAGTATACAGCATGCACTTTACTACACTAATTTTTAATTTTTAGAGAGAGCTGCACTACCAATCTTGTTACAAAGTATTTTACAGTATAGTGGTTGCAGTATATAGTAGTTTGACAGTAGTACCTGCATACAGTACAGTAGTCCAATATGGAGTAGTTTTATTGTACACAATGCAATTATATGCACTTAACTGCACTCATTTTTTCTTTCCTTTTCAGAGACACCTGGCTGCACTACAAAAGGATGGGTGGGGGGAGGGGGGTATCATGTGTAAATTGTGTGAACTGTGTGTATAGTGTATCTACAGTCATGATTTACACAACCCCCCCTCTCAATGAACTAAAGAATGCAATGTGGCCATGACGAACAAGAGAAAGACTAAAAATTTGTATTATTGTTTTTATTATTATAAATGGGCATTATTCACGATTATTTGTATTTTTCATTCTTTCATGATTATGCACCGGCCCTCAAATTTCAACTGACTGAAGAACTACAGTACACAACTGTACACTACTGTACGTGTACAAAGAAGATAAACACTGAAAATGATTATTTGTTTTTTTTATTCCTGATAAAATAAAATAAATATTTCATTACATTCACATTTTTTTTCTTTGAACTTTAAATTCAAAGTGTGAGACTGTGTGTGTGTGTGTGTGTGTGTGGGGGGGGGGGGATTCTTCAAGAAGGCTTACATTTTTATTCATTGGTTACATTTTTATTCATTGGTTACATAATCAGATTAACATATTCAATGAATGTGAAGTTATACACGCATGCGCATTAATCATCAACTAGGTCCCTTCCCAAAGAGGATTACACGCAGGCACAGAGATGTGACACCAGGCTCGGCTCGGGACGATTATAAGCACAAAGCCAAGCTTTTGAAAATGAATGGTTAACGAGAGGTGTTGATAAGAAATTGAAAACCTTGAGCCTTGTGTGTGTCTGCGGGGGGGAGGGGGGTAAAGCTGCATGAAGGATTAGCTATACTCTATTGAAAAGACCTATTTTCAACAGGACATCATAATGTTTTGATCCTCACACCCGCAAATCAATAAAAATCACATAAAACATGTGAATGACCAGTGTCACATTAAAAAGCTACAGTACCGATAGAATATCAGAATAACAAGAATTTTTATGCAGGCACACATGTCTGGAAACGAAACAAAAACAACAAAAGAAAGAAATATGTTTTTTTTCCAGACTTGAACTTCCACATGATTGGGAAGTTATTCACGCATGCGCATCAATCATCAACTACTGCAGGTCCTTTCCCAAAGAGGATTACACGCAGGCGCTGAAATGTGACACCAGGCCCTGTACAGTACGTTATACACGCAGGAATGTGATGACAGGTTTGGGATGATTGAAGCCAGAAACCCATCTGGCTTTCAGAAAGCCATCTGGCTGGGAGAGGTGTTCTGTACTGTAGATAAGAAGTTGAAATAGTACTTTAGCCTTGTGTGTGTGCGGGGGCGAGAGGGAGAGCGCTGTATGCGCCTAAATGTGATACTGTAACACACCTATGCGTTTCAACAATGTTCAAATGAGACATACAGTACTGTACGGTACATGTATAATATAAAAAGAGTATGAAAACAAGTAAAAGTATTGATTACAAAATACTGTAATACAGTACATACAGTACTGTATAGAAATGTGATAATTTTATACTAGAAGAAGACGCAACGTTATATTTTTGTAATACTGTATACTATAAATCCTCCATTTTACAAATACTGCGCGCGCACACACAGACATAATGCATTAGACATGCATTAGACTTATTAGACTTTTAAGACAACAGCTCGCGAATGCCCACCTGTGTTTTTAGACGTTATTGCAGTATAGCAGACAGCGCTAAAAATCCGAGCGCTAACATACCGGAAAGCGCTACGGAAAAAAAGAAAATATACCGCATCTGGCCGCTGTTATCAGAGCGCCGCGGATCCGGCCGCTTTAGGATAAAGGCGGCCGCAGCTGTAGGTATTTCACTGTGTATTTTTGTCATATTGGATGTTGCTCTGGACTTCTTTGTTTCTTGTTTTATACAATTAGCCACGCCTAGTAGCACTCCTTTTGACACTTATATACATATATAAATATTTTGTGGTAATTTTGGGGGGTTTCTGAGAGCTTGCTGGGTATCTGTGTGTTTGTTAATTTTGTCCAGCTGGTCTTAGCTGCTTTTGAGGTTAGTGGCTCCTCCCACCCAGGGTTTAAAGCTCGCCCCTCCCCAAGGGGAGTCCAAGCAAGCAGGTTTTCTTTTTATGCAACTGGTTGCGACAGGTTTAATGCCAGGACCATACTACCTCTAACTATAGAGGTAAATAAGAATTTAATCAGTTAGTGTTAGGACCTGCGATATTATGGTCATGCCTTGAAAGTGACTTGCAGGCTTTTTACACTTTGGCCAAAGGGTTAATTATATGACCCCTTATTAAGAGATATAGAGGTATTTTACTGTGAAATTTTGACACTTTGGATATTGCTCTGGACTTCTTTGTTTCTTGTTTTATACAATTAGCCACGCCCAGTAGCACTCCTTTTGGCACTTATATACATATATATATTTTGTGGTAATTTTTGGGGGGTTTCTGAGAGCTTGCTGGGTATCTGTGTGTTTGGACCCACGGGGGACACCTGCGGGGAAGAACCGGGGGCTCCATAGCTGAGGGCCCCAGAACCCTGTGGGAACCACCCAAGAACCCCCGGACGCCCATGGGTACCACCTGTGGGCCCATAGAGGACACCCGAGGGGAAGAACAGGGGGGCAACAGCTGTGGGGACCCCACAGACCTGCAGGGATCACCCAAGGGCCCCAGACACCCCTGGGAACCACCCAAGGGCCCCAGACACCTGTGGGGATGACCCGGGGATGCCCAGACACCCGCGGGACCACCCATGAACCCCATTGTGACTCGCAGGGACCACCTGGAGACCCCCAGACACCTGTGGGCACCCCCCTCTGGTGCACTGTGTGGCCTGCAGATACCCATCAGGACCACCGGGGACCCCCGTTGCCTGGGGTATAAATCCTGTGTGTAAAATAATAAATCATGGTTTTATGGGGGGACACAGGGGGTGGGTGAGTTGTGTATTTGTGGGTGGATAGTACAGTACATATTGTAATGTAATCTGCTACATTACAGTATGTGTTAGTGAGGCTGATTGTTCATAGGGCATGACTGACGACAGCTTAAAGCAATCATGTACTAGTTTTTGGTTATACCATCCAATAGCAATAGTCTTGTCAGTATATAAGTAATTCATGCCCAGTATCCTATACCCCTGAAGAAGTGCGCATGCGCACGAAACGCGTTGGGCCGATTTATTATTACGTGTTGAGAGTGGCAGAGATCGTGCAAGTATTGCAGCAGCAGTTCAGTTCTGTGAGAGGGACTTTGGCGATTTCACCCGCCCCTGTGAGGGCATTTCCGGAGACAGCTTGACGGACAGTTCCAGGAGAGCCGCCGAGTCGCTCGGTGTGACGCGCTTCCGGTCACGGAGCGGAGGAGAGCCCTGGATGTCAGAAGTTCAGACGGAGCTACAGCCGGTCACCATTCACCTCTAAACCCCTGCACTTGATCTGTGGTAGTCCTGTAAGTAGGATTCCGGTTTTTACCCACCAGATCCCACGTCTGCTACCTCATTGTTATTGTGTATAATAAATTCATCTTTTAGTATTAGTCAGCCTTGCTTGTTATATGTAGTGTTTGTCTTGTCTTGTTGGTCCTGCATGTTTAGTATTTGCCTATTGCACTATGATGTGTTCTTTTTGTTTTTTCTTCTCTGCATTATGTTGACGAAGTCTACATACTGAAGTCAAGCTGGGAAGATACATCTACAGCTATATACCATTTGAGACTCTTTCAGTGCTGGACACTTTGTTTCCACCTTTGGACTAATCGGCGCCGGTCTGTATTGTTTATTATCTGCTACATTACAGTGCCTTAACCCCTTCATTGCCTTAGCGGGCATTGCATGGCCGCTAAGGTAATGAAGCTGCTTACATTTGTATTTTTATTTATTGTGTGTGAGCAGGGGGTCTCCTGAGCTGAACAAAGTTGATTTCAGCCTCAGGGACCCCTACTTTCCGAGATACAGGCCCCGGTATGGGGTGCCGGTATCCCTCTGCTTTGTTTACATCCCACATGGATTTTAACATGGAGGCATGGGTGTCCGCAGAAATTTTTTCAGGGGGAAGGTTAATAAAGCAATTGTGAAAGTGTCGTTATGACATCAAAAAAGAGCAGCTACTCATGGTTGCAGGATCTGGTGGGTGCCTGGAGAACTTGCCATGTCACTCTGGCGCTTAAGTGCAGAAATTCCAGCCGTACTACTACTTTTTAAGACTGCTTCTCTGCACAGGATCCTCGTACATTATGTGTGACAGGTAGGGCACAAGAAAAAGAAATGGGGATCATTAAATACTCTGCTCATCACCGGGCTGGCGGTATTGAATAAACTGTGGGTTGTAGATGAGCTGCAGGGAGTTGAAAAATCCCTTTAATGTTCTCCTGCTAGGAGATCCAAGATTTCCAACATGGAGGAGGAACTGGCACCCCATACCGGGGCCTGTAACTCGGGAAGTAGGGAGTCCAGGAGGCTCAAATCAACTTGTTCAGCTCAGGAGACCCCTTGCTCACGCACACTATGAATAAAAATAAAATGTAAGCAGCTTAATTACCTTAGCAGCTATCCGCTAAGGTAATGATAATTTATTGGGGGGGGGGGGGGGATGTGTGATACTAGTGTGAGGGAGCAGGGGTCTCCTGAGTTGAACAAATTTGATTTAAGCCTCAAGGACCCCCTACTTCCCGAGATACAGGCCCCGTTATGGGGTGCCGGTATCCCCTCTTCTTTGTTTAGATCCCACGTTCATGTGACCCACAGGATTTTAACATGGGGATACCGGCACCCCATACCAGGGCCTGTGTCTCGGGAAGTAGAGTGTCCCCGGACCTGAAATCAATGCGGTTCAGCTCCGGAGACCTTCTGCTACATTACTGTAATGTTAGAATTTTAATTAAACCCCTGCGATCGTCTGTGAGAGGCGTGCAGTTAGAGTGACTGATTCAGCCTATTTCTTACTGCGCGTTTATTACAGGCATGCAGACACAGAATGGACCCCTGCTGTGTTACTCCGGCGGGCCATTAGTCTGAAACTGATCATCTCAGTTCCACCACGGGACGCAACGTGGGATGTACCCAGGTATTCCTTAAAATAATGGCCGCTGCATCTGTATAACTGTGGTTTGCAGACTGCTTTCCTTGCGAATTCTAGACTGAAACCCATCCAACGCTGTGAGATTCCACAGCATGCTGCGAGATTCCTGCAGCCAGTCTAATGGCCCATCTGATTAACACAGTGGGGGTCCCTGCATTTGAATGGGACTCACGCGTTGTGAATCCTATTGGGCTGCGATTCCCATTCAAATGCATGGACCCCCGCTCTGTAATCCAATGGGCCATTGCAGCCTGCTGTGGACCATCTCACGAGTTACTGTGAGATGTTCGCAGATTATCCTTGGCAAGCAGTCTAAAACTGGCAGTATCATCTGTATAAAAGGAACTTCACTGTTATTGTTATAAACAGTATGTTCCAAATCAATGTCTGGTGGTGTGTCTGGTTTAAAGAATCCTAACTCACCTTCAGACTCTTTCAATAGATCCAACAGATCATTAATGTTTCCTTCATCATCTTGATGGAATACCAAAATGTCAGTATTACAAGTGCTTATACTTTATCAGAGAGTTCAGGATCTTTGTTCGTATTAATGAAAAATCTTTTAAGGGTAAGTTTCCTTATAAACTTTTGGAAGTCAATTAATAAATCAAAGGGGTCTGGGTTACTCATCGGGGAAAGGATAAGCCTGTATTAAGCATTTGGCTTTGGGAATGAGTTAGCACTAAAATTAAGAGATTAAATATTTATTTAGTGTTAATTGCAAGATAAGCTTTTAAAATCTCACTCTTCTGCTTTCTCTCTGATATCCTCCCATCCCCTCTTGCTCCTTTGGGTCTTTCTATTGTTCTTCTGTATGTTGATCTTTCTCTTATTCTTCTCATCTGAGAATGATCTCCATTCTCTCTTCACTCTCCTCTCTCTTGTATTCTGTATTTGGATCCTGTTACTCTTCCTAAAAAATCCTGTTGCATATCATTATCTTTCTTTTGAATTGTCTCTTAGATATTTTGGTTTTGTACCACATTGTAGTGGGTCTCTAATAATAGGGTGTCTCTTTAGTTTTAGGATGATCAAAAATCACAGGTTGTCTGAAGTAATTTGAATGACTTTCCTCCAGTGAATGGGTGTGAACTTCATTATACAAAGGATCATCTTCACCTGTTCTCTCCAATGTAGCACTAAAATGTTCTCTTTTTTTATTTTTATTATTATTATTATTATTATTCAAAGGACCAGGGGAAAATTTCAATTTGTATTTCTTATTCTTACCAGACCATTGTCTTTGTTTATTTTCCATTTAATCTTTTTTTATTGCAACAAAAAATATTTTGTTTATTCTCAATGATGATAATTGTTTTCCTTCTTTTTCTAATTTATCATTGCTTTGTCTTTCTAAGCCCTTAAAGCAGCAGTTCAACCAATATTCTACATGTGTTTTTTTTTCTTCAATAAATCAGTTCTGTACTATGAGAAAATACTTGTAGCATTTAAAAATTGATTGCAGGAGAACATATTGATCTGCAGCTTAGCAAATCACTTGTCAGTGTGCAGATTGTATTAATGCACATATTGAATGGGGGTAATATATATATATATATATATATATATATATATATATATATTTTAAAAAACGGCAGCTTGAACTGCAGCTTTAAATTAACCATTATTAGGAAAATAATCCAATCTGATGCAAACTGTATCTATATCCTCTTTCAGCAAAATTAACTTTTTCTTCCTAAAATCATATAAAGGTTTCATCAAATCAAATGAACATTTGTCAATGATTTATACCATTCATCTGAAAAACCTTCAACATCAAAAGTAAGCATTTTGGCTATTCTAAGTCCTCTGCGAATTCTTTGGCATTGTATGTATTTTCCTTAGCAGGTCATATCCCACTATGATTTAAACTTATCTTTTAAAAGTATTTCAAATGAAAAAAAAAGTGTTCCTAGAGTTATCATTAGCGAAACCCTCATTACGAACCTGTCCAAAAACGCTATCCGTATTATTTTTTCTTATATGGAACATTTCTAAATGTATTATTAAATGTTAAATTAGCCTGGGCCATATTAAAAATATATATATATAAAATAATTATTATATATTAAATATATAAAAAATAACAATTAGAAATGAAATTGATATAAACTATAATATATACAATCTATCTCCAGAGGGAGCTGCTTTGTAAAACTGAAATGATACAGATGTACATAATCTCAATTTAAACTCGAAACTAAAAGCGCTCAAACTACTAATCACATGCGAAAAAATATTTAGTTGAACAAATAAAATAACATACTGTATATTAAAACTAGTGTAACCCTGTTTACCCCCACCCGGTCGCACATAGGGTCTCCTAGGGGAAATACTGCTCTGGTTACATCGGTCTGAGTGGTGCATACCTGCTGGTAACAGGGGGCCCTGAGTGTTCTGCCTGATGGTAGAGGGGAATAACCGGACAGGCTTCTGGGGTAGTGCCCGAATTCTACTCACAGGTGCAGTGCCTCCATCTTGTGCCGCCCCCAGTTGTATGGGGTGAAGTCTCTGCAAAAGAACACACCCCCTCCTCCCAATATACTTCAGTCTTAGGTGTGAGGTATAGGTGAAATGCAGCAGCTCTTTATTTGGTCTTCACTATTCAGCAGCAGTTCCCACCAGGTCTTCCCCCTCAGGATGTCCCAAAACTCCCTCCCAGTCAAGGGCACCAAGAGTGGTTCTAGCTCTTCCCCTATCCCCTGGTAGGATAGGAGGTATGGGTTTACCTATGCTCCCCACAGGGAGGGCCTCAAGCCTACCAGAGCCCTGGCAGCTTAGTACGGGTACCCTGTCTCTATCAAGGTAGAGACCAACTGACTAAATAGGAAGTTGCAGTACATTAAGTAAGCTCCAGTAGGCACCACCCTGTGTCTCTAATTGGACACAGAGCCTGATGACACTACCTTCACTGACTCACTGCACAGCATGTGTGGGGAAAACCCATGATTTCTCCTGGCGAACCTGCCCTTACCAGGTTTTTTCTGCCAGGAGGACAGAACTATAGCCCCAAAACTACCCAGGGCTACACTAGAATACTGATCAATACACAATATAGTGAAATGATAGCTTACAGTAGATAGCAAATTACAAACTCGTGAATGAACCGGTAAAGTCCAGACCAGTAAAGGTGAATCACAAAGTATTTCAAGGGGAAGCAGTGAATTCCACTGTGGTGCAAAAATCATGTGCTGTATATATATATATATATATATATATATATATATATAGCAAATATTCCTGTATGCTCATTTGCATGTCTTAGGCAGGTCTGCAACCCCCGCCTTTCTCCATTATCACCCAGCACACAGCCCTTCCACTGCAGCAAGGGATTCTGGGAAATGACAGGCAAATGGGCACACAGTGTCACGTTTTACTTCAAAACCATTTTTAACAAGGTTCCCTAAAGGCTTAAGCTTGCTGCATGGTCACAGCTTTAAGCACAGCCAGGGTTAAGATGCATAGCCAGAAAACCCACCCACAGACAGCTGTTTCGACCTTAATGGGTCTCCTCAGTGTGGGGTTGGTTAACTGGCTATGCAATGAAGCAATGAGGATGGGGTTTACCATACTTAGTTAAGTTATGGTGAGTAAAAAAAGTGACAAAAACCCTCCACAGCAAAGCATATAGCAAATATTCCTGTATGCTCATTTGCATGTCTTAGGCAGGTCTGCAACCCCGCCTTTCACCATTATCACCCAGCACTTCCACTACAGTAAGGGATTCTGGGAAATGACATGCAAATGAGCACACAGTGCCACCTTTAACCTCAAGCTCCTATTACAGAGCCACCCATAAGCCAATGCATACTGCTTTAAACACAGCTTTTAAGCAAAGGCTGGGGTTAAATGCAAAGCCAGTAAACCCACTCACAGACATGTTTCAACCTTGATGGGTATCATCAGTGTGAGGTTGGTTGCTGGCTCTGCTGGTTTGTGATTAAGAGTAGGTATTCACCACACTTATTAAGGTTATGGTGGGTAAAAAAAGTGACAAAAACCCTCCACAGTAAAGCATATAGAAACTGTAAATATTACTGTATGTTCATTTGCATGTCTTAGACAGGTCTGCAACCCTGTCTTTCACCATTGCAGTGGAAGTGCTGTGTGCTGGGGGATAATGGTGATAACTTTTAGTTATGCTACAATCTCTCACATTTCCACACCTACCCACACCATTTATATTAACTCCCACTCCACACACACCTTTTGTAAAGCACTGTATACACTGTGGGCTCTCTATTCATTTATATTCATACAGATACACACACACACACTCTTACATTACTAACTTTCAGGAACCATTTAACACCTCTAGCCATAAATCACATCCACACACGGGGGAGGGATAAGCACAGATAACATTCCAAGAGACACTGTTTTTAAGTATACCCTTTGCTTGCTTCATTCATTGTAACATCGCCGGAAGAAGAGATCAGTGTATCTCCAAAGCACGCACAAATAAAAGCATTTCGTTAGCCACAGAACGGCATCATCTATTTATTTTTTGATTATTGAAGCTCGGCTAACACGGTACTGATACCTCTACATTTATATATATATATCCTACTTTCTCCAATCCTGACCTGGCTATGTCTGACTATGGAATCTGGACTCCGGACCTGACTCCGTGGCCTAAGGTCGGCGCTTATACATCCCCACCTCAGCCCCGCGGTCCGGTACCAGTTTGTGGCAAGCACGTACGTTACACTGACTGGGGAGGGGGGAGTGACTGACTGGGGGGGTGACTGACTGAAAGGCCGCGACCAGCACCACCACGCTCTCCCAGCGCCCATCTCCCGCTCCGCGGGGCCGGGGGGAAGCGGGGACCTGGGGGGACATCCCTGCTCCCATCTCCCGCCCTGCGGTCTGACACGGGGACCGGGGGGGAAGCGGGGACCTGAGGGGACATCCCCGCTCCCATCTCCCGCGAGCTGACACGGGGGGGAAGTGGGGACCTGAGGGGACATCCCCGCTCCCATCTCCCGCCCCCCGCGGGCTGACACGGGGACCGGGGGGAAAGGAACACCCCCGCTACCACCTCCCGTCCAGCGGGGGCAGCGAGGTGGGGGGACAGGGAAAAACTGCAGTCAGCCACGGGGACCGGAGAAGAAACACCCCCGCTATCACCTCCCGTACCGCGCGGGCAGCGGGGGGGACGGGGACATCACGGCAGGCAGCAGAGGGAGTGCGATAGGCGTGCGGAAGGCAGCAGAGGGAGTGCGATAGGCATGGGGAGGCAGCAGAGGGAGCGCGGGAGGCAGCAAAAGGAGTACTTACTTCCAGCAAGATCGCCATGGTCGAGCGTGATGCGCGGGCTCGTATAGAGCCTGGCCGCGCGCCCACAAAGCCTGGGAGCGCGCGCCAATCAGCAGTCAGGTGGGGGGGGGGTTCAGCGCGAGCAGGGAAAATTTAAAAAAAACAAACGTGTGCTGCTTGGGCCAATAGGAGTTCGCCCAGATGTTAAATCCACTCGCCCCGGGCGTGCAGATGTATAGGATTGTCGAACACTGTGTATATGTATATGCAGTGTTCGACAAATAGGTATAACCACACGCCCGTGGCGAGTGGATTTAGGCCGCTTGCGAGCCGTGCTGCGGCTCTAAGAATTCCCCTGCTCGCGCCAATTTTACACGCCCGTGGCGAGTGGATTTAGGCCGCTTGCGAGCCGTGCTGCGGCTCTAAGAATTCCCCTGCTCGCGCCAATTTTTTAAAAAATAAATAAATAATCCCCCTCCCTGATTTGTGTGACGAGGGGAAGAGGGCCGGCTGGCAGCTCTGGGAAAGCCCCAACCCCCCCTGCCCCCAATCCCCGTTTGCTGCAAGGGGCGGGAGGTAGGCTGGGGGGGTCCCGCGGCTGCTGCCCAGGTGCTTCCCCTCCGTCCCATGCTCCTTTTGCACACGCGCAGGTAATGGGAGCGGGGAAGCAGTCTGGCAGCTCTCCCGTCGCCATGGCTGCAGCCTGTGCATGCGCACGCACACGCGCACGTGGGGGGGGCACGTTTCTTCAGCCACGTTCCTCATGGGGAGGTTGGTGTGGCCGTGCGGCTGTCCTCCGCTGGCCCCGATCCTCCCGCCTGGCTTCCCGAAACCCTGCGCATGTAGGCTCGACCTCCCGCCTGCTTGTCGGGTTGCCCTACCCCCCCGATTGGCTGCCCGACCCTCGGCCCGCAGCTGGCATGTGGAGGACAAGGCCTGGATGAACAGATGGGCCACCTCCCTTCCAATCAATACCCACCCAGTGTGAGTGTCTGTGTGTGTCTGTGTGTGTGTCTGTGTGTGTGTGTGTGTGTCTGTGTGTGTGTGTGAGTGTCTGTGTCTGTCTGCGTGTGTGTCTGTGTGTCTGTGAGTGTCTGTCTCTGTGTGTGTGTGTGTGTTTCTGTGAGTGTCTGTGAGTGTCTGTGTGTGTGTGTGTGTGTGTGTGTGTCTGTGTGTGTGTGTGTGTCTGTGAGTGTGTGTCTGTGTGTGTGTGTCTGTGTGTGTGTGTGTGTCTGAGTATGTATGTGTCTGTGAGTCTGTCTGTGTGTCGCCCTCGCCCTGTCTCGCCCTCACCCTCTCTCGCCCTCTCTCTCTCGCCCTCTCTCTCTCTCACCCTCTCTCTTACCCTGTCACCCTCACCCTCTCTCTTACCCTGTCACCCTCTCTCTTACCCTGTCACTCTCACCCTCTCTCTTACCCTGTCAACCTCACCCTCTCTCTTACCCTGTCACCCTCACCCTCTCTCTCTCACCCTGTCGCCCTCACCCTCTCACCCTCTCACCCTGTCACCCTCTCTCTCTCTCACCCTGTCGCCCTCTCTCTCACCCTGTTGCCCTCTCTCTCTCACCCTGTCGCCCTTGCCCTCTCTCTCTCACCCTGTCGCCCTCTCTCTCTCATTCTGTCACCCTTGCCCTCTCTCTCTCACCCTGTCGCCCTCACCCTCTCTCTCTCACCCTGTCGCCCTCGCCCTCTCTCTCTCTCTCTCTTTCACCCTGTCACCCTCGCCCTCTCTCTCCCTCTCGCCCTCACCCTCTCTCTCTCCCTGTCTTGCTCTCTCATTCTCTCTCTCTGTGTGTCTCTCTGTGTGTCTGTGTGTGTCTCTCTCTCTGTGTGTCTCTCTCTGTGTGTGTCTCTCTTTCTCTGTGTGTCTCTCTCTCTGTGTGTCTCTCTCTGTGTGTGTCTCTCTCTCTGTGTGTGTCTCTCTCTCTCTGTGTGTGTGTCTGTCTGTGTCTGTCTGTGTGTGTGTCTGTGTGTCTGTGAGTGTCTGTCTCTGTGTGTGTGTGTGTCTTTCTCTGTGTGTGTCTGTGTGTGTGTGTGTCTCTCTCTCTGTGTGTCTCTGTGTGTGTGTCTGTGTGTGTGTCTCTGTGTGTGTGTCCTGTGTTTCTCTCTCTACTTGTTTCTGTGTGTGTCTCTTCTCTGTCTGGTGTTCCTCTCTCGTGTTGTGGCTTCTCTTGTGGTCTCCTCCTGTGGCCGGTTCCCTCCTACTCTGTGTCTGGTGTGTCTTTGTTCTCTCGTCTGTGTTCTGTCCTTGTGTGGTGTTGGGGTGTGTCTGTCTCTGTGTGTCTGTCTCTGTGTTGTCTGTGTCTGTCTCTTCTCTGTGGTGTCTCTCTCTGTGTGTTCTGTCTCTGTGGTGTCTCTCTCTGTGTGTCTGTCTCTGGTTGGTGTGTCTCTGTGGTGTTGTGTCTGTGTGTGGTGTCTCTGTGTTGTGTGTCTGTCCCTTTGTGTCTGTCTGTCTTGCTGTGTACTGTACTATGTGTGTCTCTCTGTGTGTCTCTCTCTGTGTCTCTAACCACACTCTCTCTCTCTCTCTCTCTCTCTCGACACTCTGGATCTCTATTTACCCTATATATCTTAACTGCCCATATACTACACCGACAATACCTACACTGCTTTATTCCATATATGCCTCAAGCTTCACATCGGAACCCCCTAACCGAGAGACCGGTAGGGAACACTCCCCTCAATGTATAGAATTGCGGGAATGAGGGTACCTGGACATTGAGGGACTGCGATCAGGTAAGATCCAGGCGTGGATTGCTTGCTGCTTTAGATATTGTAAGGCGGGGGACGTCCAGACACCTAGTTTGGGTTCAGGAACATTTACAGCACAACACACACACACCCACACACACACCACACACACACACAACAACACACCACACACACAACACACACACACACCCACACCACCACACACACCACACACACACACCCACACACACAAACACACACGTAACAAGGACTAATGTAGTGTATAATGTACTATAAAATAAACTATTGTCAAAAACTAAGGTGTTCGTATTACAGGAATTTATTAATTTTTTTGTAAAAAAAGCTGGCCGGGGGGGGGGGGGGTAGGGCGTGGCTATTGTCGAGTAGATTTTTGTTCGCCAAGTAGATTTTTGTGTGATTTGTCGAACTACTGTATGATATATAATATATATATAACAAAAAAACAATATGAAGTAGCGCCGCTAAATAACCAGTTTAATTAAATATTAAGTTTTTACAATAAATTACTAGGGAGAGGACAATGAGCTAATTGGATAGGCTTGAAGTGGGACAGCTAGATTAGGGCATACACATGATAAAACTTTTAAATAAACAAATGGCAATGCAAATCTCCTGACCAAAACCACTAAGAAAAAATATAAAAAATAAAAAAGTAGTTTTATAAGAAAAAATATAAAGAAAAAATTGTCCCAAAAGATAATAAAAATATATAATACAAAAACCGTTCAATACATAAAGTCCTGTTCCAGTGGAAATGTCCTTGGTTTCTTGCAGCCCGTTTCAAAGGGATCACCAGTTCCCTAGTGATATCTGGAAAAAAGAACAAAAAAATAAACAGGCGCACACCTAGTGATTACCACTAAAAATGTATTGGATGAACATAACAATCTAACAAAGGCCACTCACAAGGATAACAGCAAATAAACAAGCACTGTAATGAGATGACTATCATGTGGCCTTGCACTCAATCACAGGTCCCGTGCCGCAATTCAGGGCGTCGTCACGTGGATCAGCCTCGCGACACCGGAACACGATGGGGTCTTTACCCCCACCTTCAGTGCTCCACCAATCGTGATCCCCTCCAGGGAAACAGGCACCCCAGATGTATAATAGTACAAGGTACAAGCCGGCGAGAGCAGCACACGAGCCAAGAGTGTCTCAGTCAACAATGCATCAGTGTTTGTGGGCAAATGGAGGCCGGACTCTACCACGCCCTACGCGTTTCGTCATCAAATGGCGATACTTTTAATTCTCACGACCCCTGAAGAAGTCGCGCATTTGTGATGACGAAAACGCTAGGGCGTGGCTAGATACGCCGTCCAGCCATTGTCCACAAACAATGATGCAGGTTACTGGATACTTTGGCTCCGCTAGTGGCTGCTGCTCCCGGATTGTACCTGTACGATTATACATTGGGGTGCTTTTCCCGAGGAGACCGATTTGGTGGAGCTGAAGTGAAAGACCACTCGTCCAGTTCGGTTCGCCGACGGCTGATCCACGTGACGACGCCACGATTGCGCGACGGACGCTTGATTGAGCTTCAAGGCACATGAGAGCCTATCTCATACATGCTTTTATTTGCTGATCCTTGTGAGTGGCCGATTGTGTTAGATTTATTTTCATCAATCCAATTTATTGTGGTAATGCCACTAGGTGTGACGCCTGTTTCTTTTTTGTTCTTTTTTCATTTTCCATAATATATATAATATACTATATATATAATATATATATATATATAGTATAATATATATATATTATATAACATATCTTATATACTTCTTTAATATATTCTATTTATATACGACTCTTAGGTTACTGGTGGGTTAAAAAAAGTGACTAAACCCTCCACAGTAAACATAGATAAAGCAACTGTAAATCATACTAGCGATATTTACAGTGCTATATATAATATATTATAGATATACTATATATATATTAATATATATAATGTATTAAAGACGCGCCCTTTCACAACACTATACCAGAGTGCTGCCAGCTCTGTATCAAATGTGCAAAGATGTTGACACCAAGCCAGATATCTCATTTAAAAAGTGGCATCAATATGTATATGGCATGAAACAAATGAATTAGTATAAGACAGCGCCCTTCACAACATACCCAATTGGCGCAGCTCTGATCAAATGTGGCAAGATGTTGCCCAAGCCAAGAGATTCTAATTTAAAAGTTGGCATGACAATATGTATATGGCATGAAAAAAATAATCAGTATTAAAGACAAGCACACACACATGTTTGCATTGAAGCCTCCTCGCTACACTTGCTATAGGCTGACTGTAATGGTTATATGATACTATAGTTAGAAGCTTAGTCCTCACTTAACAAATTTATGGACAATTTAGTGAAACACTTATATTTCGTATACAGTAGTACAGTACATTTAGTTTCCGAAATTGTTTATTTAGTTTTAACATTTTAGCCTGGATCGCTACTTTATTGGAATTAGTATAACAAGCATACTGTACAAAGCACCAAACAAAGTGTTCATGGGGAGTGATTTCACAGAATTGCAATTTCACTATATATCATCTTGTGTTGTGTTCCTCTTTCTCTATGTGTGTCTGTGTGTGTGTCTCTCTCTCTCTCTCTCTCTTTTCCTCTCTTGTCTGTGTGTGTGTCTCTTCTCTGTGTGTCTCTCTCCTTCTCTCTCCTGGTTGCCCTGTTGTCTCTCTCTCTGTGTTGTCTGTGTGTGTCTCTCTCTTGTGTGTCTCCTCTCTGTGTGTCTCGGTGTGTCGTCTCTGTGTCTGTCTGTGTGTGTGTTGTCTCTCTCTCTGTGTGTCTGGTTGGCCTGTCTCTGTGTGTCTGTCTCCCTCTGTGTGCTCTGTCCTCTGTGTGGTCCTGTCTCGTGGTCTGTCTCTGTGTGTCTCTCTCTGTGTGTCTGTCTCTGTTGTCTCCTCTCTGTGTGTCTGTCTCTGTGTGGTGTCTCTGTGTTGTTGTCTCTGTGTGTCTCTGTCCTGTGTGTGTGTCTGTCCTGTGTGTCTGTCGTGTGAGTCTCTGTGTGTCGGTCGTCTGTTGTGTCCTCGCTGTGTGTCCTCTCCTCTGTGTGTCTCTCACCCACACTCTCTCTCTCTCTCCGCACTCTGGATCTCTGTATTTACCCTATATATCTTACACTGCCCTATACTACACGAAATAACCTACCTGCTTTCTTCATATATGCCTCAAGCTTCCACTCGGAACCCCCCCTAACCAAAGACAGGTAGGGAACACCTCCCCACCAATGTATAACCTGCGGGAATGAGGGGACCTGGACATTGAGGGACTGCGGATCAGGTAAAAATCCCAGGCGGGATTGCTGCTTTAGAGATTGTGAAGCGGGACGTCCAGACCCTAGTTATGGGTTTCAGGAACATTTACCAACACACCACACACACACACACACCACACACACACACACACACACACACACACACACACACACACACACACACACCCAACACACACACACACACACACACACACACACAACCACACACACACCCGTAACAGGACTAATTGTAGTATAATGTAACTAATAATAAACTTATGTCAAACTAATGTTGTTCTTACTAGGAATTATTAATTTTTTTGTTAAAAAAGGCGGCGGGGGGGGGTGGGCTTAGGGGCGGGGCTAGGTTGGCGAAGTAGATTTTTTGATTCGGCCAAGTAGATTTTTGTGTGATTTGATCGAACATGTAATATAATATAATAATATAATATTTATATAATATCGATATTAAGGTTAGGGGTGGTAACAAAAGTGACCCTAAACACCCCACAGTAAAGCAGATAAAAGCACAACTGTAATAACGGAAATTTTACAGTTCCCTATATATATTTATAAGAAGATATAGATATATACTATACTAGATTAATATATAGATATGTATAAGACACAACGCCCTTCACAACATAATACCCGATTGCTGCAAGTCTGATCAAATGTGGCAAGATGTTGCCACCAAGCACGATATCTCATTTAAAGTGGCATATCAATATGTATATGGCATGAAAACATAATTTAGTATTAAAGACAAGCGCCCTCACACATATACCCAAATTGTTGCTGCAGCTCTGACTCAAATGTGGCAGATGTTGCACAACCAAGCACAGTATCTAATTTAAAAAGTTAGGCATATCAATATGTATATGGCATGAAAAACAAATGAATCCAGTATTAAAGACAGCACACACACAGTTGCATTGAATGGCTCTCACTAGCACTTGCTAGAGCTTGACTGTATGGTTATTATGATTACTATAAGTTAGAGCTTTGGTCTCACTTTACAAGATATATGAAATTAGTGAAAGCACTTTATATCTCAGTGTACAGTAGTACAGTACAGTTTATTTCCGGAAAATTTGTTTATTATTTTTACACATTTTAGCCCTGGATCTGCTCTTATTGGAATTAGTATAACAGCATACTGTACAAAGCCAAAACAAAGTGTTACATGGGTGAGGGATTTCACAGAATTGCCAATTTTCACATATTTTGCTAAGTGGGACTCGCTTTAAGATATACATTTATTTGAATATCTTCAGAATGGTATGACTATTTACATACATACGTATTCTAAGTGTATTGGTTGTACACTGTGTTCAGGAATAAAAGGGACTACCCACTGTTTTTATTCATCTTATCTATATATTTTCTTGCTCATCCTCATGAATATTTTCACAATTGTATGTAGTCTGACTATGGTAGATTAACTATATAGGGGACAATGTAGACAATTCAACTGATTGCTAAATCGATAACTAAATCGATTTCACTTATTATGTGAACAAGTTACCAATATATGCGGTAGGTTTATGTTCACTAATCAAGAAGAAGGAATTTTTCCTTCATAGACTCGTAAATGTGTTAATACTGTTGAATCGAATCTGAGGGCAATTGGAGGGTAATGAGGGACTGCACACCAACCAAATGAGAAAACTATCAGGTGCACTTATCCCAGCACTCCTCTCTTGCGAAAGGAGATCAGGTATAAATGAAGGAATGGCACACAAGTGAAAAATAAAGAAATGTTTATAAAGTGATACTTATATAGAACTTAAGTTGTTAAAAAAGGATTAACTAAGTTAATGCCTTATCCTAACCAGTTTTAATGATCTAATTTATTGTGAAGGAGCAATGCAATGATACTCTTACAATATCTCATTCAACCTACATAGAAGGCAGTGATCACGTGGCAAACATCTCATTCATTGAAGAGAAAAAAAACGAGGGGCGCAAAGCCGGGAGCCAGGTGTGGAGTACAAAACTTTCTTTATTGCAGCTGGTGAGAGAACAAATTCACCCCTTGGGGAACACAGACACGGGGACATTAGAAGCAGTGATAAGTGGCAACCTCTCATTCATTGAAGAGGCAGTAATACTGTGCCAACCCCACAGGCAACTATCACCCATTACTACAAAGACCCCCACCAGTGATGCTATGCGCAACTTTACACTCAAAAGGTGGGCTGTAGTCTAACAATTGTGTGCATCTGGTGTAATATAGATTCCACGTTGACTGCAAGCAGCCCAATAAAACTGCATCAGTGTGTCCATAAATAACTTGTGAATACATACAGAAACCTAAAGTTTAAAAGGATTAAGAATAACTAAGTTTATTACCTACCCTAAACCAGTTCGAACGATCTCGTTCAGGGAAGAAATGCAGCCATGTTGTTGTTGCAGCTAATGAAAAAAAAGGTGGCAGCAAATGGCGGTTCACTGCAAACCCGGTTAATAAACGTGTGGACGTAATGAGTTAAAAAAAGATTGATTGATTCCTCAAAAATCACATCTCTTCAGACAAAATAGTTGAATGCGTTCGTACCTGGGGTGGTACTTATCAAAGAGTTAAGAAAGAATATATAAACCCTTGGTTACCTTAAGTGGTTAGTAAAGCATTACTGTACTTTGGAATGTTTTACTAGCCACTAAGGTGACCAAGGGGGTAGGTATGTAGGGTTTATGTTATATATTAACCCCTGTAGCTCCTTTGTGGTCAGTTAGTCATGGGAAATCCATGTCTAGTGACCCTGGTGCTTCTCCAAGGGGTTATTCATATCTGTTCAGGTTGCTTTAGTGATCCTGTCTATGTTTGATGGGCAAATATTGACATTATATACATAGAAAACTATAGGGCTAACACCTGCCGGTGTATTAGGTGATAAAATAGTTCCATTAGTTATTAATGTTAGCGTTTGTAGGAAGTTTTATCTCTGCCATAAAAAAGTGCAATATTGTTAGCTGTGTAACGATACTGGTTTACACTAAAAAAAGTACGCACTTTTGATGCAGCAATAATAGGTTTTTGTTTTCATTACTGCGGCTTGAGGTATCTGGGTCATTGTATGTACCTGTTCATCTATATACGTGTATTGATGCTGTTGTACAGGTTTGAAATATATAAAGTTATACAGTGAAGCTTGACTATATATACTTTGAAATTAAAGAAATAATGATTCACGAACGTCATGTACTTTTGGGTAATTGTACATTATTTACTTCATATTTTGTTTTTTGGATGTTACAGTCACATACCAGTAAGCTCTGAAAGTATCAGAGCATTTTAGAACACTGCAAATGTGGTAATGATAAATTCTACGACAGCGGACATGCCGTGAAGGAAGTGACCTGTGTTATGAGTTTGCTCTTTGAATACTTGGCCATTTGTAGCAGGAGGAGAAGGAACCACCACATATGGGACAAAGCTACACGTTTGTCACATAAGAATAAAGAAATAAACGGGAGATTTAGCCTACCAAGCAATGTAAATTAGTTCACCATAACACGGAGATTTAATGGTTGCAATCTCTTAGGATAAAAATGAACAAATGACAATGATATCTTTGAAGACAGGTCCCACAAAGCGTAAAAGAATGTCTGAAATATTATCCTTTAAAAAACTAAACAGTTTACTTTTTACTCTTGTAAAAAACTGCACAAGTATTCTATATTCTATACATATTGGTAATATTATTCTCCTTTTAACACCTTTTGACGATTTATATCTTTATGCAGTAAATTAGTTTTACAAATCACAAAAGCAATGAGTGTGGTTTAAACTATATGCCTCTAATAAGAATAGTTTACAAACAGTCTTATAATGTAAAGGGTTATTCCACCCCACCCCCATCGCATATTAGTGTGGGTGCGGAGAACATACAGTGTTACCCAGGTGTGGTGGCGTTTACCTGCAGGCTCCAAGGAGGGACTGAGCTCTCCGCCAGTGAGAGCCTTGGTGGAATTCCTCTGGAACGTTCTTCGGTTTTCAGGGCCCTCCACCTATGTAGGATTCTATGGGAATGTAGAAAATGAGCCTAACAATAGGCAACCCCCAGAAACCCACATACACCATGTTATGGCTAACAGGTTTTACTGAATGAATAAATGACAATCTCTACATATACTTATAAACACCACAATATGTATAAACATCCCCACAACGGTGCCCAAGCCCAACCCCTTGTCCCGTGTTAGCGCTGCCACTAGTTGTGTTGAGAATGTTAAGGTTTTTTGTGCACTTAAGTGGTACCTGCCAGTGCCATGCACTCGGGGCCTGCAAAAACCACTTCACAAAGGTTCTGTCGCTCGGGGATCCCGTCTGATCCGTGTGATTCCTTGGGGGTGGGGGGGGGGGCCTGGGTCCGCCAGGGCGATCCCACCCTGAAGATAGTCTTTGTCTCTTGGGGCCTGCAGACTTGACCAAGTCTCCTTTTCAGGAAGGCCCACAGCGTCCGCTGTGTCCTATCTATTCATGGCACTAAGTGACAAGTCCCTAACCTAGGCACTGTCCCTTGTAGCACCACAGCGCTGGGAGTTGAGGACCTAATCCTGGGACCTAACGGGTTAATGGCCTATCCCGTCCCCCCTAGCTCTTCCCTTTCCGGTCCCTGGACTCTACTACCTAATACCTAGTACTTGCAGAATGCACTCCACTACTTGGTTACATATCAAAAACGGGCTGCACAAACACTGTGCCTGCTGGCAGACCATCACAGCACTGAACAGCCGGACTCTGACAAGCAGCACACCACACTAGTGGCAAGTCCTAACTGGGGGCCGGTCCCTTATCAATTACCCACTAGCCTGGGGGGAGTTGGGGCTACCTGGGATATGGGGGACCCCTTAACTTGGGCAGGAGCTCCTGCTCCCTGCCACATCCGTCTCCCGTCCGTCTCCCAGATCCAACTAACGTAGCTTGGGCTCAGTGCGCGAATATTCCACTCCGCCTGGGAATCCTTGGCCCTCATTGGCCACTATCAGGCCCCCTGTGTCTCCTTCGCTAGCGCCCTATGGAATGTGTCCTGGGGCGCCTGTAAATACATTGGGGCCATGTGCCGTGATTCTCCTGTGATGCTGAACATTTAGGGACCGCGGCACCCTTTCCTGCCTATTCCCAACCTTGCGCGACTTTCTCACCTAGCTCCAGGACCCTTCTGCGCCTGCGCTCACTGGCGCATGCGCACAGTGCGCAATGGCCGCCCCCGCTAGCCGGTGCGCCGCGAGACTCCCAGCGCTCCCTGCACTGTCCACCCACCCCTCGCGTTTGTGGCCCGGCGGTCCCCACTGCCTGGCGGCACCCGCAACCACTCGGCACCTCGGGAGGGGGGTACTCCGGAGAATTGAGGCACCAGGGCTACACTAAAGAATGATTATGACAGATCTGTAAATACCCTCAAGATCAGTAAATGTTGTGAGACATGTTCGAGTAAAGAAATTATCATTTTAAAAACTGAGGTGGGTCATTTATCAAAATTCTCGGATGCAAAACTTGGACAAACTAAATGCACCACATTCCAATGAATATATATTTCCGTTTGATATATCTAGTACCCGTTTTTCCAGCAGGAGACTTTTAAATGACCATCTGTAAATTTATCAGATTGTTTAAAAGTTGTGCAGTACCCTACATTAACCCATTAAACAGCTAACTGGTATTACTTCACTTGTCCTAAGAGGGACTACATCTTTAAATCAACCAATGGGATGGACAATGTTTGAAACACTCTGTTGCTTAGGAAGGATTCTCCTTATGGCTTCAGAAACATATTGGTTATCCCTGAAACCAAGACCAAAGCATCCCACTCAAGTTTCACATGTCGGGGGCCCCGACAATTGCTTAACTTCGACCAGGACCTAAAGTATAGTTATATTTGAAGGTAATCCATGTCGGGTTTTTCAGTGTTTGTGACAGTAACGTTAATTTATAGTGACCCTGTCACTTTTTCATAAACTAAAACGGTTGCACCCTTTTGATTGTATCTGCAGTTTCATGGATAAACCCTACTTCCAGGAGTTCCATTATTGCTCAGAAGTAACACCTTCCATTTCAGAATACTTCCAACACCAGTTCTCCAAGCAATGACCAAACACATGCATCTGTGACATTCATTAGGACAGTGGAATCAACCTGAGTCATAAGATGTCCCGAGTATAAAAATAACGGTAGATCAGTGCAATAATATACTATTTACTGTTATAATAGTACTTTGCTTTATTACTATGTGCGTGTGTTTTTTTATTGGTTAATGACTGTATTGTTTTTGTCTCTATACTGATAATCCATGATTTTTAACACCCATTAAATTGGTCCTGGCATGTATGATGTCTTTTTTATAGAGCCACCTTTAATGTATATCGCGCTTCACAGCAGTATACACGTGCCAATTCATCTAAATAACAATAAGATAAATACACATAAAGGGGAAAGTGCTTCAGGACATAAAAAAAAAAAAAAAAAAAGCAAGTAGCATTTAGGAAAAAGTAGACTCTGCTCCAGAGAGCTTACAATCTAATTAAAGCTTAAAGCACAGTTCCCAGTATTAAGCCTATAACACAGTATGGTTGCGTTGGATAAAAACAATCAACACCACATCTGTGGCAGGACGGCCTATAGGTGAGTCAGACAAGAGTCCACGGTGCATTTTCAAGGTAAAGCCAAATATTGAGTGGTTTTTTATTTCTCCACAACACAAAAAACCATTTGGGCACACTGGTCTCTTTTTAAAAGGGCAAAACAAACGCATAAAAAGCAGAGTCCTTATCAAGATGGTTGTCAGCTTCTCAGCTTAACTTTCCGATTGCCCAGTATCTTATGGGTTAACCTTGCCTGAGTGCTGGATGACGGACTCAGATGTTATGTTTCCCGGCATAATTATTAGTAACCGTTATTCACCCCCTGTCCCACATCCAAAATATGCTGCTGGTTGTTATTGAAAGAAAACGGAATGAATTGAATGGAATAGTAAAATTATTTTTACGGAAATAATCGATATAGTTTTGTAATTGTCATAAAAAGTAATTTTTTCTATTCACTTATAAGTGCCTTATCAACTTCTTTGCTTAATTTTCACAATCACACACCGCGGGCTTGCTTGTTTAGTTTTAAATCTCCAAATTTGGCTAAACTGACCCAATAGTAGGCCTGCATGAACAGCTGACTAGCCATCTACTGTACTCGCATCTGATTGGTTTTGAAATCGCTTAATAGATTTTCACTTTTGGTAAAAAAAAGATGGCTAGGAAAGATGGTGTAAATGGCAGTTCGTCAAAGTTTTATTCCATACGTGTTGCTAATCACCTAATCCACACCAGACGAATGGCGGATTGATAATGGTTCTGTACAAATGCATGTATTAAGTGTATTGCAAGAATGTATTGAACCTTTAGTTATATGATTAATCCAACAGACACATGATACACAAGGACAATTTACACCAACTAACGGTCATGGGATACGCAGGGGGAGGGCCGGGGGTTCACATACTTAATGCGGCACTTGTTAGAAGACGAGCCAGTTTTTTGATTGAAGGAGGTCTATTAGTACATACTGAAGAACTATAGAGGTGTATGTTCAATACAAGAACATTATTTTTTGTCTGTGCAAATCGTTATTTAAGCTACTGTTCTTAAAATTCTGTAACACGATGTTTTGCACTTTAACCAACCATACGAATTCATTTTTTTTATTTGCATACAAATATTTATTTATTTGCTTAAGAAGCTACAGCTCTGACTCTGGTGCTCTTGAAGCATAATTAATGGTGGTAGGACAATGAATTGGACAAGGTGGAAGCCAACTAATAGAAGGGAAAGTTACAGCACGAGCCCATGGCCAGTAAAATAAAGTTAAGCCTGGTCCCTGGCCCCTGTCTAATCCTGCCCTGGGGCTCATCTGGCCACCAGACCCTAGGCTACCCTGTTCGTACATGCTCAGTAGCGCCTTTCATCATATGTAAAACTGTATTCTTTATTTTTGTGTGTAATGTTACTGCAAGCATAAAAATGGTTTTTTAAGCATCGCCAAGGTCTCTGGACATGCACGACGAGAACCTTTGTTCATCCCACATCTGAGAAATGGCTATAGCTGGGACTGGAGGGGGAGGAGTGGTGTACTCATGCCTGGGGGAACTATTCCTCTGAGAGCAGGCCATTGTCCAACTCAGACTGTGATTCATCCATCTCCACAGAGTATCCAGCTGAACCCCGTAACCCCTGAGGTTTTAGTGTTTAGCCCCACTAACTCGGTTCAGTTTTTATTTATTTTGAATTTCCCACCTCCCTTATTGGCCTATGTAAGCTCGCTCTGTGATTTTCCCATGTAGCATCCGTGCTATGATTGGCCCACATGTAGCATCCGTGCTCTCATTGTTTGGGCAGCCCTCGCTCCCATAGTTCCGATAAGGCCAAGCTCGTTGTTAGAACTTCCAATCTCACTTCCAGAGCTGTTTTTGATCCTGATGTGGATCTAAAGTAAGTGGTGTGCTCGAGGTTTTTGCTAGAGACCACCTGAAAAATGAGTCTGGGGGGGCTATGCCTAAAAAGTGGATAAGTTGTTTAATGCCAATGAATGCCCTTATAGCGCCATACTGCATGCTTTGCTATTCACAGTAAGCAGTGATAAAGTGCAGTATCGCGCTCTATAATTGCTTTTTAACACCTTACAGCCTGAGGCAAAAAGTAATTCGACAAATCAAAGCCAACAGGGCCAAATCCCTTTTTTTTTTTGTGCCAGTAATGCTATTTCCACTAAACAGTGATAAGCCAGAACGAACTTTTAAAATCTTGGGTCAATATTTTTGTCGTCAGCTAAAGGTTGGTGCTACAATATTACAAGTGCATAAGAGCATTTTTTTTTTCTCTGCTAGGATTGATAACTGGAGCCGGCGGGGACTTTTTGGAAGGATGTGATGTCACTCCCTTCGATGACATCACCTCCTTTAAAAAATGGACTCGTCACATGTTTTACTACAACCAATCAATGGGGATATACCAGGGTGATGCCCACCGTAGTTTTGTCAGGACGCACCAAATCCAAATATGCAGCCTGATCCCGCGCATCTGCCTTACCACCGCACATAGGCGAACCCACCTCCCCGGAGAAGCCGCTACGGATCGACCGCCTCCAGCGTGTACGAGCGGGTATATTGTTATGAGTGATATTTGTTGGCTCTCTCAAAACAAGGGAGGTAGTTGAGGACCTTAATATTGCATAGAGTCTTGTACAAAACTGTCTCCCATCATTCCCCTTCTCTGGGTGTCTCTTTGAAAAATATATACTTACGAAATCCCACCATCGTTTCCAACTCAAGGGACGGGCACTGCCAGACAGCCAGGAGTTGGCGGAAATCAAAGGAAGGACCCTATAGACTCTCCGTTGTGACCAGCCCGGAGGACGGGAGACAAAGCTGCCACGTCTGGAAAACTACATTCAATTCAAAATGCGTAATTTGCAACAGGCGTTTGTGAATGTAACAGTAATTTGTTTTTTTTTATGCCATCTTTTTTTTTGTTTTTAATAAAACATACTTATGCACATGGTATTTTTCTTCTATTTTTCACTAAGGAATACTCATATCCTGGGAATTTACAGAATCCTCCAAGCCCCACATTTGGTGTATTTAATCTACAAGCAATATACACTTTGTATGCCTGGGATTACAGGAGGACAAACCCTCAAGTTACCTAATCGTGAAAACCATCAAATAAGCTTATATGTAAGGGTTCCTATATAGAGAATCAGACACTGATATGTGTTCAATAATACACTTTTATTTCTCCTATCTTCACATATCATCTTGATTGTGCTGATTCTACGTGCCAGAGGATTCACCCTTTTCCTTCACCTAACACACCATAAACATCCTTTTTTCAATATGGGACAGTACAGTTCTTACATTACTGAAAATAATGATACGGTAACGGGTGCCCCGCTGCGGCTTAAATGAACTTAATAAAAGGGAGTGGGTGAGAGGTGCTGATGGGTAGGCTCAATCTAATATACTGGAGGAGAAAAGAATCAACTGTTTAGCACTCTGCTCCCTGAATTGAATGAATAGTTATAAGTTAAAAAAATCTATCTACTTTAGGCGGTCCTGCCCTTAAGTACAGCCATTGGCGGGCACCCTGTTGGTCCAAGCTTACAACAGGAGTACCACGCTCTGCTGTCCCTCAAGTGCAAGTACAAAGGTGAGAGGGAAAACCCCATAAGCAACTACTGCCAACCTGATAGTACAGGGTTTACTGCCAGCCCATGGGTTGAATATAGTCTGGGTGTACCTCCGCTATACTTTATTTTGTTTTTTTAAAAAACAAAACTTACCTTTTTTATTTTAATTCAACTCTTATTATCTTTTTTTAATGTTTGTAATATACAAATACTTTTGATTTCTATAGCGGTTTAGCACACTTCCGAAGCAGTTGGCAAGAATCTTTGAGCATGTTCCTGTTTGTGATCATTTGTTGTTCCAATATTTTCCAGCCGTTTGAGCTGTAAAACTGCATACAATATATAATGGTTCCTTAGTAATAAACGATATACTGTTAGAATCTTAGTTAGATCTTAGTTCATCCAGTGGACTGAAGGATTGATTTGAAACTGGAAGGCACCATTTAGTGCACCTTGAGAATCAGGATTTGCAGATCGATCACTGGATACCTCATATCAGCAGCTAAGTTTGTTAAAAAAATTTTTTTAAGTGGGGGGTTTTCAATAAAGATAATAACCCCCCCCTAAAAATCTATATTATATTTTTAAGCTGCTTTGGAATTGCCTCTTAAAACAATCCATCTATTGTATCCCCTGTAATCCTTTTGTAAATAAACACTATATTTGCATTTATAAGAGTGTCCTGTATTCACATTTTTCCTCTGGTATGGAATACTACCATCCAGAACATCTGTCCAGGGTTTTCCCAGTCATTACTGCAGTAAGCCTGGGAGGCGCATGGTATCCCGGCCAGGCTCTGTGGGGCATCCAACAGGTGTGCCTGCCATCTTAGAAATCAGTAGAAATTTTAGGCAGGAGTGATATATTGTTGCTCTCACACTAGGAGTTATTAAAGGACCTTATATAGCTAGAGCCTTGTACAAGCTGTCCCATCATTCCCTTCTCTGTGTGTCTCTTTGAAAAATGATGTGCCATCTGGCAGAACATACAGATTGCAATTAACTAAATAAAGCACACCAAACCACAGTAATGTGGATTCCAGCCTGCCAGCCAGACTGCTGTGCACAAGTGTCCTGAGGTGGAGTCTAGCACTTGTCATGGTACAGAAGACATTGTCTTACTACATACATAGAGGATTTCTTCCGTATATACCCATTTTAGTAGTGGTCAAAAATCACACCGGTGTCTCATACAGGAACCAGCCAATGTAAGCCAATGTAATACTCGTTAGCAGTTTAATTAACACGTTTTCAAGCATCATACAAATGCAATTGATAAGACAGCAAGTTCATTTGTTATGATTTTCCCTCTAGATTTCCCTATAAACCGACATGAAGTTTAGAGGAGTGATTTTACCCTGTTGAAGTTCTGAGACTGCTGAGGTTATAAGAGACGACATAGTTGTTAATCAGGCACGATGGCATGTGTCCACTGACATGTGGCATAAGCCTGTGATGTAAAATTACTCCCTTGCAAGCCATTTCACACTTTATTGGGCATACAAGTAACACTACATTGAAAAAGTTGTCTTTCATGATAGAGGTTGGAAAAGAGTATAAAGAATTAATGCTTATAACTAGAATTCGGTCACGTCCATTTCATTAAATGTATCAATGGAGGAAATATTCTTTCATTACCCTCGATGTTGTGGTTATAATAGTCAGAAGGGTTTTCAGTGCCAGAGAAAGAATTGGCACAGGCTTCATTAGAATATCAATCAAAGTTACAATCAGAATACACTGAGAGTAGGTTTTCCAAGATAGTTCCCATTTTTTATTGAGGATGAGAGCATCAGATCTTTTGGGCTACCTTCTCTCCCAGTAATAAACACCAGAGATATAAAATTTTTTCTTAACATCAATTTATTCAACTAGAATGCTCCCTTGACCTCGTTTTTTTAGTCCGTTTTATACAAGGGCAAAAGAAGATGATTAAGCATACCATTGCCTTATTTTATACACACACACACCACACCCACAACACACACACACACACACACACACACACACACACACCCCACACCCCCACACCACACACACCCACACCACACACACACACACCACACACACACCACGACACACAACCACCCAGTTTCTGATTAAAGCAGCAATCCTAGTTTCCACATTCTTTTTTTATTTTAATTGTGTAAAGCATTTGCAATGTTTAAAATTCTGGCATCCTTACCTAGCTCCCAATTTTTGGTACTCTATAAACTGTAAAAAAAAAAATCCTGATTGTGAGGCCTTAACATCATGGTGGGCATCATTTCCCCCTGCGCGCCACTGCCGGCTTTTCCCCTCTCCTTGCACCCTCCTCTTTACCTTGGCTACAGTGTTCTAGGCACGACTCACATTGCCATGACAACGTGACGTCGTGATCTGCGTCGTTAACCATCTGAGCTACTGATTTAAGTTGACGTTACAAGGGGCCTTTTCGCCACGCCACCGGCATTTAGTTACATGACTTCGGGAAAAGCACGGGCCCTCTTGTAACCACCCTGCCACCGCGAGAGAATCTCGTCCCCCCCAGTTTGCACACCCCTGCCTTAATAATTGCTGCTTCATTTAGTGTACCCAGCAGCACAAGGTATCCTTATATACGAAGGAACATTATATTTTACAAAGAAGGCGGAATCATCAGCAGTTTTTTCATTAAGGTGTTTAATGCACTAATTACATGACTATGTGGATATTAGGTAAGGCTGTATCTCTGACCCACCTCCCTTACATAGCAACAAGTCATATACATTAGACTACCATTGTTTTTAATTTCCTTATGCATAGATATTTCTTTTTCTTTGGTAGGGAGATATAGAGACAATGTGAAAATTGATGTCATCATACCCACCACTTTAACTGCATCCGAATATACACCGATCCATCATTGAGGATTTTTATATTCATAAATATCCCTATGACTATATAATGGATGGTTTTGGAATTAACAACAGAGTCTTCAATTGGCAACCCCCCATTGAATTCTTTAATAACCGATACACTACAGTTTTTTTTTTGACATTACTTTTATTAATATATATGTGTACCACGTTAGTTATTCAAGCAAAATAAATGTTCAAGTTTTATAGCCTAGTGTGCTCGTTAATGTGCTCCTTGTTGGAGCAAGTCTTTACAATATGAACTTCCTCCTTCTTGTAAATACATTTCAGATTAGCACATAGGTACAGTAAGCACCCGTACAAACTTTGATATCTTAGGCTACAATCATAAATACAAACGTCAAAATGACACTTCTAGTGAGCGTTATACTTCCATGTGTTTTAACTTTATATTGCTACAGTTTTTACCTCCTGGGAACATTGCAAACAATTATCCCAAACAGGATGTGTTGCAGCGATCTTGCATGGCATTGCTTGGAGGTGGGTTAACTGCTATAGAATCAAAGGATACTTACAAATTGGCATACTTTTTGCATAGGTTGCAATTTGATGGGCATATGTCTTTTTTCAACCTGATGTACTTGTAACTATGATAAAAACAAACAAAAAATAAGTCACTATTATCTTATACTACAGAACTGATTTATTTAAACCAGACAAAACAAGAAGATTTCCTTTGGTTTTGCTGCTTTAAATAAAGTGTATTTTAAAATCACATTGGAAATAAATGTATAAAGTCCTTCTAAATCGTACTAATATTCCGGATTGGCCCGAATCTAGTACGGCCCGCACATAATACAACCCTAAAGTTTTGAGGTGTGCCTACTGAAAATAAAATGTCAGGTTGCGCTATTAATACGGCAACAGTTTTCGTAAGGACATGTTTAGTAAAAAAAACATAGCACATATTCAGGCCAATACACGGTCGTCAATACAGTAAAACCATTATGCCATATTATATATATAAATATCTATATAATATATATATATATATATATATATATAGATATATAAAATTAAGGTTAGGGTGGTAAAAAAAGGACAACCCCTCCATAGAAATGCATATAGCAAATGAACTATTACGGTATATTCATTTGCATGTCGTACACAGGTCTGCAACCCGCTTTCACCATTATCACCCAGCACCCAGCACTTCACTGCAGCAAGGGCTTCTGGGAATGGTGTGGCTCACTTTGCATGTCAATACTTTGTGGCATGTTTGTTTCTAAAATCTACATGATACTCACAAAATATACAATTGGAAAGCCACACTTCGATTTTTTTTGTATGTGGAAACTTTACCTTTTTCTGAGACTAGATACCTATACAGTATTGTTTAGAATACATACATAGATGCTAGATCAGCTCTAGAGTCGAGGTGTGTAGGAGACGGAGTAATGGGTGGGGAAAGCTGGTAATAGTGGCTGGAGGGAAAATGTGATTAGGGATGAAGACAACTGAAAGAGAGATAGGGGAGGGGGGTGATGGGTGGGTGAAGTTGGAGCTGGGAGAGGGAAAAAAAGAACCCCAACCATGTTACCCATACAGAGATGTTTGTTTATCTGTCGCTGTCTCTGTCTCGAGATTAGATATGTATCTCAAAAATAATTACAAACAATGTTTTAGTCAATTCAAAGACTTGATCATTGCACTGAGAAAATATACAGACACAAATTATTAAAATGCAGAAGGAAGCAGGGTAATATAGAATCCAGTGGCAAAAGTTCATCTTAAGTCCTTATGAATGAAAATCCCAGAGACAGTATATATTCCTGCATTGTAACATTATTCACACTATGTTTATTTAATCCTGTGAACGAAAACAGCATCAAAAAGAACATCTTATATGGAGCAAAATGTGGCAGCTGAGAGAAACGTCACTACAGTTTATGAAAAAAATGATTTCATCATAAATTGATTCATGCTTTCAAGAAAAGAGGGACTGATATTCGCCAGTCTAAACAAGAATAAATGTACTAACTTTTGGCAAGTGAAAATACATATATTTCCTTACATAATATTTTTTTTTTAAATTACCATACCCGTCGTAATTCAAGTTCACCATTACTCAATGCCATACTGTAACTTTAGTGCCCTGCGGCTGATTTAATGTTTGGATAACAATTATAACTATTCTGTAAGTTTTTTCCCTCTATCTTACCCACAGGAGCACATACACAATCAGATAAAAACTAGTGATAGTCTGTTCTCTTTACATGATGATTTTAAAATATATATATTTGCAACTACTGAGCTGTGGAAGAACAATTGAAACATGTTGGCATTTTTCAGTAACTGGAAACATATCGAAAAATGGATGGATTCCTCATGGATCTTCATAATTCAGATTTTTCCCAATATCTAATGAGAATTTAAAAAACATGTGGTAGTATATTCTTACCAACCTCTTTTGAACGACTAATATTCGATTGATTTGAAAAGGATCATTTGTTAACATTAAGCAAGAATTGAGTATTGGCAACGGAATAACAATTGAAAAAGATATTAACATGGCGGGCTAACTGTTTGGCAATAAAAGAAGATATTCCTCCTCAACCCGAATCTCTGTAATTATCCACAGATTTGGAATCTTCTGTTGGATACGGATAACATCTCCTGCTTACCTCTCCCCTCGTACTTTTATGTGTCTCTCTTCTAAACCTCCTCTCCCTCTACTACTGATCTCTCTGTGTGGGTACCCCCAGGGCTCTGATCCTGTACCTCTTCTATTTCTCTCTCAGGACAAGCACTTTCTCTAGGTGACCTATCACATCTCTTATCTCTTGGGTTTAATATCACCTCTATGGCGGACGACACACAAATTTACTTTTCAAACCCCCCCCCCCCCTTTACCTTAACCTGCTGTAAGACCAAAGTTTCTGAATGTCCCTCTGATTATCATGCTGGATGGCCCCTCCGCCACCTAAACTTCACATGGCAAAAACAGGGCTCCTCAAACTCCACCCAAACCCTGGCCCTACTTTCTGTTGAAGTACTATCCTTCCTCCTCGCCAAGCACGCTGTCTAGGGTCACACTTGACTCGCTCTCCATTCTCCTCTCACCATTCAAAACATATCTAAAACCTGTCGCATTTCCCTCCCCATATTAGATATAGCCCTTCCTCTGTGCCGACTGCTGAAACTCTGACTCAGGCCCTTCATTCTCTCACGTCTCGATTACTGTAACCTCCTGCTGGACGTCCTTTCCTGCCTCTCACCTTCCTCCCCTACAATCGATCCTAAACCGCTGCGGTCAGAATCACTCTACTCTTTCCTAAATCTGTCTCAGCGCCTCTCCCTGCGGAAATCACTCTCCTCTCTTCCTATCAAATCCCGCATCTCGCACTCATTCTCCCTCATTCCTTTTACACGTTACAGCTTCTGCCCCTCTTACATCTCAGCCCTAATTTTCTTGCTATGGGCGCCATCCCGACTCTTGCGTTTTGCTTCAAGATGCTTTCTCTACCACTTTGTATCTAAAGGCCCTCCCTTTCTTAAACCTTTTCTCACTGACTGTCCCCCACACCTCGAAATGCCCTCACCTCAATAACCTGACTAGCAACCCCTCTATCCAACCTATAAGACCCACTTTAATACACACTTGGCTTCAATAAGCATATGAGTAGCACCGTCGCTAATACTATACACATGATACATCAAGCTTTTGCCCCCTTTGCTGACGCACTTACACAATGCCTCCTACTATTTCTGTGCGTTCTTCTTTCCTACCAATTAGAGTGTAAGCCTTCGAGCAGGAACTCCTCTTCCAAAATGTTACTTTTATGCTAAGCACTTATTCCCATGCTCTGTTTTTGTTTTCCATTTGTTATTTATATGATTGTCACGTGTGTAACTAAGGTAAGCGCCATGTACACTAATGGCGCGATATACATAAATGGAAAAATAGATATTCCAGGGCAACTACGGATATGTCAAAAAGAAGAATTTATTTCCATCATTTAACACACTGTTTGATGAATTGAATAATTCTTAATTTTTTGCAATTCTGTAGTGCCCTGGACCTCTATTTTTTCATTATAGTTCTTTGAGTTTTTTTCAGACAGGTACCCCCTGGAACAGGAGCACCGTGTAACTGCAAGTATATTTTATTCGTAATGGTGTGCGCATAATCCTTATCTTTTATGCGATATACAGTAAATACAACACAAAATCTTTATCTTTTTTCCCCCTTTTTTTTTTTTAGACAACCAGGGAGCAGCCACACACTTTTTTCTGGCAGAAGACAAGTAGGAAGACAAGACGATCAAATAAGTTAAAGAACTCAAGACAAATGGGACTAACAGTCATCAACAATATTTTGATGGTCTACAAATGGAATCAACACATTGAACTGTCTTTTAATAACTTAAGTTTTGATTAATCTAATCAGAGTATTCACTTGTTACTTAAAAATAATATTTTCCTTAATCAGAAGTACAATAAAAGCTGATACCTTGAAAATTTGACATAGTTCAGTAGATAAAACAAATGTGAACATATTGGCAGAAATATTTATTGAACGGTTGGTAATGATTTTGGATATTGACTATACGTACTACATATGCTGCCTTAATTCACACTTTACCCCTCTGTGATAGATACGTAAGGGACTCTCATCGCGGCTATTTTTAGCAGCTGACAGTTGACCAACAGCCCATTTTTGCTGCCAGCATCTTAGATTATCTCATTATGACTTGTAGTAGTGATTTTGACAAAGGCTAGCCGGAATCCGCAGTCCCTGGTGGCAACATCGAGGAGAATGCTGGATATAAGCATGAAGGATCTGAGTTCAAACTCACATCCGGATGTCTCTGACATTGTGCTTGTTGAATTTCCAACCCTATATATGAAATAAGATCTCTGGATTGAAGAACCCAGATTGCAGTTCAGAAGAGATTATCACTAAAACAAGCAACACAATGTTAGAGGCACTGGGGGGTAATTCCAAGACATTTTTGCCTTTCCGAAGGTGGTGTAAGGACCTTAAATGGCACATCTATAGTGTTAGGCATAAAAGGAGGGTTTGTCAAACCAGCTTGTCAAATACACCGACTATTTTTTATGACTTATGTAATATGTTACCCTCCGACTGTAAGTCCATACATTATGCATTTTTATTTATTGGGGGTTGCTGCAATTTTGTAGTACACATACTTTTATTCTTCTTTTTATTTCAGTTAGAGGCAGAGCTATGGGGGCAAATGGTTCTTATGCAAACCTTTTTTGGGGTTATGGGGAGCAGAAATATTTTTTTTCCAGAGAAGTCTGCATACAACTACCCATATATTGTTAAGCTTCAGGTAATACAATAGATGATCTGTGTTTTCTTTGCGGGTAACAGCAGGTGAATTGCAGCATTTCTCTTTTCTCCGTCTGAAACAGAATGATTCTTTTCCATTAAACCTGGACATAGAAATATAAATTCTGGCACAACAACATTTCAGGATTTAACCATCAAGTGGGTTGGATGGCATTCCTACATACAGATGTTGTCAGACTTACTGGTTTCGGTGCCTGCTGACCAACACATAAAAATCTGTGCATGTTGCGCCACCAAAACAGTTATTCTGTGTCCCGGTAAAGATTACCACTGAGTGACCCTGCTTCTGAATGGACCGCTGCCGCATTAATCCTCTCAGACCCAGAGATATGTGCACAAGTTTTAAACAGGGTACTTCTTTTTGAAAATAAAGTGTTTTCTTTCTCTGACGCAAAGTTTTAACAACAAAATTGAGGCTTTTTCCTGGCAAAAAAATGGAGCACCAAAAAGGACCAATTTAAATAGCAGATTAAGTCTATCTGGCACTGTAGACATCTGGCTGGTATCTTGTGCTCCTATCTATTCAAGGAGACACACCTGTGGTCTGCCACGGCTCGGCCATCCATGCACAACTCCATGGGTCCGGAGGCCAGTCTAGCAGCATAAAGTCAAGGTTTTCAGTGACCAAAGTCCCTCTGTATCAGCATAGTTTGTGAATATCTGTTTACAATTTTTTTTTGTAGATTGGTTTAGTTTAGAGTGTGAAAGAGATAATCTTTTGGGTAACAAGTTTCATTTTAACGGAATTATTCTTCCTAGCCAAGACGATTGAATGTTGATCAAGGAGCCAGACTGTTTCTAAGCTTCCTAATGAGGCTGGGGCATTAAGCCCTGATATAGTTGTAGCCCCTGAACAGCACAGGCTATACATTCTTCCTCTGCTGTGTTTACGTCCTGTTAAATCGCACCAGTAATCAGCAAGTTTCCCCCTTCATAGCCCTATCCTGATGGGTAGTACGCAAGCACTGGACTCAGCTGCGGCATAGCAAGAGGGAGTCTCTGCTTGACATCACGAGGGTCCGGGGCTAGGCTCTTATTTAGTGTGCAGCAACTCCTTGAGTAGAGTTACAGTTGATAGTGAATATCGAGAGTCTGGAGTGCCGGTTAGTTATGCTGGAGTATGCATTTCAGTTTAGTATGCCATGGAGTCAAAGATCCGCAGATCGTCCGAGGATTTGGAGGAGACTACGTCCTCCTCTGCGGCGAGTGCAGGAGAGAGAGAGGAGCGAAAGATTCAGCGTCCTTTTTAGTAGAGCTGAATAGAATTATAGACGTGGTGGACCAATGCCCTCACCCACTTCCGGGGTGATGGGGAGAATCCAAAGCCCACCGCTCAGGCTAACCCGGGGGTGGGCCCATGGGTATTGAGCCCTAGACCGACCATCCTGCCAGAGGAGCGACTTGGAGGGAGAGAGGAGGAATTTCTGGTGGAAGGCGAGCGGCGTATAACCTCTTCTTGCTATTGTTATTGCGGCTGCTGGCCACTACTCGTATGGGATACTTGCTTGCTCAGTTCAATTAAAAGAGACTATACGTTTTATCAAAGACTGGTGTGTGACTTGGAAAGTACGACCCTGGGACCCACAGGGGTTTCTTCTTATACCCGGTCCCTGTCCCTCTTCCTGGGAGTATAGAAATGGAGGCGCTTGCACCACTAAGAGATTCGGAGGCTACCACCCCAAAGCCCGGTCCTCGCTTTCTCCACCACAACATCGCGGGAAGCTCAGGCCCTCCTTTTCCTCACAGTTTGCACCACACCCACACCCGCATTTAATCTGCCCTCATGCACCGAGACACCACCGTAGAGCGGGAGCCTGCGAGAATCCGGCCGGTCGACAATGAATTAATTTAAAAAAAAAAAAAGTTTAAAAAATGCGGCCGATTCTTGCGGTCCGGGCGTGCTGTGGCAGGGCCCTCTCCCCCCCTCGCACCAACGTGGGATGGAGGGGAATCCTCTCGGGCCTCTCCCCCAACGTGGGGTCGGAGGGGAAGCAACACGCATCTCCTCTGCGGGCCCGCTCCTCCCCCTGCTCCCAACGTGGGCGGAAGGGGAAAGCAACCTCGCTCCTCTGCGGGCCCATTCCCCCACCCTCCCCCAACTGGTGCGGAGGGGGATAGCGGCACGCAGCCCCTCCTCTGCGGTCATATAATATTGGTGTGTCTGTGTGTTATTTTATGGTGTGTATGTGTTGTGTGTGTACTCTCTCTCTCTATCTATATATGTGTAAGTTGCTGTGTTGTGTAATATATTCTGTGGTATATATTTGTGTGTGTGAATGTGTGTATATAATATCATGTGTGTATGTGTGTGTCTATATCTGTGGTGAATATATATGTGTTGGTATATGTGTGTGTTGTATGTATATGTGTGTGTGTTGTATGTATATAAGTGGTGTGTTGTGTCCTGTGTGTATGTCTCTGTGGTCGTCTCTGGGTGTATGTATCTGTTCGTTGTCTGTTTCATGAGTGTTCTCTCTGTGTGTTCTGTATCTGTGTGTCTCTTCTGTGTGTTCTGTCTCATGTTGGTGTCATATGTGGGTTGTGTCTGTGTGTGGTTGCATCTGGTGTGTGTGCTGTCCCGTGTGCTGTCTGTCATGCTGTTGTTCTTGTCTATGTGTTTGTCTCTTCTGTGGCTCTCTCTGGTGTCTACAACACACTCTCTCTCTCTCTCGCACTCTGGATCTTTTTACCCTATTATACTTAACTGCCATATACTACACCGAAATAACTCTACACTGCTTTCTCCATATATGCCTCAAGCTTACATCGGAACCCACCCTAACCCAGAAGACAGGTAGGGAACACCCCCCCTCCAATGTATTAACATTGCGGGATCTAAGTGTTACATGGGTGAGTGATTTCACAGAATTGCAATTTCACTATATTTTGCTAAGTGGGACTCTGCCTTTAAGATATACATTTTATTTGAATATCTTCAGAGAACTGTATGCTATTTACATAATACGTATTCTAAGTGTATTGGTTTGTACACTGTGTTCAGGATAAAAGGGACCCCACTAGTTTTTTCATCTTATCTTATATATTTCTTGCTCAATCCTCATGAATATTTTCACAATTGTAGGTCTGCTATGTAGATTAACACTATATAAGAGGGACAATGTAGACAATCAACTGATTGCTAAATCGATAACTAAATCGATGTCACTGTATTATGTGAACAAGTACCAGATATACTGCGGTAGGTTTATGTTCACTAATCAAGAAAGGAATTTTTCCTTCATAGCTCGTAAATGTGTTAATCTGTTGTAATCGAATCTGAGGCAATATGAGAGGGAATGAGGGGACTGCACACCAACCAAAATGAGAAAACTATCAGGTGCACAATTATCGCAGCACTCCTCTTGCGAAAGAGTAATCAAGGTATAAAATGAAGAATGGCACACAAGTGAAAAATAAAGAAATGTATTATAAAGTGACTTTATATAGAAACTCTAAAGTTAAAAAGGATTAACTAAGTTAATGACCTTATCCTAAACCAGTTTTAATGATCTAATTTATTGAAGGCAGCAATGATACTCTGACAATGATCTCATTCACATACAGTAAGAGAGCAGTGATACAGTGGCAACCATCTCATTCATTGAAGAGAAAAAAACGAGTGGCGCACAGCCAGGGAGCCAGGTGTGGAGTAAAAAAACTTTTCTTTATTGCAGCATGGTGAGAGACAAATTCACCCCCTTGGGGGACACAGACAGGGACCAGTAAGAGAGCAGTGATACAGTGGCAACCATCTCATTCATTGAAGAGAGCAGTAATACTGTGGAAACTATCCCATTCCTAAAAGAAGCAGTGATGCTATGGCAACTTTAATCAAAAGGCTGTAACACATTGTGTGCAATCTGTGTAAATAGATTCCACTGTTGACTGAATGCAGCAAATAAAAACTGCATCAGTGTGTCCATAAATAAATTGTGAATACATACAGAAACCATAAAGTTTAAAAGGATTAAGTAACTAAGTTAATTACCTTACCCTAAACCAGTTCCAACGATCTCGTTCAGGGAAGAAAGCAGCCATGTTTTGTTGCAGCTAATGTAAAATCAAAAGGTGGCAGCAAATGGCGGTTCACTGCAAACCCGGTAAATAAGACGTGCTGGACGTAATGAGTAAAAAAGATTGATTGATTCTCAAAAATCACATCTCTTCAGACAAAATAGTCTGATGCGTTTCGTACCTGGGGTGGTACTTTATCAAAGAGTTTAATAAAGAATATTAAACCCTTGGTTACCTTAGCGGTTAGTAAAGCATTACTGTACTTTGGAATGTTTTACTAGCCACTAAGGTGGCCAAGGGGGGTAGGTAGTGTAGGTTTATGTTTATATTAACCCCTGTAGCCCTTTGTGGTCAGTTAGTCATGGAAATCCATGTCTAGTTGACCCTGGTTCTACTAAGGGGTTATCATCTATTTCAGGTTGCTTTAGTTTATCCTGTCTATGTATATGATGGGCAATATATTGACCATTATATACATAGAAAACATAGGGCTAACACCTGCCTGGATTAGGTGATAAAATAGTTCCATTATTTCTAATGTTAACTGTTTGTAGGATATTTTTATCTCTGCCAATAAAAAAGTGCAATATTTTTAGCTGTGTAACGATACTGGATTACACTAAAAAAATAACGCACTTTTGTGGCATCAATAATGGTTTTTTTTCCTTACTGCAGCTTGATGTATCTGGGTCATTGTATGTACCTGTTCATCTATATACTGTATTGTATGCATGTGTACAGGTTATGAGAAATATATAAAGTTATCAAGTGCAAGCTTTACTATATATACTTTGAAATTTAAAGAAATAAATGATTCACAGAACGTCATGTATCTTTGTGGGTAATTGTACATTTATACTTCATATTTTGTTTTTGGATGTACAGTCACATACCAGTAAGCTCTGAAATGTAGCAGAGCATTTTTAGAACACTGCAAATGTGAATGATGAAATTCTAGACAGCGGAGCATGCCTTGAAGGAAGTGACCTGTTTTATGAGTTTGCTCTTTGAATCACTTGTGGACCATTTGTAGGCAGGAGGAGAAGGAACACCACATATGGGACAAAGCTACACAGTTGTCAGCATAAGAATAAAGAAATAAACTGGATGATTTAGCCTAACCAAGCAATGTAAATAGTTACCATAAACTGAGATTTAATGGTGCAATCCTTCTTAGGATAAAAATGAACAAATGACAATGATATATTTGAAGGGACAGTCCCACAAAGCGTAAAAGAAATGTCTGAAAATATTATCCTTTTAAAAACTAAACATTTTACTTATTTACGTCTTGTAAAAAATGAACAAGTTTCTATATTCTAATACTATCTGGTAAATATTATTCTTCCCTTTTACACCTTTGACTATTTATATCTTTATGCAGTAATTAGTTTTCACAAATCAACAAAAGCAAATGAGTGTGGTTTAACTATATGCCTCTATATAGAATAGTTTACAAACAGTCTTATAAATGTAACGGGTATTCCACCCCACCCAATCGCATATATAGTGTGGGTGCGGAGAACATACAGTGTTACCAGGTGTGGTGCGTATACCTGCAGGCTCACAGGAGGGCTGAGCCTCCGCCAGTGAGAGCCTGTGGTGAATCCTCTGGAACGTTCTCGGTTTCAGCGCCTCCACCTATGTAGGATTCTATGGGAATGTAGAATGGCCCTAACATAGGAACCCACCCAGAAACCACATACACCAGTGTTATGGCTAACAGGTTTACTGAATGAATAAATGACAACTCTTACATAATACTTATAACACCACCATATTATAACATCCCCACACGGTGCCCACAGCCCAACCCCTTGTCCCGTGGTCAGCGCTGCCACTACGTGTGTTGAGAATGTTAAGGTTTTTTGGTGCACTTAAGGGGTACCTGCCAAGTGCTCCTGCACTCGGGCCTGCAACCACTTCACAAAGGATCTGTCGCTCGGGGATCCCGTCTGATCCGGTGATTCCTTGCCTGGGGTCCGCCAGGGGCGATCCCACCCTGAAGATAGTCTTTGTCTCTGGGGCGCAGACTTGAACCCAAGTCTCCTTTCAGGAAGCACAGCGTCCGCTGTGTCCCTATCTATCACTGGCACTAGCGTGACAAGTCCCTAACCTAGGGCCTGTCCCTGTAGCACCACAAGCTGGGGAGTGAGGACCTACCTGGGACCTAAGGGGTTAATGGCCTATCCCGTCCCCCTAGCTCTTCCCGGTCCTGACTCTAACTACCTAATACCTAGTACTTGCAGTAATGCACTGCCACCTACTTGGTACATACAGCAAACGTGCTGCACAAACACTGTGCCTGCTTGGCAGACCTCACAGCACTGACAGCCGTGACTCTGACAAGACAGCACACACACTAAGGGCAGAGTCCCTAACTGGGGCCGTCCCTTATCAATTACCCACTAGCCTGGTGGGGAGTTGGGGCCTACCTGGGATATGGGGGACCTTACTTGGTGCAGGAGCTTCACTCGCTCCCTGCACCCTTCCTTCCCCGTCCTGCTCCCAGATCCAACTAACTAGCGTGGGCTCAGTGCGCGAAATGTATCCACTCCTGCCTGGGAATCCTTGGCCCTCATTGGCCACTATCAGGCCCCTGGTGTCTCCTTCGCTAGGCCCTATGGGAATTGTAGTCCTGGGGCGCCTGTAAATACATTGGGGCCATGTGCGTGATTCTCCTGTGCATGCGCGAACATTTAGGGACCGCGGCAACCCTTCCCTGCCTATTCCCACCCTTGCGCGACTTCTCCCTAGCTCCAGGGACCCTTCTGCGCCTGCGCGATCACTGCGCATGCGCAAGTGGCTGCAATGGCCGCCCCCGCTAGCCGGGTGCGCCGCCGAGACTCCCAGCGCTCCCTGCACTGGCCCCCACCCTCGCGTTGTGCCGGCGGGTCCGCCACTGCCTCCGGCGGCACCCGCAACCACTCGGCACCTCGGGAGGGGGGTCTCCGGAGCATTGAGGGCACCAGGGCTACACTAAGAATGATTCTGTACAGATCTTAAATACCCTCCAAAGCAGTAAATGTTGTGGAGACATTAGAAGTAAAGAAATTATCATTTTAAAATACTGAGGGGGTCATTTATCAAAATTTCTCGGCTGCAAAACTTGGACAAAATAAATGCACCCAATTTACCAATGAATATTATATTTTCCTGTTTGATATATCTAGTACCCTTGTTTTCCAGCCAGGAGACTTTAATAAATGACCATCTTTAAATTTATCAGATTGTTTTAAAAGGTTGCAGTCCCCTACATTTAACCCATTAAACATGCTACTGGTATTACTTCACTTTGGTCCTAAGAGGGACTACATCTTTAAATCAACCAATGGGATGGACAATTGTTGAAACATCTGTTGCTTAGGAAGGATTCTCCCTTATGGCATTCAGAAAAAATATTGGTTATCCCTGAAACCAAGACCAAAGCATCCACTCAAGTTTCACATGTCGGGGACAATTGCTATACTTCGACCAGGACCTAAAGTATAGTTATATTTGAAGGTAATCCCATGTCGGTTTCAGTGTTGTGAACAGTAACGTTATTTAAATATGACCCTGTCCCTTTTTCCATAAACTAAAACGGTGCACCATTTTTATTGTATCTGCAGGTTTCATGGATAAACCCTACTTCCAGGAGTTCATTATTGCTCAGAAGGTAACACCTTCCATTTCAGAATACTTCCCAACACCAGTTCTTCCAAGACAATGACCAAAACACAGTGCATCTGTGACATTCATTAAGGACAGTGGAATCAACTGAGTCATAAGATGTCCCGAGTAAATAACGGTATAGTGCAATAATATACTATTTACTTTATAAAATAGTACTTTGCTTTATTACTATGCTGACGTGTGTTTTTTTATTGGTAATGACTGTATTGTTTTTGTCTCTATACTTATAGATCCCATGATTTTAACCCCATAAAATTGGTCTGGCATGTATGTATGTCTTTATTTATAGAGCACCTTTAATGTATATCGCGCTTCACAGCAGTAATACACGTGCCAATCATATAAATAACAAATAATATAAATAACACATAAAGGGGAAAAGTGCTTCAGACATAAAAGTAGCATTTAGGAAAAGGAGACTCTGCTCCAGAGAGCTTACAATCTAATTAAAGCATTAAAGCACCAGTTGCACAAGTATGTAAAGCCTATTAACAAAGATAAATGAGTGCGTTGGATAAAAACATCAACCACATCTGTGGCAGGACGGCCTATAGGTGAGGTCAGACAAGAGTCCACAGGTGCATTTTCAAGGTAAACCAAATATTGAGTGGTTTTATTTCTCCACAACACAAAAACATTTGGGCACACTGTCTCTTTAAGGCAAAACAAAACTCATAAAAAGCAGAGTCCTTATCAAGATGGTTGTCAGCTTCTCAGCTTACTTCCTGATTGCCCAAGTATTCTTACTGGGTTAACCTTCTGAGTGCTGGATGAAGGACTCAGATGTATGTTTCCCAGGCATAATTATTAGTACCTGACTTCACCCTGTCACAACATCCAAAATATGCTGCTGGTTGTTATTGAAAGAAACGGAATGGCAATTGGAATGGAATAGTAATAATTATTTTTACGGAAAATTATCATATAGTTGTAATTGTCATAAAAAAGTAATTTTTTCTATTCACTTATAAAGTGCCATTATCAAGCTTCTTTGCTTAAGATTTTCACCGCGGGCTGCTTTGTTTAGTTTAATCTCCAAATTTGGCTAACATGGACCCAATAGGTAGGCCTTCATGAACAGCTGACTAGCATCTACTGTACTAGCATCTGATGGGTTTTGAATCGCTTAATGAGATTTTCACTTTTGGTAAAAAAAAGATAGGCTAAGGAAAGATGGTGTAAATGGGCCAGTACGTCAAGTTTTATTCAGACGTGTTGCTAATCACCTAATCCACACGCAGAAGAATGGCGGATTGATAATGGTTCTGTACAATGCATGTATTAAGTGTATTGCAAGAATGTATTGAAACCTTTAGTTATATGATTAATACACAGACACATTGATACACAAAGGACAATTTACACCCAACTAAGGCAGGGATACGCAGGGGGAGGGCCGGGGGTTCCACATACTTAATGCGGCAGCATTGTTAGACGAGCCAGTTTTTGATTGAAGGAGGTCAGTATTATTACATACTGAAAACTATAGAGGTGTATGTTTCAAGTACAGAACATTATTTTTTTGTCTGTGCAAATGCAGTTATTTAAAGCTACTGTTCTTAAAATTCTGTAACAAGATGTGTGCAACTTGACCAACCATACAATCATTTTTTTTATTTGCATACAAATATTTATTTTATTTGCTTTAAGCTACAGCTCTGACTCTGTGCTCTGAAGCATAATATAATGGGTGGTAGGACAAATGAATTGGACAAGGGGGAGCAACTAATAGAGAGGGAAAGTGACAGCAAGGAGCCCATGGACCAGTAAAATAAAGTTAAAGCCTGGTCCCTGGCCCCTGTCTATCCTTCCCTGGGGCTCATCTGGCCACCAGACTCCTAGGCTACCCTGTTCGTACATGCTCAGTAGCCCCTTTCATCATATGTAAAAATGTATTCTTTATTTTTGTGTGTAATGTTACTGCAAGCATAAAAATGTGTTTTAAAGCATAGCCAAGGTCTCTGGACATGCACGACTGAGAAACCCTTTGTTCATCCCAAATCTGGAGAAATGGCTATAGCTGGGACTGGAGGGGGAGGAGTGTGTACTCAGGCATGGGGAACTATTACTCTGAGAGCAGGGCCATTGTCCAACTCAGACTGTGATTCATCCATCTCCACAGGAGGTATCCAGCTGAAACCGTACCCTGAGGTTTTAGTGTTAGCCCCAACTAACTCAGGTTTCAGTTGTTATTTAGTTTGAATTTCCCACATCCCTTATTGGCCTATGTAGCTCGCTCTGTGATTTTCCCATGTAGCATCCGTGCTATGATTGGCCCACATGTAGCATCAGTGCTCTCATTGTTTGGCAGCCCTCCTCCATAGTTTCAGATGAAGGCCAAGCTCGTTGTTAAGAACTTCCAATCTCACTTCCAGAGCTGTTTTTGATCCTGATGTGGATACTAAAGTAAGTGGTGTGCTCTGAGGTTTTTGCTAGAGACACCTGAAAAATGAGTCTGGGGGGCCTATGCACTAAAAAGTGATAAGTGGTTTAATGCACAATGAATGCCCTTATAGCGCCATACTGCATGCTTTGCTATTCACTAAGCAGTGATAAAAGTGCAGTATCGCGCTCTAATTGCTTTTTAACAACCTTTAACAGCCTGAGGCAAAAAAGTAATTCGACAAGCCAAACAAAGGGCAAAATCCCTTTTTTTTGTGCCAGTAAATGCTATTCACTAAACAGTGATAAGCATAACGAACTTTAAAATCTTGCAATATTTTGTCGTAAGCTAAAGGTTGGTGCTACAAATATTACAAGGTGCATAAGAGCATTTTTTTTTCTGCATAGGATTGATACTGGAGCCGGCGGGGACTTTTTGGAAAGGATGTGATGTCACTCCCTTTCGATGACATCACATCCTTTCTAAAAATGGACTCTGTCACATGGTTTACTACAACCAATCAGATTGGGGATATACCATGTGATGCCCACCGTAGTTTGTCAAGGACGCACCAAATCCAAATATGCTAGCCTGATCCCGGCATCTGGCATTACCACCGCACATATGCGAACCCACCCGGAGGAAGCCGCTACTGATCCGACCGCCTCCAGCGGTGTACGAGCAGGGGTATATTGTTATGAGGTGATATATTGTTGCTCTCAAAACAAGGGAGGTGTTGAAGGACCTTATATTGCTAGAGTCTTGTACAAAACTGTCTCCATCATTCCCCTTCTCTGGGTGTCTCTTTGAAAAAATAATATAACTTGACGAAATCCTCAACAATAGTTCCAACTCAGAGGGACGGGCACTGCCAGACAGCAGGAGTGGCGGAAATCAAAGGGAAGGGACCCTATAGACTCCGGTTGTGAACAGACCAGGAGGAAGGGAGACCAAAGCTGCCACAGGCTGGAAAACTACATTCAAAATGCGTAATTGCAACAGGCGTTTGTGAATGTAACAGTAATGTGTTTTTTTTATGCCAATCTTTTTTTTTTTTTTTTAAATAAAAACATTATTATGCCATGGTATTTTTCTTCTATTTTTCATAAGGAATAACTCATATCTGGGGAATTTAAAGAATACCTCCAAGCCCCACATTTGGTGTATTAAATCTACATAGCAATATACACTTTGTATTGCCTGGGAATTACAGGAGGACACCCCTAGAAGTTATCCTAATCGGTGCAAACCATCAAATAAGATTATATGTAAGTGTTCCATATATAGAGAATCAGACACTGATATTGTGTTCAATAATACACTGTTATTTCTCCTATCTTCCACATATTCAATCTTGATGTGCTGAGTCTACGTGCCAGAGGATATCACCCTTTTCCTTCACCTAACACACAGATAAACATCCTTTTTTCAATATGGGACAGCAGGTCTGACATTACTGAAAATAATGATAACGGTACGGGTGCCCCGCTGCAGCTTAAATGAAATTAAGGAAAAGGGAGTGGGGGAGAGGTGCTGATGGGTAGGCTAAATATAATATACTGGAGGAGAAAAGAATCCCAACTGTTAGCACTCGTGCTCCCTGAATTGAATGAATAGTTATAAAGTTAAAATAAATCTATACTAACTTTAGGGCGGTCCTGCCCTTAAGTACAGCCATTAGGCGGGCACCCTGTTGTCCCAGCTACAACAGGATGTACCACGCTCTGCTGTCCCTCAAGTGCAGTACCAAAGGTGAGAGGGAAAACCCCATACCAACTACTGCCAACCTGATAGTATCAGGGTTTACTGCCAGCCCATTGGGTTGAATAGTAGTCAGGGGGTACCCCGCTATACTTACTACCTTTTTTATTTTAAAATTCAACTCTTATTATCTTTTGTAATGTTGTAATATACTAAATATCTTTTGATTTCTATAGCGGGCTTTAGCACACTTCCGAAGCAGTGCAAGATCTTTGAGCATGTTCCTGTTTGTGATCATTTGTTTCCAATATTTCCAGCAGTTTGAGCTGTAAACTGCAACAATAGATAATGTTACCTTAGTAATAAAACGATATACTGTAGATCTTAGTTAGATCTTAGTTCAGTCAGTGGACTGAAGGATTGATTTGAAACTGGAAGGCAACCATTTAGTGAACCTTGAGAAGCAGGATTTTGCAGATCGATCACTGGAGAACTAATCAATCAGCAGCTTAAGTAATTAGTTTTCAATAAAGATAATTAACCCCCCCCTAAAAAATATATATATATATTTTTAAGCTGCTTGGATTGCCTCTTTAAAACAATACAGTATATTGTATACCCTGTATATCTTTTGTAAATAAACACTATATGCATTTATAAGAGTAGGTACTGTATTCACATTTTCTCTGGTAGGGAATACTACCATCCACATCTGGTCCAGGGTTTCCCAGTATTACTGCAGTAAGCCTGGGGATGCGCCATGGTATCCCGGCAGGCTCTGTGGGGCATACAACAGGTGTGCCTGCCATCTTAGAAATCAGTAGAAATTTGTAGCAGGGAGGTGATATATTGTTGCTCTCAAAACGAGGGAGGTATTAAAGGACCTTATATAGCTAGAGCCTTGTACAAAGCTGTCCCCATCATTCCCCTTCTCTGTGTGTCTCTTTGAAAAAATGATGTGCCATCTGGCAGAAACATACAGAATTGCAATTAAAATAAATAAAGCACACCAAACCACAGTATGTGATTCCAGCCTGCCAGCCAGACTGCTGTGCACAAAGTGTTCCTGAGGGTGGAGTCTAGCACCTTGTCATGGTACAGAAGACAGTAAGTCTTACTACATACATAGAGATCTTCTTCCAGTATATACCCATTTTAGTAAGTGGTCAAACATCACACCAGGTGTCTCATACAGGAACCAGCCAATGTAAGCCAATGTAATACTGTTACAGTTTATTAACAAACAGTTTCAAGGCATCATACAAATGCAATTGAATAAGCACAGCAAGCTTCAATTTGTTATGATTTTCCCTCTAGAGTTTTCCCTACAGGAAGTTTAGAGGAGTGATTTTACCTGTGAAGTTCTTGAGACTGCTGAGGGTTATATAGAGACAAGACATAGTTGTTAATCAGGCAGGATGCTATGTGTCACTGAACATGTGCATAGCCTGTGATGGAAAATTAATCCCTTGCAAGCCATTTCACACTTTATTGGGCATACAAAGTAGACACTACATTGGAAGAAGTTGTCTTTCATGATAGAGGTTGGAAAAGAGTATAAAGAATTAAATGCTTATAACTAGAATTCTGGTCCACAGTACATTTCATTAAATGTATCAATGGAGAAGATATTCTTTCATTACTCCTATATGTTTGGATTATATAGTCAGAAGGGTTTTCAGTGCCAGAGAAAGAATTGGCACAGGCTTCAGTTAGAATATCAATCAAAGTTACAATAAGAATTACACTGAGAGTAGGTGTTCCAAGATAGGTCCAGTTTATTGAGGGATGAGAGCATCAGATCTTTTGGGCATACCTTCTCTCCAGTATAAACACCAGAGATGATAAATATGTTATCTTAACATCAATTTATGCAACTAGAGATGCTCCCTTGACCTAGTGTTTTTATTCCGGTTTTATACAAGGGCAAAAGAAGATGATATAAAGCATACCATTGCTTATTTATACACACACACACACACACACACACACACACACACACACACACACACACACACACACACACACACACACACACACACACACACACACACAGTGTCTGAATTAAAGCAGCAATCCTAGTTTCCAACATTTCTTTTTTTATTTTAATGTGTAAAGCATTTGACAATGTTTAATTCTGCATCCTTACCTAAGCTAACAATTATTTGGTACTCTATAAAACTGTAAAAATCCTGATTGTGAGCCTTACATCATGGGTGGGCAATCATTTCCCCCTGCGCGCCACTGCCGGCTTTTCCCCTCTCCTTGCACCCTCCCTCTTTACCTTGGCTACAGTGTTCTGAGGCACGACGTCACATTGCCATGACAACGTGACGTCGTGATCCTGCGGCGTTAAGCCATCTGAGCCTACTGTATGTAAGTGAAGTTACAGGGGCCTTCGCCACGCCCCCGGCATTTAAGTTACATGACTTCGGGAAAAGCACGGGCCTCTGTAACCACCATGCCACCCGCAGAGAATCTCGTGCCCCCCCAGTTTGCACACCCCTGCCTTACATAATTGCTGCTTCAGTTAGTGTAACCCAGCAGCTACAATGTATCCTTATATTACGAAGGTAACATTATATATTTACAAAGAAGGCGGAATCATCAGCAGTTTCATTAAGGTGTTTATGCACTAATTACATGGACTATGGTGAGATATTAGGTAAGCTGTATCTCTGACCCACCTCCCTTTACATAGCAACAAGTCATATATCAATTAGGACTACCAATGTGTTTAATTCCTTATGCATAGATATTTCTTTTCCTGTGGTAGGGAGATATAGAGACAAATGTCTGAAAATTGATGTCAGCATTACCACTTTAACTGCATCCAGAAATATACACCGATCCATCATTGGAGGATTATTATATCATAAATATCCTATTACTATATAATGATGGTTTTGGATTAACAACAGAGTCTTCAATTGGCACCCCCCATTGAATTATTTTTAATAACACGATACACACAGTTTATTTTTTTGACATTACGTTTATTAATATAGATGTGTACCATTATTTTATTCAAGCAAAATAAATGTTAAGTTTTAATAGCCTAGGTGTGCACCGTTAATGTGCTCCTTGTTGGAGAAAGTCTTTACAATATGAAGCCTTCCTCCTTCTTTGTAAATACATTTCAGATTAGCACATAGGTACAGTAGCACCCAGTATCAAACTTGATATCTTAGGCTACAATCATAAATACAAACTTCAAAATGACACTTATTAGTGAGCGTTATACTCCATGTGGTTTTAACATTATATATTGCTACAGTTTATACCTCCTGGGAACATTTGCAACAAATTATCCCAAACAGGAATGTGTTGCAGAGATCTTGCAGTGCTTGGGAGGTGGGTTAAAACCTGCTATAGAAATCAAAGGATACTTAAAAATTGCATACGTTTGGCATAGGTTGAATTTGATGGGCATATGTCTTTTTTCAAACCTGATGTACTATGTAACTATGAATAAAAACAAACAAAAAATAAAGTCACTATTATCTTATACTACAGAACTGATTTATTTAAAAAAGAAAAAACAAAGAAGATTTCCTATGTTTTGCTGCTTTAAATAAAGTGTATTTTAAAATCAACATTGGAATAAAATGTATAAAGTCCTTCTAAATAGTAATAAATATTACCGTATTGGCCCGAATATAGTACGGCCTCGCACATAATACAACCCTAAAGTTTTGAAGGTGTTCTACATGAAAAATAAAAAGTGTCAGGTTGCGCATATAATACGAGCACAGTTTTCGGAAGGACATTTTTAGGAAAAAAAACATAGCACTATATTCAGGCCAATACGGTAGTCAATACATTAAAACCATTATGCCATATATATATATATATATATATATAATAAGTATATATATATATTATATATAAATTAAAGGTTATGGTGGGTAAAAAAAAGTGACAAAACCCCTCCATAGAAATGCATATAGCAAATGGAAATATTACTGTATATTCATTTGCATGTCTTACACAGGTCTGCAAACCCGCCTTTCACCATTATCACCCAGCACACAGCACTTCCACTGCAGCAAGGGATTCTGGGAAATGACGTGTGCTCATTTGCATGTCAATCTTTGTGGCATGTTTGTTCTAAAATTCTACAATGATAATCACAAAATATAACAATTGAAGCCAAAACACTTCGGATTTTTTTTGTATGTGTAAACTTTACCTTTTTTCTGAGACTAGATACCTATACAGTATGTATTTATAAATACATACATATATGTAGATCAGGGAAAAAAAGAAAACCCCAACCAGAGTTACCCATACAGAGATGTGTGTGTATCTGTCTCTGTCTCTGTCGATATATAGATATGTATCTCAAAAATAATTACAAAAATGTTTTAGTCAATTCAAGACTTGATCATTGCAAATGCAGAAAATAGACAGGACACAAAATTATTAAAAATGCAGAGGAAGCAAGGGTATATATAATCCCAGTGGCAAAAGTGCATCTTAAAGTCCTTATGAATGAAAATCCCAGAGACAGTATATATTCCTGCATTGTAAACATTACTTCACATATTATGTTATTTAATCTCTGTGAACTGAAAGACAAGCATCAAAAGAAACATCTTCATAGTGCAAAATGTGGCAGCTGAGAGAAACAGATCACTACAGTTTATGAAAAAAATATTTCAATAATAATTGATTCATGCTTTCAAGAAAAGAGGACTGATATTCGCCAGTCTAACAAGAATAAAAATGTACTAACTTTTGGAAAGTGAAAATCCATATATTCTCCTTACATAATATTTTTTTTTTAAATTACCCCGTCGTAAATTCAATTTCACCATATCAATGCCCATACTGTAACTTTAGTGCACTGCGGGCTTGATTTATGTTTGGATAAACAATTATAAACTATTCTGGTAAGTTTTTTCCCTCTATCTTTATCCACAGGAGCACATAACACAATCAGATAAAAACTAGTGATAGTTCTGTTTCTGTAAATGATGATGTTAAATATATATATTTGCAACTACTGAGATGTTTGGAAGAACAATTGAAACAATGTTGGCATTTTTCAGTACTGGAAACATATACGAAAAATGGATGGATTCCCAGGGATCTTCAGAATCAGATTTTCCCAATATCTAATGATAATTTAAAAAACAGGTGGTAGTAGATTCTTACCAAATGCTCTTTTGAACTAATTAATATTCGGATTGAATGTGAAAAGGATCATTTGTTAACGATTAAGCAAGAAATTGAAGTATTGCAACGGAATACAATTATAAAAAGATTATTAACATGGCGGTCTACTGGTGGCATAAAAGAAGGATATTCCTCCTCAACCAGAAATCTCATGTAATTATCAACAGATTTGGAATCTTCTGGTTTGGATACGGATAAAATCTCCTCTTACCTCTCCCATCGTACTTTTAGTGTCTCTTCTGCTAACCCCTCCTCCTCCTCTACTGATCTCTCTGTGTGGGTACCCCAGGGCTCTATCCTGTGACCTCTCTATTTTCTCAGGACACACTTTCTCTAGGTGACCTAATCACATCTCTTGGGTTTAAATATCACCTCTATGCTGACGACACACAAATTTACTTTTCAACCCCTGACCTTACACCTGCTGTAAGACCAAAGTTTCTGAATGTCTCTCTGGAATATCATGCTGGATGGCCCTCCGCCACCTTAAACTTAACATGGCAAAAACAGGGCTCCTCAAACTTCCACCCAAACCTGGCCCTACTTTCCTGTTGGAAGTACTATCATTCATCCAGTAGCCCAAGCACGCTGCCTAGGGGTCACACTTGACTCCGCTCTCACATTCTCCTCTCACATTCAAAACATATCTAAAACCTGTCGCATTTCCCTCCACAATATTACAGATATACCCCTTCCTCTGTTGCTCGACTGCTGAAACTCTGACTCAGGCCCTCATTCTCTCACGTCTCGATTACTGTAACCTCCTGCTGTACGGCCTTCCTGCCTCTCACCTGTCTCCCCTACAATCTATCCTAAACGCTGCTGCCAGAATCACTCTACTCTTTCCTAAATCTGTCTCAGCGCCTCCCCTGCGGAAATCACTCTCCTCGCTTCCTATCAAATCCCGCATCTCGCACTCAATTCTCCTCATTCCTTTTAAAGCTTTACATTCTTCTGCCCCTCCTTACATCTCAGCCCTAATTTCTTGCTATGCGCCATCCCGACTCTTGCGTTTTGCTCAAGGATGCCTTTTCTCTACCCACTTTGTATCTAAAGGCCTCTCCCTTCTTAAACCTTTCTCACTGACTGCCCCACACCTCTGAAATGCCCTTCACCTCAATAACCGACTAGCACCCCCTCTATCCACCTATAAGACCCACCTTAAGACACACTTGCTTAAAGAAGCATATGAGTAGCACCGTCGCTAATACTATACACATGATACATAAAGCTTGGCCCCCTTGCGGACGCACTTACCAAAATGCCCTCCTACTATTTCTGTGCGTTCTTCTTTCCTACCAATTAGAGTGTAAGCTCTTCGGAGCAGGAACTCCTCTTCCAAAATGTTACTTTTATGTCTGAAGCACTTATTCCCATGATCTGTTATTTGTATTATTTGTTATTTATATGATTGTCACGTGTAGTACTAATGTGAAGCGCCATGTACACTAATGGCGCTATATAAATAAATGAAAAATAGATATTCCAGGGCACTACGGATATGTCAAAAAGAAGAATTTATTCCATCATTAAACACTGTTTTATGATTGAATAAATTCTTATTTTTTGCCAAATCTGTAGTGCCCTGGAACATCTATTTTTCATATAGTTCTTGGAGTTTTTTCAGACAGGTACCCCCTGGAACAGGAGCACCGGTAACTGCAAGTATATTTGATTCTTAAATGGTGTGCAGCATTATACTGTATCTTTTATGCGATATACAGTAAATAAAGACACAAAATCTTTATCTTTTTCCACACTTTTTTTTTTTTTTTAGAACAACCAGGGAGCAGCCACACTTTTTTCTGGCAGAAGACAAGTAGGAAGACAAGACGATCAAATAAGTTTAAAGAACTCAGACAAATGGGACTACAGTCCATCAACAATATTTTGATTGTTCTAAAAATGGAATCAACAAATGGAACTGTCTTTTAATAACTTAAGTGTGATTAATCTATCAGAGTATTCACTTGTTACTTAAAAATATATATTTTCTTAATAGAAGTACAATAATGCTGATACACTTGTAAATTTGACATAGTTACAGTAGATAAAACAAATGTGAACATATTGGCAGAATTATTTATTGAACGTGTAGGTAATGATTTGGATATGAAATATACAGTACTAACATATGCTGCCCTTAATTCACTTTTACCCCTCTGGGATAGATACGTAATGGGACTCATCATCGCGGCTATTTTAGCAGCTGACAGTTGACCACAGCCATTTTGCTGCCAGCATTTAGATTATCTCATTATGATCTGTAGTAGTGAGTTTGACAAAGGCTATCAGGATCCGCAGTCCTGGTGGCATCGAGGAAGAACTGCTGGATATGAGCAGGAAGGATCTGAGTTCAACTCCCATCCGGGATGTCTCTGACATTGTGATTGTTGAATTTCCAACCCTATATAGGAAAATAAAGATTCTCTGGATTGAAGAACCCAGATTGCAGTTCAGAAAGAGATTATCACTAAAACAAGACAACACATGTTAGAGGCATCTGGTAATTCCAACATTTTATGCCTTTCCGAAGGTGTGTAAGGACCTTAAATGGCACATCTATAGTGTTAGGCATAAGGAGGGTTATGTAAACCAGCTTGTCAATACACAGACTATTTTTTATGACTTTATGTAGATATGTTACCCTCCTACTGTAAGTCCATGACATTATGCATTTTTATGTATTGGGGTTGCTGCAATTTGTAGTAACACATACTTTATTTCTTTTTATTTACAGTTTAGAGGCAGAGCTATGGGGGCCAAATGTTCTTATGCAAACCTGTTTTGGGGTTATGGGGAGCAAGAAATATTTTTTCCAGAGAAGTCTTTGCCATACACTAACCATATATTGTTAAAGCTCAGGTATATACAATAGATGATCTGTGTTTCTTGTGCAGGGTACAGAATGTGAATTGCAGCATTTTCTCAGTACTGAAACAGAATGATCTTTACCTTAAACTGACCATAGAATATAAATTCTGCACAACAACATTTCAGGATTTAACCATCAAGTGGGGTTGGATGGCATTCTACATACAGATGTTGTCAGACTTACTGGTTTCGGTGCCGCTGACCAACACATAAAAATCTGTGGCATGGTTGCGCCACCAAAACAGTTAATTCTGTGTCCCGGGTAAAGATTACCACTGAGTGATCCATGCTTCTGAATGGACCTCTGCAGCATTAATCCTCTCAGACCTCAGAGATATGTGCACAAGTTTAAACCAGGGGACTTCTTTTTGAAAATAAATGTAGGTTTTCTTCTGCCGCAAAGTTTTAACAACAAAAATTGAGGCTTTTCCTGGCAAAAAAATGGAGCAACAAAAAGAACAATTTTAAATAGCAGATTAAAGTCTATATGCATCTGTAGACATCTGGGCTGGTATCTGGTGCTCCTATCTATCAAGGAGACACACCTGTGGTCTGCACGGCTCGGCCATCCATGCACAAAATCCAGGGTTCCTGAGGCCAGGGTCTAGCAGCATAAAGTCAAGGTTTTCAGTGACCAAAGTCCCTCTGTATCAAGCAATAAGTTTGTGATATCTGTTTAATTTTTTTTAGATTGGTTTAGTTAGAGTGTGAAAGAGATAATATTTTGGGTAACAAGTTCATTTTAACGGAATTAATTCTTCCTATCCAAGAGATTGGAAATGTTGATCAATGAGCCAGACTGTTCTAAGCTTTCTAATGAGGCTGGGGTAGTAAGCCTGATATAGTTGTAGCCCCCTGTAAACAGCACAGGCTATACATATCTTCCTTCTGCTGTGGTAAGTCCTGTTAAGATCAGGCACCAGTAATCATCAAGTTTCCCCCTTCATAGCCCTATCCTGAGTGGTAGACGCAAGCCTGGACTCTGCTGCAGGCATAAGCAAGAGGGGAGGCTCTGCTGACATCACGAGGGTCGGGGCTAGCTCTATATTTAGCAGTCAACTCCGTTGAGTAGAGTTACAGTTGATAGTGATATCGAGAGTCTGGAGTTGCCGGTTAGTTATGCTGGGAGTATGCAGTTCAGTTAGTATGCCATGAGTCAAAGAATCCTGCAGATCGGTCCGAGGATTTGGAGGAGACTACGGTCTCCTCTGCGCAGAGTGCAGGAGAGAGAGAGGAGCGGAAAGATTCAGCGTCCTTTAGTAGAGCTGATAGAATTATAGACTTGGTGGACCAATGCCCTCACCCCACTGCCAGGGGTGATGGGGAGAATCCAAGACCCACCGCGAGGCTAACCTCGGGGGTGGGCCATGGGGTATTGAAGCCCTAGCCCAGACCATCCTGCCGGAGGAGCGACTTGGAGGGAAGGAGAGGAGGAATTATCTGGGTGGAAGGCGAGCGGCGTATAACCCGTTCTGGCTATTGTTATTGCGGCTGCTGGAAGCCACTATCGTTGGGATATTGCTGCTCAGTCAATAAAAGAGACTATACGTTATTATCAAAGACTGTGTGTGACTTGGAAAGTACTACCCTGGGACCCAAGGGGTTCTTCTATACCGGTCCTGTCCCATATTCCTGGGAGTATAGAAGATGGAGGCGCTGCACCACTAAGAGATCATGGAGGCTACCACCCCAGAAGCCCGGTCCTAGCTCTCCCACCACAACATCGCGGGAAGCTCAGGCCCTCCTTTTCCTCACAGGTATGCACCACACCGCATGTAATCTGCCCTCATGCACCCTAGACACCACCGTAGAGCAGGGAGGGCCGCGATGAATCCGGCCGGGCGACAAATTAATTAATTTAAAAAAAAAAAAAAGTTTTAAAAAAATGGCGCCGATTCCTTGCGGTCCGGGCGTGCATGTGCAGGGCCCTCTCTCCCCCCCTCGCAACGTGGGATGGAGGGGAATCCTCTGCGGGCCCGCTCCCCCAACGTGGGGCGGAGGGGGAAGCAACACGCATCTCCTCTGCGGGCCCGCTCCTCCCCCCTGCTCCCAACGTGGGGCGGAAGGGGAAGCAACACGCAGCTCCTCTGCGGGCCCATTCCCCCACCCTACTCCCAACATGGGGCGGAGGGGGAAGCGGCACGCAGCTCCTCTGCGGGCCCGCTCCCCCCCCCCTGCTCCCAACGTGGGGCGGAGGGGGAAGCAACACGCAGCTCCTCTGCGGGCCCGCCCCCCCCCCCCCTGCTCCCAACGTGGGGCGGAGGGGGAAGCAACACGCAGCTCCTCTGCGGGCCCGCTCCCCCCCCCTGCTCCCAACGTGGGGCGGAGGGGAAGTAATAATTATTAAGTAATTCAGCTTCTCCTGCGGCCTGCTTCTCACCGCTTCCCTCCGCGGCCAGCTTCCCACATCCCCCACGGGCTCACCTCCCGTGCCCCCCCCCAGCCCGCGCCCCCAAGCCCACCTCCCGTCCCGGGCAGCTGCCGCAGGGATATCGGGGGCAGGAGGGGAAAGCGTCCGGCGGCAACCTGCACCCACCCGGTCAAGGTAAGTCACTGTCACCCAGTCACTGTCACCCTGTCACCCAGTCACTGTCTCCCACCCAGTCACTGTTAGTCACTGTCTCCCACACAGTCACTGTCTCCCACCCAGTCACTGTCTCCCACCCAGTCACTGTCTCCCACACAGTCACTGTCTCCCACCCAGTCACTGTCACCCACCCACCCACCCAGTCATTGTCACCCACCCAGTCACTGTCATCCACCCAGTCACTGTCAAAGAGTGGAGCGGCGCGAAAGCCGAAAGCCCACCCACCTGTGTCGTGAATGGTCAGACAGCCCGGCCACGTCACGCTGAAGAAGAAAAGATCCCACCTCTGGATTCCACCAGAGGGAGGGGGAAAAAGGGCAGTCAATCAGGAGAGTCCTCCCCAGCGAAGGGAGGGACCGGAAACCTGAGCGAAGAGCTTCACTTTTGTCTGGCATTCAAGGAGCAAGGAGCTGGAACACTGAGCTGTTCCCACCATGAGCGAACCATGTCCGAGATGAGTACTTCCATCTACCAAGTACCAGGAGGCCTACTGGTAGTGGAGGTAGCTGAGCACGAATACATTCGGTGTTTGTGCGTCCACTGCGGAATACCGGGCGCGGTACCAAGCACCAGGGCCCGCTGCCCTCAATGTGGCGCATTTTATCTTTGACCGAACGAGCCGTGGCCTTTGTTTGGAACCCCACGGGGTGCCTCTCCAGGAACCTTGACGGAGATGGCGGAAGGAAAAGATAAGACTGCCCTGGGTCCCCATTATACCATATTGGGAGGAACCAAGGCTCCGCTTGCTATTAAACTGAGCGAACGGGCAACAGAGAAGAGCGCGACCGCAGTGAAGGTACCAGAGCGAGAACACTTTGTACCTATACCCATTGGTTGTATCGCCGAAGAACCAGGTGACTCTCTAGTGGAGGAACCGATTGTGATTTCGTCGGAGGATGAGATTGGCATGACATCGGTGGCGATGCGCCTACCGGCGAACCACCACATAGGCATCAAGAGAGAGCAGACAAGTCCGGAGACCATCCGACGGCGAGCACTGGTACGGCGGGAGGCCCGTAAGAGTCCCACCGCAGTGGTGACTCCCAGTGCGACGGAGACGGAGACCGAGACGATCCTAGAGGAGCCCAATGTCATCAAAAAGCAGCGGAGCGGTAAGGAGACTCCACCACCTCCTTACTCCCGCCAGGCGCAGACCGCACTCACGGTGAACGAGAAAGAGAGGCTTGAGGCCTACTTGTTTGGCCGTGCACCGGATGCTCCGCCACCGCCCCCGCAGGTCCTCGACGCACTGCTGGTGCGTGACCACGGGGCGGATGGAGATTCTGCAGGCGATCCTGAGGACGTCGTTTCCGGTTCCACCAGGAAGAAAAGTCCTGGGGGAGTGTTCTCCTCTCGAAGCATAGACTCAGCCATCGCTCGGGCTGCCCTACAGTGTCGAGGCCCCTCCCGAGACTCCATGAGCATGGCGGGGAGTGCCTCTAAGCACCGATTCCTTTGGCGGGGTGTCACCCGCTTGCTGGACAATGCCCTGGACGTTCCCCCAGCCCTGGCCCATAGCACCACTGCCCCGGCCACTGCCCTTGCCCCGTCACGAGTGGTGCCACCGGGACCTACCAGGGATAAGTTATGTAAATCCCCCAAATACGCTAATGACTTGCGGGACTGGGAGTTGAGTGAAGAAGGGTCGGAGGGAGAGATACCATATCCGAGTGTTATACCTGTACCTAACCCTGTGCCGTTTTCTCCTGCAGCTAGAGGGAGGGCCCGTGGGTCTCACACTCCAGTAGAGACTGAGTCTACCAGTAAAGTGGTGCACAAAATGAACCCCACTAGGTATTATAATGCCAAGGGAAGGAGAGATTGCTCGCGATCTACTGACGCGGGTACGTCCGGTGTATCATCACAAGTAGAGTCTGATGTAGAACGCACTAATCAGGCCGCAGAGTACGAACACCGCGACAAATGGTGGGCGCCTTTGTTCACCGGATACCACGGAGGGATGAACCGTACGCGGTTCTTGTTAATTAAGAACGACGTAGTAGATCATTGGTGGGCGGCTGGTTCTTTCACTCCGCAGGAGATGGAGGATGAGTTAGATCACCGGTTTAGGGAGATAGAACAGAAACGTATTGTACCTCGAGGCCCCAGTATATTGTACGATGAGGTAGCTCCAGAGGAGCCTGTATTTTGGGTACTGCCGAGCAGGGCAGGGCACCGCACACTCACCAAGCTAAGTCAAGCTGACCGGGCTATAGTCGCTAGATACCGGCAGTCACACGGGTATGAGTACCCCTACGTGCCTGAGCCCATCATGAGAGAAATTGAAGAGAACCGAGACAGTTGGCTTAGGGAGGCAGTCCAGGAATACCTTCGGTTCAAGTTCACAATGAGGATAAGATTAGCGAGCTAGTACGCATATGGAGCATCGGTAGGTGTATTTACATGCACGGTGTTACATACAGGCCTGAGCATGGGCCGGTTCTGTCGTTCGCTGTGACCGTCACTTATCATAATGGACGGCGGGTAAGAAAGCCTGATCCAAGGCATTATCTGTAGGGTTCTCCATGTCGGAAGTACCAGGGTGTACTTGTATTAAAACTACCTCATTATGCCATGTATTATGACAATGTTATGTGTGCTGTTTCCCAGGTGGTTCGCCGCAGGATGGTTCTGCTAAAGATAGGTCCAAGTGGGGACCATTGGATTCCACCATAGGGAGAGTGTAGCCCCCTGTAAACAGCACAGGCTATACCTATCTTCCTTCTGCTGTGGTAAGTCCTGTTAAGATCAGGCACCAGTAATCATCATGGGTTTCCCCCTTCATAGCCCTATCCTGAGTGGTAGACGCAGGCCTGGACTCTGCTGCAGGCGTGAGCAAGACGAGAGGCTCTGATGACATCACGAGGGTCGGGGCTAGCTCTATATTTAGCAGCCAACTCCGGTGAGCAGAGTTACAGTTGATAGTGATATCGAGAGTCTGGAGTTGCCGGTTAGTTATGCCGGGAGTATGCAGTTCAGTTAGTATGCCATGAGTCAAAGAATCCTGCGGATCAGTCCGAGGATTTGGAGGAGACTACGGTCTCCCCTGCGCAGAGTGCAGGAGAGAGAGGAGCGGAAAGATTCAGCGTCCTTTAGTAGAGCTGATAGAATTATAGACTTGGTGGACCAATGCCCTCACCCCACTGCCAGGGGTGATGGGGAGAATCCAAGACCCACCGCGAGGCTAACCTCGGGGGTGGGCCACGGGGTATTGAAGCCCTAGCCCAGACCATCCTGCCGAAGGAGCGACTTGGAGGGAAGGAGAGGAGGAATTATCTGGGTGGAAGGCGAGCGGCGTAATAACCCGTCCTGGCTATTGTTGTTGCGGCTGCTTGAAGCTACTATCATTGGGATATTGCTGCTCTGTCAATAAAAGAGACTATTTGTTATTATCAAAGACTGTGTGTGACTTGGAAAGTACTATGCTGGGACCCAAGGGGTTCTTCTATACCGGTCCTGTCCCATATTCCTGGGAGTATAGAAGATGGAGGCGCTGCACCACTAAGAGATCATGGAGGCTACCACCCCAGAAGCCCGGGCCTGGCTCCCCCACAACATTGCGGGAAGCTCAGGCCCTCCTTTTCCTCACAGGTACGCACCACACTGCATGTAATCTGCCCTCATGCACCCTAGACACCACCGTAGAGTCTGGGGGAAGGGGGGAAGCAGGGTTACATAGTGTATTTATTTTTTTTGTCAAACTGATTGCCAGGTATTTCAAGGAAGATCTCTGCCATTTTAGATCAAAATTGATGTCAATCAACTTGACCGTTCCCTTCTGAAATGTTACCCCCAGAGCCTCTGACTTGGCGCTATTAATTTTGAAGCCTGAAAATTCCCCGAATTGTGTGATAATATGGAAGAGGTTTGGGAGTGACCTCATTGGTTTTGTGAGGGACAAGATTATGTCATCTGCGAATAGGGCTATTTTGTGGGATTGGGAGTTAAGCTCAATTCTATGTATATTAGTGTCTTCTATGACCATAATGGCCAGAGGTTCTATATATAATGCAAATAGGAGAGGTGAAAGCGGGCAACCCTGTCTCGTTCCAATTTTTATTGGAATTGGATCTGATGAAACCCAGCATTTTGGGACCTAATCACGGGAGCTTTAAAGGTTTTTGATCGAATTCAGAAATTCTCCCATAACGCCAAAACGAGACAGGGTGGTACACATAAAGTTCCAATCCACCATATTAACTGCCTTTTCTGCATCCAGTGGCCTGACTTTGTCTTATTGCTGTCATATAAATCTTTATAATATGCCTGGAATTCTGCTAGCATTTGAGAGGGATTGTATGTGAGGTGTCCTGATCTTTTCTTAATAGCATAAATATTCTGGGATCTAATTTGGTTTCTCAATTTAGAGGCTAGCATTGTGTCTGCTTTGATCCCTTTTTGTTAAACTTAATTTTTTTAAATCACTTCAAAAAACGTTTTTCAAGATTTGGAGCTAAACCGATTTATTTGAAACTTCTGGTACATCTAAGTTAGGATGGCAGAAAGCTTCCCTCACAATTTAATCAGAATCGGTCAAGACATTTGGCCTATTTTTAAATAGAAAGTCTTGCAGCGGTCAGATTTATCTGCTTGTAAACATGTATGTATTACTACAGGTACGCCGACGAGTATTCTAAAGCTTGCTTGGAAAATCTGGGGCTATCACCAACAAGACCCAGGTACATGCTGCACCATTTCAGTGACATTTCTGCAGAAAGACTAATGGCCCATCAGATTAACACAGCAGGGGTCCCTAGCAGTGCCATTCAGTTTGAATGCCAGGGACCCCTGCTGTGTTAATCCGATGGGCCATTATTCTGTCTACAGAAAAATCACTGAAATGTTGCATCATGTACCCAGCATGTACCTGGGTCTTGTTGGTGATTGCCCCAGATTTTCCAAGGCAAGTTTTAGAATACTCGTCGGCACACCTGTATGTTTATACTGTATGCGAGAGTGTGAGATGAATATACCTAAAACGGTTCATTTTCTTTAGGCTAATTATGTCAACATCATGTCAGCGCGTACGCCATTGTTTACCATATATTTCTAAACGATTTAACAGGAAAAGAGTATTATATAAGATCAATGTTAGGAATATAAGGGCACTCTAATTGGCATTTTTATCCTTTTATTTATTTGAGGTCACCTAGTCATGGGTTTTCAATGCTTTGTTGTCTTCTTTGTACCTACATGAATACTTCATAATGTTTTTGTTTTTCATAAATAGGTGTTGTAACCTTCATTTTCACCTACTGCAGGCTGGTATTATGCCCATGTTATCAAAGGATATTAAAGTCATTCTAAAAACTGTTTCTCAATTGTTATATGGCTAGATTAGAATAGTCAATGTTGGACAGCGATACATTTTCAGACAGCTCCGTTAGTGGAAAAAAGAAGAGTTAAGTGAACAGCATGTGAAAACAAAAATGAGCTATAGCTACTTATTTGCATGTTGATTTATTTGCTGCTCAATACAAATAAACTACTGCAGATTTGAGGTGACTCCTCACCAACATCAATGTACAGCAGAGGTGCGCAAACTTTTGGAGCTGCGCCCCCCCTGCCTAATGCCCCCAGTTCTCGAGCCCCCAATACCTCTGCTCCTGTCAACACAGCCGTCTGAATCTCGGCAATTTGAGGTTGCAGAGGCCTCGCGGATCCCCCAGCATTTAATTTTAAGGGCCTCTGCAAACCCCTAGAAAAATCTCATGCCCCACAGTTTGTACACCCTTAATGTACAGTACAGAATCAAGGCCTTAGCTCCTTTTTTCTTCAGCTTGTTTTATGAAGAGTGTCAAAATGAGGCGTTCAGGGGGAGTTACATGACAGTCAAAATGAGATCTACCACATTTTGCACCTCGGTGCATCACTTTTTCTCCTTCAATCTTTATAAAATAATCTGCCAGGGCTGAGGTGGCATTATTGTGGTTGTATTGTAATGTTGATGAAAGATTTTGCATTATATTTTAAGACAAAATGAAAAAATAGAAGCTTGCAACATTTACTAACACTATTTGTAAATGTACAGGTGTAGCAAATGTTACTGCTCCTGTTAACACAATGGATTTTGTTTGTGTTACTGTGTTTAATTCAAGTGTAGGCACAACGCTATTGCAATTTACATGTTATCTCCTTAACTCGTGATATTTTTCACATTATTTCTCCTTAATGCACATGTTAATGGGAATAATAACACATGCTATATCTTTATTTAGGTACTTTGAGTTTTATAGAAATGTTATTCATTTAACTATTGATAAATTAACATGGTGTAACACACTGGGAAAAAGCAATGTGGTTAAAAATCAACATCAGTTTATTTACCATTTTCACTGAATAAGTGAACTTATGTCACCACCTTCCCAAATGACTAGATAATGCTTCCTCGTCAAACAGTGTTCAGTAGCTGCAGTGACTCCATGTTAGTGAACCGGCTGCTTTCCCCATAGCCATGGATTGCAGTCTGTTTCCCCCGGCAAACCCTCACTGCAGTTTTTGCCAGGGTTATAAGGTAGGTCCTTGCAAGTTGGTTATGCCTTACCTGTATTAGGAAACAACACCGTTATTGCTAGTTCTTTTAAGTATTGATGTGACCGAGTGTCTGAATTTAGATTTGGGATAGTAGAAATCCAGAACACACAAGTTTGCAAGTTCAAAAGTATTGTATTATATGTTACAAAAGCAACCCAATGTTAAGGCCCACAAGGACCTTCATCAGGGCTGAATTAGATTTGCACCATTAGCATTTCATAGTTGTAGTGAGTAAGTGCATTTTGCTGAACATGCTGACGCGTTAGTGAAGGAGTGTATAGGGAACTAAGAGTAGGTTATAGAAGATTGGCTTTCAGGGAAGGGCATGGGTCAAAGATTCCTGTTAAGCTCCTATCACCTCAGACCTCTTTCAGTATGTCTTTATTGCTGAATAACCTGTGCTCGGCAGGTGACGGTGAGATCTTCAGAGGAAAAAGGTAGCCTAGTGGTTGAAGACCAGGTTCTGAATATTGCAAGCAGTCAAGGTCCAACATTGCAGTGCACTATAGGACATTCTGGGATTTAAATCCAGACCTCGAAGGCAGGCCATTGATCTTGAGACTGATACCCCTGTTGCCACAGAGGTCATTCTTAATTGTTTAAGCTCTCTATAATTGTTACTGTGTCTAAGTGTTATACCAACCAAATAATTCTTTAACTCAGAGTATAAAGATATCATCTTTATTATACTGAAGCTCTTTTTGTAGGAGCGACAAGTACAGTTAGAATGGAAGAAAGTCTTAAAATATATCTGATATGAAGCCTTTTGCAAGACATTCATTGCCTGTGTGGCCAGGTCCCCCCTGGGTCCCCTTGTCCCCTTACCTCCTGCTGCGGCTGCGACTGGCAGCGGAGGCTGGGGAGAGTGCGGGGAGGTGCGCGGGTGTTTCCAGTGGGTGCCGGGGACGTGCGAGGGTGCAGCGGCCAGTGGAGGGGCGACTGGGTCACCGGAGGTCTCCGGTGGCTCACTTAGCAGGGCGCCACCATCTTGTTGTTGCCTGCGTATGCGCGAGATGGTGCGCATGCGCAGAAGGTAGCGCAAGTGGTGGCCAATAGGTAATGGCTCTATGCAGGGACTACATTTCCCATGAGCCTCTGGAACAAGGGACACATGGTGCGTACCAGCCAATAGGGCTGCAGAGATCCCCTGCGCCTAGAACGCGATACTTGGTTAGCAGACAGCCACACCATTCAGGAAACGGAAGGAAAACGGCGCTACTGCGATCGTCCGGAAAAAGCTCCCAGAGTAATCTTCACACAACTTTATTAAACACACACAGGGCTACACCAGCATCTCCCCCTCTACGCGTTTCACCCTTTCACTCCGAGACGAAGCCCTCTGTGAAAGGGTGAAACGCGTAGAGGGGGAGATGCTGGTGTAGCCCTGTGTGTGTTTAATAAAGTTGTGTGAAGATTACTCTGGGAGCTTTTTTCCGGACATGCGCAGTAGCGCCGTTTTCCTTCCAGTTTCCTGATACCTCTTGACGGCGGCACGCAGGAGCCAACGAGGATAGTGGGCCCCAAACCGGAGGAAAGCAGGTGAAGTATCATACCCCTCTCCCTGCACCGGTTACTTCTGTGGCCTGGCATAACTCCCTCGCATGGCTCCAGTGTCTGAAGCATCCAGACCTGGTCAACTACACTGATGCGCATGACAGACCCATTGTTAATAGCCACACCATTCAGACCTGGGACACAGAAAGGTGAGGGTGTGTGTGTGCAAGGTGTCAGTGGCCACTGCACTAGGACAGAAACTTCCTTAAAGGCCCCAGCTAGCCCCTGACTCCCTCTAGTTTGTGGTTACTACAGGGAGAGCCCCTCTAGATAGGGACATTGCCCCTGTATTGTGTACAGTGTCAGGGACACAGCAACAAGACACCGATAGATAGAGACTCTCTTCATGGTGGTACCCTCCAGCTGGATACCACCCCAACGTGGAGGCGGACGCCATCACTGACGGCGACAGAGTGGGACAGAAGGGCCCTTTCTTTAGTCAGCGGTACCAGGTGCTGGAGCACCTGGCAGTTATCAGAAGGTCACCAAGTGCACCAACTCTTCACTCTCATGGTGGGCAGTGCTGTCTGGGGTGGGTTGGCTCCTGTGGACACCAGGGTGGTTAGGTGCCCAGGGCACCTCAGTACATTGGGAAAGACCCTACTAGGGTGTGGACAAGGAGGTTGAACAGTGGGATACAGTGTGGGGCTAAGGATCCCTCACAGGTGAAGGCGCTGTCATCAGACAATCCAGGTACACCTCAGGCTCCCAGACGTGGAGGTTCAGGCCTTCTGTGATCTGCAGGTGAAGCCCCACATTGTAACGCTTGTGCTCACCATGAACAAGGCGGGTCCCCGGTACTGAGGTGGGAAAAGTTTAAACGCCACCCACAGCAATGACTGCACATCTGGAGAGTGGATGGTCAAGGTATCCGGGTCAGGGTTAGAGATAAAAGAACAGTCCTGATACTTACCAAGGTCATAGGTTGGAGCCAGTGGGATAGTAGGAGTCTGATTGCCATGGACTAGGGGTAAAGCCTAGGATAGTAGAAGTCTGATTGCCGTGGTCAGGGTAGGAGAGATGCGAAGGTCAGAGGTAGCTGGGGTCAGGGAGCCAGAGGTGCAGAGTCCAAGGGTTAAGCCGGGTCGGTACACAGGAGATCAATCTGAAAGCAGGGCAAGGGAACACAGGGCAAGGCACGTGGGAACCGCAAGGCTACAAAGAACTCTGCTCAGCCAAAGTGGCAGTGGCACAGCTGAGCATATATGAGGGAAGGGATCCAATAGGCAGAGGGGAGGAGTGGCGGTGCGGCCTCAGCGGAGGCAAGGATAGGTGGAGTGGTGCAGGAGACAGGTGGGAGCGATTAGGTGATTAGAGAATGTTGACATGCAGCTAGGGAGCGGTGCAGAAGACAGGTGGGAGTGATTAGGTAATAGCGGATGTTGACACTTAGCTAGGGAGCTGTGCACACGTGTTACGTGTGGGTGCAGAGTGGTGCATTCACGTGACGTGAACGGGAGGTGGGGCCTGTCCCTGTGAGGTCATGAGTACCTCTCCGTGCGCGCGCGTGGAGATATCCACGGAGGTTCCTGAGTTTGAAGGTAAGGAGGGAGCGAGCCGCGGGGGACACGTTCCCCGATTCCTTACACACATACACTCAGTAGCCGCTACTGCTTCCAGAGCGTGGGGGAAATAGCGCTACACCTGAAACAGAAATCAATACCAAAACACCCAAATCCTGAGTAAGTCTGTTAAAATGTTTTATTTTTCCTAATCAGTAATATTGTTTTATTTTATATCTTTATTCTTTCCAGTGACATTACCTATTTTTTCATTGTCTTTTTAATTAATCTTACAGGTTAACCGTAGCTGTAATCACTATTAGAATTTGATCTGGTTTTAAAACAATCATGACATTGTTTCATCTGTCCTATTGTGTATTTATATGGTTATAAAGCATATTTTTAGTAGACTAGCTATTTTTGATATAACTTATAATGTAGTGATAAGTATATGGGTAGTCATTGTTATTGTCATTTCAGACCTTATTGTGTAGGCCCATAATATTATATCCCATTATAGTACTGTACATGAGCCCTTTCTGAGGTTAATAATATTCTATTTTCACAATGGCTATGGATCAATTTTATACAAAATCTCACTCACAAACAAATTAGCTTTCAGACTGTATCTTACCCAAACTGCCACATTTCAACATCATACAACGTACGATATCAAAAGAAAGAAGCGTTCGAAAATAGCTGATAGAAAATATTCTCTGTTATCCGTAAAATAAATTACCAGTGCTGCTTAGGCTGATAAATTCTGGAAGTAAATAACACTGTGACCTACAGAATGCTTTACAAAAACCTTTGCATTCAGTAGAGAACATTAAATGTTTTCATGCAGCAACAGATGGTACATTATTTGTCTTAAACAAGGCAGTAAAATGTTGTACTTAATTAATATGCTGACCATCATTTACTTTTACTGATGATAGCTGACCGTTGTTTGCTCACTTTAATATCCCTTCATCTTCAAGCCCCTTATAACAATATTAGGACAATGTTTTAATCAATATTCCTTTACAGTTATATTCAGAGAACAAATTTGTGCTATGAATCCATCTGATGAAGGATTCTGAAATATAATTATAAAGATATATTTCAACGCTTCAAAACATCGATAGGAAAATAGTTCAGAAAATATTTACATTTCTGAAGATACACATCAGTAGCATTAAACAAAAGTATTCATTTTCTTTGTAATGGATGTTTTGATAAAACATAATTTCATCATTGCCTTATTAATTTTCTTCATTGTAACAGACATAGCACAAAAAATGATTTGCATGCCTGATCAAAGTGCCTTGTGAAGAATTATCTCAACACTTGTGAAAATGGCCCATCTGGTCCTTAACGGTTCTTAACGGTCATTCGAACAAGGTTAGAATTGCATTATGGCTAGTTGTAACAGGGACTTATCACTGTTTGAGAGAAACTGCCTCTAAATGCTGGGTAATTGCACACAGGCAATCAACCAGACTCCATCTGGCTGATTAGGACTCTTGAGAAAAGCCTGATGTGAGAAACAGGAGAGATCACTTAGCTCACATTTGGACTGACACAGGAAAGCAGAGAAGCCTGCACACAGACACTGTCTTGAGCACAAAGGTGTGCTGAGATCCAGACACCCAGACACCCAGACACCCAGACACCTATATTTCCTGGATACAGAGGGCCCAGGAACCTGCCAGTGACTGACATGGAGGGCCACCTGCTTAAGGTACCTCCTGAGACTTTGGGCTGATAGGCTGGTAATGGGAATATCCCTCCAGTCCTGCAGATAGGATTTGGGGTAGTACGTGAGCCCTTAAAAAGGGATAGGGGGTTGTTATTTTGTTGTTTTAGTATGTTTTGCCTGGATAAAGGAACAGGCTCAATAAAGCCAAGATATAATTTCACCCTAATCTGTCTCCATTATATGAACCTCTGCACACATCTCTTACACTGGTGTATTGATAACTTTACCTGTCTCTTTTAGAAAACTCTTTCACATTCCTGCTGGAAGGCAAATTACTCTGGTACCCAAAACATGAGCCATTGTTGAAATGGTAACAATAAAGCCATCTTTGCCTCACAACAGCAGTTCACGGTGTAATTTAGCACATCTGAATTTTCCTAGATATAAATCAGTAATCCATAGTAGCAGTTTAATGGAAATATATATTGCTTTTTGGTATGCATGTTCAAATGAGCACAGTATTGTGATACATAATTATAAAATCTAATATGAGCTAATTTTCTCAAAAAAGAGAACATGTATTTTTCCGCTATGCTGTTTACATTAAGCAAAACCACACCAACTACAGATTAAATATAACCAAACATAATAAACATTTAAAAACTATAATATTTGGCCCTTAGTAGCTCAAGTGACAAGCTAGATGGGTTGATATTCAGAAACAATATGTAGAGTATACCTGTGCTTTAATTCTTATTCCAGGTAAAGTGATGGTTAGTCAATCTCAGGAAGCGCTTCTATAAGGCTCTGTCTTCAGCATTTCACATATGAAGAATGGAAGCAAAGTGCCTCATAGAAAGAGGACGTTAATTGTGACGCATGTAAATGCAGAATACATAATTGCAATCAGATATCCTGAGGTAGTGTACCGCATGCAACTGCTACTCATCTCCATTTAATGATTCCCTTTTTTATATCCTGGACACTGTGGGGCCTATGCAGAAACCGGCGAGAAGCCCTATCACGCCAGTTTTTTGCCAAATATGCCTACAGCAATTCAGTAAATGGCACAAAACTGGCGAGATGAGGAAAATCAGCCGTTTTTTTTGGCGTGAAAAAAAACTCGCCGCGCGGGTGGCAAGATGCAATATCTCGCCAATTTTAAAACCCGCTGTATTCTAGTAGCCCCGATCAACATCTCGGCGCTGATCGCGGCTATAAAATGGAGAGATTTTCTCCAAATCGCTCCGGCAACAAAAGTTGGCAAGAAACTGGTGCTGAGTGGCGATAGGGGACAGAGAAAAAAAATCTGTCCCTTTTCCTGGCTCGGATTGATGCAGGGGGGCTCCAGAGCTGATACCCAGTAATATCAGCACTGAAGCCCCCCCCATGCATCCGAAGCAGGAATAATGCATTAACAGCCCAATTCATTGCCTTAGCAAGCAACCGCTAAGGCAATGAAGGGGTTAAAAATCCATTACCATGCTTTCTGTGGGGAGCGGCAGTGGATTAAGGGGTAGTTGGAATTTGGGGGGGTGTTTAGGGTTTCCGGGGGGGTTGCGGGTCAACTTAACCCCTTCATTACCATAGCGGTTAATACCGCAACGGTCATGAAGGGGTTAAGCCCTCAAGCGACCCACCCGCAACGCATAAACAACCACTGTGGGGGCTATTACACACTGCACCCATCCCTGCTAACCACAATATATACATATATACATATATATATATATACTATATATATATAATAATATCATTATATATTATATGATATATATATCATATCATATACATATTCATATCATAATATATATATATGGAATATATCTCTATCATCTATTTCATATCTCATATTTCCATCACTATCATGTCTTCATGTATCATTCCCAATCACACCAGTACCCCTTAGTTCCATCATCATTTTTGGCATGCACAGCAATGACACCTATAGCCTGGCCCTCGGTGTTCCCGCAGGTCCCCGCATAGCTGCAGTATCAAGTCTGTGCACCAAATATAAGTAACACACAGAAATACTTTGAAATACATAAGCATAAAAATAGCCAATGTTATGTCCCCTAACCACTTAATTACCTGACCGTAGCGGTTATTAACCGCTACCGTCTATTAAGGGGTTAACCCATCCTCACCCCACCACTCTGAAGGCCTAAGCACAACCCCCACTACCCACCCCTGTGAGGCATAACCACCATCACCCCCAACACACGGGAGGCCTAACCTCTGTCCCTTGGGGACAATACCCCTACCCCCAATACCTACATTCAACAATACCAACACCCGCATAAACATAACAATTATTAATAAACTATACATAACCCACCCACACCATATAGCAATATATTTGGTGTTACTTAACCCCTTAATAACAATAACGGTTAATAAGCGCTACAGGTTATAAATGGGTTAAGCCACCTTGCACCCATCATTTGTAGAAGTGGCTTCATATTCTTCTTTATATATATATAATATAATATATATAATATATATATATATATATGTAGCCAGGTCCCCCTTGCGTGTAGCCAGGCCCCCCTCGCGCACATCACACCCCCCTTCTGTTGTCCCGCGAGCCGCGCGTTGCTAGGACGCGCAGCGGCATCGGAATCCCTGGTAGCTAGGGACGCGAGCGGGACCGGTTGCCGGGACGCGATCGGGCTGCGCAAGGCCGCGATTCGTCGTTACTACCGGCCCGGCGGCTCGGGAAGCATGGGCGCCGCCATACACAGGCTGTTGCGCATGCGCAATGGCAATGCACAGCGCGGGAGGCTCAGACAGCTCGCGCATTGCGCGAGAATACTACGCCAGCCCCCAGGGTGTCTTAGGGGCAGAGACACCTGACGCCAGGAGCCAATCAAAGGCCGGATATCCCCTGCTCCCATTAGATACATTTCGCGGGTGTTTTGCACCTAGCAGGCACTCAGGATCCGGACCAGCTAGGGGTAAGAGGTGATGCATGGGTGTCAGTGACCCTCTGCATAGGCCAGCAGCCCCCAAGTCCCAGTTAGTCCCTGAGTCACCTAATAGCTTTTGGAGCTTAGGGACACGGCCCTGAGATGGGACACACATCTGCCCCCATTATTTGGTCAGTATGTCAGGGACACAGGCGGAAGCCGTGCGCGGCCCTGCGAGGTGGGTTCTGGGCTCAGAACACCACCAAAGACTCAACACACCAGGAGAGACATTGTTCGAGCTGGCCTTTCAACAACCCACGCGGTGTGGAGGACAACGTCGGATCGTGCGGATTGATATCGCGGTAACCCGTGGCTGGAGCCCGGGGCAGGTAACCTGCAACTCACGTGCACCCACCAGGCCATCACCAAACATAGTGGCTGCGCAGGGTCACACATACACACAGTACAGTGATATTTGACTCTGGGTAACGAGACATATGGGTGGGGGTTTACTGTGACACAGGTGGGGTCACATTGTGGGTGGTAGCGTCCGCCGTGTCGCCTAGAGGTGATAGCGTCCGCCGTGACGCCTAAGGTGATGTAGCTCACGCCGTTGACGTCCTATAGTTAGCGTCCCCGCTCGTGACGCAGGAACCGGCCTTACGCCTAGGTGTTAGTTCCGCCGTGACCACCTCTTGTGTTAGTCCGCCCGCCGTGGTGCGCTTGATGATGTTTATGATGTTATTGAGTGATTATGTGTTTTCCCTGCAGATAAGCCAGTCCTGTTTTAATATTCGTTCGTAGTTGTGTGGTTGTTTTCCTGTGAGGCCTGCCTCGCCCACTCCTGTTGGGATCCCTCCCAGGGTGAGCGTTGACACCTAGAGATGTATGATAAGGTATGTACCCCGGTTCCCCATAGCGGAGGCTTGCTCCTGAGAGCCACACAGGTTGCACACATCAGGTAGTACGCGAGCTGTACTTCATAGGGAATACCGTTACATTTGAGGCCCTGCTAGAGAGTCCTGGGTGTGCCCCACTTTGAGTTACCACGTTACCCTGCAGTCATGCATGTCTGCCTCACGCCCCCCAACGTGCCGTACTGGGCCGAAAAGTCTAGGAGAGCTTCTGTCGACACTGAGTCGCCGTACGGAGTCCTGCTGATGTCTCCATGTTTACTGTCTGCAGCGCAGTAAGGACATTACCTGGTCTGCGGACGCCCGCTCATCACGCAAGCACTATGACATTGACCGGCAAGAGAAACCCTATGCTAGCTACCACTTGAACAAGCTATACTTCCTGGAAGGCCCACGAGTAGTGTATTTTACCAGAGACTATTGCCCGCAACGGGTGCCCTCTATTTACCCGGGAACTGTTTTCCAGTCACGTCACTTCTCTCCTCCCCAGACCATGAGGGTTGGAAGACAGAGATATGGCCGCCAGTACAACCCATCCATAGATCAGATATATCCCTACCCAGAGTGACCTTCTCTAGATGCTAGGCAGGGGCCCCCAGTTGGCCGCAGTCCGGCCACATCACCGGTTACTAACCGGTCCGTGAACAGTTCTACCCTACAACCCCTAACAGCAGCGACGAGCGATAGCCAGTGGCTCCAACATGACGGGCTCCCTGTTAGAGTGAACATTCCCCAGCTAGTGGAAGCGATAACTACGTCCGCTCAAGCCCAAATTATAGGAATTTGAAGGCGTTCTCAGGGACGTTCCTGTCCCCACAGGCAAGAAAAGTATGATTCTTGGAAGGACCATACCCTCAAGTTCTCGACGAATGGCCCTGCTCTGTGAAACGGTTAGACGTGGCAGAGAATCCTGGAAAGCCTACGACCCCCAGCGCCACCCATGGTCAGTGCACAGCGTGACCAAAGCCCCTGATCTCTCTGCTCACCAATGGTAGACTTGCTATGTCCAGATCATAGGCAAAGAGGAAGAGGGAGAGCGAGCTGTGGTTCAAATATTACGCACTGCCTCCGACAGAAGAGAAAGGAAGACCTGTCCGACTTCCTGCACACATCCAGCTGGTCCTGTGGAAATTGCGAACTTGCGCCTTATCCATCTTCAGAGATGGACGAATATCGGCGCAAGCAGTTCCTCCGAGGGGCCCACCCCACTCACCACATTGTGATCATGATCAGGTGCTCACTAAAGGAAGGCCCTCCCCCTACCTTCATGGACTTCTGGGGATCGTAAAGGGCATGAGGCCTATACCAAGCTGCATGCAGGCCCCAAGGTCAGAGATCCTCCGTCGCGGTACACCACCCCGGGAGCCTCTGCTCGCCGGACCAAGACAACCCTGTCAAGAGGAAGATGCGCCACCACAAGTCGCCCTCAACAAAGGGCGGGCTTCGGGGAGATCCCACTACCCCACCTACCCAGCCAGGACTACTGGACATAAGACATCCTCTCTCTACCTGTGACTAAGCTTCTCTAGAGAGTGCCTAAGGAGGACACCCAAGAAAGGAAACGCTCGTAAAGGAAGCTCGCCGGACTATGATCTGTCACGAGCAGACCTCCAGAAGCCAAAACCACCGAGGCTACCCCACGCTCCCGAAGACCCCCTCCTGACCTGAGCCCAGGCGAAGGAACTCCAGGGGAAGTTGCGTACTGGTCAGGGTGGGCCCCCTTCGGCCATCGTACGTGTGGTAGTAGAGGGAGTCTATGCTTGCTGCTCTATTGGACACCGGGTCTCACAGTGACCATAATATACCGGCACTTCTACGACCAGCACCTAGCATTTTCCCCTGCGGTCGGCGGAACATATGAAAGTGAGGGGGTTGAGCAACGAAGATTACCCAATCGATGGGATTGTGAGCGTTCAACTGGAGATACTTCAATTGAATAACCGCAAAACATCCCATGAGTGTGGAGGCAATGGTGTGCCCAAAACCTCAGGACAGTGTCAGTATCCTCATCCTGGGGACAATACGGATATAGTTACGAGCTGTCATCAGAGCCTACTGAAGGAGACTAATGAATTGCCAATGGCCGATAACCGCCTAGATCTGTGACTGAGAGAGGAGTGCACCCGAGTATATGCCCTAGAGCGTCCACGGGACCTCTACAATCGTCAACGTGGACTGACGACCATTTCACCAGGGGAGTGAAACGCACTGGCCGTCTGGTGCCTGTTATCCGGATCGGGGAGAGACCGATCATCTGTTCTCACTGGAGAGTGATCATCGAGAAGAGATCCAAGAGGGTATCGGTAATACCTGAAGTAAAAGATGGACCCCCGAGTTGCTCTCCGAACCCATGTGTATATCCAAAACATCTCTCCCTTTCCAATGAACATCGAGTGTAAAGGAGAAAGTCGTGGGCAGTATATATCCCGTCAGCCCGGTGGAACCCGCGCCCCAGTGAATGCCGCTGCAGTAGTGAGCGGTTGTCGACCTGGACTATCACTTCGGAATTCGAACCACCTGCCGACCGATGGAGGATGATCGACTGACAGCCAAGCTGAATGAAAGAAAACAGTATTTTCTACCTACGAGATGGATGTGGGCCGCAGTCGCAGTGCACAACCACTATTAGAATTGAGGACCCACTCCGTTCCGTGAACGCTCTCGTCGTATCGCCCCCAGGGATGTGGACGATGTAAGGGATGTCCTGGAGGAGATGAAGCCCGCTGGAATACTGACGGAGTCGCAGCGAGTCCTTATGCATCACCCATAGTGGTATAGGAAGAAGAATGGATCTGTGTAAGATTGTGGTCGATTATCGAACCTAAATAATCGTACGGTACCATGACCAATACAATCTCCCTCGTATTGAAATATCCTGACGCTCTGAATGGGAGCCAATGGTTTAGTGTGCTCGATTGCGATACTGGGTACACCAGGTACCCATAGTGAAGGGATCAGGAAAAGACTGCCTTCGTCTGTCCCTGGGCTCTACCCAGTTCACTGCGTATGCCCCAAGGTAATGCGGAGCCCTGCTACTTCCAGCGGTTGATGAAAAAACATAGGGGACATGAATCCGGGAGTGGCCTGGTTTACCTGGACGATATCATTGTCTTTGGGAGACCTTAGAAGAACACGAGGAGAGGCTACTGAAGGTGATAGATGTCTTGGCCAAGAAGGATTGAAGCTATCACTCGACAAGTGTAGTGTTTGCCACACACCTCAGTGACCTACGTGGGACACCATCGTGTCTGCCCAGGGGATTGCTACTGATCCAGCCAAGTAGAAGCGTGTGGTGAACTGGCCGCGTCCCGTAAGTCGCGGAACTGCGATCCTTTCTCCTCGGGTTCTGGTGGGTATTTCCGTCGGTTCGTGGAAGGGTACTCTAGTCGAGCTAAACCCTGAACAATTTGCTGAAGATATACCCTGAAGATACTGGGAGAAAGGCCACGTCGCCCTTCACCCCGTTTGGTGATAGTGGACGCACTGAGTGTGAACGGGCCTTCCCTGATTTGGAAGAAAGCCGACTGAAAGCCCCATTTGCATATGCTACCCAGAACAACCATATGTCCTGCATGTGGATGCCAGTCTCAATGGAACTGGGCGCTGTCCTTCATCAGAAACACCCCGAGGGTCTTCGGCCGTTAGCCTAATCAGCCGCAGTCTGACACCCATTGAGCAGAATATCCGGTGCACAAGTTAGAGTTCCTGCTCTCAAATGGGCGACTCACCGGAGAAACTTCTGATTCCTCTATGGTTGTACGTTTAGGTAAGGACAGATAAACCATCCCCTCACGTACATCAATACCTTCGCCAAATTGGATGCAGCCGGACACCGATGGTTGGCGACACATGTAATTACGATTCTCCCTGAAGTACAGACCAGGGCCTCTGAACATGGGGCCGATCTCTAATCAGCACACCAGGATGAGTGCCACCCCTGATGATGATGAATGGGAGAAGATCCCTGGGCCTGGGATGCGAGCAAATGTGTAGTATAGCGGCCGTACATCAATGATCAGTGTCGCATTCTCTGAACTAAGAGTTGCCGATTCTTAGGGTGCCAGTCGCAGAAGCATCCCTGCAGCCTACTGCGGCCCGCAGGGATGAACAAACCAGGACAATAGTCATAAGATGAAAGACTTAGTAGACTATCAATTAAGAGATCCAGTGATCAGCATAATTCGACAAGTCAGCGTTCAGCGGAAGAACCCGCTCTATTGAAGATTCTCCCCGAGATATGGTCGCGTACTCATGCGTGAGGTGGACAAGTTCGAGATAGATAATTGTTTGCCTCTATAGGGTAGTTTCCATATATAACCACCCCTGATAGGCGACAATAGTTCTACCCCAAAATGGAGATAATATGGTGTTGAAGTCTCTACAACGATGACCCGACGAACAATCTCGGTAGAGAAGACTTTTGGGCTAGTCCGAGACCGTTTTTTTTTCTGGTCCCAAGATCGGGAAGCGGTGAACAAACACGACCGCCTTGTTCCCGGTGCGTTCAACGCAAACTTTGCCTACCCAGCAGCTCCCATGGCCATCTAAAGAGTTCTGGTCCCATGGACCTGGTGTGTATGGACTTCCTGTGGTATCGAACCTGATATTCGAGGAATCGTAATGTGCTGGTCATCACGGACCATTACACTCACCGCTAATGCACAGGCCTTCCCCAAAAGACCAGAAGGCTATCACGCGCGCGAAAGTTCTATGGGAAAAGTTCTTCGTCGTTCACTACGGTCTTCCAAACCGACTTCACTTCGCGACCAAGGGCGAGATTTTGAGAGTACTCTGATCCGAGAATTACTTAAAAATGCTGACGTCGCCAATCCCGGACGACGCCGTACCACCCTGAAGGAGATGCTTTACCTGAACATTCAACAGGACCCTGTTGGACATGCTTGGACTCTGAAGGGAACGCAGAAAGCAGAATGGAGTCGTCACGTAGAGAACGTTGGTACACGCGTACAACTGTACTCCGCCATGAGTCCACTGGGTTCTCCCCGTACTTCCTCATGTTTGGGCGGGAGGCCAAACTTCCATAGATGTGCGCTCCGAGTACACGATGGATATTCAATAACACTCATTTAAGTACGTGCAAAGGCCTAAAAGAAGTCTGCAACAAGCGTACCAACAGGCTGAGAAGTCTAACGCCAAAACTGAATGCTGGTAACAAGAGACGTTATGACAATAAAGTCAAGTATCGAGAGTTACGTCGTGGGATGCAGATCTTTAACTTCTAATTTGGTTTGGAATCCCCCGGAAAACATAAACTGGCGGACCGTGGAGAGATGGCGTATATGAGTGGAGTCACAGATCGCTGGCCTCCCGTGTATCGCATCAGAGACACCGATGGTCGGGTAAAGGTGTTGGCATCGTAATCACCTTCTCCCACCATCCCCCAAGTGGGAGATGAAGTAAAGGAACTACAGGCCCACACCCTCAACTGGTGAGTTCGATCTATCAAGGTGGGTCAGAGACTGTAACTAACGAGACTCACTCTGAATGAACTCTCGGAAACCCTATGGAGGACCCTCATCAAGGACCACCCCGCAGAAGGGGCATCTCCCGAAGGAGCTACGGTAAAGGGCCCCGTACAATGCCTACTAAGTGCACCACAGGCCAGCCTTTGGATCCACAGAGGCCCGTGTTTTGTTACCCCAGAGACACATTTCCCCTCAAAGGGAGAGGCTAGGCTCAGGACTATGCTTTATTACTCCCCCGAGGAGTTGCCGCAGAACAACTCCGACGGAGTCAACGAGTTAGGTACCCGCCAACTAGGGTTACTTACGATCAAATGGGCACCCCTTATGAGGTCAGCAGTGTTCTCGTAGTAAGATCAGTCGTTGATTGTGATGCTCAACGAATTAGCAATCTCGTTTAGAGTTACAGTGTCTAAAGTTATATGTTTACTTGCATTTGTTTATTATATAATTTTTGTGCATTGGTGGGAAGTTATGTGGTGCAAGCGAGGACGTTGGAGTTTTCACCAGGGGGAGGGATGTAGCAGGTCCCCCTTTGCGTGTACGCAGCCCCCCTCGCGCACTCACCCCCCACCCCTTCTGTTGTCCCGCGAGCCGCGCGTTGCTAGGGACGCGCAAGCGGCATCGAATCACCTGCGTAGCTATGGGACGCGAGGTTCCGGTGCCGGGGACGCGATCGGGCCGTCGCTAAGAGCCCCGCGATCGCGTTCTACCGGACCCGGCGGCTCGGGAAGCGGGCGCCGCCATACACAGGGCTGTTGCGCATCGCGCAATGGCATGCACAGCGCGGGAGGGCTCAGAAGCTCGCGCATGCGCGAGGAATAGACTGCCAGCCCCCAGGGTGCTTATGGGGCAGAGACACCTGACGCCTAGGAGCCAATCAGAAGGCCGGATTCCCCTGTCTCCCATTAGATACATTTCGCGGGGTTTTGCAGCTACGCAGGCACTCAGGATCCGGACCAGCTAGGGTAAGAGGTGGATGCAGGGGTCAGTGACCCTCTGCATAGGCCAGCAGCCCCCAAGGTCCCATTAGGTCCGAGTCACCTAATGCTTGTGGAGCTTAGGGACAGGCCATAAGATAGGGACACTGCCCCATTATTTGGTCAAGTAGTCAGGACACAGAGCGGAGCCGTGCGCCCTGCGAGTGTGGTTCTGGCTCAGAACACCACCAAAGACTCTAACAACCAGGAGAGACATGTTCGAGCTGGACTTTCACCCACGCGGTGTGGAGGACAAACGTCGGATCGTGCGGATTGATATCGCGGTACCCGTGGCTGGATCCCCGGCAGGTAACTTGCAACCAACGTGCACCAACCAGGCCTATCACCAAACATAGTGGCTTGCGCAGTCCACATACACAAGTACAGTGATATTTGACTCTGGGAGTACGAGACAATTGGTGGGGGTACTGAGACACAGGTGGGTTCACATTGTGCGGTGGTAGCGTCCGCCGTGACGCCTAGAGGTGATGCGTCCGCCGTGAGACGCCTAGAGGTGGTAAGCTCCCGCCTGACGCCTAGATGGTGATAGCGTCCGCCGTGACGCCTAGAGGTGATAGCGTCCGCTTGACGCCTAGTGTGGTAGTGTCCGCCGTGACACCCCAGTGTGGTTAGCGCCCGCCTGGGCGCTGATGATTTGTTTATGATGTTATTGAGTGATATATGTGTTTCCATGGAAGTAGCAGTCCTGTTTTATATTCGTTCGTGTTGTGTGTGTTGTTTCCTGTGAGGCCTCCTCCCACTACTCGTTGGGATCCCTCCCAGGTGGAGGCTTTGCACCTAGAAGGTTGAATATGTGTCTTGTACCCCGGCTTCCCCAGCGGAGGCTTAGCTCCTGAGAGCCACACAGGTTGCACAAGGTAGTAGCGGCGGTATCATAGGGAATACCCGTTACATATACTTATATATATATATATACTGAGTTAAGTTATATGGTGAGTAAAAAAGTGACAAAAACCTCCTCCACAGGAAAGCAAATATCAAATTATAGCTGTTGCTCATCTGCATGTCTTGGTTGTGCCTGTCCCATAGCCTCTCCTTGCATTCCCAGTAAAATCAACCCCACACTGATGAGACCCATCAAGGTCGAACACTGTCTGTGGGTGGTTTTCTGGGTATGCACCTTAACCTGGCTGTGCTCAAAGCTGTGACCATGCAGCAAGCTTAAGCCTATAGGGAACCATGTTAAAAATGGGTATTGAGGCAAAAAGTGACACTGTGTTGCTCATTTGCATGTCATTTTCCCAGAATCCCTTGCTGCATGTAAGTGCTGTATGCTGGGGATAATGGGAAGGCGGGTTGCAGACCTGCCTAAGACATGCAGTGACATACAGCTATATTTATATATAATATTATACTAATATACTCTATATATATATATAATATAATATATTATATCATATATATATATATATATATATATATATATATATTTTACATATACTTTCAAGTATAATCTAATGTCAAATATAAGTATGATTAAGCAATCTACAAAGAAATGGGAAAGGATATGCATGTAGCAATTTAAAACATCCGATCTGCAATTGACATCACTGCCAAATTAAAAACAAAGGCAAATGAAAATAAAAACACATCTCATAAGAGAATACAGCAAGCCCCTATCCAAAGCAGTAAAGAGTAAATTGCAATAAAACTTACAATTGAACAATGTGTACAATTTTTTTTACTATGGTTTATGTATAAAAGGGGGGTTTAGGTGTTGTTGGGGACACAGAGCATGATTGTGTTGTGTATTGCAATGTTTATTGGGGGCCACTGTCCCCAATAAACATGCTATTGTGACTTAACCCCTTCATTGCCTTAACGGATAGCCGCTAAGGTAATGAAGCAGCATTACTGTATTTTTATTATTAGTGTACATGTGCAGAGGGTCTCCGGACATAAACCCTGTTGGTTTTATGTCCGGGGACCCCCTGCTTCCCGAGATACAGGCACCTTTATGAGGTGCCAGTATCTCCTATGAATGGAAATGTCGCGCGTCACGTGATCGGGCTCTCTCAATGCATAGGAGATACTGGCACCTCATAACGGGGCTTGTATCTCGGGAAGCAGGGGATTCCGGTCATAAAACCAACGCGGTTCATCTCCGGAGACCCCCTGCACATCTACAATAGTAATCCAATTGTTATGTAAACATTTTTTATTTGCAGCCGAGATTTGTGCAGAGAGAGGCGGATCTCGCTCTCTGCTGACAGATCTCGCCAGCGGAGCCCTTCTCGCCAGGGCTCGCCCTCTCTCTGCCGGATTCCTCTCACAGATATGCGCACCTTCCTGCATACTGCGAGGGGAATCCGCCAAAAATATGGAGAGTTCTAAGTCTGGCGAATGGCCATTCTCGCAGTTTACTGCATAGGCCCCTGTATTCCTGAGTATCGAGCCATTTTTCACAGATGATGGACTATATATGATTTTATTAAATGCACTGCTTTTTATGTTGCTGTATTATTTCTTTGTCTTCTTTTTCTAAGGATGGGCACTTAATGTTTTGGTATTGGCTTTGGTATAAAAAAAAAAGTGTTTTGCTTTTGGATGAGATTTTAGCTCTAAAACATTTTTGTGTCTTGGTTATAATTTTGCCAAAACATGATTTGTTTTGGTTTTGGAGTTTTTATTGTTGTTTTTTATATTATGGAAAAAAACTATTTTGTCAAAATCTGAACTTTTGTGCCCAACTTTAATATATATACAGTATATATTTTAAGGGTGCCGGTATCCCATTGTTTATATGTCACACGTCACGCGAAGTGGACGCAATAAAAATGGCGGCGACACCGGCACCCGATGCCCCATACCGGGGCCTGTAACTCGGGAAGCAGGGGGTCCCCGAGGCTGAAATCAATGCGGTTCAGCTCAGGAGACCCCCTGCTCCCGCACACTATTAATAAAAATACATTTAGATTTCAAGCATTAAAACATTAAAGAAGAGGTGATTATGTGTGTCTTGAAAATAACTGGCGCTTTTCTTATGAAGCCCTATTTCCCCCACCCAATCTCACATAGGGTCCCCTAGGGAGTCTAAAGCTCAGGCTACATGTCTCTGTGTGGTGCATACCTGCTGGCAACAGGGGGCACTGAGTCTTCCACGATGACATGGGGGAGAACAGGACAGGTTTCTGGGGTTGTGCCTCCGTCTTCTCTACTGGTGCAGCGCCTCCATCTCCTGCAGCCCCCAGCAGTATGGGGTGGAGTACCTACAGAAGAAGTGTCTCCCCCTCCTCCTGATACACTCCATTCTCAGGCATTAGATTGTATAAAAGTGCAGTCTCTTTATTTGGCTCTTCACAGTCACAGCAAACAGTTGCACAGAAGGCTGTCCTCCTTTAGGATGTCCCTGACACCACTCCAGGCCTAGGGCCACCCAGAGTGGGTCTAGCTCTTCCCCTATCCCCTAAGCAGGGTAGGAGGTATGGAGTGTGCCAGTCCTGGCAGCTCGGTCTATGCCACCCACTCTCAAAGACCACCTCAGACTCACTGCTCACTTCTCTGATTTACTGACTCTGACTGACTCTAAATAGAAATTGGCCATACCCTAAGTACCTCCAACAGACACCGCCCCTGTGTCTCTTGATTGGACACAGAGTCTGGTGACCTTGCTTCACTGTCTCAGTGTACTACCTGACGTGGGGGAAACCCATGATTACTCCTGGCAAACCTGCCCTTACACAGGGATTACTGCCAGGAGGAGGATAGAATAATAGCCCAAACTTACCAGGGCTACACTTAGAAAAGAGAGATTAATACACCGACCCACTGAAGTTATTACACACACTTCAATCGCTCACAACGAGTTTATAGAATGGTACACATGAACACCAAAGCGACAAAAACTGTTTTCCATCTTCATACAGTTCATGGTTGATAGGGGGTTGGAGTGGTAGAACTGCAGTCCTTGAAAAGTGCACTGTACTACTTCAGACTCTGCCTACAGAATATGGAAAGAAACACAATTTTAAAGCAGAACTTTAAGTTTATTGAACTGGACACTGGCACTGACACTAAATCCGTGGAGGAAATTTACCTGCCAGAGGGGGCAAACATATAGAATCTAGGGCACAACTAGAACACACATACTTGAATTGCAATTATAAAAATAAACCCCACAAATAATTCTGTTGGCTGCCCGGTTGGACCGCGGTCAACAAACTGTTCCTGCGAGTTGAATCTTGCACCTTTTCACGGTACCGAAAACAGTTAGTCTTGCTACATCTGTTTGTAGCCGATCTACCCCCCACCCCCTCTGGGAGATATTGCTGCTATCTGGCGTGTAGTGGTGCATACCTGCTGGCTCACAGAAGATCTGAGTCTACCGCATGGTGGTTGGGGATGTCAGAACAGGCTTCTATTTTTTCGCTTCCTCTCTGCATTACTTTATTCATTTATAGGTAATTTTATGGGCAATTTTAATGACAGGGAGGAAAAATGCCCAAGTTGACAACTGATTCGTACTCACGGTGACAGCGCCTCCATCTGTTGCAGACCCCAGGGATGAGGGGTGAAATCCCTTCAGGAGAACATCTTTACTCTTCTCCCTGATAGATTTCAGTCTCAGGCAAGAAGGTATGGTGAAACAGTAACACTTTATTGCACTCTTCAATAGTACAACTTATACACCAGCAACAGCAGAGCTTAGGGCCTTCACCGTCAGGATGTCCCTGGACCTTCACTCCAAGCCAAGGGCACCAGAAGCAGTCCTAGCTCTTCCCTTACTCCCTGGTGGAGTAAGGGGAATAGTCTCCCTCCACTCCCCTAAGGGAGGGCCGCAGATTGGCAGAGCCCTGCACAATTGTTATGGGTAGACCAGCCTCTCTCAAGGGTAGAGGCAACTGACTAAATTTGGTGTGTGCAGCTCCTTAAGTATAGGAAGATCAGGAAGCAGACCTGAGTCCCTGATTGAACACAAGGCCTTGTTGCACCGCCCTCTCTATGACTCACAGAACCTGCATAGGAGTTTGGAAAACCCATGATTACTCCTGACCAGCCTGTTCTTACCAGGACTTGTTGCCAGGAGGAGGGCAGACTGGTAGCCAAAACCCAGACATGGCTACACTTATAAACAAACGCAACACTAGGGTCTTTTAAGGTCAAGGAAGGGACCAGTGTATTGCTGTAGCATTGAGACTCCAAACATTGGAACCTCATTATTTTTATAGGGACTCAAATGTGTGTGATCTTATGCCACCTTACAGTATCTGCATTCCCTTACATTAATGATGCTCTCATACCGTATATCTGCAGGGCATAAACAAACACAAAATCAGCAAAAATAGCTTCACAAAACCAGCTAAGGCTATCATCCACATTCATATATATAAGGGATAATGTATTTAGCATGTAAACCAAAAATGCCTTTCTACATAGTAATATCCTGGTTCTGTTCCCTCCACGCAGCACCTTCAGGGCATGTTCGACCACAAAATATCTCTTAACTATGCAACATTATGCCAAGCTGCATTAAAATGTCTGGCAATAGGGGAATCTCTTTTGTTTTCATATAACCTTTTCTTAATGGGTCTTTTACTTTGACCAATATATCATTTGTTTAAAGTACTTATTTAGTTATATATATATTTATATATATATATTTCAAATGTTATGCACTTTTGAGTCTAGATATTTTTCTCCCCCACAATCCACGTAGCCCTTTGCTGGGAAGGGTAATTGACCTGTGGCTCGGGCTGCCTCCTCATAATGGGATTCATTTTGGTGTGCCTGTCTCTTAATCTCTGTGCTGCAAACTAGGCAAATTGTTTTGTGAATTGAATGATATTCCTCTTCTCCTGTGATCTCTCATAGAGCTGTGTTGAGTGGCATCCCTCTGGAGCTGCAGCTAGTTGCTGCTGACTCCTGAGATCTGCAGAGAATATAAGAAATGAATAATCAATATGAAACAGTCATTTATAATTGTAGCGAATGAGAATTTAGTCTTTCTATTGCTAATTAGCTATCACTTTTTAGTCTGAAAAGTTGGAGTTAATACATATTTGAATTATAATAAACGTGTCAAATGAAACCATGTATTATTTAGAAGATGACATTGTTGGTAATGAAAAAGATATATGCTTTTATATTGTATTATCGGATGATAAGATTATTTAATTTATTGTAATAAATGTTATACTCTATTTGATTGTTTAAATATTATAATTAGTTTGATGTGAACTAACTGAAATGATATCATGATATATTAAATGAAATGTCCTGGCTGTTAATATGATTTGTTGCCATGGTATACGTGGCAAATTAAGTTTATTCTATTAGTTGGTATCCATAGGTTTATTTTGCCTTTGTATCGGTTTCACACAAGAGGTTGGTATATAAAATAAAGAAAGTTGGACTCAGTAATAATATATGCACCTGGATTGAAAACTGGTTAAAGGACAGACAACAGAGGATTGTCATAAATGGAACTTTTTCAGATTGGGCTAAAGTCGTGAGTGGAGTACCTCAGGGATCGGTACTGGGACCCCTGCTTTTTAACTTGTTTATTAATGATCTTGAGGTTGGGATCGAGAGCAAAGTCTCCATTTTTGCTGATGATACTAAATTGTGTAAGGTAATAGAATCAGAGCAGGATGTAATTTCTCTTCAGAAGGACTTGGAGAGACTGGAAACGTGGGCAGGTAAATGGCAGATGAGGTTTAATACAGATAAATGTAAAGTTATGCGTTTGGGATACAAGAATAAAAAGGCAACTTACAAATTAAATGGAGATATATTGGGGGAATCCTTGATGGAGAAGGATTTAGGAGTGCTTGTAGACAGCAGGCTTAGCAATAGTGCCCAATGTCATGCAGTAGCTGCAAAGGCAAACAAGATCTTATCTTGCATCAAACGGGCAATGGATGGAAGGGAAGTAAACATAATTATGCCCCTTTACAAAGCATTAGTAAGACCACACCTTGAATATGGAGTACAATTTTGGGCACCAATCCTAAGAAAAGACATTATGGAACTAGAGAGAGTGCAGAGAAGAGCCACCAAATTAATAAAGGGGATGGACATTCTAACTTATGAGCAGAGGCTAGCTAAATTAGATTTATTTACATTACAAAAGAGGCGTCTAAGAGGGGATATGATAACTATATAGAAATATATACAGGGACAATACAAGGAGCTTTCAAAAGAACTATCCATCCCACGGGCAGTACAAAGGACTCGGCCATCCCTTAAGGTTGGAGGAAAGGAAATTTCACCAGCAACAAAGGAAAGGGTTCTTTACAGTAAGGGCAGTTAAAATGTGGAATTCATTACCCATGGAGACTGTGATGGCAGATACAATAGATTGTTCAAAAAAAGGTTGGACATCTTTTTAGATGGGAAAGGTATACAGGGATATACCAAATAAGTATACATGGGAAGGATGTTGATCCAGGGATTAATCCGATTGCCAATTCTTGGAGTCAGTAAGGAATTAATTTTTCCCCTTAATGGGGTTTTTTGTTTGCCTTCCTCTGGATCAATAAGTATAGATATAGGATAAAGTATCTGTTGTCTAAATTTAGCATAGGTTGAACTTGATGGACGGAAATCTTTTTTCAACCTCATCTACTATGTAACTATGTATCACATTTGGACTTTGTCACAAATTTGGACACTCTCCACTCGATATCACACATTGATATTTAGACAAATATTATATATTTTATAACGGTAATATAATAGAGATTATTGTGATACATATGTAGCCAGACACTGTCGATGGAACTGTGGCATAAAAATCAAAACGCTACAGCTCCAAGGACAGTGAAATCTGCTGCCTATGGGGTCCATTCTTCTTAAGGCATACCCCCCACTGCAAATTTTCTGCTGCCATGGAAAGCCACGGAATCCTGACGGCAGGTTCCCCCGGCAGCAAGAACAGTAAGTCTGACTACATCTGTAGTATTAGTTATAATGAAGTTGTGATGACATCACCTAATTTACATATGGTGCAAAATTGAATTAGATGGGGAGAGCTAAACATATATGCACAGTTTGTTGCTATGCACATGAGGATGTTTTCATTTATACCCCGAAAGGTTATGCTTTTTTGGTCTAATGTATTCTATATAAATTGTCAGATGACCCTTTATTCGAATGAAGATTGTACCTGTGATGGTTAATGGGGATCCCGTCATGATGATTTCATGCATTTTTGCAAAATAGGAGTGCGGCGCAACTATATATTTTATGTATATAATGATAATGTTCTCCGCCCTAGTCAAATTGTCAATAACCTCCCTTTCTTTTCTGCTCAAATTAGCTTGTGGCCAAACACCACCTCTCTTTAAAAGATATCCCTTGAGATGGTCCATATCCTGTCTCACCAATCTGATAAAGGTCTCCACCATGTGATTGGTTCAGGGAGGCATAAATGTCTGCTTTTTCCTAAAATTCTTAATTAAGATATCAAAGGTAGAAGACAACTGTGTGATAATAGCAGCATTTGGTATGGTGTCTATAGAATATACTTCCATACAATCACCATGTGGAGAAGTAGTGGCATCTACAGTAGAACATTACTTTTTGCTTAGACAACCAAAAGGTAGGCATTAAAACCTTGTCAATTAGTTTGCTAAATCTCTACTCCTACACTCTATTTGAGAAAAAAACTTATAATTTGGAGAATCATGAATTATGAATTCATAACCCCAAAACATATTTGGGTTTACACAACTTTGCACTTTATTTTATGCCAATCAATTAGCACTTAGGCAACCCAGATAATTTAAGGCCCAGTTTCACCAAGCAGCGTTAAATGAATGAAAATAACACTATATTTACCAAAACATTACCATGTATTTTTATCCTTGACATAACACCATCACTAGGTTTATTATATGTCGTTACTCCTTTTACTCCATTCACTAAATTGTGGTTAGCACTGCCTCTGTACAGTATTTGAGAAAGCGTTAGACTTACACAAAAATGGATATAAATGGATACAGTATTCTCAGCCTTCTCTGTCTGGATAATCTGTACATATAGTGATATGGTAATTCTTAAGAGAGGAGAAGATAGAGAATCTCCTCCTTAGATGTGAGACTAAATGGATTCATGAATTACAATTGACTACTTAGCACCGAAGGGTATGAATGAGATTATGGATTTTAGACCATTCCTGTAGCAACACATCAGTTTGATTGGTGAAATTGTCATTAGTTAGCTATGACTCGGAGGTCCTTGATGGTCACTTTATTAGATTTTGACCTGTGTTAACAACCCCCCTATTTTTTTTACTTGAGCACTCAGTGTTGGGTACATTAGTTATACGTATTCAATATTTATATAAAGTATTTTATGTGTACCTTGTAGGATCATCACTTTGTTTAATACTAAGAATCACACACACTATACAGTATATGGGTCAATTTTGATGTTTCTATATTTGATATATTAACATTTTCACTAAATCTGCTTTGTCCCTAGACAAAATTGGTTCTCTTGCTACAAAGTATATTTTGATTGTATTCCAGAATGCCTAAAAGATGATGTTATCACGCCTTGCTGACCAGAGATAGCCTCTGGTTACATTTTTGTTGCTTCCGGTTGTTCCCGGAACCATTTGAGAGTCACAGGCGTGGATATCGTTCATTCTAATTGAAATCTGTGGGGTATAAAAGGCACTATGGTATGTCACTTTTGTTTATTCACCTACCTGACGAAGGCCCCGAGTGGACAGAAACGTTGTATCATCTGCATGTTTTCTTAAAAAATTAAAATGCAGGATTTGCTTTAAAAACACGACCTTCTGTGCGAGCACCATCCTTGTAAGGAGTATCGAAGAAACAGCGAGTGTTTCCTATTGAGTGCTGCCATCCTCTATTTTTTCTTTGGTGAACACTTTAATTATCTTGCACTTTGAGCCCCCAGCATAGACACAGACAATTACTCTTACAATTGTGCTTGCCCCACAGCTCTTATTTTTAAAGCAACAGTTCCTTCTTGGCCATTATTTTTTTTGATATATGGGTGAATGGGTAGTTTGCTCATACCACAATACTTATGTTAAGATGAATATTTACCCTTTCTGAAGCAGTAGACAAAGGGGATTTCACAATAGTGGTACTGTGCCTGTCAATTTTTTTACATTTTGGAGGAAGTCTACTCTACCTGTAACGTACATTACAGGCATACCCCGCATTAACGTACGCAATGGGACCGGAGCATGTATGTAAAGCGAAAATGTACTTAAAGTGAAGCACTGCCTTTTTCCCACTTTTGTTGCATGTGCTGTACTGCAATTGTCATATACGTGCATAACTGATGTAAATAACCCATGTGTAACAGGCTCTATAGCCTCCCTGCTTGTGCACAGCTTCGGTACAGGTAGGGAGCCAGTATTGCTGTTCAGGACGTGCTGACAGGCGCATGCGTGAGCTGCTGTTTGCCTATAGAGCGAAATGTATTTACTCGCGAGTGTACTTAAAGTGAGTGTCCTTAAAGTGGGGTATACCTGTATATTTATGTTTCTACAGCAGAAAGGAAGAGAGGTTTCCCAAAAATAAACACATTTTCTTTACATATACAGTAAAGTAGAACAGTAAGTGTGCAAATAGAAAAGTAGCAGTACTCAATATAGTCATGTATCAGTCACTTCAAACACTATTTGGATCTCTTTTTTCTGCTGAGAATACATAAGTTAGTGGGCTCCACAGTGTTATGATTTACAGATGTAGAATCTTCTAGCTACAGTATCAGCTGCCTTAGAGCAGCGGTGCGCAAACTGGGGGGGCGCGACCCCCAGGGGGGTCAATACTTTTTTTGGGAGGGGCAGTTGCAGAGGTCCCGCGCTCTCCCCCCAGGCATTTAAATTAAATGGCGGGGGACCGTGCGAGGCCTCTGCAACCTCTACTTACAGAGGTTCAGCCGGCTCCAGGATACGTTACCATGGCAACGCGGCATCAAATGACGCCGCGTGTCAAGTGACGTGATATCACACGACCGACGCCGCGTGAGGTAAGGAAGGGGGGGGGGGGGGCGCACCAAGGAGGAGAGCAGGCACAGGGGGGCGCAGCAAAAAAAGTTTGCGCGCCCCTGCCTTAGAGCATGTGCTAGTACACAGTGAGCAAAGCGTTGACCGTCCGCAGCGCAGTGCATAGCATAGTGCCGACCGTAATGCTGCATCCGCACTTAACATTGAATAAATATAAAAGTGGCACAGGAAGTGGTACTGCTACATAGGCTGTTCTACTTTCCCCTTTTGCACGCAGTGATTATATTTGCCCTGCTGCCTAACTCCACACATATCGTCAGCGCTGCCAAATTAGGTTAAAATATCTTGGGAAAAATTGTGGGGGAAAAAATTAATTAAGTGACTATGCAGTCACTGCATATTATACTGTATGTTTGGAACAAAATACCCTCTCAAAAATGTGAGCAAAAACAACTAAACATTGTATACTATATTAACATATTTTCCTTTTCTAAACACATTGTTATTAAAGCCCTTCAACCTGATTTGTTTTTGTACATTTAATTTTTTAAGTCCCACTTTTCAGGTGTTTGAATTGTATTGATGCGTGAGAATGCACATACAATGTTTGTAGTAGATCTATTCTCTCTTTCTTCCCAGCTGTAGATATATGAGAGCAATACTGCAAATATCTAAAGCAAGACAAATGACAGTGCTTTTTTGGCTTTCTGACTCACATGATTTCTCAGTCTTTGTTCCATCAGGGCTGTCACCTGTCGGCAGTTTTGCAGTGCCACAGTCCTCTGATATCCATTTAATTCACTTATCTCTCTATGCCAGGGAACAGCTTTTCCCATGAAGAAAGTCTGATTTCCCTTACCCTACTGAAATACTTCAGATTTCAGCTTACTGTAGCTTCTTAAATTGACCCCTTCTCTACCAGAAGCCTGCAACATATTGATTTGCAGCAAACGGGTTAACATTTGGTCTTACAGTATAGCATTCATTGATTATACTCCTTGTTCTCTTGCAAACTGGAGATATTTATATCCAAGACAAAACTGGCACAATGCGAACCTGCACTTTGCAGTATTTATTTCTCTTTGCTTAGCACATTTTTAATTAATGTTCAGAAGTAAACAAAACCATTATTTCACTGTACACCTAAAATAAGGAATTGTTCTTCATAATATTCCAGGATTAATGATTCGTTTGCTAGCAAGATTAATTTTTTTTTATTATAGCTGTACAGTTATTAAAGACACCTTATCTTAGTTTGTTTTGTGCAGAAGATACATGTTGTATGTACACAAAACCTGATGTTCAAAGGTATAAACTTTTAAAGGTACAGGAAAAAATATAACTTTATCTCTGTATTAAGTTAAGAGGTACAGTACCTCTTCATTATATTATCTGTTCAATTTATTTGCACTAGTGTAGATTTAACCCGTCTTGTTAAATCTGGCAGAAATAGTTTTACAATGGGCAAGTCACTTTATCTCCCTGTGCCACAGGCACCAAAAACATAGATTGTAAGCTCTGCGGGGCAGGGACCTGTACCTGCAAAATGTCTCTGTAAAGCGCTACGTTAAACTAGCAGCGCTATAGAAGAACATGCTATTATTATTATTATTATTATTATTATTATTATTATTACAATCTATTCTTTAACTCAGACATGGTCCAAAAAAATTATCTAATCAGAGCAATAATTTTTCTGGAATATCCCCTTCTTTCTGTAGGGATTCACAATAATAACTTTTTTGGTCAAATGTACATATAGTACAGGAGCGGCCAACTCCTGTCCTCAGGGGCCACCAACAGGTCAGGTTTTAATGATATTCCTGCTTCAGCACACGTGGCTCCATCAGTGGCTCAGCCATTGACGGTGTTAAAATGCATGTACTGCTGCGGCCGAGTTTATTCGAGCATTTGCCCGTTCTCGGCCGCAGCAGTACCTGGCGCGCGCCGGAGGGTGCCGGGCGCGCGCCGAAGCAGCGGAGGAGAGGCCCGCCGATCGCGGCTTCCCCCTCTCCTCTCCGGGTCCGCCGGGTCCCCCGGAACCCCCTGCCGCCGTCCCCCACATCGCGGGACACCAGGGCTCCCTCGGGGAGCCCTGGACGCGCGTGCAGGGGGCACAGGCACCCGATGACGCGTGACCGCGCATTGGTGACGCGCGGCACGCCGAGGGGATGCCACTTGCAAGCCGGGAAATCTCCCGGCTTGCGGAACTGGCCACACTTCAATAAAGTGTGTCGCCAGTGTATCTTTCCTATATTGACACTCCAACAAGTTGTTAAATAGAAGGAATCCTAGAATCAGTCTTTTAATTTGTTTAAGGTTTGTTGGGGAAAATTGTGTCTCAAAAATGATTGATGTCATGTAATGGAATACAGAATAGGGCAGGAAAAGAACATTTGAAGATTGATACAGTCCTCGGAGGTTGTAGTGTAATAGCAAGCAGACAAGTAACTGATCTTTATGTAACGGGTATTCCCCCTACCCCAATCGCAGAGGGGGGGGGGGGGGACCTATATGTTACCAGGTGTGGTGTGTATATCTGCAGGTTCACAAGAGGGCCTGAGCCTCCGCTTGCTGGGAACCTGGGGTGCTCTCTGGAACATTTCTTTCTTACAGCGCCTCCACCTGGGTAGGATTCTAGGAGTGTAGAATATACCCCACACAGGACCCACAGTATAGTAACCACATACACAGAGTACTAAGTATAATAGTTTACTATATGCAGAATAACCATAACACATCACATCCGTATCAGCATCAATAACGGTATCACTCTGTAACACTACTCCCCCTGGGGAATACCCCACACCATGTACCAAAGTCCCAAATGTCATTCACTTTCACTTAAAAGTGCAAACCTTGTACCCACCACCGTGTACCCCCTCACCGTGTCCACAGTATAACCCTTTGTCCCGTGGTCAGCGCTGCCACTATGTGTGAGTACTCTGTAGTTGGTGCACTTAATTAACAATACCTGCCCAGTGCGGCTGCACCTGGGCGCTCAAAGGATCTTCGAAAAGGATCCGACGACTTCCTGGGCGACGTCCGGGTTCACTAGCGCGGTGCTCAGTCAGGGCTGCCACCCTGGGTGTGAATCCGCTCTCTCTGCGGAGTAGGCCTGAGCCCAAGCCTCGGAATGGGAAGCGCAGCGTCCGCTGTGTCCCTAACTGTACTGTTGACACTAAAAGGGGCAGAGTCCTTAACCTAGGGCCTGTCCCTGCAGTGACACTGACTGAGTGGCTCAGGGCTAACTCGGGCCTGGGGGACTGCTGGCCTAGTGCAGTGGGTCATTGACCCCTGCACCCTCACCTCCTCCCCCTAGACTCTCCTGGTGCCGACTGCCGTGTCTCTAGCGCGCGAAATCCCTGAGAGCAGGGAGATACTCCAGCCCTATAGGCTCCCTGGCGTCATGTGGGGCGCTCCTGAGGCTCATGGGACTTCCAAGAACCTCTCCTCATTGGCCGCCTCTTCGCGCGCTTGCACTGCTCATGCGCAACCTCTCTGAGGACCTCCGCAACTGCTGCCGTACTGCGCATGCGCGAAGGACAACATGGTTGCGCCCTGTACCGTCGGGCCACCTCGGAGCCTCCGGAGCACCGGAGCGCTCCCTGCTTGGCCCCCACCCTCCAGAGATGCCGGCAGGTCTGCCGCTTGGCTCCGGCGGCACTCGCCCTTGCCCCCTGACAGCGGAGGTAACGGGGGTCCGGGGCTACATTTACATGAAATTTATCTTTTTATTGACCAGGGGGTGTTTTGGCACTATTAATTGTTGCTGCAATCCCTAGGACGGCTTTAAAAAAAAACAAAAAAACTATTTGACTATAAACGATGCAGCGGTATCAAATGTTGATACTGAAGCCCAGTTTAAATTTTTGATGAAAAAAAAAGTTATTTATGTAGCAGTGTTTCCCCCACCCTCTTAGATATTTCACAACTACGTGGTGTGGTGCATACAGTACCTGCTGGCTCACAGTAGGTCTGAGTCTCCTGCTGTGTTGTGGAGGAACACAGGAGAGGCTTTTGGGGAAGTATCTGATTCTCTCTCGCGGTGTCAGCGCCTCCATCTCTTGCAGGCTCCATGGATGTGGAGACAATCCCTGCAGGAGAACTCACCTCCACTCCCCTTGATAGATTTCAGTCTCTCTATATGCCTGCTCTACCCGTGTGAAGCGTGGACAGCCGTGACATCCATCTATTCTCTGGATTCCAGACGGTCACACGTGGCAGACGCCCAAGGGATGGATAGGAGCTGTACTTGAGCCGTATGAGAGGGGATACTCTCCAATTATCCACTATCTGTTACCAGCTAGGCTCCGGTAAGCGGGCATTTCAGCTAGCTTCAGGATACCATAGGGACTTTTTTCATTGTGTGTTTTTATTTGCACTGAACTATCAGTTGTTGTATTAAATGCCTTTTTATATTTTCAGTCATCTGTTTGTCTCAGCATTTGTTAGTTTTAGTGTTTGTCAGTAGTGTTATATGTTTCCTTGTTTAATGTCATTACTGTATTACACTATGTATGATTTTTATTCTTTTTCATGATTTGACCGCCCACACGAGGAGAGCCCTGGTGGACATCAGCTTCCATCCAGCTGTTTATATCCTTTCATTCAGTGTTACTTGGGGCCCTGCGCCATAGATATAACGTATCATTTCTCTAGATAAGGACGCTTACCTATTTTACTGTAGTGTCAGGGACACAAGGAAGACGCTTCGCGGTGATTTTGGCCTGTGGTCTGGGACCAGACCACTACGGTGTTATCAGAGACTCTTAAAGGTGAGACACTCCTACCGGAGTTCACCCAACGCTGAGATAGACGCCATCGCGGAGGACCATTTCACTGTATCAGACGGATCCTCGTTGCTACTGGAGTACTCGGCAGGTAACTCAACAAAGTGAACCAACAGCTCACGGGGTAGCGCTACTCCCTACACTTTTGGGTGGGCCTGGACATTGGGAAAGGGACATCAGTGTATTGGTACCTAGCGCCCAATGTTCTTCGGGGACACTCATTGGTGGTCCTGAGTTGGGTGTACACTATACTGTGTGGTGGTGTTATGCTGTCAGTAAAGGTTGTTATTGTATACTGTGTGTGTTTACTATTACGTTTGGTTTCTGTGAGGGGCTCCTTCCACTATGCTGGGATCCCTCCACCCCAGGCTCCCAGAGGCGGAGGCTTAGGCCTTCTGTGAGCCAACAGGTATTGGCAGCACCGGTAGTCTCTTTAGTCAGGGGGAAAGATGGCTACAATAAATATAAGTATTAATGCTTTAGATAAATGTGGACATTATTTTAGGGGTCCCTGCGTCGACAAACATTATATTAAATACAAACATATGATAGAATTTAATGCACATGCATACAGTATAACAGTAAGTGTACCTCTCTTACAGGTTTCGACATGGCAGTGTCTGAAGATTTTTCTTCTACGTCATCTCTAGAAAATCAAAGAAGCAAAATCCTTTTTGAGCTTATAAAAATTAAGAAAGTGAGTTCTGCAATGAACATATTTTTAAATGTACTATAGCCCTGAAACAAATCTTGCTTCTTGCAATTAGATATGTAATATGTCTTTGTTTAGATTCTTAAAATAACTGTTAAATATTAATTTAAAGAAATGTTAAGCTTTACATGTTTGTATTACTGCCACAGTCAATTTACCTGGACCTATTTCATTATGGTGTGATCTAATAAAAATCCTTGCTTTATTCAGATTCAAAGATGAGTTAAAATCAATAAGAATGACAATTTACCAAAACAATTAGATAGGTTTAAAAACACACACATACACACCACACACAGACACCCACACCCTTTCGGTAAATTATAATTATTTGGAACATTATTTTGATTAAAAAACAAAACATTTGTTGTGGAAATCCTATCAAGCTATCAATTACGTATACTTTCAATTGAAAAATCAACAACATGCATTATCCTCCAACATGCCTATCGGAAAAAAAAAACTCTGCCAATATGGTATTTTCATGCAGGGTAGATTTTTTGCATGATTACAAGCAAACAAAAAATACATGTATATATATATATATATATGTAGCCCCGAGGTAAATTTGAAATCCCTGGCCCCTCTCCGCGAGTGCCGTGTGGTAGCGGGTGCCGCCGGAGGCTGCGACGGACCCGCCGGCACTTCGCGAGGGTGGGGGCCAGAGCAGGGAGCAGATCGCACTTGTGGTTGCTGGGGACGCGATCGGGCCGTCGCTAGGGCCGCGATCGCGTTGCCACCGGCTCGGTGGCTGGAGGAGAGTGCGCCGCCATTGCGCATAGGTTCGCGCATGCGCAGGGACCCGAAAGCGCGCGGTAGGATCCCCAGGCTAGGGAGAGATCGCGCGAGGGCAGGACAGAGTAGAGGGAGTTGGTGGCGGCCATTAGGGGTTCGCGCATGCGCAGGGCAAGTGCGCACGCGGCCCCAATGCTTTAGGCAGCCCCTGGGGACTACAACTCCCAGGAGGCTTAGGGAGACAGAGGTCAGGTGCTCCCTTGCGGCCAATAGGGCTGGAGGAAGCTCAGCCCGGGAATATAGATACATTTCCCGGGCTTTGCTGCGTCAGTCAGGCAGAGTACCTGGAAAGGATCAGACGGACGTCTGACCCTTTTAGAAGAGAGTTGCGGTCCCGAGCATCGGAGTGCTCGGAAGGTATCTCAAGTATTATAAGTGCACCAACTGGGCCCTAGCTTAATTTAGTGACTGCGCAGTCACCCACGACCTTTCGTAGGAGTACGGGACATTGGGTGTGGGGGATCACAGGACACTGGGTGGGGAACACCAGACATTGGGCTGAGGTGATGCGGATAGAGCATCAGGTGATGTTATGTTATGTAATGAGTTATATGTGTGTGTGTAGTAAAGGTTAGTTATTGGTTTATCATCTACGTGTGTTATTGTATTTCTTACACAGGGCTATCTTTCCTAACGGGGGATCCTGGGTAAGTGGAGGCGCTGCACCAGGTAATAGTAAGGGTTTCCCCAGGCTCCCAGCTAGCGGAGGCTCAGATCTCCTGGAGCCACAGGTGTTATGCAGTACCAGTAACCCTTTAGGAGCAGGTGTGTTGCAGGGAAAGGGACCGGTTAGACCACGAGGGGCCAATGTGAGATTGGGTGGGTCGGTCGGTTCACAAAAAGGGTTACATTTGGAGGCGCTGCTGAGAGCTCAGACCTGGGGTGCCCTGTATGTTTTTTGTTCTAAATTGTCCTATTTTTGTTCCACCATGTGGGTGCTCTCAAAGCAGGAGGTCTACGCATGGGCCTTGAAAGTGAACGTGACTCCGAACCGCGTGGTCGCCGTGGGGGCAGTCCCGGCTGGCGTGCCCTTGTTAGAAGTCCAGGCGCAGGTTCGGAAGCTCCCTGGACTGTCGGGTACGTGGGTCAGAGGGCGAAGGTATGATGACACCGTGCAATGGAGTACTGTCCTGATATATGTAGGCCAGACCCTAAGCGAGGAAGATGGCCCTAAGTTCTTAAATTTGCCCGGGGGTCCGACCGATGGGTGCCCCTTTATCTACCCTGACTTGGCAGTTTCTACCTGCACCGAGAGCCCTATAGACATTGACCGTGAGCCCCACCTAAAATGGCGGCTCCCGCCAAATCAAAATGGCACGTGTGCGGCTGACTGCCAGCATGCACAGGAAAATGTTGCAAACCTTCTCCCAGGACTGGCGGGAAAGCCAGAGCCCCGCCCCCACACTGTGAGTGACTCAGAACAGAGCTCGCAACATTCCCTGAAAGATTGTGCTGCTCCTCCTATAGAGTCCACCAGGGGGAGGGAGTGTCTTGAGCAGAAATCAGAAAATTCTGTTCCCCCTAAGGAAAGCAAGGGATGCCGAGAAAAACACCCTTGGCTGTATAGAATCGTACGGGCCCCCCATTTAGTCTTGCCCATGGTGGCGTGCCCGTGTGCATTAAGAGACTGGAAAGCGACTGGTGGCTGGGCGGACGGGTCCACTGAGTTAGCCGTCGCCCTCACGATGACCGTGGTAGACGGGGAAGAATGCCTGCACGGCCGTCTGCATGAATGTGAGTGTCCTGTGGGTAAACTGACCCGAGGGCCCGAGTGCCCTGACTGTGCGGCGCAGTTCCTGCAACTCAAACTGCCGCAGCCTACCGAGCTGCCAGTGGGGGAGGACACTGTAGCAGAACTGGATTGTTCTTTCCCTGAGAAGGAAGAGCAGGAACCTCTGATGGCGGAACCTACGGAGAAAGATGCGCTTGATGGTGCTACCAAGGTGGGTGAAGCCGTTACTAATTTTTCCACTTCAGCGATGGAGGTGGTGGAGGGGCCGTGTGCCCAAAGGGACTTTCTAGACGCTGAGCCAGAGCCGCTGAAGGCGGAGCTCCAGATGTTGGAACCCCAGATGTCGGTTCCAGACCCGGTTCCCGAGCAAGAACCACCGAGACCAGAACCACAGATCCCGGAAGGCCAGGGTAAGGTGTTTATACCCCCGCCTATGTGTGGTGATTCTAGCGACCAACCGAGCGTGGTGATGCGCCTGCCGGCGGACCACTCCAGTGAGGTCACCGAGGCAACCACCTCAACTGATGCAGACCATGATGTGGGCCCGTGTGCCCTGCAACTGCCAGTCCGGCCTACCACCGAGGTACCAGCGGTCCCAGGCTTGGGATCAGTACCTGCCGACAACGATAGGGGTAAGTTGACTGCCCCAGGGGTGTCGGGTGTGAGCTCCCCGGTGATCGTGGAGCCTGGTGACTCCAGAGGTAGGGTCACCCGGGCGATGGGCTCACCCCGTCATCGCGTCCTGGTGGAGGTGTCTCCCCCAGAAGATCTCTGCAGATCGTGGAATGAACTTGACCTCATCAAGGTATCCGGTGTAGCGGACCGGAGCGACACATACTCCTGTGAGAGGAGTCTCCAAGCGGGCCTACCCGAAGAAGTTGTGGTGTCCACAGAAGAAGTCACCGTTAAAGGGATTGCTGGAGTGGACAAAGACTCTGTTGAGACCGCTCTGGTAGTTGTGGCCTCTCCCAGGTGCGCGATGGAGCGCTATGTTTGCCATGTGGTGGATCGAGGCAAGAGACTGAGCCTTCCTGTCTCCCGTGAGACGAGACCGGAGGATCCGGCAAGGGTCAATACCCAGGACCCCTTACTATTTTTTCTGCGAGAGGGAGAAGGTGGGTTGGTGCAAGGGACGGGTCTTGAGTTCCAAAAGACTCACAGGAGTCAAGGTGGGATACCCTCACCCAGTCTGTTAGGGGCACTCCAATCTGAGACTCAGCTGGCTTCGGGTATCCATGCGGGTATGTTGGGTACAAATGGGAAATTGCTTGTATGTGATGTACTGTTTACAATGCATTTTCCATTATATAAACCACTGCATGGCTGCTACCCAAGCGAGGGCGTTGGGATTCTGCGAGGGGGAGAATGTAGCCCCGAGATAAATTTGAAATCCCTGGCCCCTCTCCGCGAGTGCCGTGTGGTAGCGACAGTGCTGTGCCTTATGTACACTCTGGAAGCTGACACACCTCTGACATCAAAAACCATGGAGTCAGAGCATGTGACCACTCCCATCCATACACAGGGCACCCCACCAGGGTGTGAGGGCAAACCTCCATAATTACTGCTGGCATGCCCACAACTTACCAGGCCTTACTGTCAGCAGGAGAGATGACTGTAGCCATTTTACATGACCGCTACATTCTCCCCCTGGTGAATCCCATCTTCCTCGCTGGGACCTAAATTTGTATACCCTTTTCCAGGAAGCACTGAAATACAACACACAATTAGGTTAACTTCACATACAAATTTCCAGAGTATCATAACAAAATGTCTACAGTACATTCCGCCAAGCCCGCCCCGTCCAGCAGCCACGAACCCGTGTAATGCATTAGTACCCCCTAAAAATAGTGACTCGGGTCAGGTTTCTTGACCTCTCTACCGCCCATGTCTAGGACCGTGACGTGATAGTGCCTAGGCAGTCCCCTCTCGGGCCTATATGTCACCCTGTGTTTATAAATGTTTCTGCCAATGCCCCATACACGCACTAAGTGCTCTATCCGTTCCTCGGCCTTCTTCCCTACTACTGCACTTCCTCTTCCTACTAAATGCATTTCAATGGCCTCCCTAAGCCACCTATCTCTGTTTTCCTCTATTTCATCCATAAGAGGCTCAGGGACATACGGGTACTCCAACCCGTGGGACGATTTATACCGAGCCATTATGGTCCGCTCGGCCCTACTTATCCTGGTCAGGTCAGCCTTACCTGCCCTCCCAGGTAACACCCATGATAGGGGCTCATCAGGGTCCACGGGGTCTGATAGGATGCTAGGACCCATGGGTTCTATCTCCCTATGCTCAATCTGCAGCCACCGCTCCTGCAACTCTCTATCCCTTTGCTCAGGTGTGAACTCTCCCACAGCCCACCAGTAATCCACTACATCTTCTCGCCGGATGAGGAACCGAGTGCGGTCCATCCTTGCGGAGTACCCTTCGAATAGTGGGGTCCACCAACGGTTCTCTCTAAATTTATTTGACCCCCCTGACTCTCTATCATCATCCAGAGAAAATACCACCGACGACCGTGCCGATCGCGGTAGAAACCACCTGGAAGATCCCGGGGCCTTTTTCACCGGTTCAGGAACTGCAAGGGGCAACCACCGGCCTACCGCGGCCACTCTCAACTCTCCCCCTCCCCGAGAATCGCCCTCCGTAGCGCCACTGCGCTGTCTTTCCCCAGTCCGTCTCTCCTCCCCCCCAAAGGTATGTCCATAAGTTCCAGGCTAGGCGGGGATCCCGTGGAACAGGTGACAGGGGCAGGGGCTTTATCTAGGCCAGGGGATGGGGCATAGGGGCGAGTGATAGGACCCCACGGGGTTACGACCCGTTCCTGGCTGTCCGTAGACTGGTCCAATGAGGACATCTCACCCTCCTCAGTCCTCGGATCGCCCATCCAACTTCTGGGCCTTGGAGGTGATCGGGGACCTTCCCCCGATCGCCGAAGCGTCGCTGCGTTGTTCGCCACCGGAAGTGATGTCCTCCCCGGAACCGGAAACGCCGCCATCTCGGGTCGGATCCCCATTCGGGATCTCTTCTTCGATGACGACATCCGGAAGCTCCGCCGTCGTCTTCACCGGAAGTGATGCCGTCTCTCCACGTGCGCCTCGGGCCTGGCACGGCCCTTCCGCTCCTACACCGTCTGCTGGGGCAAGGTAAGCGAAGGGACTCCTCTTACCCGTCCGCAGGGGTGCCGGCGTCTCTCGTCCGTCGCCGCCACGTTCTGAGGCGGAGGGACTCCGTCTCTTGGCTCGCCGATCTGCGGGGGACGTTCTGTCTTTCTGTCAGCTGCCACTCACCCCACGGGGTGTCGTCCGTCCTGGGTCCCGCTTGGATCCCGATTTCGCCACCGCTAGTTCACGGAGGTCCTCATCTGAGTAATCTCCCTTCCCGGATCTCGGGGTCACCGAGCGTGGCGAAAGTCTTTTCTCTGCGCGGTCGGGGAGCGACCCGACCGCCTCGGTCGATACTGACCCAGCCGACTTGGTCGACTCCAGTCCCCTTTCTCCGGGACTCGCACGGTTGAGCCACAGTGCGCCAGGGGACTCGGCGGAGCGTTTAGCCATGTCCCCCGGGGGGTCAGCAGGTTGGATAGGTATGAATGTGGGCATGGGCCACAAATATAATGTCCCGCAATGTGGGCAACGTGCCGCCGTGTTGACAGTGCCTCCGGGCAGCCCGCATTGTAGGCAGAGCCCGACCACCGTCTCGGTGTTAGCCACCCTTACTACTAGTAGCCCGCCGGATACTGAGTAGGGATGGGTGGAGACCATAGTTCCCACAGCGGAGGGGCAGGCCATTCTTTTTGTAGGGACCACTTTCAGTATGGGTCTCTCCAGGTCAGTGGTTCCTCGCAACTGACCGGTAGAAGCTTCTGGGCCAGCCACTTCTTGCTTCGGCTCCTCCTTCCGCTGACATAGCTGGAACCCGCCCCCAGGGGTTGCAATTATGGGCGGGTCCCACAGGGGAATATCATGCCCCTTAATTAAGGCCGCGCCTCTCTCAGTCCTGGTGGGCGCGGTCTGCGTTTTCGCGCCAGTTTCCTTCTCAGAGCTGGATTCTTTTCCCGCGGCTAGTTCCCGCCTTCTCCTAGCTGCTGCTTTTCGTGCAAAATATCCCTCCTTTTTGCACGTTACCTCCACGGCCGGAACTACTTCTTGTAGTGGCGCCATCTGGATATCAGTCCCTGGGCCCAGTGGGTGCATTCCCACAGGCCATAATTGAAAGTCACTCCCCCTGGTGGAAATCATGGGAGGGTCCCATTGACTAAGCGGTTGACTCAGCACAGGGGCTGAGTGAGTCACTGTCCATGAAGGCGCAGCCATAGCTTTCGCGCCATGCCCCCCATCAGGGCGGGGCTCTGCTGTTCGCGCCATTCCCGGCCAGCTCTTTGCAAGTTCTGTATCAGCCATTTTCTCTGCTACTGGCCCATGCGGTTTCCCTAGCAAGCGGGAACCGCCATTTTGGTTGGCTTTTAAGCCCAAAAAGTCAGTTTGTTTGCTCTCCTCGCGGGGTTCTCCCCCAATTATCACAATTTCCTCACACTCTTCAAGGGTGGCCCCTCTGTGTCCCAGACAGGATAAAAACGGGGCAGCCACGGCCTTCGCTCCACTCCAGAGCAGATTGGTTAACGACAACTCAGCGACAGTTTGCTCTTCAGTGGGGCGCACGCCACGGGTGCCTTCCCCATCAGCCTCTGGTCGCCATTTTGTGTTCTCCACACCACGCGGATCCTCCATTCTCTCGTAACAGTTATCGTACATGGGGCTCCGCTCTGCGGGGCAGCCTCCACACCAGTACAATAAAGATTGCTCAGATGCACCACCACATGTGTACCTGATCTAGGCTGGACTCATGTTGCACTACCTCAGGCTAGGCTCACTCTCTCAGTGTCTGCTGTGACTCCTTCCTCCCAGTCTGTGCTCCCTATGGTAAGTGTCTGGAATGGGCTAGGTACTCTGGCTCTGCCATGCAGTACTTGGGGCGTCTACCTCTCTTGGTCAGCCTAGCGCAGACCCTCTCCAGGATTCCTGACCACGTTAACAGGCTATCCCTTCTGGCGTCCTACCAACTAGCACTGCCTCAAAGTGACTCGGTCAGCTATAGCCCGGCTCCAGACCCCTCACTCCTTTCAGGCCCCTAGGTCGTCCCTGCGAACTGACAATATCCCGTCAGCGCCCTGACCACCCCTAGGTCCGTCCCTACGCAGCACAGAGTGGCAGCAGACTCTCTCCCTGTTTCCCAGTGTGCCTAGCTAGAGCCTGTCCTGATGACAGATCTGATCTCAGCAGCGCCTCCAAATGTAACAGTATTTCTGAACCGGCCTGACCCACCCAATCTCACATTGGCCCCTGTGGTCTAACCGGCCCCCATTACAGTGTGGTAGTGTCTGGTGGTGCACCTGTTGGCAACAGGACTCCTGAGTCTCCTGCATGATGGTGTGTGGGGAGGACCCGTCCAGACAGGCAACTGAGGTAGTGTGCTGAGTGTCACCTAGTTCCAGTGCAGCGCCTCCACCTCATCAGGGTCCCTGCATCCGCATGGGGATGGTCCTGTTGAGGAACTCCTTCGTGGTGCTCCTCTCTGTACATTCACTCCACACATGTACACGAGAGGGTTTGTGATTGAGAACATCTTTATTGCCTGAGTGGGCTAGCTGCCCCTCGCAGTAGATATCTAGCCACTCATGTCCAGTCAGTGCCTCCCTTTAAAAGGTGTATCTCTCCTTAGATAGGGATTCCCTATCCCCGCAGGGATCTCTGCCCTGTGCCAGGTCCCTGGACACAGTCTCCTCTTCAGTTACTATAACATAACCAGAACTCCCAGTAACTCAGGCTAGTACTAGAACTTGAACTCCTGCCAGAACTCCTCCTCCACTTAGCAGAACTTGTACTAGAACTACTTTTAGAAACAGTGCTGTGCCTTATGTACACTCTGGAAGCTGACACACCTCTGACACATCACAACCATGAGTCAGAGCATGTGACCACTCCCATCATACACAGGGCACCCCCACCAGGGTGTGAGGGCAAACCTCCCTAATACTGCTGGCATGCCCACAACTTACCAGGCCTTATGTCAGCAGGAGAGTGACTGTGTATATTTACATGACCGTACAGTACTTTCTTAATGTTCCCTTTTCACGAGCTTGTAATTTAGCGAGTCACAATTACCGTAAAAGGCATTAAGGAGAGGTTATCTGATGCACATCTAATTGGGATGTAGCACATTTTGTATCCGAGGCCTTTTTTTCTGATCCAAAATAATTTACTAAGTTTTAACTAGTTTATACCTCTCTGGCTAGCAATTCCTGCTTTACCTAACTGTTGCAGCAGTTGCAGTAATAGGAACTTATTTATTAAACTGCAATCATTTATTTACGTGTTAATATGGGCAAAGTTGCACAGAAGTGCATCTCACCCTAGTCATAAAACAGTTCTCACATATCCAAACTGTGCGATAGTGCCATTTTTATGCACTTTGGTTTTGGCATTGCAATGATTTGTGATATGCAAATCACTCAATTTAACAATTGTTTTGCATACATAATTATAATTTTATTTTTCCGGCGATTTGCATTTTAAAGGATTTTTGGACAGGGTGGAATTTTGGATTGTGGACATTTCTGACAGACAGACTAATTGGCCCATCGGATTAACAGCTGGGGTCCCTGGCAGTCCCATTCAAACTGAATGGGACTGCCAGGGACCCCTGCTGTGTTAATCCGATGGGCCATTAGTCTCTGCAGAAATGTCACTGAAATGTTGCAGCATGTACCCAGCATGTACCTGGATCTTGTTGGTGATAGCCCCAGATTTTCCAAGGCAAGTTTAAGGCAAGGTTTTAGAATAATGGCGCTACAGGTGCACCGACGAGTAATGTACATAGCATTTCACAGCAGTTATAATGACAATCATATAAATAATAAATATAAATAACACAAAGGGAAGAAGTGCTTCTGACATAAAAGTAACATTTGGGAAAAGGAGTCCCTGCTCCGAAGATCTTACAATCTAATTTTGTTGAACGTACAGACAGTATGAGACAGTAGGAGTGCGTTCTGGTAAGTGCGTCTGCAAGGGGTCAAGGTTAATGTACAATTCGATTTGGATGAAAATATAGAATTTTACTAGAATAGTCAGGATACGTGGGTGGTAATTTCGTAATGTATCTGTTAGAATGTGGGACTTATGAGTTCCACTAGTGTTTAATTTGCGTCTATATCATTTCATTAATTTTATATAATTGTGTATTATTAAATCTACGTGTGCTCTTTTAAAGAATTATGTGTTAAATTGTATGTATTTACTAATGGTGGTGCAATAGAATTACTTTATGGTAAATAGACTTATGCATTGAATATAAGATGTTGATATTGAGATAAATTATTTAATTATTATAATCCTGATAGCGATTGGGTATACATAGTTCAGTGTGTTTTGGTGGGGGAAAAGACTCCTGACGAAGCTGCTTGACAGAGAAACGTGTTGAGTTTGCGTGTTTGCAACGGTCCTATCAGAGACTCAGGAGAATCAGTGCAGAGAAGAGCATCATCCTGGTTACCGAGCGTCTGCAACTGGATCCAGGAAGTGATGTCATCGGCAGACAGAGCACTGCAGAGGGTGGTGAGAACGCGACTTACCTCGTTTGCAGGAGTCGCAGATTCAGCACCATTAATGCTTGATGAGATGCAACTCATGACTGGACAGTTAATTTAGAGGGTTATTCCCTCTTTCGGAAGGATCGAACAAATAGAAGGGGAGGTGGAGTATGTTTATATGTTAAACCAGATCTAAAACCTATTATTAGGGATGATGTTTATGAAGGGAATTATGAAAATGTAGAGACCTTGTGGATAGAAATTAGCAGCGGAGGTAAAAGTATAAAGAAAATGTTTGTAGGGCTATGCTATAAAACACAAAATATCTGTGAGATTGAGGAAGCTAAAATACTTTTGCAATTGGAGAAGGCATCAAAACTGTGTCATATTTGCATAATGGGGGATTTTAATTATCCGGACATAGACTGGGGAAATTAGATTAGCATTACAACACAAGGAAACAGGTTCTTGGGGGTGCTTAAAGACAATTATATGACCCAAATTATTGAGGAACCAACTAGGAGAGGGGCTGAACTTGATTTGGTAATATCAAACAATGTAGCAGTAATAACACATATTTAAGTCCTGGAACATTTGGGTAACAGTGATCATAACATGGTCTCATTAGAAATAAATGATCAAAAAACAGATTACTTGGGTTCAACAAAGACCTTAAACTTTAGAAAGGCAAATTTTAATAAACTGAGGTCTAATCTACAAGTAATACACTGGGATGATGTTTTTGCAGGGAAAAATGTAGAAGATAAATGGGTAGTCTTTAAAACATTGTTAGAAAAGCACACTGGGTAATTAGTATAAAAGAAATAAGTCAAAACCAATGTGGCTAAATAAACAGATAGGGGAGGAAATGGACAAGAAGAGGAAGGCGTTTAGATTCTTTAAGTCAGAAGGGACGGAGACATCGTATCAGAATGATAAGGAATGTAACAAAAATTGCAAATGGGCAATCAAATTAGCAAAAAAGGATAATGAAAAAAGGATTGCAATAGAAAGCAAGGTCAACCCTAAAAAGTTCTTTAAGTACCTTAATAACAAAAAAATGAGAAAAGAAAATATAGGACCCTTTCAGTGTGAGATGGGTAGGCAGATTATTGGAGATAAGGGAAAAGCAGAGGTATTAAACAAGTTCTTTGCCTCTGTGTTTACCAGGGAAGAATCAAGTTCAATAGTAGTGCCACAGGAGGAAGCCACAACCTCCATATTTTTTTTCCCCAATTTTTTTTATTAGGCATTTAAATATTCCACATTATACATGTCATACGCATTATTACAGCCTAATACAGATTTTCTCCTTTTATCAGTTGAAGAAAGAGAGAGACTCATCGCTCCCCTGACCCTCCAGGGGCTATGCGGAGAGCGCGAGTATAGAAACAGAAAACAAGAGTGGGGAAAGAGAGAGCAGGGAGGGTGAGGGGGGGGGATGCCCGTTGCTTCCCGTGTCCTCAGTCTTTTTTTGCTAAAGCCTCTGAGCTATTTTTCTTCTTTACTTATCCTATATGGATTAGTGGCGTAAGGGTGCCATATGGGTCAGCCACGGGTCCCATGTGTTGTTAAAGGAATCAGTAAATCTTTTTAAAAAAGCTGACAATTTCTCCATATTCATCACCTCTTGCACCCTGTTTTTTACCGTTTGTTTTGAGGGGGGAGACACCTTCTTCCAGGCGGCCGCCACCGCACATCTAGCCGCTGTAAGAATGAAGGAGATTAATTTATCTGTTGGTCGGTCCAAATTTTCTAAGGGACTGGCCAGCAGGTAGGTCAGCGGATCAATAGGGATTTTGTGGTCTGTGACCTCTTCTATTATTTTTTGTATAGTTCCCCAGTATTTCTGAATTTCCGGACATGTCCACCAAATATGTGCCATGTCCCCCTTTTGACCGCAGCCTCTCCAGCATAGATCGGACGCCTGGGGGTAGATTTGATTAATTCTAACTGGGGTAAGATACCAGCGAAACAATATTTTATATATGTTTTCTTTGATTGTGGTACATATGGAAGTTCTTGAGGCTGTTTCCCAAATTCTTTCCCAGTCCTCTCGGTCTATAACTATTTCCAATTCTGCTGCCCAATGTAGCATATAGTCATGTGTGGGGGCTTCTGTGGCCCTTTCCAATTCTGCGTAAATTTGTGTTATAAGACCTTTCTGGTGGCCTGTTTCTCTACAAAGCCGCTCGAAACCAGTGAGAGGGGGAAATTTCCACATTGGGGATAGAGTTCGAACAAAGTGCCGAATTTGTAGGTACTTGAAAACATTCAGCCCTACTATTTCATATTTGGTTTGTAGGTTTTGATAGCTCAGGAACTCCTCAAAGCTCAGGAGGTCGGCAATCGCTCTAATATTTTTTGCTTTGAATTGGTCCAATTGTCTGGGCTCACAGCCAGGGGGGAATTTCGGGTTTTTATAAATTGGTATTAGTTGAGATTGAGGTGATGTGAGCTTAAATTTAGATTTGCATTTCGTCCAGGTCTCCCATGTGTGTCTCATCGGACCTAATTTGAATTTACTATTCTGCATGTCTTCCCTGCTCAGGGACCAAAGGCAAGCCGGCAGTGAAGGCGTCCCGGCGTAATATGTTTCTATATCTAGCCAGCAGTATTGATTTGGGTTAGCGTTCCAGACTACTGCCTGTCGCAATTGAGCGGCTTGGTAGTATTTTGTGATGTCTGGGACACCAAGTCCTCCTCTCCCCCTTGATGCCACGAGAACTGTCCTGGTAATTCTGGGTTTCTTACCCTGCCAAATAAAGTGGAAGATTAGTTTTTGAAGGTTCTTTAATTCTGAGCCAGGGATGTGGACCGGGAGAGTCTGGAAATAATATAATAATCTAGGGAGTATGTTCATTTTAACCGAGATCATCCTCCCGATCCATGATATCTGATATTCTCCCCATTTGTCTAGATCCTGTTTGATTTTCCGGAACAGGGCTGGGTAATTTTGTTGATATAAGGATTGGTAGTTCCTCGCTATCTTAACTCCCAGATATTTGATACTCGAGGAGCTCCAATGATAGTTAAAGTTTAATTTGAGGAGTTTCACCTCTGGCTCTGGCAGGCTTAAATTTAGTGCTTCTGATTTGTCGTTGTTGATTTTATAGCCTGATATATCTCCAAAATCTTGGAGTTCTTTTTGGAGGTTAGGTAGGGAGATTTGGGGTTGTGTGAGGGTTAAGATGACATCGTCTGCGAATAGTGATATTTTGTGCTGCCTGTGTCCAATTTCTATTCCTTTGATGTCTCTATTGGCTCTTATTGCTGATGCCAGGGGTTCTATGGTTAATGCAAAGAGGAGAGGAGATAGGGGGCATCCCTGTCGAGTTCCATTTGTAATCTCGAATCTCTGGTTACTGCCCCCTGGCAATTTTACTGTTGCAGACGGGTTTTGGTACAATCTACGGACTCCTTCTAGATATGCGTCTTTAAAGCCGAATTTGCGCATAACATGGTCCATGAATAGCCAGTCTATTCTATCGAACGCCTTCTCTGCGTCTAGGCTGAGAAGTAGTCACAACCTCCATATTAATGAAGAAGTTCATGAGCGGCTTGAAAAAATTAAAGTAAATAAGGCACATGGCCCCGATGGCATACATCCAAGAGTTCTTAAGGAGTTAAGCTCAGTAATAGCCAAACCATTATATTTAATATTCAAGGACTCCATTTCCACAGGCTCAGTACCACAAGATTGGCGTAAAGCAGATGTGGTGTCTATATTTAAAAAGGGAGCCAGATCACAACCGGGGAATTACAGACCAGTAAGCCTGACTTCAATAGTGGGGAAACTACTTGAAGGTTTAATACGGGATAATATTCAGGAATACCAAATAGAAAACAAAATTATTAGTAATAGTCAGCAGGGATTTATGAAGGATAGATCATGCCAAACTAACCTCATTTGTTTCTTTGATGAGGTAAGTAGGAATTTAGACCAGGGTTATGCAGTTGATGTGGTCTACTTAGATTTTGCAAAGGATTTTGATACAGTTTCACACAAGAGGTTGGTGTACAAAATGAAGAAAATTGGACTCAGTAATACTATATGCTCCTTGGATTGAAAACTGGTGAATGAACAGACAACAGAGGGTTGTCATAAATGGAACTTTTTCAGGTTGGGCTAAAGTCGTGAGTGGAGTACCTCAGAGATCGGTACTGGGACCCCTGCTTTTTAACTTGTTTATTAATGACCTTGAGGTTGGCATCGAGAGCAAAGTCCCCATCTTTGCTGATGATACTAAATTGTGTAAGGTAGTAGAATCAGAGCAGGATGTAATTTCTCTTCAGAAGGACTTGGAGAGACTGGAAACGTGGGCAGGTAAATGGCAGATGAGGTTTAATACAGGTTAATGTAAGGTTATGCATTTGGGATACAAGAATAAAAAGGCGACTTACAAATTAAATGGGGATAAATTGGGGAATCCTTGATGGAGAAGAATTTAGGAGTGCTTATTGACAGCAGGCTTAGCAATAGTGCCCAAAGTCATGCAGTAGCTGCAAAGGCAAACAAGATCAATGGATGGAAGGGAAGTAAATATAATTATGCCCCTTTACAAAGCATTAGTAACAAAGGATGAGAAATGAATCTCTGTATGGTGCTTCTAATTCCCAGAATAGTGCAATGAAGGCAATATAGCCCAGGAGCCAAGGGTTGAGTCAAATCAATGAAAAAATGTATATATGTGACAGGGTATATAGCTCACCAAATAAAGCCTGATATGGACAGAAAGCATATAACCACTCTCAAAATGAAATCACAAAACAGCCCCTATATAGAAGGACTCCCAGTGCATTCACTATAGAGAGGGATGGTGTCCTGAACCAAAGGCTGGAGCCATGCAAATACCCTATAGTCACAGTCACAATGTAAGAAATACAGATAAATGACTCACATGATAGACCCCTTATGCTCCATATATTTTTAGTGATCATAACCCTTTTAGAGAGCACATTATTTTCTACAGGCGTTATATTGATGACCTGTTTTTCATTTGGGATGGTGATTTTCTTTCTTTTGAAACTTTCTTTAACACTCTTAATATTAATCAGTATAATCTCACATTTACTTATGATTTTGATATTCAACACATTGCTTATTTGGACATAATGTTGTATATAGATGTCAACAAAATCATTCAAACGGACGTCCATAGGAAACCTAATTCGCGTAATGCGTTCTTGATGGCTAGCAGTAATCATTCCAGGCCCCTCAAAAAGGGGATTTTGAAGGGGCAATTTTTAAGACTTAGAAGACTCTGCTCCACAGAGGAATCCTTTGATATTCAGGCTGAGGATTTGGTCCATAGATTTCTAAAAAGAGGCTATAATAAGGTTCATATTGTGGAATCTCTTGATGCAGTTAAAACTCTTGAACGTGCTGATCTCTTTATTGGTAAAAATAATTACAAATATAAAGGGAATAGAACCATCATGCCCAAAAAAATGGAGAATAGGGCACCCTTTTTCTTTACACAACAGTGTAAGCAGGCAGATTCTATTAAAGGTATCATTCACAAACACTGGCACACCCTTAAATTGGATACAGATTTACATAATGTGGTTAAAGATGGACCAAAATTTGTTTTTAAAAAAGCCAAATCACTGGCAGGTTTTCTGTCACCAAGTCTGTTTCGTTCAAACCATCCACAACATATTTCTAATATACCAAAAGGCTTCTATAGATGTGCTCATTGTGTTGTCTGCCAATATGCCATTCCATTGAAAAGTATCCAAACATCTAAACCTAAAAGGAATATAAAAGTGTCCACATTTATCAATTGTAATTCGAATTTCATTGTGTACATATTGAATTGTGGTTGTGGCAGGCACTACATTGGACGCACCATTAGACCCTTGAAAGCTAGGATAATGGAGCATGTTAGAGCCATAAAAAATCGTACTATTACACATCCAGTGTCACGTCATTTTGCCCATTGTTCTCAGGGGGGTATCCAGAACTTCTCCTTTTCGGCTATTGAGCATGTTCCTCCACCCATTCGGGGTGGTGACAGACTGAACATGCTCAATAGACGAGAGATGTTCTGGATCTTCAGCATGGATTCCCTATACCCGAACGGGATTAATCAAGATTGGGAATTAATCCACTTTTTATAAAATTATTTCATTTCTAAGATCAGTCTTAATTTAAGATATAATGTCCTAACATTTATATTTATATTCATGCTAAATGTGAATTAATATGTGATTTTTCTATTCTTCCACCCCTTAGGGGTTATTTAGTTTGCTATATTATTAGTATTAAAGTATTATATTTTACACATTCTTATTATATACCATTTTTGAATCTATTCTATACATTCACATATTTTGATTCTAGATGTGTTTAGAAAATTCACCAGCTTTGATATATTTTTTATACTTATTATATGGTTTATTATTTTTTAGTAAATCTTACATATATACAGTATTCTTATTCTTTGTACTATTTCATATATACATATGTATTTCTTTAAATATTATGGTTATTATTATTTTTAGTTCTAGTATAAGATTGTTTATTTCCTTTTCTATCTAGTTTAAGATTTGTTTGCATCATTATATATTATTAAGATATTGCTATAAGATATACAAATAATGGAATGAGTTATGGGTTCATGGTTGGGTATAACTATATATGTCCCCATCTATCAATTAAGAGTTTAATATAGTTAGATTATGTTTTTATTCTTGATTTCTTTTTTTGTATAGTATATTGTTTTCTTCTTCATCTATTGCTTTGATTATTATATTCTAATCTTTTGTTATCTTGCTTCGTTTTTGCTTTTCATATTGATTTACTATTGAGTTGTGTATTTGTATTGTACTTCCGCCTTTGCCTTTTCAAAACGGAGGTATTTCTACCCTATGAGGCCACCGTAGTTTTTACAGGGACTCAGTTTCAGTCAGATTCTTTCTGACTGATTTTTGGCGCGAAATTACTTCCGCATTGACTGGCATATAAGGTGGATTAGCAGGGACATAGGTTACTCTTTGATAAAGCGCTATTTAGCGCGAAATGCATTAGAGGACCCTTTTTATGTAGCTTTTGCTACCATGCATCTCTATTAAAGCATTTTTAATTTTCACTACTCAGCCTCCAGCCCTACTTTTTTCAGCAGTGCTCTACCTTCTCTCAAAGCAAAGCATTAGTAAGACCACACCTTGAACATGGAGTAAAATTTTGGGCACCAATCCTAAGAAAAGACATGATGGAACTAGAGAGAGTGCAGAGAAGTGCCACCAAATTAATAAAGGGGATGGACAATCTAACTTATCAGGAGAGGCTAGCTAAATTAGATTTATTTACATTAGAAAAGAGGCGTCTAAGAGGGGATATGATAACTATATACAAATATATTTGGGGACAAAACAAGGAGCTTTCAAAAGAACTATTCATCCCACTGGCAGTACAAAGGACTCGGGGCCATCCCTTAAAGTTGGCGGAAAGGAGATTTCACCAGCAACAAAGGAAATGGTTCTTTACAGTAAGGGCTGTTAAAATGTGGAATTCATTACCCATGGAGACCGTGATGTCAGATACAATAGATTTGTTCAAAAAAAGGTTGGACATCTTTTTAGAAATGAAAGGTATACAGGGATATACCAAATAAGTATACATGGGAAGGATGTTGATCCAGGAATTAATCCGATTGCCAATTCTTGGAGTCAGGAAGGAATTTATTTTTCCCCTTATGAGATATCATTGGATGATTTGACTCTGGGGTTTTTTGTTTGCCTTCCTCTGGATAAATAAGTAAGTATAGTTATAGGATAAAGTATCTGTTGTCTAAATTTAGCATAGGTTGAACTTCATGGACGTACGTCTTTTTTCAACCTCATCAACTACAGTATGTAACAGAAAAAATTAGTGATATAGCACTAAAACTTAATAACTACCTAAGGTGGAAGAGATGTGATGCATCCAAAATCAGAGAGAATTCCTCCACAAGATATGTTAATAATCAGGATGACAGTGGGGAGTCCTTGAGTAATGTAAGCGTATACTAGGAAGGGCTAAGTGTCTAGTGGGGTCCACTGACCTCCACAGCTTTAACACTGTATACACCCAACCAAATGAATTATTTTACAATGCAAAAGCACAGGTATGCATATATATATATTTCGTGCATAGCTGCGTTCGTGTTGTCCTGTTGCTGTACCCACCTGCAATAAACCAGACCTATTGCATAATTGGAGTGTGCATTTTTGTCTTACACTCTCCGGTCCCAGTGGGAATTGGATCTTCGTGGCTGTGCGATCCATCACCATCCTTCATTCTCCTTAATAACTACCTAGTAAGATATCCACAATAAGTGATAACTTAAATAAACCATATATGTGGGCCAGGCTGAACAATATGGCTGAATCGCATATCTGATACACCGGAAGCAGGAAACACTCCCCTTTTAAAGCAAACTCAGGGGTGTTTCCAAGAATCTTATTGCAAGCAGGTCTATCAACAGCAGACAGTTCAGTTACCCCTGTAGAGTTCAGAAGCACACAGCTGACAGCATCAGATTTAGCTTGCAGTGAGAGCTGATGTAATTGAGTATTGAAGTTCAATTCTGTTAGGGTCTGACAAATTCAACTTGTCAAAGAGAAGGGGCCATTCTCGGGGGCTTGTATTGTTGCGAGGTTGGGTCATGAAAAGGTAGAGATGGGTGAGAGGTTCTAATGATTTACAAAAATTGAGCATTTAAGTGTAACCTCCTAAAACACTCCTATACAACACATAGGGAGATTACTGTTCTCTCTATATATATCACTCTCCCTCTCTCTCTTTCTCTTTGCATATTTTGATGCCAGGACTAAGGTTTGTTAGGTAAGAGAGGCTTCACATGGAATGAGATGGAGCTGAGCAAAAAAAAAAGGTAGAAAGACACAGCAATAAAACTGCTTTCTAGAAGGCTGATGATTTTCCGCAGTGTGTGACTTTGCTCGGCCTATAACCCTGTGCACACTGGTTTGCTGGTTCTCAGTGTTGATGTAGATCTTTGGGCTGCCACCTTAAGTTCCAGGGTATTTCAGGAGAGAGGCTTTCATATGGAATGAGAGATCATGGTTAACATGTAGTCGACTGGAGACTGGGTATTAAAGCTGTGGTAATCTGAGAGACACATTAATGTGGATAACATTAAAGCAAGGCATATATTACTCTCCCCAAAAACATCATACAGACCCATATTTACTAAGCAGTGCTATTCAATAAGATACATTCTAGTGCTGAAAGACTACTGTAGGAGATGGGTGTATAGGTTTGTTACAACAGGAGATGTGTTTAAGACAAAAACTTTCATAACAAAAACAGAGTTAATGAAAACAGAGTTAATGAAAACAAAACAGACCCAACTCCTATAGGGAGCACTGAGTAAACAACAGCATACACCATATCTATGAGTTGGAGGGCTAAGCCCCTTACCAATAACAAAAGTGTAGCACCTCGTACTCCTCTCTGGCTAGGAGGGGGGGGGGGGAAGAGTAGGTCCAAATAGCAGGGTGATCTCTCCACTCTGGTGCAGGTGCAGCAGGTTTTCAGGATCAGAGAGTCTGTGGTGGCTTGGATAGAGTGGTCCAACTTGTGCGGTTCTGGATTAGAGAGACTAGTCTCCGTGTGATTTTACCAGAGGTCCAGGGTGTCTGACGGGAGCTGTGCAACCAGGAACTCAAATATATACTCATGCAGCATGCAGAGGGCTCCCAGGGATTATCATGAAAGTAATAGAGAGAAAAAATGTCATAGGACAATACTGTTGGCACAAATTTGTATTGTACAAATAAAGATAGGAAATACACTCACATTTGGCAAATAAATTGCATACAATGTACGAGGTCTTTGCTTTCCCCTTGTCTCTTTGTGGCAGTGACATGTGCTGCCTCCACGCGATCCCACGTGTAACCGGAAGTGACGTCTGTAGAGGGAGAAAGGGGGTGGCCCAGTATTAAAGGGGTTGCACCCCATATGGCCATCCCCTGACCTCAACAGAGAGACAAGGGGTTAACTGGACTGCGGTCCAGGGATGAGGTTTGCACCTTGTTATACCTTGAAAATGTATGTTCCCCTGCTCCCATGTTTCACCTTTAATGTTGTTTCCAAAGGCAGGGATAAAATCCTGCAGAGATTCCTTTGCAGATGCCATCTGCTAGGCTAATGGGTCATGAAGGACAGCCGGCTAAGTAGCCTAAGCACGGTGATCAAAAAGTTAACTGCCCTGATTGTTTACCCAATGTCTAGAGATTAAGTATTAATCAACAAACTCTGCCAGTTTAATTGTTACCTGAGTGCGGAGAATCATTAAACTGGAGTGGTTTGAACGTGTTATGTCTACACCTACAAGCAATGCAGATACTTCATTTAGTAAAACGGATCGTTGCCCCTGATTTAATTATGGGGCTACCCATAGAGTCCCAGTACACATGAGCTAATTAGCTGGAGGGCATGGGTTAGTCTGTGTCTCCACGTTAGGGATTGGATACAGATAATTAAGAATAGGGTTGCACAGGTATATAAATTGTGCCAACCCTACAGTTTTGAGTTGTGCTGGATTGCTGGAGTTGTGCTTCTAATACCATCTTGAATGTCACTGGATTGCTGGAGGTGTGCTTCTGATTCCACCTGGAATGTCACTGGATTGATGGAGAATTGCTATTGTATACTTCTCCATTCCCCAACCCTAAGTTAGTGTTATCTTCTTGCCTGTTAATTGTACTATATTGCTGTGTTCACCTTATTTAAGGAATAAATTATATTTTATTATATCTAAGCCTCGTTCAGTTCAACCCAGATATTTGGTGTTCATTATATCTTGTCATAAGCTACCGTGACAACGTCGTTACCGGGCAGCAGCTGGCGGAAATTGACGTCAGTCGTCTCACAGCTAAGGCTTCAGGGGATGCGCTTGCGCAATCGGGCAAATGACACAGGAACAGATTCTATGCGTTTCGCTAATTGCTTCTTCAGGAATCATACTATATATATACCCTATCCAATTGGTGTCAGTAATTAGAAAAATGTATAAGTACATACTTAAGGGCCACCACTACAACATAGTGGTATCCCCAAAAATGGCAAAGTGATGTACTGGCACATATAGATTATTTCTCATATATATAATTATTCTAGAAACATTCTCAACTGACACCAATTGGATGGGGTATATACAGCATATACTGTACCAACAAAGCACATTGTCAAGTATGACTCCTGAAGAAGCAATTAGCGAAACGCGTAGAATCTGTTCCTGTGTCATTTACGTCCCATAAGTTTGCACTCAACTGAAATATGTGCCATAGAGTATAGCTAATTAGCCTTAGTGCACAAGCCTGTGTACCACAAAGACCATCCGGTCTGCGTCACTAGGCAATTTGTCTAGTGACGCAGACCGGATGGTCTTTGTGGGTACACAGGCTTGTGCACTAAGGCTAATTAGCTATACTCATGGCACATTGCCGATTTACTATATACATACTTATATTGTAAAGTTTACATAAAGTGGCACCCAGCATGGGACCAGTGATAGTATATTGTATACTTTAAGAGCCTATATCCATACACCTCACTGGGTTCGCCGACCTGTCGACGCTTTCTTTGAGATTTTAAGATTACTTTCAAATAGTCTGGCAAAAAGGAATAGAGGCTGGGGCGCTCCCTTATTTATTAGGCTTGTGGTGTGGCCTATGTTGTAATGTGTAACCAAATAAGGGGTAGTGTATACTTGCCCTTGTTGTTTTCTGCAGCTGGACCTGTAGAGAAGATAAAGCCCGGAATCTTCTTGTAATGACAGTAGAATCGGTGGATTGGTCAGCGCACGGGTGCTGACCAATCCACCGATTCTACTTTTAAATTAGTCTAAATAGTTTTTGGTTAGATGTATACTTATTTAGTATTTAATAAATAATTTTTTGTTTTGTGTTTTAACCTCCTGGTACACATATGGTTTAATATATATCTATACTCAGAGTTATATTTCAGTTGAGTGCAAACTTATGGGATTTCTTTCTGTTGGTCATCTCTGACCAATCCTATTCACCTGTTACATATTCCCATGCACCACTTTTTATCTATAGCATTTGAATATTAAGGTGAGCAGTGTTTATACATTCTCTATTCGTCACCTGTGTCATTTACCCAATTGCGCAAGCGCATCCCCTGAAGCCTCAGCTGTGAGACGAGTGAAGTCAACTTCCGCCAGCTGCCGCCCGGTACAGAAGTCACTTCCGGTTACAAGCGGGATCGCATGGAGGCAGCAGACGCCACCAAGAGACCAGCATTGTATGCAATTTATTTGCAAAATGTGAGTGTATTTCCTATCTTTATTTGTACAATACAAATTTGTGCCAACGGTATTGTCCTATGAGATTTTTTCTCTCTATTACTTTTATGATAATCCCTGGGAGCCCTCTGCATACTGCACGAGTATATATTTGAGTTCCTGGTTACACAGCTCCCGTCAGACACCCTGGACCTCTGGTAAGATCACGCAGAGACTAGTCTCTCTGATCCAGAACCGCACAAGTTGGACAACTCTATAGTTCCTCAGAGTCCCTGATTACACAGCTCCCGTCAGAGAGAGGTTGGATCCCTGACACACTTTAAACCATCTTTGAATCTGTGAGTGGGATCGACATATGTATACTTCTAGAGAGTGAACAATATCATATTGGTCGCACTATTGTGTGTCTTTTTATCTCTTTCATGGTTTGGCTGTGAAATACTCTGCGCTCGCCCCAATCCTGGAGAAATCACCAAGTACCACAGAAACCAAAGAACGGTTTCACAAGGGTTTTGAGTTGCTTTTCAAATTTTATCACTTAATCACATTACACAATTGGTGGTGGTATCTAATAATTACTATTGGTATTCACATATTACTCACCTTGTATTGTTGATATTGTGTTATTTTTGATCACTTTACTTCACATGATTATTTGAGTGTTTTTTCACTTTATTAATTATTTTAATTAACATACACATTTTTTATTTAAAGCTACACTGCAAAAGGTCATTTGGTTTTAGAATCATACCATTCTATCATTAGTTATAAAGCACCCAATTACACGTTTCATTTCGTCCAAGGTGTCTACCTGGATCAGAGATCAGTCCTTGCAGTTTGTGCTGCAGGCTTTTTAAAAGTCTAATGAGGCAGCTGAGGAGATTAATTAAGACAGTCTGCTTTAGAATTAACCTCATCACTGCTGTATCTGGCTATGTGAACAGGATTTCCCTGTCTCACTATGTAACGGGGATCCACCCTGTTACATCTACTTACAGCCAATTCAAGCGAACCAGCGATAAGGTGTCTTCCTGTGCCAGGAAAATGCTTTCATTCCATGATTCCAAAGTAATATTTAAAGCTGTCCAAAAATCCCCACTATTTGTCAAGGTTGATATCCATTACACCACTAGTAAATGTTGAGTCGATGTAGGTCATGGGAGTAGCTGCATAGTCCTTCATAGCTGCTTTATAAATTTTACAGACAAAGAGGCTATGGGGCTTATGTACTCAGCATTAAAAAAATATTTTTTGGCTCCACATTGGTGCTTGGTAAACTCAATTTGAATTGCCTTGTGTGCGTCTATGTACTAACCTGAAATGTATCACTCAGGGTCAACAGAATCAAATACTGTAGATATTTTTCTTTTTTTGTCACACATAAATGGACTGCACTAGGTGTACAGCTGTAAATAATTTGTGCTAAAAATAATGTTTCTGTACGCCCCAAAAAGGGATAAAGTTTGTCAAAATAATCTGTCAAGATCACTTGGTGTAAACCCCCCAAAGACCATTAATAGTGTTAGCACAGAATGAAGTTTCTATGTATCAATTAAAATACTGTATGTATTTTTGGATTGATATTGTATATTTCAAAGTATAGCTATTATAAATAATATTGCATGAATCATTTATATTGTGTGACACTGGTTATAAGTTGAGATGGGTGAACCTGTCTAAATCCTATCCATGTATTTTCCCTTGCTTTTCGGGCCAAATCTGATCCGCATGCTCAAATCCGAAGTCAGATTTCATCCACGTTAGGCCACCCGAATTCTTTAAATTTTGACCATGAAGTTTAGATTCTCAGATTTAAATAAAGACAAGAGCAACAGGAGCCCTAACCAACCCACAACACTACAACTCAATGGTTTATGCATGCACCGCTATTTATATATTCCCCGTATTATAAGTCCGTTTGAAGGATTTGGATTCATTTTGCAGGTTCGGATTCCAAACCTGTGAGACGGATTTTCATCTATCGGGAAAAAAATGAATCAGCCCTTTTGAGACTGGTCCGCCGAAATCCGTGGCTTAAAATAACTGGCCAATACGTGACCAATTCGAATTTAGGCATAAAAGGCCCATCTCTAAGTGAAATAAAAAATACACATAATTCTGTTTTAATTTAAATTATATCAGATTAACATCCATCTTTTTGTCTCAGGATGATGCATTCACCCATGCTCATCTATTTTATACATTTCCTCGTTGCACTCCTGTCTTGTTTTTTTCTGTGTTGAAGTTTTCCCTGGTGATCTCGGGAGGATATGGAGCAGCAGGACAGACTATTTACAAGTGCAGAATCTTGTGCATCTGGGAGACAGTGCATGGTGAACTACTTTTTTTTTCAAATGTCTTCTTTTGGCGTAGCACTGCTTAATAAATTTGGGCCAAAATGTGTATCCATAAGATTTGATAGGGGTACTTGGGTATTGGAATAAAATTTAACATGGAAGGTACACCAACTTCCCTGAAGAACACCCAGGAGTGGACTAAAACACTGTAATGGGTAATTCATTAAGCTGTGATAATGCTGATTGACTTCAATGGGAGTTTCCATGTTGGTTCCCAAATGGCAGTATCGTAGTTTAAGGAAAAACCCCAATGGCGTTTCTGGATCAGAGGTTATCATGCCTAATAGGCTGTGATAATAAATTAAGAGTTAGATAATAAATAGAGCCCTCTTAATATATTTTTTTGTTTGCATACATGTATGATAAAGCCTTGATAAGAAAGCATATTAATCTAGTTACATTGGTACATGGAGTGAACCTTTACAAAGAAGGCACCCTAAGATGCCCTGAATCTGAAGATGATAGTATTGGTTGCATTAAATGGCATTACAATATGAGCCCTGTGCCCATGAAAAATGTTGGCAAAATTAGGCTACTTTAAGCAATGAAGTCAGCCATTGTTCTTTTTCCTTTGCTCAGAGGTATTTGTATGTCATTATTCAGAATAATTGTTTGTAGTTACATTACTGTATACGTGGCACTGAGGTAAATCAAATTTGGTCACCTGTGGAAGCCATGTAATTATATAGTATAGTAATTGCACGCATGTGTTTCTTATCTTTGCTCTTAAAAAAATATTTATACTGTGTCACAGACATTTTCAACATTGGCCTCAAAGAAATAAACCAGACTGGTCTGATTCTCATGGGTCTACAGTTAGGCTCATTTTCAAGAATAATTCATAAGGTCTATCTATATTCAGTCCAAAAGTCTGTTCTCATTAATGTCACCGTGCACAGTCATATTTAAGGGAGAGAAACGGAGAGAAAATCAGGATATTTGTTTAAGTTCAGTACCTGCAAAAATATTAGATCTCGATCAAATGTAATTTAAAAGTTCTGTTCGTCTAATCTGTCCTTTAGAAATTATACTGCAGTTTTGTAAAATAGATAACAATAGTGACAGACTAATTAACCCCTTCTTTGTTCTTCAAACCGTGGTTGGCACCTATGCAAGCACAGGATAATACTAATAATAGTAAACTTCATATAATGAATATAAATCATCTGGTTTCTCAAGACCATCGTAAATGTGATTGATGGTCTGTGTTTGTTTAGTTTTCGAGTATTAGGAACGCTAGAGAAGGAAGGATTTGATGTTGAAGGCAGTCAAATTTATTCATAGAGCAATTAATATACAACCTGTTAACAAAATATATGTCACTTATGTCTAAATCAGACAGTGAAATAACTGGGTACCTATGGGATAAAAAGAGTGAACCTTAAAGTAATTAGATCCTCGTGGGAAAATAAATGGAATCTCATAAATAAGAGGCAGAAAATGTATTTAAGTATGCTGGAAAAAAAAGAATTACACAAACTTCTAACCATAATTATTACAATTCTGTTAAAAAAATATATTACTGATTAATATTTTGGCTGAGTTTTCATATATTTTATGATTATTATTTTGCTGTTCTGTAATCTCTCATCTGAGAAGGAATTCATTTAGGTCATCATAGATAACCACAGGAGCACAGATACACTCTGCCGTTGTTAGCAGACTAATGAAAGCCAAGGGATTTTTTTTCTCTTAAATTTTAATTTATATCTTTGTTGTAGGTTTCTCTCAACAATTTAATGTCTTACATTGTGTCTTCTGTGAAAATGATTAATTTTAAGTTCTTTTCAGGTGTTTTATAATAGATTAAAAGAGAAAGATTGAGCACTCACAGTGAAGACGAATCAGCGTACCACGGGTACTAATGCCCAGGGCCACCGACAGATTTCCTGGGGCCCAGGACTAGAGCTTCTCTCACCCGCCTACCCACCCCATGCCTCGGCACCCAGTGGATACATGACAATGGGTGAAACCAAACAAAGATCTAGATTGGTGGTAATATCCGAAGACAATATGTGCCTACTGTGTTGCAGTGCAAGAACCATAGAGTGCTTCTTGTGTTAAATATTTAATTAAACACATGTTTTGTTGTAGAGCCAAGTCAAGAAGTACAATAAATAGGTAATTGGTATAGAAATGCAAGTTAGAGATAGCAACCCACTGAGAATGATGTATAGTAGAATTTTTTTAATATCTTGTCTTAGAGTCAGACAGGGTATCATACTTTATACACCAGGTAGACCAGTGGCTATTAATCAGTATTAATAATATGCCTATGAGGAGTCTGGTGTAGGGAACTAAATGGAGTCTGTCAATAACCTAATATCCTTCATACGTAGAGGTACTGGAGAGGAGAAATATAGAATTGAAAATCCAGGGTCATAGGTTGCAGTAGGTAGTTAACTACAGCAGTGCACAATCAGTATAGTGTTCTGTAGATGCATAATTGATGAGAAAAACAGAACATTGCAATACAACTAGTGCAGTAGTCCTGCCTCCTCTGCTGATCCTGTGTGAGTATGAATGAAATCAGAAGAGATATGCAGAGAGAAAAAGACGGCACAAAGGCAGGTGTGTAAATGCTCTAGTCTCACTGTCTCAGAGCAACTGTACATCTGAATGTTAGCAGCTAATGTCTAATAGGGGTTTAGCATTAAAAAAAAACCCCACATACTTTAAGGACATTGTTTAAAACAGTCATGTACGTGTAACAGGTATTCCCCCACCCAATTGCATATAGAGTGTATGTGAGGGGTAACCTATATGTTACCAGGTGTGGTGCAATATACCTGTCAGGCTCACAGGAGGTCTGAGCCTCCGCTAGTGAGAGCCTGGGGTGAATCCTCTGGAACGATCTTATAATTACAGCGCCTCCACCTGTGCAGGATTCTAGGAGTGTAGAATGTCCCCTACACAGGATCCACATATATGAACCACATACACCAAGGTATATATAACACAGGTTTACTATATGGGCAGATAACACAATACATATGCATCAACAATATGACATTAACAGTACATAATTTCAGTGTCACCCGGTAACACTACTAAGCACAACTATCCACACACCTCACAGGGCCTTAACCCCACACAGTATTCCCAAAGTCCTTGTACCCAAAGTCCCAAGAGTCTCACAACCCCACCCACGTGTGGGACAGCGCTGCCCACTAAGATGAAATGTATAGGTGGTGTACTTGGTGACTTGGATAATACCTGCCCGGTGCTTCCTGCAACCGGGTACCGCAGAACTGTGGAAGAGGACCCGTCTGTGTCCAGCGCCGAAGCCTCAGCGATGGGGTCTCCTACTGAGCAAGCTCACCACTCAGACAGTCTCTGTCTCTGCTCTGCAGAGAATGATTCCTTGTACACTGACCCTTCTTGTCAGAGCACACAGCACTGCAGCTGTGTCACTGACTGAACTGACTAAACTGACTGCTAACAGGGCAAAGTCCCTACCTAAGGGGCCTTCCCTAAAGCAGTCACAAGCTGAAGGGGAGTGGGGTCTAGCTGGGGCCTAAGGGGAGACTTCTGGCCTAGTGCAGGAGCCTACTTTCCTCCCTTCACAAACACACCCTCCCCTCTCTGTGTCCCAGCTTCTTAACTGACACTCCCTGTCTGCACACAACAATGTATCCAAAATGCAGCATAAGAATCTGTCAGCCTTAGTGGCTGTCTGACTGCATGTGACAGGGATCATAGGGCAGCCCCAGAGGCTGCTGAGAGTTTTAGTCCACTCTGGGACTTTTCCCTATGAGGACCGCATGGGCGCCTCACTAATGGCCGCCTACCTCTCTCTATCTGTGCCTGCGCTAGACTAATGGCCGCCGCGCCACTTTCCTGAGAATGCGCAACATCTAAGGGGCCTTCCTGCCTCCCTACACATTGCTGCGCTTTGTGTAATGGCCGCCACAACTGCAAACGCGCACCGCGCATGCGCGAACGCGCACAAGATGGCGACGCCCTGTCACTGATGCCACCGGGAGCCGCGATCGCCCCTGCAACTGCCTGACATAGTGCAGTGGTACCCGCTACTCTGCGCAGGTGAGGAGGGCCAGGGGGGGACCCTGCTACATACGCACTATGCAATTGAATAAACAGAACAATAATAATATTTCTTTGTTATAAAGCACTGACTGTGCTGTAAATAGAATTATTCAGGCACAGTGAGTCCCTATCCTGTAGAACTTACTATACAATTGTCGTTGCTGAGGCACAGGGAGATTTAGTGTCCTGCTCAAGGTCACAAGAAGCTAACATTGGGATTTAAACTGCGATCATGCACTTTAAAGGTAGTGACAGTATCATTCAGCTACTCCAGCTACAAATTCTAATGTGTTGAAATACACACAGGGCTGTCGAAAACTTTCTCAGGTCTAGAGTTTCCAGCTTGCACCCCTCTTTCTCATACACACCTTCTCACTCACCTATATTCCCCCCTCTCACTCTCTCTCTCTCCCTGTTTCACACTCCTCTCATTCCCCCACCTCCCGTCTCACTCTCCCCCTCTTCTTTACTCTTTTACTGCTTCCCTTCTCTCTTTTTCTTATATCTCTCTCTCATCTCTTATCTCTAATCTCTCTTAGAGAGAAATAAGAGAGATAAGATCTCTCTCTCTCTCTCCTCTTGCTCCTCTCTCCCTTTTCTCTCACCGCTCTCCTTGTCATCCATTCTCTCTTTCACTGCTGCCCTTGTCTCTCTTTCTCCCCTTCTTTCTTTCACTGCCCCCACCCTACTGGACACACACACACACACACACACACACACACCAACAAGCACACACAACACACACACACACACACACACACACACACACACAGTGTTGGAACAGGATTTCTTTCTGCCCCCTCTGCTTTACCCCCCTTCCGTTTTGCAGCTCTGCCTGCTAGTTTTTGTATGTAAGCTTCCCTGCAGCTTCATTCCTAGTGCAGATGGAATGGATACATTGTGTTGCCTTTCTCTCTCCAGTCTGGCAACATCTTCAGTCCTCCAAGTTAATTAGAGATTCCCATTCTCCCCTGTCTGTTTTCATAGGTAGTTTAGCCTGACCCCTATCCCTGTGTCACAAGCAGTACACACTTCCTTTACTTCCTGACTCAGGCTGAGTGAGGACGTTTCATGTTACACTCCTATGGCAAGGCCATCTCCTTTTACCTGCCCTTAACTACAAACACACAACTACATAACATCCACAAGTGCCTGTATATATTTTGACACCTTTTCAATAAAGTGAAGAAAACATAGCAGGATTCGGTTTGCTTGGAAAGAGGGCTGAGTTAAAGCTAACTGGATCTATTATACATCACACGTGACCCTGGCTTCAGGATACACACACACACACACACACACACACAATTCCACCACACAGATACAGACAAATCCACACTTCTACACCACAATACTCACACAATACACCCCCCCAACATAACCATATCAGCCACCACAATACCCACACAATTCCCCCATACCAAAATACCCATGCAATACCCTGCACCCCTACAATTCCCATGCAATAATATCCCCCCACAACACATACCCCCCCATAACACCCACACAAAAATGTACCTTGCAACAAGAAGGCCTCTGGAAGCACGCTCGTCTCACACACAGATGCCCAATATCCAGCTCCAGCCGACCGGGCCCCCTGCAGCTGTCAGAACCGGAACAGTTGTCCTGGCTCTTTCCCCCATCGGCACGCCTGAATACACATACTGTACTGCAAACCTTGAAAACAATATTAAATGCACCAGAGTCCTTTCATTATGGTTACAGTTTTATTTTGGAGGTCCTGTAGCACAGTTTAGAGAAGGAGGCTTTTTTCTATTTTTGCATATTTAATTAAGGACACCTTTTATAATCCACTTGCTGAAAATTCCGTTGAAACTAATTGTACTTCCACTATGCCATGTGTTTATACTGTATACAGTACTTGTTTTTGTTAGTCCTTGCTTTTGGTCTTGCAGAAAAATGTATATGTTTGCCCAGGACTACTGTTACTTACAATGATTTGTAAGAGACTGTTTTAATTTAGCAGATTACTCTTGGTTTAAATTCTGTTCAATAATTTGCAAATACAGCCTTTATAGGGAAAGTGCGCGGTTTAGAATTTTCTCTCCAATTTGTTTTACCAATACCATTAACCTGCCAGACCTGCGCAAGCAAACTTGATTATATTAGCCTACCAGTGGTTTTAACTTAAGATCATCCTGCCTCTTGGGTTACAGTTTGAGGTGAAATACAGTACCATGCTGTGGCTTTGCATTATCAGTAGTACCCCTCTGTCTAAGTACTCTGTCTTCTCCCACATCAATATTTCCCATTTTCCTCATTAGTGTGACTTCACATTCATTAGCACATTAGCTTTTAACTTCATTGATCTACTGTACACCCACTAACCCCTGACTTCACAGTCTTTACTTTAAGCATAGAGTAAGCCCTTTGCTGCCAGCAGCTCGCTGCGACTCTCGACTGGCATTCAACCCCTTCATTGCAGGAGGGACTTATACTATAATGCATTGCAAAGGGCTGTAGAAGGGTTAGCTTTAACTACTTCTTTCCATCTGCATATTTCGACAAGTCAAGAGTTGCCTATATATTAATCCCTTCAGTTTATTTATTGCGTCACTAGTCAGAATGGTTACAGTGTATTGCAATGCATTTTTTAATCCTGAACTCCACATGATGATGGTTGTGCTTCTGAGTAGCTACACAACTAGAGCAGTGTAACACACATCTTTTTTTCCCCTTTTAAACAATTCAAAATGTGTAAAGATTTATAAGGCATGCCAATATTTGGTCTGTGAGTACGGGGTTGTCATCAGGGCTAAAACTCTGGCACTTTATAGTCATGTATAATAATACATGTTTTATATTTTTTAATTGATTATTTAGATCTGCTGCTGCCTTAATCTTATGATTGTCATTTGGATGTGATGTGCTTCTAACAATAATTTTGTTCATGTTTAAAATGTGTATTGGTTTTATATATATTTGCAGTAAAGAGTTACTTCCTATTTGTGCAACAACTTATTAGTCATTGAAAACAAGAGTTAAGGACTCGGAAATTTAATTTTCTCTATAGCGTATACAGTACACAGATATTTTTATTATACCATAGGAACAGCTCTTCAACCTTATCCAAGCCTCACGTGACGAGACAAATTCCATAGAAAAGAAAACTATTCAATAAAAAAAGTGAGTTAGAGCAAAAAAAGAGAAGACATGAAAATAAATTGTCTGGATGTTCCTGTGATTTACCAAAGGCAACAGACTTTAACTATACTTATTATTTACAATTTATATTTTATATATTATTATTTATTCTGCTGCACTTGCATTCACAATATACTCAAGGCATCAAGTATTGCTATCCTCTGAGTTAGGTGTGTTGGGATCGTAATATACTGTGTGCGGTCGTGCGAGCGCGTGCACGTGCCACACACTTTTTGTGTGTATGCTGTGAGCGAGTGAGGTACTGTGTGTATGTGTGTGTGTGTGTGTGTGTTATAAATACGTTTGAAATAAATAAATAAATACGTTAATAAATTACATAGTTACATAGTAGATGAGGTTGAAAAAAGACGTACGTCCATCAAGTTCAACCTATGCTAAATTTATACAACAGATACTTTATCCTATATCTATACTTACTCATTGATCCAGAGGAAGGCAAACAAAAAACCCCAGTGACATATCATCCAATGATATCTCATAAGGGGAAAAATAAATTCCTTCCTGACTCCAAGAATTGGCAATCGGATTAATTCCTGGATCAACATCCTTTCCATGTATACTTATTTGGTATATCCCTGTATACCTTTCCCATCTAAAAAGATGTCCAACCTTTTTTGACCATATCTATTGTATCTGCCATCACAGTCTCCATGGGTAATGAATGCCACATTTTAACTGCCCTTAAATTATTTATTAATTGTACATATATGTACACACACACACACACACACACACACACACACACACACACACACACACACACACACACACACACACACACACAAACACACACACACACACACACAACACCCACACCACACACACATACAATGAATTATTTTCCTAATTTCCCCCCCTGTCGGCCGGTTCCACACTCACTGCCGTGCGCGCAATCAGTCCTATTATAGAAAGGTTGACTAATCTCAGCCAACTATAAATGCACGAGCGTGCACGGCGCAGCAAGCGCACGCACTATAGAACAGCCCTTAGGGATAATCTTGCTCTCTGAAGCTACAGATGTAGCAGACATTATTGCATAAGTTCTCACGTCGTAATTATCACAATTGCGTGATTGATTGCCAAAATTGCGCATTCAAATTCATGCCAGCATTAACACCTTATTGTGCACTAACAGGTGCAGTAACACTTACCACATTAGTAAGTAGTAACTGAAGTTCTCAAAATTGCAGATAACATTCAATGAAGCTGGGTAGTTCATTTCTCTTCAATACAATACAATACAATACAATACGGATAACTACCTTACAGCTATATCTATTCATTTATTAGTGTAGGAAAAACAAAAAATATGGTTTTGTTACAGTAACACATTACCATTGATTGCACTAATGTACACAGATCGTTCTTGATTCTCCCAATTGTTCAATTAAAGCATATTTTGTTACCTGTGGACTCCACAGTACAGTACCAACCCCTCCCACCAGCGGCGGATGTGAAAATCTTCCGCCTCTAGGCACTTACATGTGTCCTGCTGCCTCCTTGCTGAGTCCCTCCATTTCCTTTGGAATCCCAGCGTCAAATGACTTCCGCGGACATCATCAACGTGACATCGCATGGTGTCGCGTTGCATTTGCCATGATACTCGGCGCCTGCCCTTACCAGGGCTTACTCCAGTAGGCGAAGGATTGGTAGCCACTATTTCTACAGGGGCTACACTCTCCCTCTGGTGGAATACAATGGTCCCCACTTGGACCTAGCTTTAGCAGCACCATCCTGCGGAGAACAAACCTGGGGAACAACACATTGCAGGTTAGGACATAGCAAGCCATCCACCAGATGGCGTAACAACAACAGTAGCCGGGTACTCCCAACGGGGAGAACCAACTAGTAATAGTGCTTTGGGTCAGGCTTCCTGACCTTTCTCCCATTATGGTCAGTGACAGTTATATAGAAGGGCTTTACCGACCCAGACTCTGGCCGGTAGATTACACTGTGCATGTATATGCACCGTCCTATACTCCAGACCCGGACCACCTCACTGATTCGGTCCTCATTGTGGTAACCCGCCTTACCAAACTTTGTTCTTAAGTATTCTTGTACGGCCTCCCTGAGCCAACTGTCTCGGTTCTCTTCAATTTCTCTCATTATGGGTTCAGGCACATAAGGATACTCATACCCATGTCTATACCGGAACACTATGGCTATATCTGCCCAGGTCATCTTGGTCAGTTTCTTTTGGCCCGCCCTGCTTGGCAGTACCCAAAACTCTGGTTCTACCGGAGCAATGTCGTCATACAGAATACTAGGCCCCTTAGGAAGAATAATCTTCTGCTCTATCTCCTGGTACCAGTGTTCTAATTCATCTGCCACCTCCTGAGGAGTATAAGCACCTACCGCCCACCAATGATCAACTATTTTGTTCCTGATTAACAGGAACCTGGTGCGGTCCATACCTGAGTGGTACCCAGTGAACAGGGGTGCCCACAACTTGTCACGGTGCTCGTACTCTGATAAGGGGCTACCAGTATCTACTTCCGACTCCACCTGTGATGAGATACCGGACGTACCCACCTCTGTAGAGCGCGAGCAATCCCTTCTCCCCTTGGAGTTGAAGTACCTAGTAGGGTTCATTTTGTGGACCACTGTGCTTACAGTACCGACCTCAGCAGTAGTATGGGACCCTCTGGCCCTCCCTTTAGATACAGGAGAAAATGGTACAGTGTTAGGTAAACGAATTACATTTGCATACGGTATCTCCCCATCAGATCCTTCATCACTTAACTCCCAATCTCGCAAGTCCTTGGAATACTTGGGGTATTTCTTTAACTTATCCCCGCTAGGTCCCGGTGGTAATACTCGTGACGGGGCAGGGGCAGTGGCCAGGGCAAGGGCGCTAAGGGCTGGGGCTGGGGCAATGTCCAGTTCCAAGTCCAGCAAGCTGGGAATCCCGTGACCAGTGGGCAGTTTCTTGCTTTCTCTCTCCGCTGAGCCCCTTGATCCTCTGCAAACGCCGTGGCGGTCAAGGGTGGCCAGTGCAGCCACCATGGCGGCTCCTCGGGCCGCAAAGATGGCCGCCGGTCCTCCGTGCCAGCCGGAACCGGAAGTGTCATCATCGTTGCCGCCCGCGGAATCTCCATCCGCTCTGTGGTCACGCACCGGAAGTGCGTTGAAGACCGGAAGGGGCGGTGGTGGATCATCTGGTCCGCGGACGGGTAAGTAGGCCGCACGCCTCTCCTTCTCATCCTCTGCAGGGGCCGTCTTCGCCTGGTGGGAGTAAGGGGGTGGTGGAGTCTCCTTACCGCTCCGCTGCAGGCTGATGTACTCGGGTCCCTCTGGATCTGCCTCCGACGCCGTCTCCGCTGCACTGGGAGTCACCACGGCCATGGGACTTCTACGGGCCTCAGGCCGCACCAGCGCTCGCCGTTGGGAGGTGTCCGGACTTGTCTGCTCCCTCTCTCCGGTAAGTGGACTGCCATCTTTGTTACAGCTGGGGTGGTTCGCCGGTAGGCGCATCGCCACCGATGAGACGCCATCTTCTTCCTCAGAAGACGACTTGGTCGGATCCTCCGCTAGGGAGTCACCTGGGTCTTTTGCGGCACCGCCAGTGGGTGTGGTACGAAACGGGCCCGCTCCGGTACCTCCACTGCGGTCGCGCTCTTCTCCGCCGGCTCTGTAGCTGGCTGGGCCTTGGTTCCCACCTCTGCAGGGGTGCAGGGAACTAGGGCAGCCTCGTAGGTCATCTCCGCCACCTCCGTTAGGGTTCCCGGAGAGGCACCCCGAGGGGTCTTGATCATTGGCCACGGTTCGTTCAGCCATAAATAGTACGTGCCACATTGAGGGCATCGTGCTTTGGTACTTGCGGGCGGTCCGGGTGTCCCGGAGGTACTCTCGGCCCTCGATCTCCACCACCAGGAAGCCTCCTGGGAGCTGGAAGATTGTTGTGTTCAGTTCTGACATGTTTTGCTCAGGGGTTGAACAGTTCAGTTCGTTAGCTCCTTGCTCTTTGATAGTCAGGCAGAAATGAAGTTCCTCGCTCTCACTTCCTGTCCCTCCCTTCGCTGGGGAGGACGCTCCTGATTGGCTCTACTTGTGCCCCCTCCCTCTGGTGGAAACAAGAGGAGGGGCACTCCTTTTCTCAGTGTAACGTGGCCTTGTCTGTTGGCCAGTCACAGCACAGGTGGGTGGGCTTTCGGCTTTCATGCCGCTCCGCTCCTTTTGCAGGGGATCTGGGTGTGGCGCCAAACCCCTGCACAACACCCTCCACATTTCTCTCGCAGTCTCTTTGCATGATTCACGTGCGCGCACCAGTATTGGCGGGAATCGCCATTTTAGTTCGGCTGCTAACTGCTGGGCCATGGATGGCGCTGCGGTCGCCATTTTGGACTCTTTCATGCTCAGCGGAGCACATGTAGTGACGGCCGCCATCTTTGATGAGCCCACCAAATGTATATCACTGCTACTCTCAGTGTCTAGTGCAAAACTCGTTCCTAGACACTGACTGCACCCATTGACACTCTCTGATGCTCTCTGCATGCTTTACCCACTAGTATGATGTGGCATACCCCAGGCTAGGCAGAACTCCTTCTCTGTGCACCGCACTCTCTGACGGTTCCTACAAGTACTCTGTGGTGTGTTTTATGTGGGTGCTGGCTAGTGTACCGGGCATCTCCCTAAGTACGGGCGTCTCCAACTTTTGGTCACTCATAGTGCGGTCCCTGGGCCATGGTCCCTGGACTAGTTAACAGGCTAACCCCCCCAGTTGCCTCACACTATCTGCCTCAAGGGACTAGGACAGCAATAGCCTCACACCCATCTTACAACACCCTCTTAGGGCACCCAGGGCGTACTGTGCGGGAATCCACGCTCCCCTGACTACCCTTGGTATTACATGCCCTACTCTCTCCAGTACTTGCATGGAAGGTGCACTTCACTCTTCCTGCTCTGCCTTGCTAAAAGCCTGTCCTGTTCTGGATCTCAGCAGCTTGCCTCCAAATGTAGCCCATGTTCCCCCCCCCCCCCAGTCACAGATTGGACCTCTAGGGTGTAGTGAGGGCTGGCTACATGTACTATGGGGGTGCATATCTGCTTGGAACAGGAGGGCCTGAGTCTCCCGCGTTGGTATTGGGGACAACAGGGAGAGGCTTCTGGGGTATATGCCTCCATCTTCTTTAGCAATGGTGCAGCACCTCCATCTTCTGACGAGACCTATAGGGATAGGTTAAGATCCTCCCAGAAGAAACCCTGGTCCCAGGGCGAGTGATCTTAAACTCACACAGTCTCTGATATAAAATAGCAGCACTCTTTATTGTCCTTGCACAATGATACAGCAACACTTCATGCACAGCGGCACACAGCAGTTCATATCAGCAGTGCACTCCAAATGTGTACAGGCCTTTCTTCCTCTCCTCCAGGCTGTACCCTAGCAGGATGGGCTGGTTAGGGGCTTCAATACCCCAACCCACACCTCCAGGATATACTCTCTGGGTGAGGGTAGATCTCCTCACCCCCTAAGCAGGGTGAGGGGCATTGGTCCACGCACTATAGTGCTATCAGCTCTAATCGGTATGGCTGAGTGTCTTTTCTCCTGTTTCCAGCACTCTCCACTCTCACAACTCCAATAGCCTCCACTCTCCAGACTGACACATCTTTCTCTCCACTGCAACAGACTGTCACAGGACTGCCTCTCCTGCTCCCAGGCAGAACTCTCAGACTGAACTTCACTCTTCAGCTCCCAGGACATAACACCACACACACACACAGGAGCAGCCCACTAAATAGATACAGCCTTGCCCCTTATGATGTCAGCAGGACCTCCCCTCTATCTCAGGCCTGCTATAGAGTCAGGGGCCTACCTCTATCACAGCAAGGCAGGGCTTGATGTGGGGAGAAAACCCATGATTACAACTGGCGCCTGCCCTTACCAGGGCTTACTCCAGTAGGCGAAGGATTGGTAGCCCACTATTTCTTAAAGGGGCAACATAGGTAACTTTTTTATTTAATTTTTTTTATTTTCATTTAGCGATTGTCAGGTTTTCTCAAATTTGTTTTCATTGATTTTACAGTTTCACTCAATTACCTTCGATATCATTTTTGTATCTCGTGAATACAGTTTTTCTTTTAAAACTTTACAAGTCCTTGTTATGCTCTAAAAAATAAAGCAGTATTAATGGCTTATAGGTGAAAAAAGTGAGTGTATAGCGCTACTACTAATAAGGGGATATAGTGAATGTAAATAGTGGTAGTCAAAACTACACATATAAAACTAATTATATCAAAACTGTCTGACTATTAATAGCTTTAATTAATTATATTAATGGCTTATTTTTATATTTCAATCTTAAAATATAAATTAAAATGTTAAAAACAACTTGCCAATAAAATAATAGAACAAATAATCCTGTTTCCATTAAAAAAGTGATGTAATATTTAAAAAAATTTCAGCATGATACCACAGTATAGCTTTTTTTTTAAATATTACAAATTACGAGGAAAGGCCCCCAAGTCTTGGTGCCTAGGGGCCTTACAGGGTCTTTATCTGCCACTGGGTGCCCAATTCTATACTTAACATACATTAGTACTGTATAGCAATAGCTTCAGAATACAGTACATTGAATGAGCTTAAATACACACTAGCATCCGGTATCATTATTGCAAAGAACTACGGAAGCCGAAAAACATAATTAGTCAGCTCCCACTAAGCCGCGGTCACAGGGCAGCGATATGCTCTGAAGTGCGGAGGAATTTCACTTAATTTCCCGTTTTCACAGAAACAGTAAGTCGTGCTGCATCTGTACCTGTAGCTCATCTCTCAATGCAATATCCACTGGAGTTTGCAAGGTTCAGTTACCGCCGCATGCTCTCTTGCTGCCTCCCACTGCCCACAAATGATTGTGAATGAGAGTGAATCTCAACAAATGATTGAAACTGCCTGTCCATAAGAGAAACTACCCACCAATTAAAAAGAGAAACAGAGGTGGACTGTTCACAAATGAAAGATAGCACCAGCAATAAAAAAAAGTTGATCTTGAAAATAAAATGGGGTAATTTTCATCGTATTCCTATTTTGTAATTTCTGGTATAGTTTGATATATTTGTGATTTTTTTCACTAGCTGCTAAATTTTCTGATTTTAACGTGAACACAATTTCTATTCAGCCCTAGCAACATTCTCTCGATTGATGAAAAACATTGAATAGTTTAGATTAGTTTGTTATAGAGTATGATACCTTGTTCAGCTTTGCTGATTCATTCTGGAGATATTTAAACTTAAAGGTTTCCTTAGGGGAAACTAACATTGCTGCCAGCTAAATAAAGCCTTTGTGGCAAGTCAATCACCATCATCAGAATTTGCCAATAGACTGCACATATTCTCCAGATAGTTGCTTACTGACTGACTCATACACATTTTTTATGTTTATGGAGGCTACATTGTTTCAAACTTTAAATAGTGTTGGAACAAGTACCAAACTAGTTATTGAATAACTTATTGATCAAACCTTTGCACTGCAGTACCTGTAATACCTTATGAGTGCAAGTGGATAGCTGATGTATAAGGTTTACCTTATGAAACTGTCGGAAATTGTCAGTGACGATGCTAAATTTGAAAACAGTTTTAAAGCAACTATTGAACATTCTGCAAAGCTACGATCGCTTTATTATGCCACTAACGAGAAGATAATGACTTTGCAGTGTATTCAATAGGCGCTTATAAGAGACAGTTTTAGTAATATAAACTGTATATCAATAGAAAAAAAAAAAGAAGCACAAAAATATACGTATGATTTAAAATTTAAGCCAACTTCTATTTCACATATTTGGGTTGATGAATCACTAAGAAGAGAAAATTCACAGATACCTCTTACAGATGGATGGTTTGTCAATATTGCTGTTGTGTTATGTCATGGTAAGAATGAGGAATTGTACCTAGATTGCTCTAGTGTTGAATTAATTTAACACTTTACAAAACACATTTACTGTTTCTTCCAGCCTGTTCTGTATAACATGCTTTAAATGTGTTCCTTCCCTGAATATGTTAATTATGCAACTTGTTTTCATTATATTTGTAACTTTGAGATTGGACTATGGCCTGGATACATCAAGCTGTGGTAACCAAAAAATGACGTATTACAACCCAAAGAAAGTGCGTTATTTTTATAGTGCAATATATCATCACAGAACTGTCAACCCCAGCCCCTCCCCCCCCCCCCCCCCAGGGAGGCCTAATCGCGCACCTCGGGCAAATAACCCCTTCATCCACTGTCCCTTCCCCACCCACCATAAACAAGCCTAAACCCCACACTAGACTAATGGCCAATAGCCCTATTAGCTAAAACTAGCTAACAGGACTTTTGCCCAGTCAAAAGCAGTAGAAAAAACATTTAAAATAATTGCATAGATAAAAAAACATTCACATAATAAAAATGCAATCATTTAAACCCATTGATTGGCACTGTGGCTATGTAGGCCCTCAATGTGGGCCTTGATAGCGACATTGACAATCAAGGTTGGCCATTAAAAAAAATTGGAGTGGGAGCTTGTGCATCATACCGATGTGGAGAGACGTGTGATTCAGAGGCTCCGGGGAACCTCTTGCTAAAAGGGTCTGAAACACTAAGAGTTCCAGAGATTACACCAACAGAATAAGATGTATAAGAAGCATAAACCTACCTAGAATAGGAGAAGAACATAAAATACCAGTATCCTAGGTGTTCTCTTGGTTTTTCAAAGGGGAATGCTGATGGCATCAGAGCAAGGCAATGGCGAACGCTCCTGCACCACCTCACATGCTTCTTCAGACTCGGAGCTGAAGAGAACAGAAGAGACCTGAGTCACAAAAAAAGATCTGGAAAGCTTAATCAAAAGCATCACATCAACTATACAAACAGAGCTGCAAAAAATAGTTCTAGACACGAAACAAGAAATTGTCAGCCTGAAGGAGAGAACAGATGACTGGGACAACAAAATGGAGGGCTCCTCTAACTACAGACAGTCACGGACAATGACATCCTCAAATTAAAAGGAGGAATATTCCAGAGTCCTTCAGAAACTAGGACCTACAGTATCACCTAAGAAAACTGTTCCTGTACGTGGTCCCTACTCTATGTGAGTAATTTTTGAGAATGGACAGGGCTCATGTGACCCCATGAGATAGTAGAGGGATGTCATAAAATGTTTACATCAAAAGACCAGATTATAATGTACTATACTAATGTACTAAGTACTAAACGTCTCATATGCACTAACCTTGACCACTTGCAGATGCACTTACCATAGCACTCACATAATATCTCTGTAACTAAGTTCTCCTTACTTACCACTTATATTGTAAGCACATTGGGGCAGGGACTGATTTTTTATTGTTACTTTCATGTCTGAAGTTCTTATTCCTCCTATGTGTTCTAATTTTATGTCACGTATATTACTGCTGTGAAGCACTGTGTACTTGGATGGTACTATATAAACAAGGATATAATACATTGCATAAATACAGTATATTTATTGACAATTTAGCTATCTAGACCCCCATTGAGGGCCTAGGTAGTCACAGTGACAATCAATGGCTATCAATGATTGTAATTTTATGTGATAATTTTTTTATGCTTTTCTGTTGCATTTGAATGGCTAAAAATTAGCTACTAGTGGGGTGGGGGTGGGTTAAGATAACCCCTTGATTACCTAAGTGGTTAGTAAAACATTACTAGCCACTAAGTTAGCCAACTGGGATAGGTAGTATATTTTATTATTTGATAGGCACTGGTTTTTTTTAAGACCTTATAAAATATATATATTTTTAAATGGACAAAAGCCTGAGTAGCCATATTTGGCTAATAAAGTGTGATACCCCTACCTTCTCCCCCCCCCCCCCGCCCCAGCGAGATTTAGTTGGTATATAGGGTATTGTGGTGCTGTTGTGCTCACCTGTTGGCCCTCTGGCGGCAGAGTCTCTGCGATGGTAGGGAGCTTTGGGGTACATAATGGCCTTTGTTGGTGCAGCATCTCCATCTGTAGGGCTCCTGCTATAGACAGGGGTTCATCTCAAAAGGAACATCCTCAGATATAGTGAAGACTCTGGTGTGTCAGCCTTAGTACAACAGGTTTATTCTGGATAACAGGATACACAACACAGTTGGCAAGAGAGAAACAACCCCCCCCCCCCCAGACCCAACTTAACCAAGGGTACTGTAGATGCCACCTCGTAGCTTGCCTTTATCTCCTCTCAGCATGGTTCCCAGCCCAGGGGTATCATCCCTTCCCTGGGCAGGATAGGACTAGGCATCCCAGGGGCTTGAGGCCCCCAGGCTAGCCTGGGCATCCCTTACCCCCTAAGTGGCAAGGCAGGACCACTGGCCCAAGGCTTGGACTGGAACAGAACTCCAGAAAAAGGGAGGACCCCTACCTTTTAAACCTGGGAAGGGGTTAATCCCTCTGCCCAAAAATCTGGGCTGGCCTAGCTGACCACAGGCATCACACCACTATACATGTGACCCAGCTAGTATCCTCCCAGGCAGACAGGGCCTACAACAGAAACAACGTGTCTCTCCTAGGAGACAACTCACATGCCATACCATGTGACAGGGGATTAACACTATCACTGCCTGCCATTACCAGTATTTACAATAGAAGTGTGTACTTGGGGCTAATGTTAGTTCCAAGAAAAATATCGGAGCTCAAATGAAAAAGTATATATGCTGTGTACCAATCCGATATAATAATAATAATATTTATTTATTTATTTATAAAATATTTTACCAGGAAGTAATACATTGAGATTTACCTTTCGTTTTCAAGTATGTCCTGGGCACAGAGTTAAGACAAATAATACATGTTTACAAATACAGTTACATAAATGAGCAGGGTATACATTATATACAAGACATTGCATGCACAGTTAAAGATATTATATATTATGGGTGTATGAAACAGTTACAGACCAGATTAAAATGTGTGACAGCCTTAGATTTGAAAGAACTTAAACTGGTGGTGGATGTAGGTAGGTTGTTCCAGTTTTGGGGTGCACGGTAAGAGAAGGAGGAGCGGCCGGATACTTTGTTGAGCCTTGGGACCATGAACGGTCTTTTGAAGTCTGATCTCAGGTGATAGGTGCTGCATGTTCTTGTATAGCGCTGCTAGTTTAACGTAATGCTTTACAGAGACATTTTGCAGACACAGTCCCTGTCCCGTGGAGCTTACAATCTATGTTTTTGGTGCCTGGGGCACATGGAGATAAAATGACATGCCCAAGGTCACAAGGAGCCGACACCGGGAATTGAACCAGACTCCCCTGCTTCAAACTCAATGCCAGTCAGTGTCTTTACTCACTGAGCCACTCGAAGATCTATGAAAGAATATATTATATATCCATATAGCAACTCCTTTTCCCATCCACCGATAAGAGTATGTAATGAAAACAGACGGCAACTGGCTAACCTCAATAGCACCAATGATTGCCTGTTGATTACTCACGGTTTACACATGGTCAGTCCTGAGGGGGAGGGAGAAGGAAGACGAAGCGCTGTAGAACTCACAGTCCGAGCTGTGAAACAGCTGATGAAGAGAATAGCAGGTTGAATCTGAGCCTCTTCAATAGACTGACTCGTGTCCGTCAGTCTCTCCGGTATGAACTCCGTCGGCTTCACTTAAGTGATGTAATCTGCGCCGTCAGCACGGCACAGTGAATAAGGAGTAGATAAGTGATCTTCGGTGTAGCGTGCATCCATGCACATGCGCATAGGAAGGAGAAGGTCCCAAAAGGGACAAAACAGGAGCACAACAAAACGGATTGATGGGCAGGGAGGATACAAAAATAAAAAAGTTTATTATCTAAAAAACAATAACATGAATAGTCCTGGCAGGTACTCTGATGCGTTTCGCGTGCAGGGCGCTTTGTCAAAGAGTAATCTGCCAGTATAAGGACAATAAAATATAGGTGAAAAACAGCTGTTAAAAATCAATTAATCGAAATTAAATGAATGAATGCAGCACTGTGTCATCCAATGGACTCCTCAGATGGTTCCAACCAATCAATGTTCAGCACATGTGAGAAACCCACATTGGATTAACACATGAGCTGCTGTGTTTACTTGTGTGAGTACAAATAACCCTGAAATACAAACAAAAACATATAACATGCAAATGTAACTAAATCAAAACTACTAAATATAATAAATAAAGTAATATCAAATAATCTATCAAATCATATAATACCTCATAACCGAAAAGCAACACTGTATAAGGAGAAAGAGTAGAGAACAGAATATCCATTTCAATGAAATATAAATTCAGAAATGGGAAGAGAAATGAGGGGGGGAAGTGGGAGGGTGGGTGGAAAGGGGGGGAGAAAGGGGGGGAAGAAGAATGAAAAATATAACGAATAAATATATAGAGGAGAGATGAATGGTGTTAACCCAACCAAAAAATGCTTGAGTTCCCACTCAACATTCATCCCCCTCGGGTGAAGGGTATCTAAATGGAATACCCAGAACATCTCTCTTTGATTGAGAGTGTTCTCTCTATCACTTCGTTTTTTTGGCATAAGAATATGTTCTATTCCAAAAAATCTGAAATTCTCAATTCCCCCTTTGGGACAGGAGGAAAAATGTCTAGGCACCGGATGTTCAGAATCACACCTTTTAATCAATCTGGTATGTTCAGCTATTCTATCTTTCAAGGGCCTAATTGTGCGCCCCTCATATTTCATGTTACATCCGCATACTAAGACATAAATAATATAGCTAGTATGACAGTTCATAAACATTGAGAGTTTGTAGCTGAAACCAGAATGAATAGTAGTGATTCTGTGAGTAGGTTTTACATATTTACAAAATGAGCAATGACCACATTTGTGGAACCCATGTGGTATACCACCAATATGTTCCTGTGTAGACGAACTGAACATGCTCGGGGAAATTAAAGAGTCTAATGTTCTGGCTCTCTTGAAGTCCATTCTTGGCCTGTTGGTCAGAACTGTTTTTAATTGGGTGACGCGGGACATTTAAATGCAGAGAGTTACTGGCACCCCATAACAGGGGGGTGTCTTTGCTCGTATTTCTGTACCCCTGTGCCTTTAGAACACACTCTGTGTGTGTTCCCCCGTTTTTTATTTGAGAGTCAGTGCTGCTGTTTCCACATTTGTACACTGCGTGCACTGCACCCTGTGTCGCTGCGTGTATCCTGCACGGCCCGCACGCTGTGCGCTCCAGAGGCGCCTCCCGGAAGTGGATGGTCGATTCGTGGCGTCATCGCCGGGCGCCCCACGAGGAGTAGCGGTATGCGACTGGCGTTCAAGCTGTGTGGACACTGACGGAGGCTGTTACATGCCGATTTGAGCTCTGTGCTCCGGAACTTTTACCTTGGGACTGACCCACATGCCACCCTGAGACGGAGAGCCTTGGATTCCACACGTGTGGAGTTATTATCAGACGAGACGCTTGCTGACCCACCACTTACTGAAATCAAGTGAAGAGTGTCGCCTCCAGTCGTCGCCTGGTGTGGTAAACCTATTAACCAACTGCCTATATATTTTTACTTTGATGTACGCAGAACTATTTACTTTTAAATATAAAGTCACTTTTTATACTATACATCACTATGTGCGTTGTGCGCCTTGTTCTTTTGTTTTTTACCCCATAACAGGGCCTGTATCTCGGGAAGCAGGGGGTCCCTGGCCATAAAACCAACCTGGTTCAGCTCCGGAGAGCCCCTGCACATCTACACTGTGAATGAAATGTATATTAAAAAATATTTAATAAACATCAATTCAAATGCCCCCCCATAATAAAAAAAACATTATTTTTTTTACATACAGGGTTAATACCCCAGACCTACAGTAGTCCCCGGTGGTCCCGACGGGTGTCCGCAGGCCCCTCAGTGCACCAGTACCCCAGGGTCTGGGGCTCTGGGTGGTTCCCGCCAGGTGCCATGGGCCTCCAGGTAGTCCCCATGCTAGACACTCACTTATTGACTATACTAGGTTATTGTCTATGTTTACTGGCACCATACAATGTTGATCATAATATACTACAGTTTAATGGTTCTCAAATTCATACTATAAATTCACAAAATAGATCTAAACCCTAAATCTTAATGATTTGAGACCTGAAGTTGTGACGCATTCTCCATATACACCCACATCAACTTATTTTCCTTATCACTCTAAAGGGGCATTTATAGAAACAGTATGGTGTTAAAAGATTTTGAATCCATGTGTCAAAATACCGTGTCATTCCAAAAAAGAAATGTACAAAAAGAGGAAAGAATAGCGCTTAAAGAATTAAGTGGGATGAGGCAACTTGTAATTAGGCAAGCAGATAAAGGGGGAGGAATTGTCCTCCAAAATAGATCTGATTGTCTAGCTGAAGCCTATCGCCTTCTGGGAGCCAGATCCTCTTATTGTATATTAGAGAGGGATTCAATGGAGGTCTACCAAAAAGAGTCCACATCTCTGGCTTTGCATCTGATTCCCATGATGTGCTTAAAAGCTGTGTTAACAGCAAGCATTAGCTTATAAGGGTTCCATGTAAAATGGATTTCAGGCAAAAGGTGACACGGTGGGCTCATTTGCATTTCATTTCCCAGAATCCCTTGCTGCAGTGGAAGCTAGGTGATAATGGTGAAAGGCAGGGTTGCACCCCTGTCTAAGACATGTGAATGTGCTCACAATTGATCTTTTTATTTGCTATATGCAGTGGAGGTTTTTTGTTGCCTTTTTCACCCACCATAACTTAAAATGGGATTATATATTATATACAGTGTTCGACAAATCACCCAAAAATCTACTCGACCAACCAAAAAATCTACTCGCCACCTAGTCCCGGCCCCAACCCCGCCCCCAACCCTAATCCCGCCCCCAACCCCGCTTTAAAATAAAATATATAAATAAAATACATTTAATAAATTCCTAGTCAGAACAACATTTGTTTTTGACATAAATGTATTTATTGTATTACATTATACTACAATTAGTCCTTGTTACGTGTGTGTGTGTGTGTGTAAATGTCGACCTAGAAATAAAAGCCAGGTGTGAATGACTAGTTTCCTGAACCCCTTAACCAGTGTCTGGACGTCCCCGGTTCACAATATCTAAAGCAGCAATCCCGCCTGGGATCTTACCTGATCCGCAGTCCCTCAATGTCCAGGTACTCTTATTCCCGCATTGGAGGGGAGGTGTTCCCTACCTGTCTTCTGGGTTAGGGGGGGTTCCGATGTCTCTGTGTGAACCCTTGAGTCAGATCTGGAAGAGCAGTAAGGTTATTTTGGTGTAAGTATTAGGGCAGTTAAGATATATGAGTAAAATAAGAAATCCTGAAACAGAGTGTGAGACGACACAGATGTAGTGGGTGGAGAGAGAGAGGGAGGAGGGTGTTAAGATACAGAGGAGTTGCGATATCATCAATATAGGTTTTGTGATCTCGAGCAAGATGGGATGTGTGATAGAGAGCGAGAGAGGGGTTTGCGCCGAGAGCGAGAGGTTTTTGTGAGCGCGAGCTCTCTTGTGTTTTCGCGCGATCTCTCGGCTCTGGTGGTGTGCGGCGCGCGCTCGACTGGTGCGCCCGCTAGGGGCTGTGCAGCGCGCGCGCGGTTGTGTTCCGCCTGACAGAGGCGGGTGCGGGTGTGCGCGCGGCCGGTGGATGGTGCTCGCTCCCGCGCGCGCTGGTGTTTCGGCTCGCGCCTCGCGGGATGTGGCGCGCGCTGAGTGTGGTGCGCGCGCGGGCTGTTCGCGCCCTGGTTGCGCTCGCGCGCGCAGGTGTGTGCGCGCGCGCGCGCACCGCAGCACGACGCGGCGCGCGACGGCGATGTGTGCGCGCGCTCGCGCGCGGGTGTTCGCGCGGCGTTGCGCGCGCGCGTGGTGGCTCCGCGCGCGGGTGTGGCGCGCGCGCCGTTGTTGTGCGCGCGGCGCGCGCGGGGTGCGCCGCGTCTGTGCGCGCGGCGCGGGTGGGTGCCGCGCCGCTCCGCCTCGCTCGCGCGCGGGTGTTCGACCGCGCGGGCTATGGTTCGCGCGCCGCGGGTGTTGCTCGCGCGCCGTGGTGTGCGCGCTGGCTCTCGCGGGCGGGGGGCGGGCCGCCTGCGCCTTGCTAATGCCACAGGGTACATTACACGGTCCAGCGACCGTCCGGCTCCTGGTGGTGACACTGGGTGCGTTGCCCCGGGGTGCCTGTTGGGTGGCCGGGCTAGCTTGTGGGGTGGGTTTGGGTTGCTGTGCCCCCCCTCTCTGTTCTCCCCCCCCCCCCCCCCCCCCCCCTCACCCCCCACTCCGCACACCCATAAACACGTCCACGCACGCACAACACGAATTCTCACAAATTGGGTGAAACCACACAACACACCTATACATCCACACAACATCCACACACACACACACACAGCACCCCACACACCAACCACACCCAACCACACCACACACACACACACAACTAACAAGATAACTTTGTAGTATTATATACAATAAATACATTATTCAAAAACAAATGTTTTTCTGTAGCTATTAAATTTATTTAATGTATTTTATTTAATATATTGTTTTTTTTTTTTTTTTTTTAAACATAAATTCTTTTTATGGTTTTTTTAACATACATTGAAGAAAATAAAAACGAAATGTCAACTTTGAGTCAGTTCGCCACCAAAAACTCCATACTGTGGGACTACAACACTAAACAACACGTGCATGTGGGACTACGACACGACATCCACAACATTCAGACATGACTAATCACGGAAGAGTGGTGGAGGGGAGGTATTGGGCGGGAAGGGGGGGAAGGTGGGGGAGGGTATATGCAGAAGAATTTCATCCTATGTCCTCCAACACGACGCCAGAGCGATTGCATCGCCGTGATACCGCACCACACCTCTGACATGAGGTGCACTGCCTCTGCAAATTATGCTACCCTGGGGATCCCTACGTCCGGAACCAGTCCTTCTCAATCCCACTCCCCCCTGCACCCCTCATAGGAGAACTCACTTCCTTCGTAAATTATAGCCATTCGTGGCAATCGTTCACACTCCCGGGATGTCCGTCGGTTGCCAACCATGGCAGCCAGACTTTTGGATTTGTCCGCCAGGAGTGTTGAGACTCGTTAAATTTTTCCATCGGCATATGAACCAATTCTATATTCCTGATCTTTGCTAGTGATGGGATTCTTACTTCTGGTTTGCCATAATCTCTGCTGTCTCCACCTCATAAGCCGTTGCACAAATGTGCTATTAATCTGATACTATTAATCTGTGCTTAGATAATTTTTTAAAGCGGGTTGGGGCGGACTAGGTGTTGGGGGCTGGACTAGGGGCAGGACTAGGGGCGGGACTATTCAGAGTTGTTTTTGGCGAGGAGATTGTGTTTTGTGAGTAGAGTTTGGTTTGCGAACACTGTATTTATAATATATTGGATGATATAATATCATAGATTATATTATGATATAATATATCTAATATCTCTATTTTATCTCATATATATAACCCATCATATATCTATTACTATTTATCTATACTAACTCATCAATAGTTCTTGACCCTATTAACTTATGATATCTCATCACTATATATCCAAAGATATAGCAGCAAAACCAAATAAACTGCAAAATCCATGTTAATGGCACAAATAAGTAAACTACCTGCCAATAGTGTTAGAACTCTAACTTAACTGGTATAATAAGCGGTCAATAAGGTCGACTGGCAACAAATAAACTCATAAATAGAGTTTATATTAGTGCGAGCAGGGGAGAACACTGGATCGTTTAAAAGGAACTTTGCGAATCCATATATTCATCTTCCTAGGGGCAGACAAGGTTCCATTTAACGAACCAGCGGCCATGTTCGCCGTTGTATAGTTGATCTTTCCAGAGTCGCAACCTCTAATGCCAAGGGACCTGATTCAAGGCAAAAAACTTTAAATAGGTCAATATTTGAATTATGCTTAGTCTAAGTAGGTCTCTTGCAACTGTGGTTAATTTACGTCCTATTAGAAAATCATGATCACTATTTTTGATGTTGCGAACGTGTTTCTAGCACACGAATCCTAAGCTCTCTAGTTGTCATCCCAATGTAGATCATTGGGCATGGACATTTAAGGTAATAGATCACAGCCTTAGACTTGCAATTCAAAGTAGACCTTATTTCAAATTTTGTAAGGTCCTCTAGAACTCATAGAAATCCTGCTAGTCTTGCATATAATGACAAGGCTGAGCATGATCGACAAGGTGTAAAACCTTTAAGTGTTCTCTTTGTAAGAAAGGTTGGAGGATCTGCTGGGGATATAATGGCTTTAACCACGTTTGTCACCTAAATTAGGTGCCCTAAGGGCTAACTAAAGTAACTTTCTCACCCAGAATTTTGTTCAGATCCGTCACTGGTGGTGAGAATGTGCCAAGTGTTTTGATGGCTTCCTTATACAGCTAAACCCTGTTATACGGCGCCTCGTTATAACGCGATTCGGTTAGTAACGCGGTTTTCCCCGTGGCTCCCGTTTAAAAAAAAAAAAAAAAAAAAAAAAAAATAATTTTTTTTTTTTTTATTTTTTTTTTTTTTTTTTGCATGCACACTGCACACACTGCACACACTCGCACAACACACCTGCTACCACACCACCGCACACGCACACATAACTGCAACTCTATTCCACTGCCTCACGACGCACACACAATGCCACACCACTGCACCACCTGCACTACCATGACAACACCACCTGGCACCACAACTTCTCGCACACAACTGCAGGCACACTGACATAACACTCACACTGCACACATCAACACACGCTCATTGGAACTGCCACAAACTGCAAACACACTACCCTGCATCCACACTGCACACACACTGCTCATTGGACACACCAGCTGCACACACACTGCACACTGCACACAACATGCTTCATTCTCACACTGCACCACTGACACACTGCACACACACACTGCTCATTGCTCACCCCTACCACACTGACACACTGCACACACACTGTACACGCACACACACTCCTCATTGCTCACACTGCACACACTGACACCTGCACACCACACTGCACACACTGCCACACTGCACACACACTGCTCATGCTCACACTGCACACACTGACACACTGCACACACACTGTACACTGCACACACACTCCTCATTGCTCACACTGCACACACTGACACACTGCACACACACTGCACACCAACACTGCACACTGCACCACACTGCTCATTGCTCACACTGCACACACTGACACACTGCACACACTGTACACTGCACACCACACACTCCTCATTGCTCACATGCCACACACTCACACACACTTACAGACACTCACAGACACTCACAACACTACGCACACGCACACACACCTCACACACACTCACGCACACCCACGCACACTTACGCACACTCACACACACCCACACACACTTACACCACTTACACACACTTACACACAATTAGACACTCACAGACACTCACACACACTCACACACTACACAACACACTTACACACACTTACCACACACTTAGACACTCACTACAGACACTCACAGACACCACACTTACACACCTTACACACACTCAGACCTTACACACACACACACCCAGACACACACACCCATACACACACACACTTTCTCTCACATATATACATACACACACACACACTCTCACTACTTCCACAGACGGGGGTGGGGTCGGAGCAGAGGAAAGGCCGCGACCAGCAACCACCACCTCTCCCCCCCTCCTCCCCGCAGGCAGCGGACGCCAGGGACAGCGGTGGGGAAAGAAACCCCCGCTACCACCTCCATGCAGGCAGCGGGATCTGAGGTAACAAGGACGCCTAGGGACATCCCCGGCTCCCATCTCCTGCCCCGCGGCCTGTCCCGCGGTGACAGGGGAAGCGGGGACAGAGGGACATCCCCGCTCCATCTCCTGCCCGCGGCCTGTCCACACGGTGACAGGGGGAAGCGGGGACAGGAGGGACATCCCCGCTCCCATCTCCTGCCCCGCGGCCTGTCCCGCGGTGACAGGGGAGCGGGGGACAGGAAGGACCATCCCCGCCCCCCCCCCCCCGCTTCCCATCTCCTTCCCCGCTGCCCTGTCCCGCGGTGACAGGGGGAAGCGGGGAGCGGAGGGACATGCCCGCTCCCATCTCCTGTCCCGCGGGATGAATATGCGCTAAAGCGCGGCGGCCATTTTTTTTTCTCGCGACCCCATTAGTAACGCGGTGGTCTCGGGGTGGACCCCGAGACCCGCGTTATAACGGGGTTTAGCTGTACCTCCACCAATTGCGATCATAAGTGCCGATGAAGCGTATGGTCTTATCTGCTGTTTTCTTTTTCTGTTTGTCCTCTGTTTGTCCTCCACTGTACAGTACCTGTCAGAAGTGAAATACGAGATCTATTTTTAGTTTTGGATTTTCCTCTACCAATGATGGAATTACTATAACCCCGATCTTGGAAACGCGAGGTCATCTCCACCGCTCTAGCACTAAAGGTCTTTGGCTGTGAACAATTCCTCTTTAAACGTAAGAATTCACCAACTGGCACACCCTGTATTTGATGTGCCGGGTGGGCACTGGATGCATGCAAGATTGAGTTGGTGGAAGTACTCTTGCGGTGAATGTCAGTACTTATGCTACCATCCAGATCAATGTTGATTCTAACGTCAAGAAAGTCAACACAGTCCAGACCAATAGTGCTTGTCAGCTTGATATTCAGATTGTTATGGTTGAGGCCCAAAATGAACGCCTTCAGGGCCAATGGTGACCCATTCCAAATGATGAAGACGTCATCTATGAACCTCAACCACAACAAAACATGCTGAATCTCAGGATTGACCTCCTCCTGGAATACCACCTCACGTTCCCAAAAACCGAGGAATAGATTAGCATGGGAGGGCACACATGTGGCGCCCATTGCCGTTCCCCTAATTTGCAAATAAAATTGACTTTTGAATACAAAATAATTATGTGTTAAAATAAAATGTAATAATTGCAACAAAAATTCAACCAAATCAGGATCCAGGTTGCCACAAGTAAGGAAGAAATGTGCCGCCTACATACCATCCCTGTGATGTACTGTATACTAGTGTAAAGATTTTCTACATCACAGGTGGCCAGCACAGTTCCTCCTTCTAGGGCAACCTGGTCCAGCCTAAGTAACAAATCAGTTGTATCCCTTAGGAGGGAAGGGAGTGTATCAACAAAAGGTCTAAAAAAGTGATCTAGGAAACGGCAAATGGGCTCACATAGCCCTCCTATGCCAGATACAATGGGGTGTCCAGGTGGACGATTAACATCCTTATGTACTTTAGGTAACAGATATAGGGTGGGGACTATAGGATGTTTAGAAATAAGTCCATCACCCTGTTTACTAATAATTATTCCATGCATCACTGCATCTCGAATAATGCCATCCAGAATTGTTTTAAATTTACTAGTTGGACACTAGGAAGTTGTTCGTAGCACCCTTTATCCTTAAGTTGGCGAAAGGCCTCTTTTTCGTACATTATCTTTCCCCCTAAACATAGTACCCTGGCCATAGACCCTTTTCCAGAGCCTTTGGTCTTGTCTTCAGTCCAGTCCTGGGGGGCCCTGATCTATCTAGGGTTGTGTTCAGCACCACGTTAAAGTCACCACCTACTATTATGGCGCCCTTGGCGTGCCTCTGGATTGCTTTAAAAGTTGCTGTGTGGAAGTCAGTATCATGACCGTTTGGTGCATATATTGTCACAAGTGTGATATGTTGTTGTTGAATAGTTCCGGTCAGCAGGAGGAACTGCCCTTCTCTGTCTTTTTTGATTGTGTCTACAACTCAGTCTACTCCCATATGTACAAGTATTGCAACTCCCCGCTTCTTCTCCTTTGCGGAGGATAGGAAAGCCTGCATGTAATGTTTGTCGAAGTATTTTGGGAAGCTGGTGGAGCTGAAGTGGGTCTCTTGTAGTAAGACCACATCCGCTCTCTTTCTCCTGTAGTCTGTGAGGGCTACCTTTCTCTTACGGGGGCAGTTTAGCCCTTTAGTGTTATGTGATATGACCTTCAGCGTCATAGTGTGTGTCATGTCTCACCTGTCGTCAGTCGAATACCCCAGGAAGGCAACACATCGACCCCTTGGAGCCCCCGCCGCCCTGCGATGTCCTGCAGTGCCTCGGGCCACAGCGTTGTTCCACCTCGGCAGAAGATAGGGGGGGAAAGGGAAGACACACAAGGAATAGAGGATACATAAGGAAAGATACATAGAGTGGGAAAGAAACAATGGCCCAGGGCCATTGTCCTTCCCATGCCTTTGGGATGTGGGGATCCCTTGGAGCCTCTTCCTGTACTCCTCCCGCCAATTTGGTGGCTCCGACCCCACTCCTCCCAAGGACTTCCTCATACTTCGGGGTGGGCTCCCCGAGTCGAGGTTGTATGCCCATGGCAACGACCAGACTGCAGCTCCGGCCGGCGGCTGCATCTGGTATTATATCTTATAGCATGTGATCAACTGATGTTCTGATGAGCTAACTCCACTCCCTTAGTCTACCTCTCCCTATAGTTGTTCCCTGAGTCACGATTGAACTCTATTATTTTAACTGCAAACCTTAATTATAAATTCTAACTTTAATTATAAACTCTAACCTCTAACCAGTGTGAACCCTACCTGTAACCTATTAACCCCACCCTCATGTGAAGCTCTGGGGGGCCTGTCTCCTGCCTTAGGTGCTCCCTCTCATTCATTCATCTGTGTAGCCTAAGTAGCTTGGGGGTGGGGGATATCTATGTGGGGATTCCCTACTCAGGGAGCTCTAGCATTCCCACTATGCCTCCTGTGTCCTGTGTGTCCACCTAACTGTCGCTCTCTCTTGCTATGCTGTAATGTTAAGTGCTTTATTTGTTTTTTTTGTTTTTTTTTGTAGTGAAAGCTTTTTTTATTTATTTTTTTATTTTTAGGTCTCCCCTTACGTTCCCTGCTTCTCCTATTCCTAAATCTATTGCTTTTTTCACACTATTGTGTTTTTTGTTAGGAACCGTTGTTGCATCATTTCTTTAAGTGCTTCCCCGCCTCTTCTTTTCCCCCATAGTCCCCCGTCCCCCCTCCCTTCAACCCTTGTTGTCGCTTCCGTCTTCGCCTTGTAATGTCACTTCCCGGCGCGAGCACTCAGGGTGTAGACCGTCCGTTATGTGCTGCGTTATCCCCCCATCCGGCCCCGGCGCCATCTTGTGTGTGGCAGGACTCTTGGCGTTCCGGCCTCTCGCGAGAAGAGGCAGATCCTCCCTTGGCTCTGCCTTGCTCCGCCCCTCCTCCAGTGTGGGGTGAATGCTGATCCAAGATGGCCACCATTCGCAGAGGAGCGCTGTCAGGGCTAAGGGACGGGAGTGGCGACTGACCTTAGGAAGTCATGAACCGGGCTCATAACATCGAGGCCCCAACTGGAACAAGTAGGTAACGGTGCTGAACTGGAACTGTGCGCGGGGTCTCACTTTGTATTATGGGCTTGCTTCTTGTTGTTCCCTCTTCTGTTATCCCTCCAGGATGGTTCTGGGGCTGGCACTCCTGCTTCTATCTCCTCCGGAATTTTATCCTGGAGCCCCAGTTTAGTGAGGAAGCTCGCTCCGTCTTCAGGGCACCTCAAAGTGTTGGCCGTTCCGTTCTGGACCACTAGTAGCCCAAGTGGGTACAGCCATGGGTTCCTTCATACCGCAATATTTTGGTGACTGGGGCCAGCTGCTTTCTTTTTAATAGTGTGGTGGGGGAGATATCCTGATACACGTGCAGTTTATAACCTTCGAATTCCACTTCATTTCTGGTCATTTGTCCAAATGCCTCCTTTATTCTGAAGAAGTGGAACCGAGCAATGATGTCATGTGGAGGGTCTCCTGGCTGGGGCCGTGCTCTCAAAGCTCTGTGGCAGCGGTCCAGGTGCAGATCTTGCTCTGCGCGGTCGGGCTTTAGGTGCTATAGCCATTTCCCCATAAATTGCTCCGGGTCCGTCTCTGTTTCTGGCACTCCCCTGACTCGCACATTGTTCCGTCGGTCAGGGTTGTCGGCATCTTCCTGCCTGACCATGAGCTCCCTGACCGACTCTTGTACCTTTGTCACTTGTTTATCTGTTCTATGGAGCGCTTTCACTGTGGCATCCATTTTTTTTTCAAAGGAGTCAGTCCTCTCTCTAATCCCGCATATGTCTGCTCGCAGTGCAGCCAGTTCCGACTGTAGACATCTCTTAATGTCGAGGCAGAATTCTTTCATGTCCCTCCTTCTCATGATCTGATTGTCCCTGGGGATCTCCTCTCTGTCTTCCTCCTCCTCTGAATCTGACCCGCTTCGCGCCATTCTCTCCTGGCTCTTCTTTTGCGAAGCAATCAGTTTGGACTGTTGATGTTCGCTTCGAGCGGGTCCCCTTCGACATCCTGATTACGTGAGGCAGCTTTGGGTAGGTCTGATGTATGTGTTGGAATGCTAACTTTTATTAATTTTGCCGCCGGCTGAGAACGGAGCTAATGGCTCAGACGTCCATACAGTCCAGCCGCCGCGCATGCGCCCCGCTGTGATTGATTTTTAATATACTGTGGGATTTATTGCTTCATCAGCTTACAATTTATAGGTTTCATTACTTACGTTTAAAAGAGCTAGAGTGTCATAGAACAGAAATACCCATTTCTACCTTCTCTGTTTCACCCCCCCCCCTTTCCTTGGCAGTTCTGCCTGCTAGCTGTATTTGGATGTTACTTTCCTTGCAGTTTCACTCCCAGAGCAGATGGAATGGATACATTATGTTGCCTTTTTTCCTTCCAGTCTGTCACACCCCTGGTTGCCCTGGCAACATCTCCAGTCCTCCAAGTTAATGGGCTTTCCAATCCCCCCTGTCCCTGCTGACAGTTAGTATGGCCTGACCCCTATCCCTGTGTCAAAAGCAGTACCCACTGTCTTTTACTTCCTGACATTGGCAGAGTGAGTACATTCATGTTACACCCCTATGGCAAGGCCAATTCTTTTCACCTGCCCTTACTACAAAGCACCCACAGAGATACACCTTTCCAACACAAACATCTTATCCACAAGTGCCTGTTTTTATTGCTGCCTTCCTAAATAAAGTGAAGAAAATATACAGGACTTGTTGTGCTTTGGAAAGAGGGCTGAGTTGAAGCTAACTGGGTTCATTCATACCCCAGACATAACCCTGGATCCAGAATATAGAGACTAAGGGCTGTTTAAGCTCTCAGATCCGATGCACGGCGCTGGCTCTGCATGAAAATGCGCAGCCCTGAGCTTTGACTCTCCGCTATAGCAGGTCACACTATTAGGCACTCTGAGTGAGGGTGCATGTATTCGTTATAGATAGGCACCTGACAACTGTAACATTTCCTCAACTCTGTCAGGCAGTGTCTTGCATTTACCAACCAACAATTGCTGAACATCATGGATACTTGCCTCCTAGCTATCACATATATTCTAGTACATATTCACCCTATGCTTAACTGAACCCTTTACAGAAGAAGGCAGAGTTCGGTGTTCCTATTATAACCAGGAGGGGATCAATTTAACCCTATCCTACTGGGTGCACCAAATTAGAAAATATACTCAGTTTAGATTTTACCTATACCTATTACCTGCCTATTTCTATCCTTAGTGATCAATTTCTGATTGCTATCCCTTCCACCCCTGTTTTTATACTGTAAATCAAGTAAGGGAGTACCAGGTTTAAGGACATACAACACTGTCAGGATGGACTCTAATTGTCATATTTACCACCACTATGCCCAATCTTCAGTACTCCCCTCTCCCATTATTTAATCACCTTCTATTATTCACTATTCATAATAATAATTTTTTGGTGCAATTGAAGATTTGTATATATAAGGTGTATTAATCTTTGGTCATTGAGTGCTCCATAAGTGAACATCCGTGCCTGGGGGTATTGTGGCTCTCTTCACACCTCCCAGTTTTCAGATTGTGTCTACAAAATTTATATTGCCCTTTATTGTACATAGCAATGAAAGAATACATCGATATTTACATTAACGGAAGGGAAAAAGACCTGCAATACTTACCAGTGAAAATGTTTCTTTAATGTTAATAAAATTATAGCAAACTCTAAGATGCATTTTTGAATAAGGTTAAAATAAACTTTCAGCCGAAACACAGTGCTTGGTGAGGTGGAAGAATAAACAAGAAATATTAAAGTAAATATCTGCACCTGACCTTTTAATCTTAGTTTTGTGGCCAGTACATATTATAATTAGGCACAGATTTTGTAAATCACAAAAGTGTGATAACATTACCCATAAATATACTTTTGGCAGCATTTTAAATAACAAGTTAATTAAGGGAAGTAAATGCATAAAATGAGATTGAAGGTTGTTGCCATAATTAAATACAGTGGGGCTATGTACAAAGACTCTCAAAAAAGACATTTACAGATTGTGCTTTGAAGATATTTTTTTCCCCCTCACAAAGGAATACAAGAATGGTACTGTAATTTAATTCTTGAAGCCTGTTGGGCTTTAGTTAAAATATCGCCTCAATTTACTGTAAATGTTATATTAATACATACTGTGAATATATACAAGGGTCATGCTAGTTATGTGTGGCTTCTGCATTAACTTAAACAGGTTCAAAATGCTGTTCTTCTACTCTCCTGTGATCATCATTTGATAAATTGTGTATTCTTTAAAACACAAAGAAATGAGAAATGGCAGCAAAGGAAATTGAAAACTTCCTTCATATATATTGAAGAAACTTTTTAATAAACGGTAATTGCCATTTTACCTGATGACTAGGCGACTAGATTCATTTTCCTTTAGTGACAGTTCAAATGAAATATGCACAGAAGGTACAATCAATGTACACAATTCATAAACGGATATATTGTATGCATTTCAATAGAAAGGAGCTGTACATAATATTAACATCTTCCCTAGGGATGGTTGAGAAGTAGAATAGAAATGAACGTGAACTGGTTTTATTGTTTATTACTGCTAACTGCTACAAGAAACCATACCGTTTAGGGCGCACAATGACAAGACTGCAGAAACCAGATCATAAACACTATGCTATTACTACTAATAAATATATATTAAAAACCAAATAGATGATACCGTTCTGTGGCTAACTAAATACTTTTATTTGTGCGAGCTTTCAAGAGACAATGGTCTCTTCTCTGGGGGTGTTAACAATGGATAAAGCAAGACTTTATCCATTGTAACACTGCCGGAAGAAGAGATCAGTGTATCTTGAAAGCTCGCACAAATAAAAGTATTTAGTTAGCCACAGAACGGTATTGTCTATTGGTTTCGATTATTAAGCTCGGCTAACACGGTACAGATACCTCTACATAAAATATATATTTATATACAGATGTGTGAAAAAGAAAGTACACCCTCCTTGAATTCTATGGTTTTACATATCAGGACATAATAACAATCACCTGTTCCTTAGCAGGTCTTAAAATTAGGTTAATACAACCTCAGATGAACAACAAAACATGACATAAAAACAAAAAAAGACGGTGTGAAACAGCGCTAATGAATAATAAAATGTATACTAAATAAAATAATTAGTGGAAGTTCTTGTTCATTTTAGAAGCTTATCTGTGTTCTTGGAGGACATTGGGTATCAGCTGGTAGAGCCGTAGGGCAGAGCAGCGAGAGAGGACACTCGCATTGGGAGCATCACATCGCGTTGCAATAGGAGCAGTGAGGGGCGTGACGTCACATCCGCCGGAAAGCCCTGCAGTTCGAGTGATTCATCTTCCACCCATATCACGTGGGGACGCCCGTGAGGGAGCTCCGGTCGCCATCTTTGGTGGACTACACCATAATCTCAGTGTGAACTGCTTTTACCCAACCAGGGTCTTGTGAGTAGGATTTCAGTTTTACCACCCTGGACATCCCACCTCCGGAACTTAGCATTAGTTGTGTCAATAAATTAGCTTTTTAACATTACATTTTAGCCTTGCTAGTGTTGTTGTCATGTCTGTCTTGTTTGTTATGTGTTGTCAGTTGGTTCAGTCTTAAAGTCAACAGTATTAGGCATACTGCACTATAATCTGTTTTCTTTCTTTTTCATATTACACTGTCTGGGAGGAGAGTCGTCAGCTCAATTCCACTATTCATCCAAGGACTTTCATTTGGACTTCACCATTCATGGTTTGGAATTGATTGACATTGTATTATTTACAATTTTTGGCGCCGGTTTTTCTTTTTTGTTTCAACAAAACATGACATACTACACCGTGTCATGATTTATTTAACAAAATAGAAACACCGTTATAGGAAGGATCAGTATTCTGGGTGTTACCTGGCACAGCCAGAGAAAAGGGCCTCATGAAATTCAGCCGGGCTGAGAGAATATTAGTGATGAGGTTCTGTTAGGTGGGATACGAGTATCCTTATCTCCAAGAAAATTTTATGAGGAGTGCAATGGAACACAGGATGGAGTGGGTGGACAAAGCTATAATAACCCATCTAGCTACAACTACCAAGGGCTCCAAGTTCTGTAATTTCAAGAGGGCAAAACAACTACTCAAGTTATGAGTAGTGGGCGGCAGTATACACCTAGAGAAAGTAGAGTATATCTCTGAGTCTGTAGTAACAGTCAGTAATTTGCCCTAATCCCCCCTCTCTCAATGACAAAAGAACTACAGAATGCAATGAAGCCATTACAAAGAAGATAAAGACAAGATTGTACATTTTGAAGAAGAGGCGACTGACTGTATTTTTGTATTATTCCTTTTTTCTTTATTATCCTGTACAAATAAAATTGTTCCTTCTTTAAATTTTCTTTGTTAAGCTTTGCGTGTGGGGGGGGGGGAGGTGCTACTACTATAGCTCTTTTTTTAGACTTGAAATTCACTTTGAATGTGAAGTCATTCTCGTCAAATCCCCAAGAAGGACTTATTACATGTGCGTATGCGTGTGTGAAACATAATGAATGGCTGTGGGGGAGGTGTCGATAAGCAGTTGAATTCGCTTTGGTTTGTTAGGCTTTGTTTGTGAGGGGGGGGGTGGTGGAGGTGCTATTACAATAGCTTTGCCAGGTCAGGTGTGTGTGCAGGATTATTAGTTCAAAGAAATCTTTTGAACAGTTCATCAGAATCAGTTGTTCATCAGAATCATTTGAACCCCCACCCCCACATAAAAATGACAGTATGCCACCTCATAAAGTACAGTATACATTGCAGTAGAATTAAAAAGCAAGTGATTTTAAGAATAGCAATTTTTTTAAGGAATCTCCTATGGCCCGGGGGAGTTAAGGATAACGACTTGATTGCCTTTTGCAACTAAATTAGTCCGTCTTTGTCTAATGTGTGTGCGTCCTTGAATCCACTCACAGAAACAGTATGAAAAGAAGAGCAAGCCTAGCAAAAGTTGAAAGTATTGAATAATAAATAATAAATATACTGTCGCGGCCAAGTTTATTCTAACATTTACCCGGTCTTGGCCGCGACAGATACCGTGCGCGCGTGAGCTTTCCCGTGCGCGCGCCGGAGCCTCGGAGGATCGGTCCTCCTATCGAGGCACCCCCCTCCCCTCTCTGGGTCCACCGGGTCCCCTGGAGCCCCCCATCGCATCCCCCACATCACGGGACACCAGGGCTCCCTTCGGGGACGCACGCCATGCGCGCACGCTCCCGATGAAGCATGACCGTGCATCGGTGACGTGCGGCACGCCGAGGGGATTCACCATCAAAGCCGGGAAACCTCGCGGCTTGCGGCTCTAGCCGCATTAGAATAAACTTGGTCGGTACTGTAGAATAAAAGATATCCATTTTTATTTTTGGGGTTTCTTAGCAGAATTAATTACACATGCAAGTCTACTTTAAATAAACTGCAAAATGCAACGTCAGACAGTAGTTATGATTACTGTACGATGTAAAAAAGTATTGAATATGAAAACATAGCATCATACTGTATAAGGTTTTGTAAAACTCACAATTATTCTCTCCTAATCAATACAATTACACTGTCACTTTAATTTTTTTGCCTACTTGGATTTTTAAATCAGATTCACAATGCGCAAGCAACATTTAAAAAAAGCGATATTAGTGTTCCATCGAAATTCCTCCTTATCTTTTGCCGCTTCATGTCAAAGCTTCTATTCTGGGGAAAAAAATTATGCTATTATTTCCGGTATTGCGCATGCTGCATGAGTACAAGCATTGATACTGTATGGCAAGCATACTGTAAACTACTATAGTGTCATTGGGAATTAAAGCAGCATTTCAAGCAATATCCTACATTTAAAATAAATAAGTTCTGTTCGATGAGAACAAACTTCTGATAGGCTCTATCCCCGCCCTCTCCCTAGCTGTCCACCAATTGTATCTACTGTAGTCAACAAAACAAAACACAGTGCACAACGCTCATCGTGAAAATAGTAAAAAACAATGTTTATATATTAAAGGGTTTCAAGGTTCTGCTTACATCAAAACAAGAGTAAATAGGCAGAGAATGCTACAATGTAGCTGTTACCACTCGATGCAAACTGGAACCTCACAGGAGCAGTCATCAGATATCTTTCTTCACATCATATAGCTAAGGCCAGAATAGATCAGCAGCCGCCGCACGGCCGATCCGGTGCTCAAATAGTCTAATTAGACAGACTCCAGAGTCCAAACCAATGTTATCCAGTTCTCAATGGAGCCAAAGAGTCACAGTCTCAGCCTCGTGGGACAGCGTCTGCCGTCTGACCCGCAACACCTTGATGCGTGCTGTCGGATGAAGACGACGTCACAGCGCTGACGTCAGTGAGGGAGATGTACTTGTATCATAATGACTCGCAAGATGACTACAAGAAGCATACAATAACTACAATAACCACTTAGGAACACATTCAGGTTGTTGAGTGGTAGCTTCTAACGCGTTTCATAGCACTAATGGCTACTTCATAATTTTCCCTGATGAAGTAGCCATGTAGTAATCATGTTGGTAAGCATGCTGGTACAGGTATTTGTTATCTGGTTGGAAATCAGGCTGGAAATTTTGCAGGTAATCTGGCACAGCCAGGTAACAAGGAGTGCCGTTCACAAGTTTTTCACTGATGGTCGGACCGTTATTGTAAGCCGGTGCTGGCGCTGTTGCCGGCACTGACACATTGCTGGATTGCGATTGACGAATCTTATATGGATTAAACCCGACCTTTCTCCTTTTGAAGTTGCCATGATCAAACATACTGTAAAAAATCTGGGAACACACCCCAATACCCTCTTCTATATCTGGGATTAGGGGCGATGTGATAAAAACAATGATCGTTAGTTAAGGCTTGCCTTATTGAACGCTTCCACCCATGAACATCAGGTGAAAATTTGTCAAAATCATAGTTCGAAATGAAATATTCATATATTTCTGAGACATTCGCCATCTTATCTGTTGTAGCATTAATTGCAGAACATATTAAAAATGCATAACTACAGTCAGATCTTTTATACGTGTACGGTGCACACATGGTGTCCAGTCCAGTCCAGTCAGGACATATATAAGGATGTAGAAAAAAGCCCGCTGCATTGTCTTTTAGAGGTTTTTATTATGTAACGCCTACATTTCATAACATCTTCAGCGTCTTCAAGGATCAAGGTCGATTCACAATGGACCACTTTGGTACTGTAGAATTGGTTTTTATCTCATTTTTAAACACCTGCAAATTGACACAGTAGCACAGTACTGTACACATTACAATTCATTCATTTCTGCCACCTGGCGGATACGCGAAGAATTGAACCCAAAGAAATCCAAAACCATAAAATTCAAACAAATCAACCGCGGTAAACACAGGGGTGCCTGGTGTGATTGGTGGCATGAATGCCGCATGGAAAACAGCAGAGCTCACGAAAACGGCTCTGTGAAATGTTCGAATAATGACCGCTGCATCTGTACCTAACCGTCAGGGCAATATGATCAAGAAGCCTGATCTGGCCCACTACTATTGAGGTAGCCTAGTCCCACTCATGTTAGATCCAGGTATCAACCGGGGATGGATATGTATGGTACAATTTAGTGAAATGTATTAATGTATGTATATGTTAATGCATGTGGTGTTTAAACCAATTTACAGGTTGTTGTACAGTATGTGATGTCAAGCGTACTGTAGTCCAAGCATGGTCATTGGAATTTCACCAGGGGGAGATTTTAGCCTAGCCTCCGGCCGCTACTTATTTTCCTGGGCCCTACCATTGTAAGCAACAGCCATAGAGTGTCAGCCTGGGGCGGTACTGGCTAGGAGTCATGCTGTATTGTGATGATCTGTCAGTATCAGACCTTTTCTGCTATGGAGCAGGGTTACAAGACCAACCCCAGGGTATAAATATTGGCTTTAACCAAAAGTGGTTGGGTCTCTTTCCTCCCTCTGTGGAGTTAGAACAACTTCCCTGTGTCCCTAAAGGGGGCATCAGGAGGAGCACCATGCAGGAGGAAGCTTGGATGGGCCTCAAGCCTTGAAGTGACCTTCTTAGGGGAAGCAAGGAAAGTTATGTACAGTACCTGCTGTGTAAGATCCTAAACACTGCAATAAATACCATGGAACCATATACCAGAGTGATTCATTGTTTTGGGCTAAAGGAAGGAAAACAAAGCACTACTTGCACCAGAGGTTGAAAAAATGAGTGAAGTCAAGTTGAGTGCGCACCCATAAAAAATGGCAATTTATTGGATCCTAATAAAAAAGCTGCATAATGGGGCAAAGAAACCCCCACCAACGCGTTTCGAGCGTAAGCTCTTTATCAAGGTGACTAAAGATAAGTACTCACAGGGTTGTTTAAGTACCTGCAGTGCGCGCCATCATCGCCAATCCCGTCCACTTCCTGAAAACGTCCAGAGTGACGCGGGCATGGTGACATCAGCGTGCACCGATGGAGCTTCAAAATTACCAAACTTTATTAACAAATGTTTAAAAACATAACAAATTTATAAACCCATAACAAATATCAACACACTTCTGTCCTTTATACATGATCTCAATCACAACAATTAAAATTTACACTTCACTCACAATTATGATTTTCACCATATATTATTTGGATTTACTTTTATTCATAAATATGAATATGATTATCAGTTCAGACGTTTTCCGTAAAATTAACTCAAGTAACACATTTTTATGGCCGGACAGCTGCCATCCCAAGTCTCTTCTAAAAGGGATCCCTAAGGTACAGCTTATTAGGCTTGAGAGGATATGCTCCTCAAATTAGGATTTTGTTAAACAATCTAATAAACATTGTAGGCAAGAAAATATACATTTTTTAGGCTCACCCCAAAACAATTCTGGATGATTTTTTTTCAAGGACCAAAATTGTCTTTCACTAATATATCACTAAAGTTGGGAGCTCATCTGCATGCAAAAAAAAGGAGGAGGTGTTTCAGTGAGGGGCACCATTCTAGGCTCACTTTTTCAAAATACCCCAGTGCTAATTTTTCTCACTTGTGTACCCACTGGATTATACGTGAGTACAACAAGGTGTTTGTCTCATTCTTTTTTAATTTTTTTTTTACTCCCTCTCCACCGCATTTGCCCTCTGTGCTTGTTCTGTTAGAGAATTTGGCTTATTTCCAATTCTGAAATTGCTTCTGCATATTGATGAGTCTCTCCTGTGTGTGTTTCTGCTCACTCACTATTCCTTTGACTCTTAAAAATATAGTATATTGTAGTCCCTCCTTCATACTGTTTGGGTGAACCCTATCTGATGTGAGTAAGGTGTTACTGTCTGTTGATTTGACAAACATATCTGTTTCCAGACAGCCATTTGTTAAATACAGTATATTCTTGTGTCAAGGAACTGATTTGTTTCAGAGGACCATTCCGAAGTCAATTAAATGGTGGGGTGACAAGTGTTAAGATGTTCTAAAAACTCCTGGGTTTTATTCATATCACCAGTCCATAAAACAAACTCATCATCAATCTACCTAACTCACTCAATGATGTGTTCTTTGTACATACCACTACTATAAACAAAAATGTCTTTGAACTCCACCATAAAGATGCCAAGGAAGACAGTAGGAGTTAGGAAGAGGAGGTGTATAGTATGAGGAGGATGCTTTGGCTAATGGAATCCACCTTTGTCTTGAAATAGTCAGCAAAGTCCTCAGGTGAAACAGAGTAATAAAAACAGGTAACAAATGATGGTCTGAGTAAAGAATCAAAGACAGAAAAGGCAGTGTGGGTTAAACTTTTGTGTGTTAATAAGTGAAGAAAAGTAGAATTGTTAAACATCAGAGAAGGCAGAGCTGAAACAGAATAGGATACATTTGTAGTGAAGGAAGTCTGCAAAAGTATGAGATTTCGTTCAGAAGAATGAGTGCAGGAGCAGAGCATGCATGTGTGGCAGTTTAGACAAGGTCTGGGGTTAGAAGGCTAGAACGGCAGAGAAATAGAGGGGCATGTAGATCAAGAGAGCAGCTTAGGGCGGAGTAAAAGTTCATAACCAGGTTGTCAGATTTTATAGCAGAGCATAGAGAAGAGAAGGTTGAGTGCAAATTGGAGTTGAGACAGTATATTAGATGAAAAAATTAGGGGTAGATGGAGGTGAAGAAGAGGATAACTGGGAGAGGGTAAATGACATGATGGTTAGAGAGAGGAAAGGGCAAATGGAGACAGAGAGAAAAGTTTTTTTTTGTGAAAAACAGGCCTAGGCACTTGTATCCTTTTGGGTGCTGGCTGCAGTCCAGTGGTGAAGGCTAAAAGCGGAGGTTAGAGAGAGAAAGGGGGAAGCCCAAGGAAGACAGGGGGTCATCAATATGCCAGTTGAAATCTCAAAGGAAAAGAGAAGTGGAGTCAGGAGAAAAAGAAGGTGAGTCGGGATTCAAAGTCAGAGAGAAAGGACAGCAGGCAAATTGATCTACAGCTTCTGAACACTAACCCCAGAGGACATAAATGAAAGGTTCCTTATTTCTTTATAATATGAATTTTTCTCTTTGAATATAAAAGATATGTGTGAAATAGGAGTCTGTATTAATAAACATGGGATCTTGGATGGTGACTATAATAACATAAAGGTACTGATTTATTTTTTTTAAACAGTTTTTCTTTCATAAAGGAAACAAGGTTGTAATATCCATCACAATTATAAGACATTTAAAAATAAAGTGTGATGTGCAAAAAAAACCCTATCTATAAACGTAAACATTTATAGATAGTTTTAAAATGAAAATTCAAAGTATGACAGAATACTAATAATATTCATTAGAGACAATCTAATGAGAAGAGAATATGAAATTCTTAAAAAAATAATTGCTGTAAAATGAATTAACGTTAATTGCAGAATGTGCAGCCTAGAACATATATAAATCTTCCAGAGAGACATTAAATTTGACAAGAGAAGAAATGAATCATGAATGTATTATTTCTAATTATTGTTTAAATTGAGGCCTTACCTGGTTGTGCAGGTAGTGTTCAGCCAGCATAATAAATGTATACGTTTAAATGGTTAGTATATAATATGGACACAATAAATACCATATACATACAAACAGAGAAACAAGCTACACTGTTATAAATACCAACGTGACCAATGGTAACCCACAGTAGAAACTGTTACTATGGTAACAGAGATTATTAGAAGCTGAGAACACCCAAGACCCGTTCACCTCCAAAGAAGCCCTCAGGAGTGAAACGCACGTTGGGAACTAGTGATGTCACAGTCTCTGACGTAATGAGCACAACCTGGTATAGAGTTACAATGTGGTAAACATAGAGCTGCCCACTACAGTAGCAATTGATTCCCAGATTTTGCTAGTTTGCAGAGGCCATGTGTTGTGATATCCATAGTTATTTTTCACTCATTGCTATCTTTTTAGCATTCAATAGGGTTTCTAGTAGACACATTGAGCCAGATACATCAAACAACGATAGCCTAAAAATGCAACATTAATGCCAAATAAAGTGCATTATATTTATAGTCAAATACATCAAGGTTGTATCGTTAAAATAATGCACCTTTTTATCGGATCCATTAAAAATATCGAATCCAATAAGAAAAAGAGGCCTAGTACCGCATTTTTTATCTGATCATGCCATACATTACATTCCGTATTGGAACAAGATTAACGGCATAAATGTGGCAAATATTTTATCACCTACTCCAAGCTGTTGTTAGCCCTATCTTGCTTATGTATATATGGCCAATATATACATAGGCTAGATAAGCTAAATCAACATGTAGGATATACAATTTAACTTAAAATATGCTCCTGGCTAAGTGAAAATAAATCAGTGATACCTTTGTGAGAAATCAAATTAATAAATTATGACTCAATCTAGAGTAAATTAAGAAAGTTCTATTCTACAATAAAGTGCAAAAATGTGATATAGTGCAGTGATTGATTAATAAATGTGATATTTAATGTGATATTTAAAGTGACCGGGGATATCAAGTGAAAATATAAAATAGAATGCAGCTCTTAAACCGTTTTCAGAACTTGTTCACACATTCTTTCAAACGCACAGTAGCCATCTTCAGAAACCATTATCAATCTCAGAGAAGGAAAAAAAAGGTGCAATAGTGCAGATGGTGTAGATGAACATCATTTAAAACAGCATTTCAGATATACAATTTGTGTTTTAAGATGCAGTGTCTGCAGTCTCAGTCTCTGACCAGAGCTGGCGGCAGTGAGATTATAGACACTGCATCTTAAAACACAGATTGTATATCTGTACCCTTTTATCAGTACCGTCTGAACTATTGTACCTTTTTGCTTTCTCTGAGAATGTTCTGGAGGGAGATAACCTGCATATCAAAATAAATTTTAATCCACTTTAAGATTTCCACAATTGGTCTTGCCTAATTTTATATAGAAAATGTAAGTGTGCACCCATCAGCTTTACCCACATGAATATTGTGTGAAAAACAATATTGTACCATTGTGCACTTTCTATTTCTTTTTTTTCCAGTTTTTGTGTCCCCAAATTGCTGAAGTAAATATAAACCCCTTTGTAGCCCCAGTGGTAAACTAGTCAAGGGTTTCCATGACTAGCTGAGCACAAACGGCTACAAAGGGAGTAATATAAACATAAAGCTTCACTACCTACACATCTTGGCCACCTTAGTGGTTAGTAAAGAATTGCCATACAATACTTCACTAACCGCTAAGGTAACCAAGGGGTTAACTCCCAGAGTCACCCCTGGAAGGTCTAACCACACATACACCCGGGGCCACTACTTCCATCACCAACCCCCCATCCTCCTACTCTAGACACATGCCAATAGCCAAATGTATCTAATCGTGCTTTTGGCCATTTAAAAACAAACAAACAAAAAACACCATAAGATCATTGATTATCACTGTGGCTACATGGGGGCCTAGATAGCCACATTGGCAAAAAATGGTAAGCTATAATTAAAAATGTATACATTAACAATATTAAAATACATTACTTACTCCCTTGACTACTTTAGTGGCAAGTAAAGCATTGCTTTAGCAATGCTTTAGTAACCGCTAAGGTAATGAAGGGGTTAAACCCTCCCACTGCCCCCGTTCCCCACTTGGGAGGTCTATTTATCCACACAGTTGGATACCAACCCCATCACCTACCCCCAACAAAAACGACTCCCTATTGTAATGGGTAAATAGGGGTTTTGACCATTGGCAAATGTGGCAAATAGGGTTTTTGGCCATTGAAAAGTATTAACAAAAAAAAAGTTTTTACCCCAGCCAGGATGAAGGCTATCCTCATATTCATGGCTGAAGCCACAAGCAACCAATCTAAAAAAGGGCTGATGCCCAACCATAAAAAGCCCCTTAAAAAATTTAAATCAGTCCCAAGCCTGATGGCTTAACAAACAAACAAACAAACAAACAAACAAGACAAAAAAAATAAACCACAACAGCCATAATAATTAATCCAGATGGCAATAAGAAAAACCCACACAAAATTCTAAAAAATAATCTAAGACATTATGATAAAAATTATACAAAGTCAAAAATAAATCCAGGCCTGATTGCCTCTTTTCATTCCGGTGCCATCCTGTGTTAACAAATGTGGATTCTCAACTTTCCAAGAAAATCTTGATTCTCTGTTGCTTGTAGAACAATATCATTTAATTATTTCTTATATTATTGTGATGCAATAATTAATGGATTATTAATGGTCCCGTTAATTCCTGCATCTCAAATTTTTTTTTTTTGCCATGTGCGATATTAACATATTTTTACTCGCATTTGATGTATCTAGCCATTGGATAGTTGACACATTGCTGTATAGGACATTCAGCTGTGGTCATTTTGCCATGGCTGTTTGGCCACTGGACACTTGGCTGCCAGGACAGTTGACCATCTGGGAATTTTGCCGCACATCTGTGGGAGCCGGGGGTATGTAACCTAGCCTAACCCCTAACTTTAACCCCTTAAACAATAAACTCAACCCCTTACCTTAACCCCTAACCTTAACCTATTTTTTTATTTACCATGTGGTCCCCTCACTTTTGCCTGAGAATGACTTCAAGCAACCTGATTGTACATCAACCAATGTGATTCCTTCCCTTTTTTTTTTACATGAGATGTCATCTCAAAGGAAGGAAATTACATGGTACATCAAGCAATCTGATTGGTTGATGTACCATGTGATCCCCTCACATTGAGTTGATCTCTCATCTCAAAAAAGGAAAGCAATCACATAGTACATCAACCAATCATGTTGCTTAATGTACCATGCAATTCCCTCAAATTTGAGTGAGGGGACCACATGGTAAAACAACCAATAGGATTGGTTGTGTATCATGTGACTGGTCTTCTGGATGTCCCAGGCCCTTTATAAGGCTTGGGGTGTCTCAGAAGAGTGTAAGAAGTTGAAAAAGCCACACTCTGTGGCTGAAGAAAGAAGGTTAATAGGTATAGAAAAAAGGTGCACTTACATGACTCCTTGTTTGGAACTGCCTCAGGTGCACGCCATGCGCAAAACGGCATAGTCCGTAAAGCAATGTATTCTCCTTCCAAGCAGAAAAAAAGGCAGCACTCCAGAGGACTAATATTGGATTTATTTAAATAAATCCAATATTAGTCCTCTGGAGTGCTGCTCTCTCTTCCTGCTTGGAAGGAGATTACATTGCTTTATGAAGAAAGAAGGTGACAGCTTTAAAGAAAAAAAGAAAAGATGAAATATTCGCTGAAGACTGCTCTTCAAGCAACAGAGGATCCAGGGCTTTGTGGCAATTTGAGGATCAAACTTTTTTGACACAAGATGGCTCTGGATTGAAAAGAGGACATCGGGCCTGGATTTATTTTTACTGCGTTTGTGTTTGAACTTTTTTACTTTACCATCAGGCTTTCGATTTTTTTCCCATTTTTTTTCCATTTTCCATTAGGTTTGGAATGTTTAAAAAAAAAATACTTTATGGTTGGGCATCAGACCTTTATTGGATTGTTCTCCAGGTGCCTATAAAAATGAGGAGGATGGCCTTCATCCCAGCTGGGGTAAGTAATATTTTTTTTTATTTAGGTCAACATTGATTGCCAATGTTGCTATCTTTGCCCCCACTGAGAGCATTGGTAGCCACAGTGGTAAACAATGTATTAAAATGGTAGTTTTTAAATAATGCTATTGTGTTTTTTATGTATGTATCTTTTTGGTGTAATGCTTTTCAATGGTTATAAGCCCTGTTAGCCACATTTGGCTATGGGCTATTGTGGTTTGAGGTACTGTAGCGGAGGTGGGTGAGGGAATAGGGGCCTTGAAGTGGGAGGTTAGGCCACCTGGGAGGTTACAGGGAGGGAGAGGGGGATTGCATAAACCTTTGTATGCCTTAGCGGTGGTATCGCTTTAACGTACAATGAGTAGTAGGGTGACTAGGGTGTTTGTATTAACCCCTTGATTACCTTAGTGACCATGTAGGCATGCCTAATTCATGCCATAATGGCCACTTTTTCTTCCAAGGGGTTAATAATGACCATATTTCTATTGGGAAGGCTGATGCCAGTATCATCCTTAGCATATGGCTAATGCGAGCCAGCGTTACTGCCAGTTAGCGCCGGCGACTGTCTTATCCCAGTGTTAGCTGGCTAACTCCGTGTTAGCCATATGCAAATGCCTAACAGCCATTGATTTTGCATATATTTAGCTTTGTGTGTACCTGTTAAACTCAGAGAAGCTAACAAACGTTACCTATTTATGTAATGTTTCGTTAGTAGTCCAGATTTAATGGAGCTTTGTGTATCTACCCCAAAGTCATTCAATTTAGTAAGAATGCAAAATTGTGTTATAATAATATAGTAACAAATACATCTATCCAAAAAGATAATGGTGAAAAGCAGGGTTGCAGACCTGTCGGAAAGCTAAATATGCTCACAAGCGATATTTGTATTTGCTGTACACTGTACGGTGGATGGTTTTTGTCACTTTTTTACCCATCATAACTTATATAATGTGTATCCATAAAGGCAAACAGTACCATACAAACGGGTAATATAAAGCATACAATTATTTTTTTAACCAAAATACAAAACATAAACTGTGGAAAAAACATATATTTTTTTAATTCCCTTCTTACCAGTATAAGAGATGATCTAGATATATCAGGCTTACACCATGGCAAAGAAACAATAGCCATGTAAGGAGTTTCACAGAATCTACTGTTACACCGAAACCACAACTCAGTTCTTGTAATTAATTACTTTCGTCAGCAGCGGATTTCAAAATCCGCTGCCTCTGGGCACTTGCCTGTGTCTGCTGCCCTAATGCTACTTTGGCATCTTTTGGCAAACATGACGTCGCACAGTCATTATGTCATTTGACGTCATGTTCGTGACGTGCGCGGCGTCTTTTGATGCTGGGATTCCAAAGGAACAGGAGGGTGGCAGAAAGGAGGCGGCTGACACAGGCAAGCGCATTCCCATTAGGTCCGATAGGGCCGAGAGTTCAGCAAAAGAATATGGGGGTGGAAAATGTTGACGCCATAGGCCTGGGCCTAACGGGCCTAAGGGGAAATCTGACACTGACCTTCGCTATTTTTCATTTAAAAAGATTAGACTTGTTGTAAGCATTTTATTTTATGAACACAGCATCAAGCTATAATGTTTACATTTTTAAAAATACAATATTATATAAAGTGTTTCCAAGAACAACAATGCAAGTATAGATAGTCTAATTTTATATGATGCAAATATTAGGATAAGTTAGATTTATGCTGAGTTGAGCTGGGGAATGGAGAGAGACACGTCCTGCTGCCAGCTGACATCCGGAGAACCATACCGGAAGTTCGGAGGAGTCTCGAGAGATGCCGGTGTTTGCAGAGGCGGAGAGAATGGAAGTGTCCGATATCTCAGGAGTTCTTGGCATTATACACCAATGTTTTAAAGAATGTGCACAATGTGAGTGCACATTTTTAAGGGTTACTTTTTATTTAAATATAAAGACATTTTTGTACAGTCTGTACTATTGTCTATCTTTCTGTTTTCTTGGAATGCTCTTTGATGACCAGACTACCCATGCTATTCTTGCCACAGTTTTGGATATACGATTTTAAATGGGGAATATGTAATGTAAGTAATATTTTAATCATCAAATCCCCAACTTACACATTTGAGTATGTATCACACTGTTTTTGTATGTCAAACACAAAAAAATATCAGTGCGCTAAATAGAATTAGTCCCTCTATCAGATCTTGAAGATTATTGTTATAGGCTAATTGACCACTATGGAGGTAACCCACCAAATGGGATATGAATATATAACAAGTGAACAGGTATATATTAAGACATCGTAAACAATGTAAAATACAATATGACTGTTGTCAACCACTGATATGTTACTCGCACAATGGTAGGGTTAATTCCACTTTGGTATAAAACAGAGAAAATACTGTGCGCTACTATCTAACCCAGAATTTAGAATATAAATATAGTGCAGTGACTAAACCACATAAATAAGTGACCAAGAAATAAATCACAATAACCACAGTGAGGGTGTATATATGAAGAAAATTATATCACATAACCGTGTATTTGTAGAGGCGTCTGCTGCTATAAACACGGGGTGGCTCAGCACCCCCACACTCTAAGAAATGGAAACAAAAGAAACAGCGCACAACGCCAAATAGTGAAGCAAGTAATGCTATGTATTAGTAATTACAGGGTAATAAATCTGCGTACATCAAAACAGTGGAATAGGTGCATTTAGTGTGTTTCACACAAGTTACCACTCAGCAACTGTTGTCAGAAGAGTCTGCAGCTTACTTCTCTCAGCGGGGGCGCTACGTTGGTTCAGGAGCAGGATTAATGTCCAAAACCCCTCATCCAGCAGTACATCGCTCCCAAGGGGATTTCCCTTTACAGCAACCACGCTCCGTTGCAGGTATTGGTGCTTGGTGGGACCGCTCGCGCTTCCAAGCCGTCTCGTGCAGCTCGTGTAACTCAGCGAGCAGATCCACTGTACGGGGGTAAGACCTCAGCTCTGCAAGGGTACACTCGGCGTGCCACGTTGTCGCTCCGTCACAGGATACTGCGTGATGACGTCACAGTCTCCGCAGCAGCGAGGGAACCGGCAGGGAGGCAGTCAAAGTCTCTCAAAGTCTCTCAAAGTCTCTCATATGCCCAAAAGTACCACTGGGAGTAATACTAGCAGGGTGAAGCCAATGGAGGCAATGGCAATATTAAGGCACTAGATAAAAATCATCCAACATGTTTCGTAGAATAAACTACTTCTTCAGGGAATAATTTAGCCATTACCCAGAGGTCTTAAGTACCTAACAAAGATGTCTCATTGGTCAAACAATTAAAAATGTACCAATCATCTAGACTAGGTAATGGTTAAAGTGATAGGGAAGATGAAATCATTACTTTTAAAACAACAACTTTATTAACTACATACATAATAAAAAGATTTTATAAACATATAAACTAAACCTAGCATAAATAATTAAAAACATGCTGGAATAAAAGAAACACAATATTAGTACTAAAATAGATGGTATCAAAAAATACATATAAAAGATGCAACTAGAAATAACAATATAAATACGTATAGACAATAGAACAGAGCAGGGAAAACAGAGATGCATAGATCAGTGATATCCCTTGGGTTTAAGTGAAGAAGGGGGCTAGAATTTTTTTTTTAATAAAAATTCCTCTTAATAAAGTGCCCAGATGTCAACATCCTCATTTAACCCCTTAGGGGACATAGTATCTAACTTGTGTATCCAATATGTCTCCTTAGATGATAGTGTTTTAACTCTGTCCCCACCTCTTCTATTTACAGGAATAAACTGAATCCCCTTAAAAGTGAGACTGGACTGATCTTTGTTGTGGTGTAATAAAAAGTGTCTGGAAACACTGTGTTTTTCAAAACCGTTTTTTATATTTCTGACGTATTCCTGGATACGAACTTTAAGGCTGCGTTTGGTTCTGCCTACATATTGATATCCACACGCACATTCCAATAAGTAAACAATGTGTGTAGATGTACATAAAATAAAGTCATCTATATTAAAAACTTCTTGTGTGTTTTTAGAATTAAAAGTATTTTTGTCAGGATGTTGGTACTTACAAATACTACACTTACCACAAATATAATTGCCTTTTGGTTTGGGCCCTAACCAGTTCTTTTGTACTGTAGTGTTTTTACTTAAAAAAACATCACTAGGTGCTAGCAAATTTTTAATGTTTTTGGCTCTCCTATAGATAAACCGTGGTTTAGTGTCTAGATGTGATCCCAATATGGGATCATTGTACAAAATACCCCAGTGTTTATAAAAAACTTTTCGATGTCCCTATGTACAGAATTATAATCCGTAATGAAGGCCACATTTAAAATTTCATTTTTCATTATTGGGCCTATTTTATTTCTTGTCTTGGTTCTATTTTGAATTAACATATCTTTATGATCCATGTTACGTACCCTTATAATCTCTCTTTCGAGAAGTTCCTTAGGGTATCCCCTCTCTCTGAATCTCAAAAATAGTTTATTAGCCTGCTTGTCGAAAACCTCTAAACTACTGCAGTTACGTCTGAGTCTGACAAATTGCCCTCCTGGTATATTTTTTATCCATGTACTTTTGTGATTACTATTCGCCATCAGCAAATTGTTAGTATCCACCTCCTTAAAGAAGGTTTCAGTCTCCACAGTGCCATCCGCTCTGGAAGTAAGTCTTAAATCCAGAAAATCTATCTGGGTGGCATCCACCTTATGTGTAAAATCAAGGTTGAAATCATTCCTATTCAGATTATCTACAAATGCACTGGCCGATGCATAATCACCGTCCCACACGCACAGGATGTCGTCTATGTAGCGTTTCCACACAACGACATTCCTGTGGTAGGGTTCCTCGGGCACAATAAACTGAGACTCCCACTTACCCACATACAGGTTTGCGAAACTGGGGGCAAACCTAGTACCCATTGCAGTTCCGCAAACCTGCAGGTAAAAAGTGGAAAGAAACAGAAAATAATTATGTTTCAATATTAAACTAATAGACTCGAGAATAAATTTCCTATTTAATGGGTGCATTGTGGGGTCTACTTCCAAAAAGGAGTTGACTGCATCCAACCCTTTCTGATGGGGTATATTTGTATAGAGGGATTTTATGTCACATGTAATCCATACATATGAACTCTTCCATTTGAAATCATTAAATAAATTTAAAACTGCAGTAGAATCCTTCAAATAAGAGGTTAATTCACCAACATACGGTTGGAGAAAAAAAATCCACGTATTGACTAAGATTGACTGTCATAGATTGTATTCCTGACACGATTGGGCGTCCGGGTGGATCCACCAAGGCCTTATGTATTTTTGGCAGGTGGTAAAATATGGGGATCCTTGGGAATTCAGAAAATAGGAAGGCGAACTCTGTTGTAGTGATGACGGATAAAGTGACTGCATTATCTAATAGCGCTTTTAGTTCCCTTAAAAACTCGGCTGTGGGGTCCTTCAATAATTTGACATAGAACGATGTGTCGTTAAGAAGCCTTAAAGCTTCTTTTTCATAATCACACCTATTTTGGACTACTACGCCACCACCTTTGTCCGCCTGCCTTATAATTAGGCTCGCATCATCCTTCAATGTTTTAAGGGCTAGGGACTCGCTTACACTGAGGTTATGTTTAATGTTACCTGACTTAAAATTACGTGATAAAATGTTAAAAGCATTGATGACCATATTGAAAAATGTATCAATATGATGACCCTTGGAATGTGCGGGATAGAACTTAGATTGGGTTTTAAATTCAGTATGTCTAATTTCTATTTCTTTATCAGAATTACTTGCAGCAACCATAGCAGCCTTACCAGGAATAAGGTCCATATCTTGTTTCAGAAAATGTCTCTTTAGGGTAATATTGCGAGTGAACTTGTGTAGATCTTTGAACAACTGGAAGGAGCTTGGTCCACAGGTTTTGGAAAAACTCAAACCCCTTCCAAGTATGCTCAATTGATCTTTACTTAAAACTGTGGCGGAGAGATTAAAAAACCCCTTTGTTTGCTAGGGTGTTCTTTCCCAAGATTACTCTCTTCTTTTGTGCTCTGGTCCCTCCTCGTGTTCCTCGTCTGATGTAACCCTTTTCTTCCTTTTCTCTTGGGGGGTATTCTGTATATCTTTCACTGTTATTACCTTCCTTTCTAGTCTTGTTATTATCAAGTCTAAAAAAGAAGGTGAATCTGTAGTGGGTTCAGGTCTAACCGGGGGTTTGGGTGAGTATTTAGGGAAGTTCCTGGGTGAGTATCTAGATGTCCTCGCATGGGGGTCTTTGTGCTCATATTCATAATTTCTATGCTGTCCCTGTGGCCTTGAGCCATACCTAAAGCCCTCAATGTAGTTTTTCCCTTTATAATTGGGATTGCGATACCCATTACCACGGTTAGAGCGTGAGCGATCTCTATCTGATCGATCATTTTTATTGGTTCTGCTCTCTCTCTTCTGTTCGTAGGTGTGGTCATTTTCTTGTCTGTTCTTTGAATGTACAGACCCCCCTCTTTCTTTTTTATGGGGGATATACTCATCGCCTACTACCCTTCCTCTATCTTTTTTAGCCCAGTCCCTCTGTCTTCCTTGCTGGTAATCTAATTTGTCTCTTAAAAATTTATTGTGTTTCGTTTTTAAAAGTTCATCTTCTTCATACTCTAATTTAACTTTTAAATCATGCTCAATCTCCGAGCAATCAGTTTCTATCACTATCGGTTCTAATGCTTTAATTGCTTTCAAAATCTCCTTTTCTAGGTCTTTGATCTCACGGTTCCTTTCATATATTATTAACCTAATGAGATCATTAGAACAATCGTCCTGTATTCTGTTCCACTCCTGCATAAATTTAGGGTTATCCTTACCGAAGGTAGGGCTTTTTGAAAACCTGAGACCTCTTGGTATTCTACCCACATCTAAATAACTTTGTAGGGTTTTGGTCTCAAGCCAATGTTTACCCTCGGTAAGTAATAGCCGTTCTAATATTTTAAATTGTTCTTTAGCTGTTAAATTGATTGGTTCATTGGGCTGACCATGTAACACTTCGTCTGTAAAGAGGAGTTTAAAGTCTTTGAGAGACTTTGAGAGACTTTGACTGCCTCCCTGCCGGTTCCCTCGCTGCTGCGGAGACTATGACGTCATCACGCAGTATCCTGTGACGGAGCGACAACGTGGCACGCCGAGTTTACCCTTGCAGAGCTGAGGTCTTACCCCCGTACAGTGGATCTGCTCGCTGAGTTACACGAGCTGCACCAGACGGCTTGGAAGCGCGAGCGTTCCCACCAAGCACCAATACCTGCAACGGAGCGTGGTTGCTGTAAAGGGAAATCCCCTTGGGAGCGATGTAGTGCTGGATGAGGGGTTTTGGACATTAATCCTGCTCCTGAACCAACGTAGCGCCCCCGCTGAGAGAAGCAAGCTGCAGACTCTTCTGACAACAGTTGCTGAGCGGTAACTTGTGTGAAACACACTAAATGCACCTATTCCACTGTTTTGATGTACGCAGATTTATTACCCTGTAATTACTAATACATAGCATTACTTGCTTCACTATTTGGCGTTGTGCGCTGTTTCTTTTGTTTCCACTTTGGTATAGCTGTGAACAAATCTCTGAGTGTCTGAATTAAATAGTTTAAAAAAAGAGTTCTAAATTGAGATTCCTCCTCTGTGTGCTGCACCAATCAACTGGATCACCAATCCTCTTATCTATATGCAGCTCAAAACAAAGGAGCGCAAACACAAGGTATCAAAATCTTTATAGAACACTAAAATAATTAAAGTGAGAAAAAGAAATCTCATTAAAACCATAACAACACTTGATACAATGGTAATGAAGATACATCTCAAACACTCCATAATGGTCCCTTGCGTCCCATCTGCCTGAGCTTCGGACTCTCTTGGGCGATTAGAAGATCGAAACCGATTATCACCGCTGTTAGCAGACCGAGCGAGCAACTCCTGGATCCACTCCAGAGGATTCTGCTGCCTTGGTGTAGTCAGGCAAACAAGTGTCCCAGCTGATCGTGAGCTCCAGCATGTGACGTATTGGCACTGGAAATCACTCCCTGTACTGGAAGCAGGTGTACTGCTTCCCCCCATCCCTCTGTGAGATTTTGCCTAGGCTACAGGTCTGTGTGGTGCGGGTTTCCTGTGAGGGTCCAGGAGAGATGAGCTTCTGCGATGTTATGAGGAACAGGACATGCTGTAGGTGATCCTCAGGTTCTTTAAATGCAGGCAGTCCATACCATGACAGTTCTTTTCTCCTATACTTCTGTCCAATATACTGCGACATAGCCAGAAGTATATGAAAGGGGTCTTTATTTGATGCAGCCACTGCAGATGGTATAACAGTGTTTGCATATAGTGGAGAATGGGTTTCAGGCCCTTGGATGGTTCTGGCCAGCAGATAATGTTGAGGCCTTATACTATGCACATATCTTGGTTCACTCAGCCCGAGGAGGGGCTGAGCTCCTCTCCCTTCCCTGGGTGGGAAGGCACTGACTCTATAATTTGGAAGGCATCCTCCCTAATGCAAAAGGGGCGGGCACAGGGTCTGCACCATGATTGGCTGCAACACAGACCAAGTGTTACCTCCTCTCTTGCCACTGAGGCTGCGTGTCATTGCCTGTAGCTACTAGGACTTATGTGACAGGAGGGAAGAAAGATAGTCTGGACCAGCCATGGCTATACAGGTATGGGACAGTAGCACTCCAAGAGAACCCTGAGTAGTTTAAGTCTCCCGTTCGGCTAAATCAAAGTCACAAGAGTCCCAAAGTCGAAGTAGTGCCTCCTTGGAGGAGATTTATATTCATTACCATTGTATCAAGTGTTAATATTTTAATGTGAGTTATTTTTCTCACTTTAATTATTTTAGTGTTGTTTAAAGATTTTGATGACTTGTGTTTGTGCTCTTCTTTTTGTTTTGAGCTATTTTTGTATATCGCCTCTTTTTCAGGGTCCATTTTGCACTCCACTAACTTGGAAGAAAATGACTACTGGACGAATTGGTGAAACGGTTCATTAAGGGTTTGAGCAGCAAGACTTAACATACTGTATACTGTATTTTGTTTGCACATTTTTTGCATATATTTAAAAGTTTTAATCATTTCTATTTTTCCCCATCACGATTTAATTGGTATCTTTATTTGAAAGCCACATTGATTACCATCACTTTATTATTACAATCGGAAGCACTGTTGCATGTTTTTTTTTATAGTCAGATAACATTGTTAAGTGAATTACACTTTTGCACAATCAGTATTTGACTTTTTGAAACTCCATAAGATATTTTAACGTCACATGAGGAGTGGTGATGTGTAACAGTGTTGTGGCTGTATAGATTTATACAGTATCTGCACACAGACTAACAATTTGCATTTAGTAAAGTTGTATACAGTACAGTATATTGGTTTAAAGAGCTGCTCAGTCATTACCAACGTGTACCTTGTTTTTACTTACCAACTTGTTATTTCAATTGCAGTACTAATTTCAATGCAAACTTATAATTTGAGAATGTATTTATCAATTAAACTCTCAAAGCAAAACTACAGTACATGAAAATCATCAAATGCATTAAAGACAAAAATGAAATTTGGTACATTTTCTTGCAAAGTTCAAACTAATGTCGCAGCTGACAGACTTTAACAATACAGAGGTGTATCTTGAGATATATTTAAAAAGTAAAACTCAAGAGTATGAGCAATGTTCAGAATATAATGTGTAGTGCAGAGAGCAGAGTAGACAACCCCGATTCTATATTTAAAACCACTGCCTTACTTTCATTTATTACCAGGGTACATTTCCAGATGATTGCTATTTAATAAATATTCGGAGTATTCAGTGTATCTCATGCATACTGAGGATAAAGTTAAGAATCACTGCTCTATGGCTGGGAAGACTAGCATAACACTGATTGCTGAAGGAACCTTACAAAATGGGTGATACTTTGCTTTTCCCTCTCAAACTGTAAAAAAATTATTATATTTTGAATTATATTTGAAACAATGGGCAAATGACAAATGCTCTGTGAACGTGCACTGTGATATTTGATCCTGTTGATAAGACTGCAAAAAGTAAATAGCATAGTTTCCATGCCAACTTGCTGTTATAAAAGAAGCATGAAAATTAAAAGAAGCATGAAAAAAAAGTCTTCACATATATTGCATCTTTTTGAAGACTATGTTTAGAAAATTAAGAGGAAATGCTCTGGCATTTTTCTCACACAGCACCAATAATTACATGTGTAGCTCTCTTTCCCCCTAAATAAAGACACTACCGGTACTGCTGTTACCTGTTGGCTCGCAGAGGACCCAAGCCTCCGCCATGGGGAGCCTGGGATAGTATAATTATCATCTCGGTGCAGCGCCTCCACCTGCGAGGTATCCCGGCATAGTGGAAGAAGCCCCTCACAGGAACCAATAGTAACAGTAAAGACACATAGTATATGTAGCCCTTTTTGTGAACGCCTGCAATAAGGAACTACTGTGGTGCATGTACCTGTGTCCTCAGGAGCTCTGAGCCTCCGCAATTTGGGAGCCTGGGGTCATACCTTTATTAGTCGCGGTGCAGCGCCTCCACTTGCCCAGGATCCCCATGATAGAGATTATACCCTGAGCAAGAACATCACAACAGCATTATGCAACAGCAACCTTTTATATATCATGCATAAAGAACAAATGATCTGCAGAATAAACATATAACATTACACACACACACCGTGGCTCGGCCACACCTTATTAGGGATAATGTCCTGTACATAGGTGGCTCTGCCACTCTCCCTAGGAGTATGTCTTATAACCAGTATAGGTATGGTACCATAGGATTTGCACAGTTGGCCCAATTAGTTAGTGGGAGGCGGGATCAGCGCCTGGTGACCGATGTAGGTGCACTTATAAACAATGATACCTTCCGGTCACTGCGATGACCATCACACTCCACGCAGGGTCCTAGCGTTGCTCCAGCCTTTCGCCGTCACTCCTTGCTGCAGCGCCGTCTGTATCCAATCCAAGATGGCGGCCGCAGCTCCGCAGTCAAATCACACTAATGGGAAATGTCCCTACCAACTAAGGCCGTCCTTACAAAACAGCACCCTACGGTGACAGGGGAATACTCCTCGGGCCGGGGGAATACCTTTTACCTAAGCGGACGGGTCACTGACCCTCCGCTCGCGCACACGAGGTTCCGCCAACCTCCTCCTTCACCTCCCTCCCGGTTCTGTCCCACCGCCCACACGCATCCGGTTCCTCTATACAGAGTCTCGCACCCGATTGGTTCTCAGCCTCAACTGACTCTCTCGCAGTTCGGAGTTCAGAGTTCAAACCCCCAAAGTCTCCACAGATTGGTTACCCTTCGCGCGCTTCTCTCGCGCATGCGCAGCCCAACTTGTACACAGTGACCTTGCTGACAGAATGACTAATATGGCGCTGCCTTTGTGATTGACAGCGCGGAACCTTTAGATATATATGCACATCCTTACATATATAATAGCAACCTTTACTGATAACACATATAACAGAACACCACCTCCCAGTATAATGAACACCCTGCCCAGTACCACCAGTGAGTGTCCCAAAGTATATCGGGTGCTAGGCACCTTTCCCAGTGTTCAGCCCACCCAAATGTGTAGGGAGTTGCGCTATCCCGTGAACTGTTGGTGCACTTGTTGAGGTACCTGCCGAGTACTCCAGTACTCGGTGTAGCCGACTTAGAAATGAGGACCCGTCTGATCCAGCGACGTGCCCTCCGCGATGGCATCCGCCTCTGTGTTGTGTGGACTTTGGTAGGAGGGTCTCAGCTTTAAGAGTCTTTGATAGCACCCAAACCACAGAGCGCGATCACCACACAGCGTCTTCACTGTGACCCTGACACTATAGTAAAATGGGGAAGCGTCCCCAAGGGGCATTCCCTGCAGCAGCCACAAGCTACACGTGAGTGGGTCCTATCTGGGACCTATAGGGATTCTCTGGCCTTGTCTGAGTGCCACTGACACTCAGACCCTCCCTTCCCCTTGTCTGCCCTGGCTCCAACTGACTAACTGACTCACTGACTAACTGTCTAACTGCCCTAACTGTATTCACGAGCTCCCCTTACCACAAATGCAGCAGCCCTATTGGCTGCGTGTGTTCCACCTCACTGCAGCCCCTGAGGCTGCTGGGAACTGTAGTTCTGTAGCCACTGACACTCAGACCCTCCCTTCCCCTTGTCTGCCCTGGCTCCAACTGACTAACTGACTCACTGACTAACTGTCTAACTGCCCTAACTGTAGGCGCGAGCTCCCCTTACCACAAATGCAGCAGCCCTATTGGCTGTGTGTGTTCCACCTCACAGCAGCCCCTGAGACTGCTGGGAACTGTAGTTCCCTTTGGAACCTATTCCCCTCAGGCTGCCGCTCCTTGGGACACTTTGCGCATGCGCAATATTCTGTAATGGCCACCGCGATACTACCTGTTCTGCGCATGCCTGAGACTTGCGCATGCACCATAACATCCAAGATGGCGGTACCCTATGCTCACACCACTCCAGAGCCCCAGCAACCCAGTCACCCCTCACAGCACTGCCCGAAGCTCCCCTAGCAACCGGAGCTCGCTGGGTGACAGCAGGTAAAAGGAGATGAGGGGTATCTGGCTACACATGTAACAGGTGTTTCCCCACCCTAAGGGAGATTTCACTGTTACCTGAACTCTCGCTGTGCTGCACCTGTGGGGCTTACCGGATTGCTGTGTGTCCACCGATGTTATTGGGGAAGACAGGACAGGCTTTGAGAATATTCTCAGCTCTTTCTTTATGCAGCACCTCCATTTCCAGCAGCCCCCAGCAGAGCTGGGTGCAGTTCCTGCAGTAAAACCATGTTGCACTCCCCCTGATAAACTGCAGTCACAGGCAGGAGTATAAAAACAGCAACTGATCTTTATTGATTACAGCCGTACACAATCAACAATGCATTTTCTTTGGTCCCTGGAATCAACCCCTCGGGCTTGAGGCCCCAAAGGTCTATTCTTTGCTCCCCTACTCCCTGGTGGAGAAAGGGGTAACAGCTCCCACTCCTCTGAAGGTGGGAATAGAATAACAATCCACTCTCTTGAGGGGACAGGGTAGAACTGACTAACTGCCACTCCCCACTGTTACCAGGTGCAGGGCTTCAGGTCTCAGCCCCATGTGAGCAGCACCTAGGCCTCAGGCCACCCCCCCTGTCACTCAAGGAAGCTGGTTACTCCAGCAGGGGTAGATTTAACCCTAATATTGCCTGCACTGCTACCAGGGCTTATGTGTTAGGCAGGGCAGATTAGTAGCCAAGGGGATACATGGCTACATAAATATGTTAACAGTTCAACAAAAATACAAAAGCAAGACAATTTGGACATGTTGATTTTTAAGGAATGTATTATTTAATAAAATCAAAGCCAAGATGAAGACTACAAAAATGGGAATATAAGGTCTGTTATTATCCACAGCAATTTATATTCAGAAAATGACAAATTAATTATGCATAGAGATTTTTCTTTCCCAGCACTTTTAAAGATAATCCTTTTTTTTAAATTCAATAGAAAGGGGTTTTTTTTTTTTAAAGGACGCTTTTACAGGTCTTGATTTTCTAAGTAACACATTTGTGGCAGACGACCAGACTTTACGTTGTGAAAGACAAAAAAACATGCAATTATCTACCTCCCACATTCAAATGATGTACACATAAAAAGAACCCAGTGTGCAAAGTTAACAAGACTTACATGCTATCTCAAATTATTTTCTATAAATCTTAAACTAATAGAACAAAACACTGCCTCTACTTACCATTTCTTCTTCAAAACCTTCAATGCCTGACTAGGGCAGGAAAAACAACACAGCACCCTTGCAAGTAAACAGGGATCCATTGAACAGTTGAAATACTGTAATAATATACAAATGCCTGTAGTCAGTCAAAGTGATTAGAAATTAAGTCTTGTTCATGTAAAAAAAAAAAAAACATTTTACTGCAACATCAAAAAATTCCATGTTACAGTACGACTAAGCAACTGATAATATTAATGTGACTGCTACTAATTTGTTAAAATCCTAATAGGTATTGCATATGAATCTGTATTTTTTAGGTCGTCTGCATTTTGTTTTTTTTCTCCTGTTATTGCTATAAAAAATACTGAAAATGTGTTTCCCTAACAGTGTTCCAAATGCTAAGACAGTGTTAAAAATAGTTGTTCAAACCATGGAAAACTTTGCTACATCAACCAACATTTTTCAGTGAAAAAAAAAACGTAGAATGAATACATCATGTTTGCATTTCTAACAACCCTTCACCACTGGTAAATTAGCCCTTACACATTGAACAGAACTGCTGAAGCAATGTAACAGAAGAGTTTCAAAGAGGACAGCTGTTAATGCAGTGTGAGGAATATTGGAATATTTAATGTACATATCAAGCAAATCCATCATCATTTCCAGATGAATTGTCAGAGAGATTCTCTTTTTTCAGCTCTTCATCTATATTAAACTGACCCTGAGGGCCAGTTTCATTAAAGTGTTGTGGTGGTAAACACCTCACAGTAACAATCTACTAGATTTTTCTTGGTGCAAGCCATTGTTGTAGAAGCAAACATGTACTATTGGAGTATTGAAACATTACAAAAATTAGTTGCCGTTTTGAAAAATGTATATGGTGATTTAATAACCTATTCTGCTAAGGAGACCTCAAATATATTTAATGTTTTTCACTGATGTAATCAGGGATCACAGTAAATAGAATATTTCAAAATCATGAATGGGTCTGTAGCCCTGGTAAGAAATGGGGCTATAGTTCTACCCTCCTCCTGGTATAATCCCTGGTAAGGGCAGGTTGCCAGGAGTTATCATGGGTTTCCCCCACTTCAAGCACTGCCCTGAGTGGTGGAGGTAGGTCAAAGCAAGAGACACAGGGACGGTGCCTGCTGAGATCATAAAAGAGCAGTGCATTTCCTATTTAGTGTGTGTGTTCTGTCAGTCTGACAGTAGTGATAGTGAGTTAGGAGGAGAGGAGTGATCAGCTCGGAGTAGAGCTGATCTAGCTACAGTTAGTGAGGTGGAACCAAATACCTCTCACCCTGCTTAGGGGGTGAGGGAAGAGCTAGCCCCACTCTGGATGCCTTTGGTCCAGAGTGGCGGCAGGGACATCACAAGGGAGAACAGTTAGTGGACTGTGCATCAACTGTACCTGTCGGCTGCTGCTGCTGCCCAAGAGAATAAAGAGACTGCTGCTTTTAAAGATAATCCTTGTGTGAGACTAGAATCTCTCATCCCTGTGGGGAATCTCTGTGGTAAGGATTCCACCCCGCATTCCTGGGGCTTACTATAGATGGAGGCGCTGCACCATTGAACAAGAACAAAGGCATCCACCCCAGTAACCTGTCACTGTTATCCCCCATGTCATCGTGGGAGACTCAGGCACTCCTTTTGCCAGCAGGTATGCACCACACAGAGACACCTAGCCAGACCTTAGGGGACCCGATTTGCGATTAAGGGGGGGAAGATGGGCAAAAGGTCGATAATGGCATTCATAAATCTGACCTTTAGTTTAAAGGGAGAGATGGGCAAAATTGTTGCCCAAATTTTAATCTGCTGTAGATTGGTGAGTTTCTTCCAGCTGCAGATTTTCATGAATCAGTCTTAAAAAGGCAGATTTGTTTGTTTTTTAATCAATTAAAATCCACCAAACGAATTGTTACAAATCTAGAATCAGCCGAGTGGGTTCTGTAATCCATAAAATATGGTTGAGGGAGAGAACTTATTAGAGTCCTCGCTTTTTATTTTTAATATATATTATCTATAATATTCTATATATCTATATAATCTATATATATATCTATCTATCTATATAATATATTATATTTAAAAACACAAAGGAGGAAGTGCAAGCTCCATAGCTTGACTCTGTAATAAAATAGGGGATTTATTATTAAAAGGAGAGAAACAAGGTCATTGGGTCCTGCACTCACAAGGGGGGAAAAATAGTAACATGTTAAAGAAAATCTCTATGCGGGAGTCACCAAATGGGAATGGGAGTCCAGAACTGTGCAGCTGGGCACTTGAGGACCGGTTCGTGTCGATCGTCAGCTCCTACCATAGGTAGAGTAGACTTGTGAGGGGAAATCGTACCTGTACGAAGCATCTCCCCTAGTCCTGCATCATGAAGCGTTTAGAAAACAGCTGGGTACTCGTGATCAGCTGTTGGATTGCAGGAAAGATCAGACCTCCTCCCATAACTCCTCAAGATGGTGATGTCACCGCAGCACCTTACGCCCTTGTAATTATATATATCTATATATATATATATATATATATATAATATAATATATATTTGAGTGTGCTGCGGACTTCATGTTTTTGTATATACTATATTATATATATAATATACATACAAACATGAGTCCACAGCAAACTCCATAGAAAAAGGATTATTTAATCTCAATAAATCCTCATTCAATCACCAAAACTCCAGAGCGACATACGTTTCAGACCGACGTACGTTTCACACCACAAGGTCTTAGACAGGTCTGCAACCCTGCCTTTCAACCATTATCACCTTGCATACAGTGCTCCCACTGCAGCAAGGGATTCTGGGAGATGACATGCAAATGAGCACACAATGTGTCACCTATTGCCTGGAATATCCATTCACATGGAGCCCATTTAAGCTGATATATCGCCGTTCACACAGCTTTTAAAAACAGCATGGGACTAGCAAAGCAAGTTTAAACCACTCACAGACATGTTTCAACCTTGATGGGTCTCATCAGTGTGAGGTTGGTATAAACTTGCTTTAAAATATTTCTAGGCTGGGTAGGTTTACCATAAATTTTAAGTTATGGTGGGTGAGCTCATTTGCATGTCATCTCCCAGAATCCCTTGCTGCAGTGGGAGCACTGTATGCAAGGTGATAATGGTTGAAAGGCAGGTTTGCAGACCTGTCTAAGAACATGGTGAAAGTTCTCACAAGTGATATTCTTTTATTTTTATAATATCTATATATATATATATATATATATAATATATATATATATATATATTATATATATATAATAATATCATACATACACACAGACACATACACACACACACTTTTCCAGGGGAAGCAAGTCTAGTGTACATGTGTTTATATAAATCAAACTCTCAGGAATATATATTTCTGGGATAGAGGACCTGTTGGCAGCATTTATAGGGAAAGTTTACTAGTAGAGATTAATATATACACAATAGTGATAGCACTAAACAAATTATGTTCAACATGTGGTGGTTTGTTTTGTGGTATATTTATCGGTGTAAAAGGATATATATCTGAGAAGCCCCAACTCCTGTGTGTGGCAGACAGGAGCCATCTTGTGACAGACACACACGCCATCACCTCATACCCACCGACCATCGCCTCACAGCAAATACCCCTGCCACCCGTAAAAGGATGTTTAATCTGAATTCACACTACTTTCTGGTCGTATTATTTTTTTTATGACTGGGACAGTGCTGCGCCAGTCACCGCCCCAGGGACTGGCCAACGCGAACATATGCACATGAAATACGTGCTGCTGTACAGGAGGGTCCTTGCTCAGTATACTCACTCTGCCCTCGAGCTGCTTCTCATCCACGTCGCTCATGGCGGCTGCTGCTCTAACAAAGCGGATACTCGAGGGAAGGTCAGACAGGCGGCGGCTGCTGCTCCCGCGAGCATCCCAGTCCCTCTGCGCTTTTTCCTCTCCGTCTTTTCTTCCAATCCCCCCCCCTTGGGAAATAATGGTAATGTGTGGTAAGGCGTCAAAGGTGTTGGCAGACAAAATACATGCGGGAGGAAGAACAGTCTGTTGACGATCCTTTGGCTCTGTCCTCAACCAGGAATTGTCTGTATAGCATCGGCTTTTATGTTTTTGGAACCAGGAATATATGATATAAGAAAGTTTAAAACGGTGAAAATTGGGACCAGCCCCGTGCCTGTCGTGACCCCAAGCGACGTGTACCTTCATGTGAGTAGATTCTTGTGGTCATTCAGGATAGTGACCTTTGTCTCTGTACCCTCGAGAAGGTGTCGCCATTCTTCTAAGGCCATCTTTATTGCGAGGAGTTCATTCAGGTTTCATCATCGTAGTTTTCTCTCGCGCGGGGAAAAACGACATGGATGCAGGCGGGCCTGCGGGTTTTTCCTCTGGACATATTGCCCCAACTCCTACGTCGGAGGCGTCCACTTTCAGCGTGAAAGTAACCCTGGATCTGTGTGTACCAAGATGGGAGCAGAATCATTGATATCCTTAATTTTTCAAATGCTCTGGTGACGTTCGGAGAACCAGTGTGTTGGATCCACCCCTTTTTGGGTTAAAAGCCGTAATAGATTACACTATAGAGGAGAAGTTTTGAATAAACCGTCGATAGTAATTTGCGAACCCAGATAACTTTGACGGCTTTAAGAGATAATGGACACGGCCAGTTTTGTAACTGCTTTGACCTTGTCGAGATCATGGCGAGTCCGGTTTCCAAAATATGTAAACCGGGAAGGAGGTTGAAGACTGGTGAAAGTGGCTTTCTCGCCATTTGGCAGAGCTTATTCTGCTGTAGCCTTTGAAGAACTTGTTTAACATGTACTGGATGTTCCTGACTGTTTTTGGAGTAGATCAAAATGTCATCCAGGTACACACGATTACATGGTGGTCCAGCAGGGATTCCCTGAAGATTATTACGCAGTCTTGAATACGGTCTGGTGCATTGCAAAGGCCAACGGCATCACTGTACTCGAGTGCCATCGCGATGTATTGAAGGCCTCTTCCACTCGTATTCCTGACGAATCCATACCAAGTTGTAGGCACCACTTAGATCCAACTTGGTAAAGATTTATTTATTTATAAAATATTTTACCAGGAAGTAATACATTGAGTGTTACCTCTCGTTTTCAAGTATGTCCTGGGCACAGAGTAAAACAAACTAATACATGGTTACAAATACAGTTACATAAATGAACAAGGTAAACATTATATACAGACATTGCAGCACAGTTTAAATAAAATTAATATTATGAGCGTATGAAACAGTTACAGACCAGATTAAAGTGTGAGACAGCCTTAGATTTGAAAGAACTTAAGCTGGTGGTGGATATGAGAGTCTCTGGTAGGTTGTTCCAGTTTTGGGGTGCACGGAAGGAGAAGGATGTTGGAGCCCTGTAGCCTATCGAACAGTTCGGAGATTAACGGAAGAGGATAACGTTTTTTACGGTAATCTTGTTGAGGCCGCGATAGTCTATACAAGGACGGAGCGATCCATCCTTCTTTTTTACAAAAAAGAAGCCTGCGCCAGCAGGTGAGGAAGATTTTCGAATAAAACACCTCTGAAGATTCTCCTGAATGTAGTCTTTCATAGCTTTAGTCTCAGGCAGAGACAGTGGATAGGAGCAACCTCTAGGCGGAATGGCACCGGGCAACAAATCGATGGGGCAGTCATACGGGCGATGCGGTGGAAGTTCCTCTGCTTGCTGTTTGTTGAACACATCCCGGAAGTCTTCGTATTCTACTGGGAGTTGTACTCTGTCTGGATCAGGTACTGACACACCCGCCAAAGCCTTGGAAGGGGGTAAGCAATGCTTCTGACATTGAGGGCTCCAGCGGATAGGCAAAGACTCCGTCCAGTCGATTAGGGGGTTGTGTGTCTGCAGCCATGGAAGCCCAATATGACATCCACTGAGGCGGGATGGATGGCGTCCAATTGTATAGTCTCAGAGTGAGACTCCCCGGTTAATACCTGGATGGGTACCGTCTGAAGGGAGATGAACGCAGGTTGCAGCGGCCGACCATCTACCTCTTCGAGACCCACAGGACGATCCTTATGTACCAAGGGTATTCAGTGTCTCTCTGCAAATCCTTGGTCAATTAAGTTTCCCCCCGACCCGGAGTCCACAAAGGCCTGTGTAGTGACTCGGAAGGTCTCTCCGGATATGGTGATGGAGAGGTTGATCCTAGTGGAAGGTTGCAAGGGAGGTAAGGATGCGGTGCCCAGCGTGATCCTCCCAACTCTTACTGGGCTGTGGAGTTTTCCCAATCTCAGCGGACAGGTAGCCAGTAGGTGCCCATTGTTCCCGCAGTATAGGCATAGGCCTGCGCGTCGTCTGCGCTGCCTCTCACCAAACAAAAGCCTGGTCCCTACTAGTTGCCTAGGTTCATCTAGCGTTGGTACTGCAGGAGGCACGGGTCCTGCTGGATGACAGGTAGAATGTTGTATACCATGTTGTCATCTGCCCCTCTCCATTCTTCTCTCCTGAAGACGCAAATCCATGTGGATGCAAAGAGCCACCAGGTCTTCAAGTGCTCCGGGACGGTCCTGGGACGCCAACTTGTCTTTGAGACGCTCGGACAACCCCTGCCAGAATACTGCCGACAGGGCGTTGTCATTCCAGCCGGTCTCAGAGGCCACAGTCTGGTACTCCAGCGCGTAGTGGGCCACGGTACGGTCCCCCTGAGAAATGTTGAGAAGGTTAGAAGCGGCATTTACCTTGCGACCAGGTGTGTCGAAGACACTCTGGAACTCAGCAGTGAAGAGATTGATATCGGAGGTCAGGTCTGGTCGTAGCTCCCAGATCGGAGAGGCCCAGGCCAGGGCGTTGTCGGTCAGAAGAGAAATGATATATGCCACTTTCGAGCATTGGGAGAAAAAATGAGAAGGAAGCAGTTCGAACTGTATTGAACATTGGTTCAGGAATCCCCGACAACCCAAAGGATCACCAGCATAGCGGTTAGGGGCAGTAATCATGGTTCAAAAGTCGGGGCCACTGGAGTGGAAATAGGAATAGATGCTGCGGGGTTAGTAGTAGAGGCAGAAAGAAACCTGACCCTGTCAGATAGGGCTGCGAGGTCTTGCTTTAGGTGATCTAGCAGTTTGTCTTTTAGAGCACAGGATCCATGATTTCCTGAAACCACCCGTCATATTTGTCCAATCGTTGACCCACCTCAGCGGGGTCCATGTTGTGTGGCTGAACATAATGTCATGCTGCGCCCACCACAAACGGGACTAGACCGCGGGGCTGAGGTGGGGATGTATTTAACCACCGCCCTACAACCACAGAGCCAGGTCCGGAATGCGTAGTCGGAGTCGTGGAGCTGGGTCGGGGTAGGAGAGTTCGGGGAAGCCTTTTATCACCGCTTTGTGAATAGGTCCCTATGAGCTTTTTTGCGCTCTTCTTTTTGTCTTTGATGTAATGTTTATTATATTATAACATTTTGCTGATATTTCATACCACAAAATTGCAATTACACCATGGGGGTTCTGGTAATTTTTACTAAAATAAGTTTATTTTATATTTTCAACTACAGAAAGATCTTTACCGCTTGGCTGTTTTGTCTTGGAACTGTTCTTTTGGAACTGCGACACCAAGTTCAGAACTTGTTCCATGTCAACTGTAATTGATTCCTTACCAAACCCAAATACATGTCAACTGTAATTGATTCCTTACCAAACCCAATTTTGAAAAAACAACACAACAAATAAATAGTAGCATTGCTCCTAACATTACGTTGATCTACAAGGTTGTAGTCTCACTCCCCTTTATACTAACTGGTGGTAACTGTTACAATGGAAATGTCATCCGTTGTGTAACAAATGAAAGGGTAAATGCATTATGAGCCATACAGGGAAACATTAATTAAAATAATGTGATAAAAAGGAAGTCATATCACTTGAATGAAAAGAAAACAAATAGTACAATCATGCTCAGTTATCCAATACATACAGGAGATGTAAATATTCAGAACATTTACTAAATCAATGTGATGTCATCTTAATTAAAAAATGTAGTTACAAATAGTTAAAGGAAATGCACTGTACAGATATGTGTTTGCGCTGTTTGAAACTTGCCTGTGCAACAATAGAAATTTCATTGGCTTTTATAAGGGTCATGTTATTCATTATCCATTTTGTATCCTGGCATTTTCTTTAGGCAATGGACTCCAGCCAAGATTTATTTTTTGTACTTCTTTTTTGTCATTCACATTCAGCTTTCACTGTCACTCTTTCAAGAATTCTCTTTCAATTCAAATATTTGAATAATTCCATATGGAAGATGCTTCACATTCAAAATGCTCCATGTGTTTGTTGTCATAAAAAGGAAATCATGTATGTATGTAATGTCGTTGTATTTATGTACTGTAGCTGGCAAACACACACACACACACACACACACACACACACACACACACACACACACACACACACACACACACACACAGCTTTTTAACAACTGCTAACACATAATATAAAGAGTTTCCATAGGATTGAATAGCAGTGAATGCAGAATATCACAACATATCAGACCGTAACACACCAGCAGGAGGAATAACCCTTGCCACAGTACATCTGTATCTGAGTTACATTTTGCTCATTCAATTCAGTAACAATTTTGCCTGACTGTTATCCCTCACAAGTAGAAGTGTTTTAAGTTGTTTATTATACTGAATGCTCACTACTTTGAGTTACTACTCCTTTTTGCTTCTGTTAATAAATTTTTTAACTCTATCCTCCCTGTGTGTTTTTTTACTGCATATGTACAGTATTACTGTAAGGTATTTTTTCCTTATAGTACATGTTTTTTATTGCTAGAGGTTTACATGGCCCTTTATATCGAGGCACTGACACTTAATATATTGATATACTCAGCCAAAGACAGGGAACTAATCACAATACACTGGTAATATAGGAACTTCTTCCCTAATGTAATCCCAAGGAAAACCAACCCGGAACAACTCGACTGCTTTTCACAAGCGTCACAAGAGTTTCATCTCATACAACCACACTACAGGTAGGCTGCACACACACACATGTATATATAAATATGCAAAAAGAGAAGCACAGAAACAATCCTCCTATGGTGCAATATGTCTTTATAAAGTAGTAATCAACACAAAAAAAATCTCCAAAATGGACACTCATAAGCGTTTCTATGCAAGTGCGCATATGTATAGCAAACGCTGGCTCCTCAGTCCTTCATCCCGATCTTGGCACACTTCCATCATTGGCTCCTCTCTCCACGAGCCTCAGCCCTTCTGGATAGTGTCCTGGTGATGTCACTTGGGACTACGGATGTCTGGTTGGCCAATAAAAACAACGTGTGTTTCTCAGATTGTTCATCTACTTCATCAGTGAGTAAAGACAAAGACTTTGGCATAGAGTTTGAAGCAGTGGAGCGCTATATGAGTTTGGATTAAGGCCCAGCAGCCACTTTATGTTGAAAACCACATATAAAATTTACATGTAATTGCATGAGTAAAATACACAAAAATATAAAATAAATAGCACAAGTCTCTGCCAGAGAGAAATTGTCCAGGTGGTGTGAGTACAAGTTCCCATCTATGATAGTATGGCACAAATGAGAGAAGAGGAATACATCAAATCTATGGTTGCACTCCTTGAAGAAAGTGAGGAGCCAGAGGAAGCAGCTTCACTCTTCAATTCACTGGCTAAACCTCACGAATTTCTCACACACATTTTAAGCCAAAATCTAATTTTTATCCCTCCTATTCAAAAGGACATAATGTAGAAGTTTTTTATGATCTGGTTTTTAAGGACTTATGTGAACATCCACCGAAAACAAAGTTTAACTTTTCTCCAAAAGAATTAAAAGCAGTTGAGGATTTGAAAAGAAATAGTGAAATAGTTATCCGTCAAGTCGACAAAGGGGGTGGAATTGTAATCCAAGACAAAGAAGAGTATGTTGCGGAGGCCCTAAGGATACTAGGAGATAGGGAGTCTTATTCACTTTTAATGTTCTTAATAAAGCAGAATTTAAGTTTTTAAACATCGAGCAGCCCAGCACTCCTGTACTATACCACTTGCCGAAAATTCACAAGAGCCTCATCAATCCACCAGGCCGGCCTATTATCTCAGGCATAAACTCGCTAACAACAGCTTTGTCGGAATTTGTGGATTCATTTCTACAAAAACATGTGAGAGAACTTAAATCCCATACAAGAGATACACAACACATTTTACAACTTTTAAAGAATGTTTTATGGGCTGATGATCTTTTATGGGTTACATGCGATGTCACAGCATTGTATACAAGCATTTTACACGAAAAAGGTCTAGAGGCTGTGGACTATTTTTTAAAACAGGACCCTTTTATGCATGCTGACCAAAGAGTTTTTATCTTAAAAAGTATTGAATTCATTTTAAAGAATAACTATTTTTTATTTGAAGGTAAATTTTATATTCAAAACATTGGAACTGCAATGAGGACAAAATTTGCCCCTAGTTTTGCTAATTTGTTCATGGGGAAATGGGAGGATGACAATATATGGAAAAATAATCCCTTCCATAAAAATATATTTTTCTATAAACGCTTCATAGACGACTTGTTAATTATTTGGAAGGGCACTGAAGTGGAGCTTTTAAAATTTTATGAGTATATTAATGATAACAGTGTCAATCTACAGTTCACCCATGAGCATAAACCTTCCAGAATCAATTTTTTGGATTTAACCTTATTTAATGAAGGGCATAATATTTTAACAAAAACCTTTTTTAAGACGGTGGACTCCAATAGCTATTTAGATCAAAAAAGCAACCATTCAAAGACCTGGCTAAATAACATCCCCTACGGGCAGCTATTGAGAGTGCAGGCAAAAGAAAGACGAATGGCGCACAGCCAGAGAGCCAGGTGTAGGATAAAACTGCTATTCTTTATTCGTGCATGCAGGAGGACAGGCAACCCCCTTGGGGAACAAACAGGAACCTCCTACGCGTTTCGGACCTGGGGGTCCTTTATCAAGGAGTATGGGATGTGTTTGGATAAGGCCCCTTAAATACCTGCTTCATAATTGGTAAATTTCAAAAGTCTGTGCAAAATTGCCGCCGCCACCTAGTGCGCATGCGCGTGACGTCACCTGAGGCGCCGCACCACCAAGCCAAAGGATTGTGGGTAAGTACCGCCCCCTGTGTCTGACCGCGCATGCTCACGTCGGAGCGTGAGGCTGGCAAGACTTCTCTAGTCAGTGTCTCCGCTCCTGCCAGTAGTGATGTCATCGCGGGCCTCCCATAGGCCGGTGCATGTCCCTGGCCCACCAATGAGAGTGGTGAACGATCGAGAATGCACCAATCACAACGGGTCCCCCCGCGCTCACACTAGAGGCAGTCATGGAGCATACAGGCTAGGATTAACAAAGAACAACTAATTTTGTGTATGACAGGGATATAAAACCAGGATCTAATTCTCAGGTCTACCTGTCATAGATGATGGGCTTTATCCATACTGATCCCATATTAAACAAAACATACAATGTGATACATATAACACTCTATTAAAACAAACAAAATTACTACTAGCATGATACAATATGTACCTTGAAACTAAGTTCAAAAACATATACATATCCAAAATACAAATCAAAATAACAAAATATATATTAAAAACAATAAAGACATTTAACAAGACTTGTTGGTATGTCTTGTCCTTAATGTCCCCAAGGCTGAGGAACAACAAATGTAATATACTTTTATGTATACAGATTCTTATTGTCATCCTTAATTCATATCAATGAAACTGTATAATTACACATTGACAACTGAGGGTGCTATAATTTTATGTTTTAACTCATACTATGTGATTGATGGATTCTAATGGGCTCTCAAGATGTTGAAAGGTAGCGGGTGAGACCTTTAAGGGATGTCTCATATTAGAGGGACAATATAGTACTGGGAAGATAGTGCTGTTAATATTTTTTATTATTTATTATGTATGCAAAAAATGAGACAGGTTCCATTCTATATTTAGACCACAGGGAGTTCTTGTCTGAAGCATAAATATCCAATATGCCTCCCTGCGGTCTAAAAGGTTCAACATGTCACCTCCTCTTTCTTTAGGAAAGATTCTCTCAATTCCCTGGACTTTTAGCCCATTGATGTTACCCTTGGGGCATCGTGCAAAATGATTCGAGACAGGGTGGGATGTATCACCTTTTTTGATTAACCCAATATGCTCAAGTATTCTATTCTTTAAAGGTCTGATTGTCCTTCCTACGTAGTTGATTCCACACCCACACGTCAATAGATAGATCACATATTGAGTATCGCAATTAATAAATGACTTAATTGGAAAATCCTGATTGGATCTACAACCTCTAAATTGTTTTGAGGGTGTCATAAACCGGCAAATCTTACATTTCCCACATCTGTATGATCCCTTAGTTATAAATTTCCTGATGGAGGGGGGTGTAGACGCAACATAGCTTGGTGAGATGTAAGTGGCAATAGTTTTTGCCTTGCGGTATACAAAGCGGGGACCCTTTTCCACATATTTTTTCAGACTCCCATCCATTTGGAGGATGTTCCAATGATTACGAATAATTTTTTGAATTTGATTACTACATCTGTTGTACTGTGTAATCATAAGTGGAACATCCTCCCCTATGAATTTGGTGTCTCCCCTGGTTTTAGTCTCCCCATGGATTGGTAGGTACTTTTTTCTAGTTTTTAATAAATCCTCTCTATTGGTTAGTGCAACTTCTTTGTGGATTTGGGTCAGATGCTCTGTGTTATAACCTCGCTGATGGAAACGGTGGTGCAGCTCCCCAGACTGACGAGAAAAGGCCTCCTCAGTGGAGCAATTTCTCCTCAGTCTGAGGAACTGGCCCTTGGGGATACCTCTGATGACGGCCGGTGGATGACAGCTGTCGGCTCTTAATAGCATATTTCTTGCATTAGGTTTTCTGTATGTCTCTGTTTGTATTTGGCCTTTGATGTCAATAGACAATCGGAGGTCCAGATAGTCAATGTGTTGCGTGTTGTGGATATGAGTGAAGACTAAATTTAAATCATTAGTATTAATATAATCAAAAAAATTGTGCAAAGTGTCTAAATCACCCTCCCAAATCATAATCAGGTCGTCAATAAACCTTCTATAAAATGTGATGTGCTTACGGAAAGGATTTGTGCTTGAAAAAATAAACAGTGATTCCCACCACCCCATAAATAGATTCGCATACACCGGTGCAAAGCTCGTGCCCATTGCCGTACCCCTCTGTTGTAAATAAAATGTGCGATCAAATAAAAAATAATTATGTGTCAATAAATATTTAATAGCATCCAAAATAAATGCTGTGTGAAAGTGATTGCTATCTGGACCTCCGATAAAGTGCTCAACAGCTGCCACCCCCTGATCGTGTCTAATTATTGAGTAAAGGGACGTAACGTCCATGGTTACCCAAATTGATTGTGGGCTCCAATTCACATTTTTCAATTTTCTAATGAGGTCCCCTGAATCCAACAGAAATGAAGGTAAATGTTTTACAAAAGGTTGTAGAAATTGATCGATGTATTTTGATAAACCATCTCCCAAAGATCCAATAGACGAAATGATTGGCCTCCCCGGGGGGTCGACCAATGTCTTATGGACCTTTGGGAGATGGTAAAAAACTGGTATAATTGGGTTTGGATTCCACAGAAATGCAACTTCCGCTTTGTTTAATACCTGAGTAATTTCCCCCACTTCTATCAAATCTTTGTATGACCTCAAAAATCTCTCTGTAGGATCATCTGGTAGTGCAGAGTAGGTAGTGGCGTCCCCAAGTTGCCGAAAGGCTTCCTTAAGGTAGCCAGCCCTACTCTGCACCACCACCGCTCCTCCCTTGTCGGCGTTTTTTATGACAATTTTGGAGTTTTTCTGTAATGACAATAATGCCTGCTTCTCTTTGTGATTGAGATTATGTTTACCCACATTAGGTAGGGACTGGACTGTGGATTCCTTCATGGCTGGCACGCCTGCTCTACACCCCTGGAGATGACGTGAGTGGGTTTCTTTATGGGTTTAGACTGTCATAGTTAAGTTGGACAACTGTCATTATGCTTACAAAAGTCTATATTGTACCCACCCACTCCCACTGGTATCTCCAGGGTATTTGATTTATAGTCCACCGAGTTGGATGGATTTCATCTGGGTTGAGCACCCTAATTTTTTCTACCTAAGCTATTGAGAGTGCGCAGGAACTGCACAACGAATTCAGATTTTGAAGAACAATCCACTGTTCTTGTCAACAAATTTCTAGCGAAAGGTTACCAAAAAGAAAAATTAGAAGCACTTGTTTCCAAGGTAAAGGAATATAATCAAACTGCATTGATTACAGGAAAGCCCCAAAAAAGTGAGGATGTAAATATTGATCCCCATAATGTAGGCAGCTGTTCATTTATTACAAAATTTAATAGGGCTTCAAATGAAATAAAAAAGATTTTAACTAAGCACTGGGGGATCTTACAAAACGACCCTATTTTAGGTAAAGTCCTGAAAAATACACCAGAGATCGTGTTTAGATGGGCCAGGAATCTAAAAAACGTCCTAGCACCAACAATTTTAAGGAAATCTGAACCAGACATGAGGGAAACCCCAATATCAAGTACAAATATGTGGTTACCAGTACCCCCACAAGGATGTTACAAATGTGGACGAAATAACTGCTTGACCTGCAAACATATAACTAATAAAAGTATCGAATTTAAATCAAAGACCACAGGAGAAGTTTTTAAAATTAAACATTTTATTAATTGCAATACAGATTTTATTATTTATTTGCTCACCTGTCCCTGTGGTCTCCACTATATAGGAAGAACTAAGCGAAGTCTTAAAGAAAGGTTCACAGAACATAGACGAAACATCTTAAAAGGCTTTACAGGTCATGGAGTTTCACGCCATTTTTTAATAAAACACAATATGTGTACAGATGGTCTAATGGTCACGGGCATAGAACACATTGGGAAAACGAATATGAGAGGGGATAGACTTTTAAAATTGAGAAAACAAGAGACGTATTGGATTTTTAAATTACAGACACTTAGCCCCAAATGTTTAAATGAGGACTTGGATCTCCTTGCCTTTCAATGAAGTTGTGGGGTTTTATATTTTTAAACATATTTTTATTATATTTTTAATACATATTTTAATTAATTATTTATTACTTTTATCTAATACATCCCCTTCCAATAAGGTTCTCCAAATTGTACTGTAGTGTAATGTTTTGTTACCAGGTTGATCCATGCTCTTCTTTTATGGGATGCAATTTATTTATGTATTCAAGGCTATTCTGATGAACATCATAAGACTCATTGATGAGGTATCCAATTAAGTAAAAGAATTCATCATTTATGTATACTCTTGGTGTGTTGTATAGTACTTTTAGCACATTTTTATTGTATGCCATTTATTTATTTATATATTTAAGGCCAATTTGAGGAATATCACAAAACTCAATGATGAATTGTCCAATTGAGTAAATGAATTCAAGATTTATATATACTCTTTGTGTGTTGTTTAGTGTTTTGAACAAAATATTTTTATTTTATTTTATATATAAACAAACTTTTAAAATATAAACATTGGGATTTTATAATGTTCATCAATAATGTATCAATTTATTTAAAATGTTATGTTGTTTTATTTCTATGTAATTTTTCTTCATATATTTTCTTTTTCTGTGACATGAACCATTACATGGGGGTTGTGTTGGTGTGCACTGATACACCCAGGGCGTGATATTGTCAACTCATTGGAAGCCAATCAGGCTAATCAGTGACCACTGTCCTGAGGGGTATTTATAGTCCTCTCAAACACCCCCATGGTATCCCTGATGAAAGCACGTCACGTGCTGAAACGCGTAGGAGGAGGAGTCTCGAGGGGTTGCAGTTCTTGTGCATCTCTGTCTCATTGCCCCAGTCCTGGTGGCTTGACGTGGAGTCCCTTTGGAGAGTGTACTGCGGAGGCTGTGAAATTCTGAAGCTGTGTGGGGGGCGTGAGATTCGGCTCTCAGCCCATGTGCGCTCCGGTAGCTCCAGGCACTGGCCGGGAAGGGTTGGTGCGTCACGTCCGGCCGTGACGTCATACCCGGAAACCCGGCGCTCAGTGAGTAGTTCCATCCCTGGTGTGCGAGCCCAGGAGAGCTGTGGAGCGGCTTTTCTGCAGCAAGTGCTGTGAAGGAGGAAACAAAAGGAGCCACCAGCGCGAAGTGTATGAAGTCTGGGTGAGCGCTTTCCTCATTTGATGTCTAACGGCACCTTTCCATTTCTACACACTTCACTACCTGCACAGTTGGTAGCGCTTTCCATCTAAGCTACCACTTTGGATTTTAACCTCTCAAAGGCCACTCTTGCCCGAGTCTCTCATATCAGACAGGGGCATTAACTTGTACTCACACCACCTGGACAATTTCTCTCTGGCAGAGACTTGTGCTATTTATTTTATATTTTTGTGTATTTTACTCATGCAATTACATGTAAATTTTATATGTGGTTTTCAACATAAAGTGGCTGCTGGGCCTTAATCCAAACTCATATAGCGCTTCCCTGTTTGTTTGTTGTCCTCATCTAGCAAGGTTTGGGTACCTTGCATTGGAAGCTGCTTATCGGTTTGGGTCATTTTGGTTCCGTTTGCCATTTTTTGTTTTATAGCCACAATTAACCCCTCTCACTCCTAATGGTTCATGTCACACAACCCATTATTGGTTTTAAGTGTATATATTTATAGGATTTAATTTTATTCACATCATTAAGGTGTATTTCTTTTTAATTTATCTTTCAATCATACTTTGATTTATTTGTCAATCCCTTGTACGGTGAGTGTTTTCACGAATTGATCACCAGGCGCACGTATTTTTCTTTTGTTTGCTTGAAGCAGTGGAATCTGGTTCATTTCCCGGTGTCAGCTCCTTGTGACCTTGGGCAAGTCACTTTATCTTCCTGTGCCTCAGGCACCAAAAACATAGATTACAAGCTCTAGGGGCAGGGACTGTGTCTGAAAATGTCTCTGTAAAGCGCTACGTAAAAACTAGCAGCACTATACAAGAACAAACTATTATTATTATCAGGTATGCAGTATATGGTGAAGTGCAGACAAAAAACCGGGCGCTTACCTTAGGATATTAGTACAGGGTGAAGAATACAGTAAAATACTTATTCCAAAACCAATGTATGTAGTCTTTCACAGTGGTGTCCGTAACTTCCGGTGAGTTCCTCTGCTCGACCCCAGAGAGGGGTATCCAACCCTCGGTGTATAGGGAACGAGAGAAAAAAAGGGGGAGCAAAGGAGAGGAGATTGACCTATTTACCGTACTGAGATGACTTCATGGCATATCTAGTTGTTCAATAAGGTGTGATGATGAAATGATAGTAGTTTGTAATCAAATACTCACATGCCCTATGTGAGCACATATGTGTAAAGGTTCTTGCTTCTGGTAGCTACTCTCTAGCCCAAAAAACTGATAAGTTCGGATGGAAATGAAGGGGGGGGGGGGTGGTTTAAATGATACTCAATAATTACTTACAACGGCCATGTGTAAGCTCAATCCTGGGAGAGAATAATATGAAGTGCCTCTGGTGGACCCGTCCGTGTACTTCCCATGGCCGTTGTATTCACTGCTGGCGGGCAGAGTATTGGGTGGCAGTTCCCCTTCCCTCACACGTTCCAATCCTCCCCCTGTGACATTTTGAGCCTGAGGAAGCCGTCCAGAACGGCGAAACGCGTTGCTCTAATTCATCACATCTTTTTGGACATTGGAGGCCTCTGTAGCAAGTGGAAGCAGACTGCAGTCACAGCCGCGTCAGAAGTTCCTATCACTTCAGAACCCGGACGTGGAAGATAGCGCAGCTGGAAGGCGACCTGCTGCCACACAGATAGGAGTGCCACGGGGTTTTTTAAACATCACTTTGTGAGTTTTTTTCTATTTATATATTTAATAAAACTTCTATTTTGACTAAAGACTGTCACTGACGCCCTGCTATCATTTCACCCCACACATCCCCGTTTCCTGAATCGGGGAGGGGAGTTGGAATTTGTGAGGGAAAGGAACTGCCACCCAATACTCTGCCCCCAGCAGCTGAATACACGGTGCCACGGGAAGTACCACGTACGGGTCCACCAGAGGCACTTCATATTATTCTCTCCCAGGATTGAGCTTACACATGGCCGTGTAAGTAATTTATGAGTATCATTCTAAACCCCCCCCCCCTTCATTTCCATCCGAACATTATCAGTTTTTTGGGTCTAAAAGTAGCTACCAGAAGCAAGATACCTTTACACATATGTGCTCACATAGGGCCGTGTGAGTTTTTGATTACAAACTACTATCATTTCATCATCACACCTTTATTGAACAACTAGATATGCCATGAAGTCATCTCAGTACTGGTAATATAGGTCAATCTTCTCTAATCCTTTGCTCCCCCTTTTTTTCTCTTCATGCAGTATATGGTGTTGGGAAACTTTAATATCATATATATGCCCTCATCTCTGTTGTATCATTAAATAGCAGACACTCCAGAAAATTATTATTTGCTGATTACACACTCTTAGCAATACACAAATACAAATGAACAAAGAAAGATGAAAAACAGTTAAATGTAAACAAATACAAATTGTATCCCATAAGAAAAGTATGGACAGCATAAGGGAAAAACCAAACATATAACTCTCAGAACAATATTGAATGTAATGTATTTTATTTGGTGCTTGTTTTTTTATTGCTAGATTGCACATTCATTGCCATAGTGGCAAACCATGGCCATAATACACCACAAACATTTCAGGTTGGGCTAAAGCTGGGACTCCTGCTTTTTAACTTGTTTATTAATGACATTGAGGTTGGCATAGAGAGCAAAGTCTCAATCTTTGCTGATGACACTAAATTGTGTAAGGTAGTGAAGGAGCAGAGTGTAATTTCTCTCCAAAAAGATTTGGATAGACTGGAAACTTGGGCAGGTAAATGGCAGATGGGGTTTAATACACATAAATGTAAGGTTATGCATTTGGGAAACAAGAATAAACAGGCGACTTACAAATTAAATGAGGATATAGTAGGGGAATCCTTGATGGAGAAGGATTTAGGAGTGCTTGTAGACAGCAGGCTTAGAAATAGTGCCCAAAGTCATGCAGTAGCTGCAAAAGCAAACAAGATCTTATCTGTAGTAAACAGGCAATGGATGGGAAGTAAACATAATTACGCACCTAAAATATGGAGAACAAGTTTGGGCACCCCTCCTTAGAAAATACATTGTGGAACTAGAGAGTGCAGAGAAGAGCCACATAATTAATAAAGGGGATGCATAATCTGAGAGGCTAGCTAAATTAGATTTGTTCACATTAGAAAAATATATACACATTTATTCTGGGACAATACAAGGAGCTTTCAAAAGAACTATCCATCGCAGGGCAGTACAAAAGGTTACAGGGTCAATCCTTAAGGGTGGAGGAAAGGAGATTTCCCCAGCAACAAAGGAAAGGGTTATTTACAGTTAGGGCAGCTAAAATGTGGAATGCATTACCTATGGAGGCTGTGATGGCAGATACAATAGATTGTTCAAAAGAAGGTTGGACATCTTTTTAGAAAGGAAAGGTATACCAAATAAATATAATAGGTATATAAAATAAATATAAATAAATAAATAAACAAATACAAAAATTAAATAAGTATACAGGGATATACCAAATAAGAAAACATGGGAAAGATGTTGATCAAGGGAGAAATCTGATTGCCATTTGTTTAGATTCAGGAAGACTTTTATTTTTCCCCTTATGAGATAGCACTGGATGATATTTCACTGGGGGTTTTTGTTTGCCTTCCTCTAGTCTAGATCAATATACTGATATAGGATAAAGTATCTTTCATCTAAATTTAGAATAGATAAACTTGATGGACATACTGTATGTCTTTTTTTCAACCTCATCTACTATGTAAATATGTAACTATTTAACATTGAAATTTGTTTAAGGTTTGTGGGTGTGTTTATACTGTGGTGAGGTGGCACTACCCTCTTAGATGAATTTGTGGATACACTGAACATAAACACCAATAACCTGAAACTTACCCTTGAACAAATAAAGGAGGAAATAGCCTTCCTCAATGAAAATATCCAGGGAAATATGGGTTAAATCATTACCACCACCTACCGGAAAAAGACAGCGATGAATAGCATTTTACATGCTAAGATCCCTCCCCCAAAAACTCTGGTTTGTGGGATCCCTGTAGGGCAATTCCTCAGAATATGGAGGAACTGCTCCACGGTGGGAGACTTCGAAACACAGGCCAATCTCATGAAGAATAGCTTAAACTAAAGGAGTTACAGCGAAAAAATGATACAACTGGCCTACTGTATAAAAGAGCAGAATATACACCATGACATGAACTATTGACTGACAAAACAATACTCCAACAACAAAACCTAATAAGATTTATTGGCACCTTCAACCATTTGGCCCGGGACTTCCTAAATAAACACTGGCATGTTCTACTGCAGACAACGACCTGAAAAAAAGTCCTAAATCCCGTTGCCACAATAGCTAACAGGAGACCAAAGAATATGGGACAATTTGGTCCATAGCCATTTTGAACAACCATTAAGACCTACAGTACATGGCTGCTCTGCTATGAAACAAATTGGATTAGATTGTGTGCTGTTTTTTTTAACTGAGCCTGCTTCCAGAACTGCTTTTTATTTGCTCAGTGAACTTTTCATTTTGATATTATCTGAGACTATCTGACCTCTAAGTGCTGCGGGTTGGTGACGTCATCTTTGAATAACCCTGCCACAGCTGCAATATGAACGGAGATGATTTCAGCTCTAGTTACATCTGTGCATTGGACGGAGAGGTGGGGCATGTATACTTAGGACCGGGAGTGGGTGCCTTCCCGACCGGAGCCTATTTCCCCTATTCTGCTGTAACACCGTGAATACCTGCTCATTTGAGACTAGGAGCAGATATTCCACTCACCTGAGCTTATTTCTTCTCCAGTACTGTGAGACCACGACTGCCTGCCTTTCCGATACAGGGAGCAGGTCCTACCAGAATGGATGCTTGTCTGAATCTGGAAACCTGTTTTGTTTCCACCGCCACTTTGGCAGTTTCATCCATGAGGCTTACTGTGAAACATTAATATGATGCCCGTGGGAGTCCAGTAACCTCATGACATTGAGAGTTATTATACCTGTGTTTTTAATACTTAAAAACCAGAGCCCAGAGCCCTTCCATACTTTGGGGGAAACTGCACCAGGGTAAGAACAAGGTGGTTGGACAGTGGGATACTGTGTGGGTATGGCCGTGCGAAGCCTGTAATAGTACTGTGGTTATAAGTTGCATGTTCAGTTAAACCGTTATATATATACTGTGTATGTATTTCATTGTACGGGTCCTGTGAAGGGGTTATCCAGCGGTGCTAGGATCCCTCACAGGTGGAGGCTCTGTCACCTCAGGTACACCCCAGGGTCCCTGCAGCAGAGGATCAGGCCTCCTGTGAGCCTGTCAGGTAACGCACCACACGTAGTTAGCCTAGACAAGGGGAAAAGGGGGCTACATTTGTGTAATATTTATGAATAGGACTACGGTGAAAATTATACAATTTATTAAACTGTATAATGAAACATCCGTGTTGCCCCAAATACATTTTGGATTGATAAAGTAGCAATTTAAATCTGCGCTAAGATTATAAACAAACCTTTTAGGGTATAAGCCAAGTTGAATTTGGCAGATCATTTTGACGCACTTTTTTTTTTTGGGCACACAGAAATATTATTTCTAAGTATAAAAAAAAAAAGGGGGGGGGGCGTGTTGCCAGCACTCAATGGCCATATTATAACAATCAAAAACTAGGAATATGCCAAAGAATAGATATTTAATATAGAAAGCACACAAACAAACTATGGAACAGTATCAAACACTATCGCAGCAAAAGGCAACAAAAATGATACTGAATACTCTCTAAATACAAGACAGGGGGAGCGAAGGACAAGGGAATAACATACCAGGAACAAATGGGGAAAACAAGAAAAAAATAGGGCGGCAATGTTTCGGGGTGATGACCCCTTCTTCAGGCCCATTCCCTAAGGTCAGGAGGACCAAAGGTACTTCCCTATATCCTGTTTTCCAAGTGCAAAAAATATTTTTTCACCCGTCTATCCAAATTTATGGTTTATTTAATAAAAAGCCCCTGTGGTCTGGGATATGTGGGGGAGACGACTCATGCAATAAAAGACAGGATCCGGCAGCATAAGGCTGCGATCCGCAGATGTGACTAAGAGGCACCGGTGGCACATCATTTCATACAGGCTGGGCACAATGCTAGCCAACTGAGGTTCCAATTGATTGATAGCATAAAAAGAAGCGCTTTGTTGGTGACACCCAGAAACTACTCTTACAAAAAGAGACACAATGGATTAGACAATTATGAACCAGGGTTCCTAATGGTACGAATAAAGAGCTCGATCTTAGCTATTATTTTTAAATCTTCGATGGTGTATCTCTGTATAGCTAGTTGGTGAATATTCACACACGTTTCGCTTTGAGTGCTACTCATGGCTCTCTAGCCCTACCTCGTGACTCATTTGCATTGTTGCTCATATTACTGAATTTTGTGACCTAATGCCTTTATGTCTACTATTGGCAGGGAGCACTGTGATCCATCCTGGCTTTGTGGTTGTCTCTACCCACCTCTATCCCTCGAAATTGATCAGAGCTCAGTCTGCTACATGATGACACGCCTGGAGGCTACATATTACCATTTTAGCTGTTAGTCCAATAAAACACAGTCATAACATCATATACTTTGTAAATAGTTTATTAGTTATATATTGCCCAATGTACATGTCTACGCTTTTGATAGATTGCTGTCTATATTTATGCTCTCATTTATAATGTTGGTGTCTGGACTGTACTAATATGTTTCCCCTTGCTTTACATACCCTATGGAGACGCTGCTGTGGTTGGCTACTTACAAGATCTCATCTTTCTGACTGCCTGCTGGTATCCCTGACATCAAGGCAACGGAGGACTCTCTTTGTCGATCGACTCACACATGCGCACAAGCAGGTGCGTGTGTACATGCTGTGGGTTGCTGCTATTACAACGCTATGACTCTGATTGGCTGCCGGTATCCCAGTCTATGGTATCGAAGGACGCTTTTTTCGGACTGCCTCACCCATGCGCATGCGCTCATGCCGGTGCGCGTACACATGGTAGCCCTTAGATTTTCTGTGCATGGTTCCATAGGACATTCAGAACATTGCTGCCTACCTGTTTACAATTGACACTAATGTGGGGCCGTCCCTGCACTCCGCAGCCACAGTCCTCAAACCAATGGCAATATTTGTTGCACAGGCTCGCCCACCGGTGACGTCATACATTGCTCCGTACTTCAACAACGGTCCCCAGTCAGTTCCAGCAACAGCTCCTCTTCAGCAGCAGGTGTTTATACAGTGACACGGATCGAAGGATTTTTGCAGTTGGATCGTCCACATACACGTGCAGTATAGACATCTCCTGTTGATTCTGTATGTCTTTTTGGACTTTGCATTTTGTGCTTGTACACTTGATTTCTATCGTACAGTACATTAGTGTCAGCTGATTGAGTTTGAGTTTATTTTTTGCACCTGGGAAAAAGAATATAGGAAAGTACCTCTGGTCCTTCTGACCTTAGGGAATGGGCCTGAGGTAGGGGTCATCAGCACTAAACGTTGCCCCCTATTTTTTTTCCCTTTTCCCAATTTTTTCCTGGTGTGTTATTCCCTTGTCCTTCACTTTCCCTGTCTTGTACTTAGAGAGTATTCAGTATATTTTTTGTTACCTTTTGCTGCTATAGTGTTTGACACTGCTCCATCGTTTTGTTCATTTACTGTCTATATTTAATATCTATTCTTTGGCATATTCCTAGTTTTTGATTGTTATTATATGGTCATTGAGAGCTGGGACCCCCCCCCCCTTTTTTTTTTGTTCCTTGATACTTTGGAGGAATAAGGGTCCTCCCCGTTTCCTTGTGCACCTTCGATCCAATTATTCAATTTTTGAGTGCCGTCTATCTCCATTTCTGTTTACATATTATTTCTAAGTACATATGATTAACATCTGCACACCTATCACAGTCCATTTTTTTTTATAATTTATATAACTTAGTACATGTAGTAAGTCACAAAAGTGCAATTTAAAATGAGATTCCTTGCACCAATTTTCTTCCAAAAAAGTAATGTGCGATGCTTGAGGCAAAGACCTCTAAATCTTTTTTTTTTTTTTTTAAACCATGACTTAATCTCATAATTTCATTCATCTACCTCAGGAATAATATTGTAACTTTATGCAGTCGTTTTTGCAGAATCCTTATTACTTAATATGCAAAGCAAATCTGCATGATTTTACGCATCAGTATTGAAAGTGAAGCTTAATTTCCATTATAGTTTGGCAAAGAGTATGGGCAGCTAAATAGGCGAGGATTATATTTACAGTATAATGGCTCTGTACTGTGTGCTCATAATCCCTTTTCTTCAACAACTGAGGGATAACTTTAATACTGCATCATTTCATTCATCAAACAATTAAACTATTCACTTAGAGGTGTAATGACTCTGTACAGTATGCTAAAATGAGAATAAATGACTAACATTTACAATAGGCAAAGACATACAGTACAGAAATGGAGAAATTGTATCCAAGCTGCTAACAACTGCTTTGCTTGTAGACTACAATTTGAACTTTTTTCAAACATTTTATTGAAGATGTTTTGTATAAAATACAGAAGTAAAGAGAAGTGTTGTTACAAAAATAAACATTTGATACATTGAAGTCTTCTTTTCATAAATACATATAATCTTTTTTCATCTTGTGTTTTCCGCTTATAGAAATAGCTTTAAAAAGACAACAGTGATGAACTAAGTATTTTCATAAAGAACCATTATTACCTAAAGAAGTTAAACGTTATGTTTCATATTGATTCTAGATGCCCCATAAGCAGTTAAGGGGTATAAGAGCTTTAAGAAATGGAACACTAGAGGAGAAATAAAAAGGAGAATGAGAGAAGCGAAGACAGGAATAACAAAGGAAAAGACAACTCAAAATGAATGAATGTCAAATATATTGTCAAACATGACTGTCCACCATACAGTACTGTAGTTACAAGCACTTTTAATTAGTTGAAAATAGATGATGGAAGGTAAAAATACTGAAGGCTTCTATGAATATTTTCGAATTACTTTTTTTTATCCAAATTCTCAAAGATATTTGGAAATTAAATGAACACCTAAGTATTGCACAATCAACAATACATTATACGTTGTTAGAGGTTTCAAATCACAAGTTAATAAAGCTAATCATAGCAAACATCAAGTATTTCTTTTTATAGATATACATATATACTGTAGGTATATATTAGGTTTATCCTACAATGCTTTTGCAATATTCTAACCGTAAGAGATGGATTTTTGGGGCGATGGATGTCAGAGTCAGAGGACGAGAATAGGTCAGAGCAGGGCTACTCAATTCCAGTCCTCAAGAATCCCCAACAGATCAGATTTTCAGGTTATCCCAGTTTCAGCACAGGTGGCTCAATCAGAGGCTCACCTTCAGGTTTTACAGCAGTCTGTAGTAAGTACAGCCAGTGGGGGGTTCCTAGTCTGCCTTCTCTCCCTGGAGGTCCAGCTGGGATCAGTGCCTAAGAATGTCCTGGCTTATTAATATTTAGGTATATGAAGAGTGGACAAATATGAGTGCAAGTTGCTTGTTGAAAGTAATTTTTCGATAGATGTGTACAGTATGCAAATCAAGAAAACAGTACATAGTGGCTTTTATTCAGATGACATGCAATACATCATTATCAAAATAGTAACACTACTCAAACATTACTCAAATGTAAGAACAAACAGAAATAGAAGGAACAATTTACTTTGCATTAAAAAAAAAAAATAAGACCATTTTGAATGATATATATATTATCTATAATATAGATATATAATATATATATAAATATATAATATATAATCAGCCCTTTGAGAAAGTCGCCGTCTGGTGACAAAACGCATCAGGGAACGTCATCACGTCACTACGACGCCACGCATGCGCACGAGGAGGCCGCATCGAGCGCGAAATATCATTGCGGCCATCTAAACACAGGAGACAGTCTCCGGGACTTCAAACAGACTGATTTTAATCCTCTGAAGGCACCTCTGAATCCCTGCATCAGCTACACCATTTCTACAGCCCCGAGGGTACTTTGGATTGTGGAATACAGACGCAGAGCGACCAGATTGGCGGTGATATATGTCAACATTGCCTGAATTGATTTTACCTTTGTGAGTGCATTTCCTCCCCCCCCTTCCCCTTTATACCATTAAAGGTACAATTTTACGTTATGGGGCGTGCGCTCTCTCTTCTTTTCTCATATTTATATATATTTGATGTCCATCAAGTCGCAGTTTCTTAGTTACCATATTAAGGCAGGAGACTCTACTCCTTTACACAGGGTTTATTTACAGGGGTTACATAATACAATAACTTGCCCACCGTCCCTTTAAAGCAAAACTGTGGCGGTGCTCATCTCGAATCAGGTGGCGGACCCGCAGGGCTGAGGTTGGAATGCAGAATAGCATATCAGAGCCTGTGGACAGAGTCCTGTAAGAGTATTCATAGTCAGTAAGCAGGCAGGGGTCAGGGCTGGCAGCAGTGGTGCAGAGTCCAGGCGACAGGCAAAAGTCAGGGCAGGCAGAAGGCAGCGAGGTCAGGGTCACGGTCTGTGGTCAGCAACAGGGATTCCAAACAGGCAAAAGGGTAATACGTGACAGCGAAGAAAAAACGGAGCTGCAGCAAATAGAACTTTGCTCTGCGACTCCCACAAGGAACGACAGCCTTATAAAGCAGACTGCCAGTACCCAAAATGGCCACAGTGAACAGAAAGGGCAGGGGAGACAGAAAACCTGGACCGTAGTGAAAACCCGGCACGGACCGAGCAGAATCCTTACAAAAACAAATAAAAAATAAACATCTACTCCTTCATTGGAGACTGACTAAACATGCAGCTCCAGCCCTCTTTAATGGGACAGCCAGTTAAGCTGGTTATCAGCCCAAAACATGTACTAGTATAGATAAACAATATATACAGTATTTAGGCACCGCAATATAGAAAAGAGTTCTTATCTGTTCTGTGGTGATTCAGCCCCAAGAGAGTCTAGGGAATTCTTCCCAGGGCTCCAGGTAATTCCCTCTGGACCATGCAACAGTTTCAATGTCCTGGACAGGACATCCCTTCTTCAGCACAGTCTTGTGTCCGTCCTTCTTCTTCCTGGAATTTACAACCCAGGCAGTCCCAACAGGCTCCACGACCACCGTCCAGATAGCCTAAGGGACTGTGCAAGCCTCTTCCTATCTGGGGAGAACTCTCTCTCTTTCCCACTTCTCTGGGGAAAAGCAGTCTCTCTCTATGTGCAGGAAACTTCCTGACTTTTAAATCTCTTGTTTCTTCACGAGTCCAGCTTGCTTAATTAGTTGCAGCTGCAGCAAGCTTTCCAGGTGGAGGTTAACTGTTTTTACTCTTGAAAGAACCCTTGCTGCACTATTCCAGCACTTTTAGATAGTGATTGTATCACAAATCCCCCTCCTCAGTGCAACATTGACCTGTGGAGGGGCCCGTGCACCATTCCCGAGCACCAGCCTCTTTCTAGTACCCACCTAAAGACAGTGATTGTATATATATAAATAAAATAAGAAAAAACTTTCCTATTATGATCAAATGGCCACTGCAATTCACACTCATTAAGACAATAGAGGTTGCCATGTTAGCAAAAGAATGTTAAAGTAACAACACCTCCACCCCAAAAGACCACAACATTTTAGAAAAAAAAATCAGTTTTCATGATATTTTAGCTAGTTCATGCTAAACTGGCCTCAGCCATTTAAAAAAAAAACAATTCTGAATAAAATTGTTATTATTTTATATTGCAATAAGCATTTTTTGTTTCTATAGCAACTATTTACAAAGTCACATCCCCTTCCTCTTCTGAAAAAGGCTCTGGCATGCCTTTTTTGAGCCCTGCCCTCTCTCTAGCAGTGCACCAATTGTATCTAGTGAATGCCTGGTCACATAATATTCCCCACAGAACTTTGCATCTTTGGTCCTCTACTGCTGCACTTACGGCTATTTAGTGAACCCCCAAGCCGAATCTTCGCCGATCAATCAAAGGAGAACGGATCAATCAGCAACTTAGCTAATTACTTATCAGTGTGGATTGAATTGATGCACATACAGTATTAAAGGGAAATAAATAAAAATAAAACAAAACGGCAGCTTGGACTGCTGCTTTAAGAAGAGACTTGCTATGCGGACAATGGAACAAAAAGCGACCAAAATTCCCTTCAAAAGTTAAAACAAAACACAAGGGTGTCTCGAGCGCTCAAATAGAATAAATCATTAAATCAGGATAAGCCAAAAATAAAGTTGTTTTAACATGTGAAAGATTAGGAGCAAGTAAACCTAGCCCTCAGATGAATAACAAAAAGACAAGAAAAAAAAGCACACAAAATCCAAATATAAAATCCAGAAATGTTACTGATATATACTGTATATATATTTATATATATATATATATATACAGTGTTCGACAAATCACCCAAAAATCTACTCGCCCAACCCAAAAATCTACTCGCCACCTAGTCCCGCCCCCAACCCCGCCCCTAGTCCCGCCCCCAACCCCGCTTTAAAATAAAATATATAAATAAAATACATTTAATAAATTCCTAGTCAGAACAACATTCGTTTTTGACATAAATGTATTTATTGTATTACATTATACTACAATTAGTCCTTGTTACATGTGTGTGTGTAAATGTCGGATCTAGAAATAAAAGCCAGGTGTGAATGACTAGTTTCCTGAACCCCTTAACCAATGTCTGGATGTCCCCGCTTCACAATATCTAAAGCAGCAATCCCACCTGGGATCTTACCTGATCCGCAGTCCCTCAATGTCCAGGTACGCTCATTCCCGCAATGTTATACATTGGGGAGGTGTTCATTACCTGTCTTCTGGGTTAGGGGGGGGGTTAAATATAGATAGATAGAGTAGATTACAGGTAGGTGCCCATTCAATGCCACAGGAAAGGTGGAAGAATTGGTATATTTCCTATATTTACAAGTGAATACAGAGCAGATGCAAAGACCTCCACATCTCAAATAGTTGTTTTACTAGTTGGTAAATAGTGATGAAACTTTATAGATGCAGCACACGCCTGAATTTCCAAAGCAGGGAGGAACATTTTCCTCCCAAGTTCAATAGTTCTCAGCTGATTTTTCTTTTACCCAGTTTCCATAGAGGATGATTGAACATGCCTAATCTTTATCATAGTGCTGGGAGCAGTTCTTAAAGAAAGAGAAAAGTAAGTACTACGTACATCTAAACACTTGGGACCGGGCCTGAAGAAAGGGACCTTCCCCCCACCAAAACCTTGTCCCCCTTTGTTTCTTTATTTCTCTCCCGTAACGTGGTTCCATTTTTTCCCCATTTTTTTCTGTTTATTGATATTTCAGCCGAGTGAATATTATTGGCTTTAGTTTCTCCAGTCTCGATGTTTGCCTGATACCCTATCTCTATCTCCAGATGTTGGATAAGTAAATATTTTTGTCTCATGCTTTGATGCCGCGTTTCCATGGCGACGCATGTGAGAAGCCGCTGGAGCCAAGTTAAGTTAGGTTTACAGAGGCCCTGCAGATCCCCCGGCACTTAATTTAAGTGCATTTGGGAAGCGCACATGCCTCTGTAAACCCCGTGCCCCCCCCGGACTCAGTCTCGGATCCCCCCTGGGGGTCGCGCCCCCCAGTTTGCGCACCGCTGCTCTAAGGTAAAAAAAATCCCCATACAAAGTAGATGGGTTCTCGCTATGGTAAGTGTATTCTAATTTCTTAACCACAATGGCATCTATTACATACACCATTATTGTTATTTATTTCTTTTTATGTTCCTGGATGAAATTTGCACCCCTGTATTTTGGCAATTACTGTATCTGGACTGGGTCTGAGTCCTGTTTTGGGAGCTGCATTTTCTATCAAGGACAGTATAATTTTTTCTTATCACAATTCACGTTTAAGTAGTGTTATTTGCACTTGCACCTCTTTTCCTCATCGATGAAGAACTGTCTACACTTCTCAAGTCTTCCATTTCTAATTTAATTTTGAACTCAAAGTTTAGGTTTGTTAACATAAAATAAAGTACTATCCACTAGTAACCCTTTATAATCCTCACAAAACTCTAACTGCAGTTTAAAACAGGTCTAACTTTAAATCTGTACCGTATAAATATATACTAATGCCTCGACCAGATGTTTTGGTGGGATGTTGTGGGAAGACCAAAACATCTTGTCCCAGCATGAGTTTGGCACGAACCTGCTGCTCTGGAAGCATTATATACAGTAGATGACATGATTTTTATTCGGCAAGGGGGAGAAGACACTTTAATATAATTTATAGAATAACTAAACTGTAACTCATTTAATTTACACTTCAAGCACAAATTTAGTAAAACTCAATTGGAGTTGCACCAATTATATAGAGGCTGATAGCAATCTTTGTCATAAATGGCTAGATAATATCCCCTATGGGGAACTTAGAAGAATAAATGTAATTGTTCCAGTGAAATCATGTTTGAAGAACAAGCTGTGGTTACAATGAATACATTTAAACAAAAATATTATAAAACTTCAATCAGAAGAAGTTTACTCAAATTAAAAAAAAACTTGATAGAAAGATCTATTAACATACAATAACAAAAAAAATAAAGTAATAGCACAATTAGAGAAAAACGCCAATGTTCCCTTCATTACCCAATATAATGCACTGGCACTAAAATGTAAACGTGTTATCAAAAAACATTGGCATTTAATTCAGAAAGACCCCATACTACAGCCCCATCTCCCAAAATTTCCAAAGATTCTTTTTACCAAAGCTCAAACTTTGAATACAAAAATAGCTCCCAGTTGTTTGAAAAATTCCAATAAAAATGTGGACAGTGCTTTCATGGAATCAAAGGGCTTTTACAAATGTTTGAAATGTAAAATATGTAAGCTTAATCTACATGAATCAAAACAGGTCAGGAGATTCACATCAACTCAAACAGGAATTCAGCATAATATTAACATTTTAATAAATTGGGATTCAACAAATGCTGTATATCTTATTCAATGTCCTTGCAATAAACAATATATTAGACGTATGACCAGGAAATTAAACATCAGATTTTCATAACACAGAAAATACAAACAGGTCTTCTTCAGCACAATCTATCAAAACATTTCAAAGAGCACCATCAGCAAAATCCATCAGGTCTAATTTTCATGGGAATTGAACTGTTACAATAGAACTGGAGAGGAGGTGATACAGTGAATGACATCTCGAGACTAGAAACAAGATGGATTCACACATTAAAAACACTCATTCCTCACAGACTAAATGTCGATATTGACTTAGGTACCTTTTTTTTATTAATTAAGCTAATATAGACATTCCTGGGAGATTTCCATTCTCTGATATCATTCTTTAGAGTTCATATTTACACTATTTATCTATATGTACTGTTAAATATGAGATTACTATTCGGCGATCTGTCTGATATCTGATATCAATATTTTATTATCTTTATTCTTACTGTATGTTTATGCTAAATGTTTTCATTTTTATGCTTTGAGTAGTTTTATTTTAATAGTGTTTTATGTTATTATTAGGATGTATTAAACTGTAGCTATTAACATATTTTTATGTAGACTGTAATGAAGTAGATAATATAATAATTTACTACTTTATCATGTGTATACAATGTATATGACTATTGTATCTCTTTCAGTATGTTTTGGTGCTATGATTGGTCTGTAGGGACTGTCTGATTGGCAGAACTCCTGATGACTATCAGCCTATAAACACCCTTATACATCTATATAGATAGAGGTAAGACCACATGACTTTCCCCCTGATGAAATATCTTTTGAAACAAAACGCAAAAGGTTAAGTGGGTTGCCTGCTGAGCTGCCTGTAAGACCCCATTGAAATACATTGCCATAGTGTCTAAGAACTACAAGCTTGTTCGCACACCTCGCTGTGTGATTACTTTCTGAGTACACGGTACATGGACGCTTGCGTTTCCATCAACGTCATCGGCTGGTGACAAAAAGGGAAAACAACTGCGCACGCCGTATCCCTGACCATCAGCTGCTTGAGTGTTCGCCCGTGAGGAGGCTGAGACACCGACATCCACCATGATGCGGTTACCGGTATTGTATCCCAATATGCTGATTTACACTTCCATATTGTAAATGGCTCTTCACCTTTGCGTGCATAAACCCAGTTTTACAGTACTTCACTATTTTTGCCCTCTCTTCTTATTTTCAGGATTGTATTCCATTTAATTTGGGATTCTTATCCATGCAGTTCATTCTGCAAATATCTTTGTGGTTCGACCTAGTGGTTTGTAGTTTGTGCGTTATTAGCTATTTAGCTAATTACTATCACATTTGATACAATTGTTTCTTTATCTGCGCTTGTGTCTAATTTTCTTTTCAATTGATTCATTAATACTCAGAAAAAGTATGTTTTTTTTACAGGTTTTAATGCAGTTATTTGCTAGAGTACTAATAAAAGAACAACAGTTTATATTTTGAGGAAAAACAAACATGACAGAGGCAGAAAAGTATAGTGAGCAATATGGATTGTGTAACTGCTTCAATTAGTACAGAAACAGCTGCAGATGGATCTCAAAGACTGTGAGATCTATAGTTTTCATTGGAGGTGTCTGCTCTGATTGTAATGTGCACATATTTCACTGCAACCTATTTGGCAATCAAGTTAAAAAAAATCTGAGGCAGAAATCTGTCTCAGAACATGCCCATAGAGCCTGTGCAAATTGCACATGGAGAAAAGATGAATTGGAGATGTTTTTCTACTCTGCTTATCAGGAGAGAGTTAGGTACACCATTTTTCCAGAAATCATGCATAGAGTAGAGAAATTAGCCTTCAAGTTCATCTTTAAAAAATGTATTGTGAAACAGAGGCTCAAGACCCTACCAAACTCCCATAAACAATGTGGCAAGCTTGGTTTACAGTTGGCTCAAAGTTTTAAAGCATTTTTCTGTAGTGTTAATGGCACAGTCTATGCACTATACTCCAGGCAGAAGAAGCAGAAGTGCGCCACCATAGACAAGAACATATAAAGTATAGCAAATTACTGCTTTTCACCTACTGTACCACTAAATAATTTAAGAATAAATTCATAAATTAGGTTGGACGTTCTCTTCTTTCTTAATAATGTTGTCAAATTGGCAACTTTCACATAAATTCGCCTGGAGCTAGCGATATCGCACAGAAAACCAATTGACTTCAATAGAGCTTTAAGTGCTACAGCACCTGATTGGCGCTATCGCAGTTTACAGACTAAGCCCAGTAGAGAGACTATTTTGTGAATGTTCTCAGTTTCATAACAAAGTTAAGCTTTTCGACAGCGAATTCTACTGGAGTATTAACGTGTGCAAAACCTCTTGTGAGTGAGTATGTGGACACATTCATACATACAGTTTAATAAAACACAAAGACAGTACAAATCAAATGAGAAATAATGATCCTGTAGCAACAATGAAACAATGCATATATCAGCTAAAATGACGGAACTTGCTGCAGCAATTAAGGGGTTAACCTGAAATGAAATCAGTTAGTGTAAATGTCACACAATATAGTATGCCAGGCAAATCCTCCTTATGGGCCTCATGCAGTAAGCGCCGATAAGGCTTTTATCGGCATTTTCCCGCCAAAATTGAATTTGAGATTCAGTAAGCGCCGATAAGTGGTCAAAATCGGCATTTTTTCTTCCCAATAAAAATTTATCGGCATGCGGCTGCCGATAACCCACTTATCGGCACTTATCGGCACTTTTTGAAATCGGCTGTATTCTAGTAGCCCCGATCAGCTTATCGGTGCTGATCGGCACTCAAAAATGGAGATTTCATCGGCAATTGGTCCCGCCAACTAAAGTTGGCAAGTTGGAGGGGAGAAGGATCGGCAAAGTTGCCGGGACAGCACTTACAAAAAATAGCTCATCTCTACATCAATGGAGTCAATGGAGCGGGGACTTATAACATTATAGGAGTGTTTACGTTCTATTGCTCATAATAAAAATGTGCTTGGCATTACAGTGTCGATGTCAATCACTTCACCGTGTCAACGCTTACGTTTACTATTGGCACAACATTGTACTTTTCAATGTTATGATGATTTGCGTGTCACATTAGTCTTAATGTTATGATGTGTCAAGGGAAACTCCTATAGTAAACTCTTAAAGGAACAGGTCACATAATATGAAACATGTTACTTAAGTGTGCTTCAATTTATTATATGATGTAACACATTTTACACATCTAACAGATCCAGAGTATACTAATGTTGGTATACATTAGAGAATGCTTTGAATCTGTAACGCATGATCAAATGTAAATGTAGCTGTTTGTTTTCATGTTTACATGTACTTTGTGACCTCCCTCTTTTGATGACGTCTGCAATTGGACACAATAACATTGCATGTTTACATTGTACACGATGCATTAGAATCACTTCATGCTAAGTTATACACACTTCTATAATAGTTACTCATTTTTACACGATTGAAACATAATCAATAGCAAGTATCCTGATGGCATTAAATTATGCATATGCACATTACAATTAGTTCATGTGAACATGTGACAATAACATGCCAAATTAGACATGTTGCAACGTACTTTTTCAACGTCAATGTCATAGGTGTATCCTAATGAGATGACTGAGTGTTGCGTTCAGAAGTGGTACCTGCATTACACATTCCATAAATACTTGCGAATAAATTTTTGTACAAAGCTTAACGTTACATCATTGTCAAATATCATGATTGCCTGGTGAACACACATAAATAATCCATTTAATTCGTTCTGGATACCCGTTTGGAGTTAACTACTTGGATATGTTAATGTAACACCTTGCACTTCATCAAGTCACCTGACATCATCACATAGGTATTTAAAGGAGGCCAATTACCTGCGCATTGACAGCTACAGACCTGAAAATGATGCGAATGTTTATGATACGGAGGAAGATTCTATTGGAGGAGAGGCTTGCTGATGGAGAGGATGTCACAGGCCAAGGAAGGGACAGAGACAGGGACAGAGATAGGGACAGGGACAGGGATGTGGAGAGGAGAGGGAGAGGTCGAGGGAGAGGGCAAGGAGATGAGAGGAGAATAGAGAGGAGAGAAGTTGTGCCTCATCCTCGTTTGTACAGGGAGAGAACCATGTTAGATGGGATGAATGAGGAGGAGATTATAAATCACTATCGTTTCAGTTCAGTAGCAATCTTAGCTCTTTATGAAGAGATAAGGGGAGATTTAGATTTTGTGACAGCCAGAGGTTGTGCAGTCCCTTGGCTTGTTAAAATGCTGCGCTCATTACATTATATTGCTTCCGCGTCATTCCAGATAACTGTGGGCATAGTGGGCGGGGTCTCACAATCTACATTCTCGCGGGCCTTTACCCAGTTTCTATGTGCACTGAATAGATGCGCTAGGAATTATTTTCATTTTCCTACAGAGCACACAGAGTGGCTGGAAGTCAGGAATGGCTTTTATACCATAGCCGAGATACCATGTGTGATGGGTGCAATAGATTGCACCCATGTTGCTTTGATCCCGCCTAGTCAGAGTGAGCATGCTTACCGCAACCGTAAGCACTACCATTCCCTGAATGTACAGGTGGTATGCGATGCCACGATGAAGATTATGCATGTGGTAGCCAAATTCCCTGGTTCCAGTCACGATTCCTCAATCCTGAGAAACTCATCAGTCTTCCATGCTTTCGAAGAAGGCTATTTTGGACCTGGTTGGCTGGTGGGTGAGTACATATTATGATGTGTTAACAAGCAACTCTAGTTTTTCTATGAACTGTTGAATGTAATAATGTTAACACAAATTGTATCATATTTGTGCATGATGGATTATAGGTGACTCAGGATACGGAATTAGGCCGTGGCTGTTGACCCCGGTGGCAAACCATCAATGTGAAGCAGAGGAGAGGTATAACGTGGCACATATATCTACACGATCCATCATAAAGAGAACATTTGGGCTTCCCAAGACACTATTTAGATGTTTAGATAGAACTGGTGGGGCACTTCAATATAAGCCTGCTAAAGTGTCAGATATTATAATTGCATGTTGCATTTTGCACAATCTGGCACTCCGCAATAATTTAGAAACCGACATACCGACATTGGAGGAGGAGCATCCCATACATTTACCAGCTGACACTGAGCAAACAGCCAGTGGTGTGGAGACACGTCAAAATGTCATAAACACCTATTTCTCATGTAAGCAAATACATTTATGTTCATAGTACTACATAGATGTATTAATTCATTGTAATGATAAATACATGTGTCCAAATACCATTCACTTAGGAAACAGATGAATATGGTTCTCACACATTTCTCTTCTCTGCTGTGTGGACAATTGCATGTGGCACCGGTATGTCATTCATCAACAGGTTGTATTATACTTCTTACCACTAAAAGGTGTTGTGTGTACGTCAGGAAATAATGTGTACTGCTGCGGCCGAGTTTATTCAAGCATTTGCCCGTTCTCGGCCGCAGCAGTAACCTGGCGCGTGCCTGAGGGTGCCGGGCGCGCGCCGAAGCCTCGGAGGAGAGGCCTTCCGATCGGGGCTTCCCCCTCTCCTTACCGGGTCCGCCGGGTCCCCCGGAACGTCCCGCCGCCGTAAGTAGATCCACGCGACACCAGGGCTCCCTCGGGGAGCCCTGGGCACACGTACAGGCGGCACAGGCACCCGATGATGCATGACCGCGCATCGGTGATGCGCGGCACGCTGAGGGAGTGCGGCTCGCAAGCCGGGACATTTCCCAGCTTGCGGAATGAGCCGCACTCGAATAAAGTGTGCCGCCTGTGTACTAAATCTATATTTTCTGTACATGCTCTTTTTGGTTATGCATACACAATAAACCTACTATGTCGATAGCCAATAGCTAGTGCAGTATGGTTACATACAATTTTTCTTTAGGAGTGTGACATGTGTGTCACAATGATGTGTAGACTATTGTCTATTTAAGATCATATTTGACGTATTATAGATTTTGTTTAATATCACATACAAAATTGTCACTTCTGTGTGTTGCTTACCTTAATGAACATGTCATGACAATGATTTATATTCATTCATTTTTCTTTTTCAAGGTATATCACTCCAAGGACTGCTCATGGTATGTATTTGAATTCACATCTGTCATAAGATGTGCTAAGCTCGATACAGGAATAGTTACAGGATGTATAGACATAACGTAATGAAAAATATGTGACAATTGAAACATGTTGTTTCTGTATTGTGTCCGTGCGTTTATCTACACTTGGAGGTTATTGTGCATTGTGTTTTCAAATCATTACGTACATTACATAACATGTAATTTTGGCAACCTAACAACATACATTCATGCACATGAGCGCTGTTAACACTCAATGCATGTTTGAATGGAAAGACCCAAATGTGTTAAACATCATTAACATTGCAATGTATGTGATTAGTCCTTCTCTCACTTCATCTTCATGTTGATTACTACATTGTCACATGTGTATGTATAAGTCAAAAATGTGTGTTGATTTGACGTTCATCTAACATTTGTCAAAATGTTAACACCATTCCAAAGTATAGTTCTTTGTATTCTCAACTTTTCCTAAATCATTCAACACAATGACAATGTAGTTAATCAAAGTTTTATTTCATTCACGTTAGTTATTCATAATGATCATGATCCTTTATAACTACTGTCAACATATGAACATAAATGAAGTGGACATTTGCATACGCACACATTTCAGCAACATAGTGTGTGTGTGTTGTATTTTTTGTGTGATGCATGTATTTCTAACAGAAATAATATAAACCAACATAATAATGTTGCTTTTATCATCGGCCTCACTTAGCTATGTATGTGTTGAACGTTTACTAATAACACTAAACTATAGTTACTCGTGTGAATTAAATGTACACACAAATGTTCATGGTTTAATGATCTGTACCTAACATTCATTAGCTCATGCATGTTAGGTTACCACTACAACTTACGTGATAATATAACATTCACACAACTAAACAGTATCTATCACCTCCCTATTGTTATTGTGTACGTTCAGATACAATGTCTACGAGTTGATATGTAGCATTTACATTCTTTGACAAGTCACACATGAGATTATAATATATAGTAGATTAATGTGTTTGCTGAGTGATAATGTTGGTTGCATATATCACATGGCAATACATATAATGTTAGTAGAAAAGAAAAAAATATCTATAGAAGTTCTAACTTCAGTGCTTAGCAACATCATTATGATAATTAAGTGCATAGTAAATATTTGCACAATAGGATAACATTATGTAGTGATTGTTAATCTGCGCACCAACCATTGAAAGCATTGTTACATATTTATTATAATAGTTGTTTGCTAGTCGTCACAATCATCTAATATAATGAATGGCCATCTGAAATCATACATTGGTTCCATGTATTCATCCTTGACATCTGTGAAATACAGCAAACACATGATGTTCAAAGATGGCACATTTATCTATGTCTCAGCATGACAACGCTTAACACATCTCTGATTGTGGATATTCACGCATAAGTTACGTATATGTTTAAACTGCAAGGATAAAACTACAGATACAGAACTGTCTCATTTTTCAAATCGCGTTGCTGCCATTACTACTGATATGTTTGTTCCGGTGCCTGTATACATAATAATGTGCGCGCACAACGTCTGTTGCGCGCGCACGTCACGAATGTGTGGACTAAGTCTTAGCGCATGCGCAAAACGATGTGTACGCTGTGCGTTCAATACATGTCCCTCCATGGTGCTGCTAGCATTACGCATATCATGGCTGAAAGTTATGATATAGAAGAGAAACAAATTCACTTCAACACACGTATATATCTAAACTTTGTAAACGGACGTGTGCCCATGGCAAAAACGGACGATCAGCCAATGAGCGAACATAATACATGTGACATCATGTTAAGGCACCGTGAAATGCACGCAAACACCCCTCCCACTGAATGAACATTGGCCTCCAGCGCTGTGCACGCACCACCCCACCGACGCGCGCGCATGACACACTGCACTGACCGAGACAATAAGCTACGGGCACAGCCAATACTGTTTCACGCGCGCACGTCAGTTGTGGGTGGGGCTTGCATCGGTAACCTTTTTAAGGACGCCTTGGGACATGACCAGGTTCCCACGTCATATGTGGGCGACACCTTGTTTTTATATGTTGAATGCTAAACAATGAGGTGTGTGTGTGTGTTACAGTTAGTGTAACATGTTGAAATGATACTTTAAAAGTGATAAGCATCTATGATTTAGGACTCCGTCACCAATGTGTACTAATGGTTCGTCATGTAGTATATTGTTATAGGAAATAATGTCTTTGTGCACGCTACATGTAAGGCTGTCTGCAATGTTAAGCTGTATACACTCATTTAGCTAACAAATGGTGTATATTATTAATGTACACATATATAATTTGAGTAAAGGCATAACGAAATTTGTATTTACCATTCTTGTAGAAGTCAAAACTGATTTGGCTGCAACTGCTCGCTCCAGGAAGGCACAACAGTATCATCCATGGTTGAGGCAACCGTTGAATCCTGAATTACACACATCTCCATGAGGGCATCATATGGATCTGCAGTGGCTTCTTCAAACAAGATGTCCGGAGGTACGTACAGTTGTTGGTTGTTTTCACATCCACATTGGTATTGCCCATTGCCCATACACTGGCGACACACTTTATTCGAGCTCGGCTAGTCCCACGAATTCGGGTATACCCGGGTGTATTGAGGTTTGTGACTGTTTTCTGCCCGAGTGCATTGGGTTATTTTCCAGGCAGGGATTGAAGCATTTTATTCCCGCTGGCTGCAATACTGCACAGTATATATATATATACTGCATTAAAATTCATGAATTTATGCCATCTGGTAGACACGCGAAGCATTGCAGCCTATTAAATCCTAATCATTATCATTTAACAGATCAGCCGCCCGTCAGCCAGGCATGAACCCAGGCTGGGAAGGCAAACGCAACGGGGCTTGTCAGAGGTGAGGAGCGGCGCATTCCAGGTATCTGCCAGGTACATACTGGGTATTTGCTCGAATAAAGTGTGTCGGTGCAGTATAAGTTTGGATACATAGTAGTTATGTCCATCTTGCATCTGGTCTTGATGAATGGAGGGTGCAGGTATATCAGCAGACGCGACAGTCGGTGTGGCTTCAGTGTAACTGGTATTAGGCACAAATATGCTATTTAACAGAAGATATGTTCCATGTTCCATGGTAAGTTTAAATGATGGCGCAACATGCCAGCATCCATATCGTTGATCTAGCCGATCATGGACACGCTCAAAACATTCATTTGCGGATAAAGTGAATCGTACAGAAGTTTTAAAATTTCGTTGTTTGTCAGGTTCTTGGTAGTATGGATATTTCTTTTAGATCAAGTCATAGATTTTGCCCACGGTTGCCATTTTCTCTTGCGTTGATTCGATTGCGTCATAAATCATAAATTTGTATGATTAACGGGGATGGCTGTGCAATGTGGAAGCTTCTGCCATTTCTTCTCTCTTCAAGTGTACAGTGTCTAAGTTGAACGCATACGGATGTCTGCTGACTGTGTGAATAGTTACATGTTATCTTCGCGGTTTGTTCCAAGGTTATAATACAACCTAGCAGTTATACGCCTAGGTTTTCTCCCACAAGAAATTTGTTACAATAATTGGCTGAAATTTTTTGTGTAAGATACGCTTTTCACAGGAATCGAAACTTTACTTTCGGCTTAGGCAATCAACATGTGCAAAACAAGGAGACTCTTTTAATTAGAATAACAATGTGTGTGAAATCATCTACAGTGCTATGATGAACAGATTTCTGGTTACACTTAGCTAGATTTAACCATACACACACACATCTCTCTCTTTGTCTCTTTTTCTGTTTTTCTCTCTCTCTTTCTCTCTCTTTCTCTCTCTGTTTCTCTCTCTCTTTGACTGTCTCTGTTTGTCTCTCTTGATATATACATACATATAAAGTGGCGACCAACTTTATTCTAACTCGGCTAGCTCCGCGAATTTCAGATTATCCCGGTGATGTGCGGTTTTGTGTCGTTTTCTCCCGGGGTGTATTGCGTTATTTTCGCGGCTGTGATTTAAGCATTTTATTCCCACTGGCTGCAAAACTGCAATGCCGTGTAAAAACTCATGGGGGCGTTTGCAAGCTGTTGTCTTTGAAGCCGAGAAATTCATGAATTGTAATGCAGTATATACTGTATATATACAGTATATATTGTATAACAACAACCCCTATAACCCCTAACATACACATACGGTACTGTATATGCACATCAATGATACTATAGGCCGTCCCCTGGCGAGATGTGTTTGCAGCAGAGAGAGATCCGCTGCTCTCTCTGCGCAAACATCGGCACATTAAAAATGATTTAAAATACATTTTTATTCATAGTGTAGATGTGCAGGGGGTCTCCGGAGCTGAACCGCGTTGGTTTCAGGTCCGGGGACACCCTGCTTCCCGAGATACAGCCCCCTTTATGAGGTGCCGGTATCCCTCGGCATTTAAAGGTCCCGATCACGTGACCGTGTCATGTAAACAAAGCAGAGGGATACCAGCACCCCATAAAGGGGCCTGTATCTCGGGAAGCAGGGGGTCCCCGGACCTAAAACCACAGCGGTTCAGCTCCGGAGACCCTCTGCACATCTACAGTATGAATAAAACACATATATAAATAAACACTCTTTCCTTACTTTTGCGGCTATGTGCTACGGTAACGAAGCAGCATGACTGTATTTTTAATAATATTGTACAGTGAGCAGGGGGTTCCCTGAGCCACAAATCAAAGCTCCTGCACAATATTATTAAAATTCAGAAATGCTGCTTCATTACCATAGCTGATAGCCGCTAAGGCAATGAAGGGGTTAACCCACCGTGCCCGCTTTATTGTGGGTAGCGGGGGTGGATGAAGGGGGTATTTGGCCCTTGGTGTGAGTTTAGGACTTGCGGGGGGGTTGCGGGTGCACTTAACCCCTTCACGGCCGTAGCAGTTAATACCGCTATGGTCATGAAGGGGTTAACCCCTCCCGCTACCCCCCCGCAAGCCCTAAACAACCATCGTTGGGGCTAATACCCCCTTCACGCACCCCCGCTACCCACAATAAAAAAAAATTCACACACACAGCCGCCCAAAAAATAAATAAATAAATCTAAATAAATAAATAAATACATTTTTATTCATAGTGTAGATGTGCAGGGGGTCTCCGAGCTGAAGAGCTTGGTTTTAGGTCTGGGGACCCCCTGCTTCCCGAGATACAGCCCCTTTATGGGGTGCCGGTACCCCGTTTACATGCCGCGGTCACGTGATCGGGACCTTTAAATGCAGAGGGATACCGGCACCTCATAAAGGGGCCTGTATCTCGGGGAGCAGGGGTCCCCGGACCTGAAACCAACGCGGTTCAGCTCCAGAGACCCCCTGCACATCTTCACTATGAATAAAAAAAGTATTTTAAATCATTTTTAATGTGCCGATGTTTGCGCAGAGAGCAGCGGATCTCTTTCTGCTGCAAACACATCTCGCCAGGGGATGGCCTATAGTATCATTGATGTGCATATACAGTACTGTATGTGTACAGTACTGTATGTTAGGGGTTATAGGGGTTGTTGTTATACAGTATATATATATATATATATATATATACTGCATTACAATTCATGAATTTATGCCATCTGGCGGACACGCGAAGCATTGCAGCCTATTAAATCCTGAACCATTATCAATTAACACATCAACCGCGTGTCAGCCGGGCATGACCCCTGGCTGGGAACGCGGCATGCTCCTGGTGAACAGCGTCGCATTCCAGGAACAAGCCATGGACTAACCGGCTTCTGAATGGTAAATGTCCGTAGGGTCATTGTCAAGGGGGAGGTAAGTGGCGGTGTCACCAAGCAGTCTTGATGATTCTTGGACATAATAAGTACTGTCCATCACTACCACTTTCAGAATTAAACATGATAACCTCAGTCTGGAAGAAAAACTGGCTGTTAAAACACTAGCCAGTAACGAGTCGATTGTAATAAAACCAGCTGACAAGGGACGGGGAGTGGTAGTGATGGACAGTACTTATTATGTCCAAGAATCATCAAAACTGCTTGGTGACACCGCCACTTACCTCCCCCTTGACAATGACCCTACGGACATTTACCATTCAGAACTTGTTGCCCTCTTGGATAGAGGATTTGCCAGTCGAGCTATCACGCAGGATGAGTATGACTTTTTGAATAACCTGCACCTGCGGATACCACTCTTTTATTTTATTCCTAAAATTCACAAGGACCTTCACCACCCCCCCGGTCGCCCCATTATATCTGGAATTCAATCAATCACATCTAATCTATCTCAATTTATTGATTATTATTTACAGCCACTGGTAGTTAAATTAAAGTCACATTTAAAAGACACTACACAAGTTTTACAAATCCTGCGTGAGATCGATTGGAAATCCAGTTATGTATGGGTAACAGGAGATGTAACACCCCTCTATACCATTATAGACCATCAACTGGGATGTGAGGCTATACAAGCAGCATTTGAGGAAGATAACACCATGTCCTCTGCACTTAAGGCTTTTCTGATGGATGGGATTAGATTTATATTAACCCACAATTATTTTTGTTTTAATTTGCAGTATTTTTTGCAGATATGTGGTACCGCTATGGGCACGAGGTTTGCACCAAGTTATGCGAACATCTTTATGGGACAATGGGAGAAGGAGGTCATCTGGAACAATTGCCCATTTGGTGCAAACCTCGTGCTCTGGCGGCGCTACATTGATGATGTTATTTTTATTTGGGATGGCGAACTGGAGGTATTAGATAAATTTATTTTATATCTTAACGACAACGAACGAAATTTGAAATTTGTATGCCAGTATGACAAAATTACTATTAATTTTTTGGATCTGAATATTAGAATTGTTGACGGCCAAATACACACCCAAACTTATTTTAAACCTGTACAGGCCAACAATTATGTTATGGCCAACAGTCATCATAATCCACAATGGATTAGGAACATCCCGAAAGGACAGTTCATCCGCCTGAGGCGCAATTGCTCCAATCTGGAGTCTTTTGTAGGACAGGCGGATGAACTTAAGGAGAAGTTTCTTGAAAGAAATTATCCTATAGACAAACTTGAAAGCACAATATCCCTTGTTCATAGTATGGACAGGAGTAAGCTCCTTCAGTATAAGGAAAAGGGGGAAGACAAAGGAAAGAATAACATCTCTTTTATTACACAATATAATGCCATGGCCCCTAGAATTAGGAATATCTTTGCCAAACATTGGCCAATACTGCTGCAGGACGCTACATTATCACAGATACTAACACCAAAACCCTCTATTATTTTAAAAAAAGCAAATAACTTTAAGACTAAACTGGCACCCAGCTGTCCATTATATCAAGGGAAGGACAAGGCGAGAAGCACCAATGGCCCTAATGGGTTTAAACCATGCAAAAAGTGCATAGCCTGTAAATATAGCAGGTGTAGCACTGAATTTAAATCTAATGTCACTGCTAAAATGTACAGAATTCTGTCACACATTACATGTAAATCAGAGTTTGTAATCTATATGTTGCAATGCCCATGTGGCTTGCAATACGTGGGACGCACAGGCAGAACCTTTCAAAGACGTATATATGAACACGTCTACAATATAAAGAAAGGTCTAACAACGCATAGCGTGTCCCACCATTTCCTGTTACATCATGACAGAAATCCAAAGGGCCTGGTTTGTCTACCCATTGAGCTATGTACACCAAATTGGAGAGGTGGTGACACTATCAAACACATCAAAAGACGTGAGGCTTTTTGGATATACGAACTTAAGACCTTGTCCCCCAATGGGCTCAATATTGATTTCGAACTGGGTTCTTTTTTAAGTAAATAAAATGGTCTAGTTATGTCTAGTGTGAGAAAATTGGGTATTCACAGCCAATTGTGGCAATAGAGTAGTGCAACACCTGTTAGGTCTTATCCATTATGAATAAAGGGAATCTGTGCAATATCCAATTATATCTTTAGGGAGAGTTTGAATATCTTTTGATTACTGTTCGGTTTGTCCTATACTTATATGATGTTAGGGTATATATATATTGACATATAGACATATGTTGGTACTGTTATTTTTATGTATTGTATGTTTTTAAGAGTCAATGTAGCAATTTGGTATTAATGACATATAGGCTGTTTAGTTCTAATGATCAATTAATTTTTAATTGGTTAGGGTATATTAATGTGTCACTTAGTATCATTGTTTTCAGCCCCTGAGGAAGTAGATTAACATCTACGAAACGCGTAGGGCAGTGGCATAGCCACGGTGTGTTTGGCATTGGACGTTTATGGACATTTGGCATTTGGAGCCTTGTTTGCAACTGGCAGCTTTGGCATTCAGCACATCAGCTGTCTCTTTAAGGCCACGGGTACTATCAAGCGCGGGCGCGCAGAGACATCCCGTTTGTGCCGGAGGAGGAAGTGAGGCGAGCGGCCACACGTGGTGCAGAGCTGTGGACCCCACACACCAGCCTCCACGGCTGGAGTTGTTCCGGCTAACATCACAAGGGCAGTCTGGAGCTGAAGTCGCAGCGGAGCAGGGGCATCACCCGGCAGGGAGACCATCTGTACTTAGGACTTGTTCCTACCAATGCGGTTTTTTGCCTTGCTGTCTGTAAGTAGGGCTCCAATTTTTCCATCCCAGATGACCTGCGGTTCTTTGTATTTGCCAATGCCTCTCCTGGCATAGTTCCTTTTGTTAAACAGTGTTTTTAATTGTCGCTAGGACTCTTATTGTTTTGTGTGTTATATAGTGTCATTACTGCTTACCCTACAGTGTTGCACTATGATCTGTGTTTGTTTGTGTTTTTTTCCTTACATGGTCTGTCGAGAGAGTGTGCGGATCCCATGAGGAGTACAGGACATTCCACTGACTGTTTGGCGCCAGGTTTTTCTTTTGTTCAAGTAATGTCTTACAGAGTTAAGACACCAGAAAACATAACATACAAATGTATGCTGTTCTATGGTTACTTACTTAAAGTTGTATGACAATAATATTAACATGAAATGACTATCTACATTACCAAAATAACCCACATACATCTCATCTTGAACAAGAGCTAAGTGAATGACATCTTCCACTATTATGCCAAGTGTGTAATAATCTTGTACCATTAATCAACTGATGATTAATATATACTCATATGTTATCAAATATGCCTTCATTCAGTAAGTGAGCGTTTCTAAACATTCATGTGTACAAGGACATACTTGAATGTTATCAAGCATCTGTACATGATCATACATACACTATGCATGAAATAGTCTGCATTAAACAACACCAGGACACCAACAAATTTAGTGAATGTGATTATTTATTTTTGTTTATCCTTTTGAGAGCGAGTCACAGGCCTGCTTGTTGGCTGTTGTGTTTGCATTTTCCCTCTGCCAAGTACTCTGGCCTTAACTGTACGACTTGTGGCACTGTGCCTGGCCTGTGGCAGTTCTGTGGCACTGGGTGTGGGCTGTTGGACTTCAGGGGCACTAAGTGTGGGCTGTTGCACTTCAGGGGCACTGGGTGTGGGCTGTTTCACTTCAGGGGCACTAAGTGTGGGCTATTGCACTTCAGGGGCACTGGGTGTGAGCCGTTGCACTTCAGGGGCACTGGGTGTGGGCTGTTGCACTTCAGGGGCACTGGGTGTGGGCTGTTGAACTTCAGGGGCACTGGGTGTGGGCTATGGCAGTTGTGAAACAGTTGATAAACATTGCAAGAGTGATGGTGGAGCACTTTCTTGTTTTGCTGTTTTAATTTTTTTTACAAAAGCTGGTTATTAGTAATTGTTGCCCTAACTTTCTTTTGCGTGTCTCATTTGTAGGTGTCGGTTCCATATTTTGAACACATGTAAGCGGTTGGATGTTGACAGGGACCTGCACAGAACTTGCACCTACTGTACCGGTATCATCCAGAACTGGGGAATGAAGAACTGATGACTCAGGAGAAAAGTAGCAGCATATAAAGATCCATCCTCTGATGGGGTGAAGTGGAATTGTTGTTCTCTTGCTGTACTCCGCAACTGATTTGATTGACTTACATTGAGAACTAGTGCTTGTAATGTCCTGTTTAATTTTGGATTTCTTTAGGAACTTGGATGATGACTTTTTGAATTTGTAACAGTTCTGATATTGACCTTTCATGCATCCTTTCATGCAGTGACAGCATCCTTTCAAGTACTGACATCATTTCTGAATGGCGATGATTTTCTTCACCCAAGATTCGTTCTTCAGAAGCTGCAATAGCTGAGTAGGTGTCATGAGCAGGAGGACTTGAATGCTGGGTTAATCCAGGAGTGTCAACATCTTCATGGTCACTTGAGTGAATTTGTCTTTGAGCGGCAACATCTGGTTCTACAAAGAAAGAAAGACATTCTGAACTGCCATGGAACTTTCACTTTGTTTTCACTATAATGATAGTTGTTCTCATAGTGTAACACATAACATGTTTCCATAATTTATAATTTGTGTCCAATTAAAAGATGATGCTTGAAGTAACAATGATGTTTCGACTCAGTGTTAAAGGTTGTTGTAACCTAACAACTCCTAGCTGATAGTTTAAAACACACACAATACATGTTGTCAGGAAACACTACATCTTCTGTGACAATAACTGATGTGAAGTTCATTACATGTGAAAGGCATTTATTTTGCATGGCAAATTAAATTCTTCAAATGTACACATTATATGTGCTGCACCTCATACACTCACCTTCCATTCTTGATGATGACCTTGATGAGCCAGGTGAGGAGACATGTTCAGTGTCAGGTGACCCAGGAGCTGCAGGAGCAACTATATAGAAGAATAACATCAGAATTTAATTGTCATGTGTACATAATTAACATGAAGTATCTGTAGTGGGAGTAGTTATGGCTAAATATCAGCATCACATAACGAAATGACAATGATATGGTTGGGCCAATCTGAATATTATCCATCTTAACAAATGTTCATGTGAACCTAATCGGCACATTTCTTTTAAACACCATACAACATTCAATGTTCATGCATGAATGCGTTGTAAAATTAAGTGTTTGTTGTACATACACTGCATATGTTGTGTAGTAATCTAACAATTATAATGTACATCACTACCATGACAGCAAAGTTGACTCTGCTTATAATTCAGTACCTAATTGTGGAAATGTGAATGAATGTTTTTAGTGATGTGTCTGAACATTAAAGAGAAGCAGGTGTAGCGCTCAATGTGGCTGACACTCATCAACACATGCAGTGTGTCACTCACAGATGGTACTGGTGTGATAAGGTGGCGTATCTATAAGGTTAAAATAAGATATGACTGAACGAATGACTAACGTACGTTTTCATATATTGTGGCCTGGTGGCTGAAAGTCTTCAGATAATTACCATTTCAAATGAATGTGATAAACTTCTATTCACCTTGTCAGCTTGTAACAGCTGTTGTCCCTCCCCAAGACGTGACACCACCCTGACCTTTTATTTGGTTCTACCACCTGTATGCCGTCCCACAAGACTTGACCCTACCATGACTTGTGATCTGGCTCTGTGCCCGACCCCACCCCCTCTGTTCACCTCTATGCTGTGATTACATATTAATTGCAGCTGGTTTCACACACCGGTACATGAGCAAAATAAAAATATGAAGTGACCTACATATGAACACAATTAAATACCATATGGTACATGTTCCTATTTATGCTCACATTATACTACATGAAGCAAAACAAGAGCTTTAATTAAACATTACGAAATGTGTTTGTGCAAATTACTTATGTTCGCCTTTGAATGCACAATATTCCATGCAAGACTTGATTAGGCAGTAATGGCCTGTTTATAGGTGTAACATAGATTATCACTAATATATATATATTATATATATATTATATGTATATATGTATCGACACATACATGAAATAGTGAATTATGCATTTGTGTGCACAGACACAGTATAACGAAGTTATACATTACTGTGACAAAGAATGAGTGAGGGTGTGCTTTGTTGTTATGCATGTTAACCCATTGTTTGTACAAAGATTCACACATACATTCAGCTTTGAACTATAGGGCAAAGATGTTGAATGCTTTGTAAGGTAGAAGGTTGCAGTGTGTGTCATTTGGAAGATCATTACACATAATCCCTTCATGCTGGTCAAGTTGTGTATGTTTACTCATAATGATGTCATCCATGATAGCTGAGCCAATACATGTTTCCAAACACACAGATATATATATATCAGATTATATATCTAATAGATAGATATATATTCATATATATAATAAATAGATATATATCTATATAATATAAGTTACTAATTAATAAGTGTTCCAACAAACCTATAGCATTGTGCACACGCCCCGAGCGCAGTAGTGTATGTAACAATCGTGGCGAGCTCCTACTTGGCGCCCAGTGCACACACTTTGGTACTTAGGTGGGCGATCAGTTATTTTTTTTGGGGCGCAGTACGATTTTGGTGATTTGTCGACCACTATATTATATATATAGGTATAATCAACTGCTATACTATTAGTCTAAGTATTATATAATATAATTTTGGTATTTTTGCGGACACATCGGATATATATTCTATCACTATGCTGATACACCGGCTGTTGCCCTGCGAGGGCGTGAGGGTTGGGGCGTGAAAGGCATTGGGGGGTGCCCGTGAAAGGCAGGTGGCACAGTGAAAGGCGGGCAGTGAGAGGCATGGGGGGGTCGTGAAAGCAGGGGTGGGCGTGAAAAGTGCATGGAGGGGCGTGCAGAGGGCGTGAAAGGAGGTGGCGTTCGTAAAGGTCAGGGGGGAGGCGTAAAGGCAAGGTGGGTGGGAGTGCGTGTCAAAGGCAGGACGGGGGGGCGGAAAGCGAAATGGCTGGTGCGGTGGGTTGCGTGAAGGCCGAAATGGCGGGGGGGGGCGTAAATGGCGGGCGTGGGGGCGGGCGTGAAGGCAAATGGGGGCGTTGCTTAAAGGCAGGGATAGGTGAGGCGTTCACCAACCAGTGGGCACACACCACACATCACATACACACGATTTCCACACACAATGTCACACACACACAACTGTCCACACACACACTCACAGTGTCACACACACACACACACATGTCACACACACACACACACATCACACACACCACACAACACACCCACACACACCAACCCCACACACAGCGACACGCAACACAACACAACATCACACGACAGTTCACACACTCACAACTTCACATTCTCCACACCCATCACCACACACACACCACACACACACACACACATCATCCACAACTTTTCACCAGCCTGTTCACATCACCACACACCCACACCACAGGCACAACACACACACATCAGGCACACACACACACACCACACACACAAACCCACAACACACCACAAACACACACCCACAACCCTAGTCACAAGATACACACCCAACACACGACCCACCACACCTTTAACACGACATTACAATCACACACACAACACATCCACACTACACAAAGTCACTACACAGCACACACACTAACGCTCATCTAAACAATGCCACACTATCACTGCACCCCCTACACACACCCAACGAGCAACACAACACACACACAACACCACACACACACACCCACACAACATACTAGCTTTCACTACACATCACATCACACACACACCCACACACAGGTTCAACACCCGCTGCATCACCCACACGATTTACACACACCACACACGACCACATCACCATCACACCACACTACATCCACATAATATCTCACCTACATTTTCCACCCACATACACCAACCACAATCACATCACACACCAACACACACACACAGCACACACACACACAACACCGACTACACACACACACTTGTTCACACACTCCCCACCTCACCACACAACACACACACACACACACACACACACACCACACATCCGCAAATCACACCGAGACCCCATCCCACACACACACACACACACACACACACACACACACACCGACACACACCACCACAGTGTACACCACACACATCACACCACACACACAAACCCAACCACACATACTCACACACACACACACCTCAACCACGACAACATCCACATCCACATCACAACCCACTACACACACCACACACACTCCAACACACACACAGCATTTACCCACACCCCATCACACTACCCACCCATCCAACACACAACACACACACACATCACACACACACACACACAATCACATCACACAACACCCAACATAACCGGGCACACCACCACACACACACACCACACATGTCACACATCACATTCCTACACACCCACCAACACACGTCACCTAGATCGCACATACACGCGACACCTACCTCTACTTCCGTCCACCGCCATCTTCTCACTCGGCGCCGCGAGGGAAGGAGGGTGTCCTTCCGGTTGCGCCGCCATCTTAGGCGCGCGAGGGAGGAAGGGGGTCCGCTGCCTGTTCCCCCGCCAGGGATGGAGATGAGGCGCCGCGAGGGAGGAAGGGGGTCCGCTGCCTGTTCCCCCACTGGGGATGGAGATGAGGGGAGCGCCGGGAGAGGTGAGCGGAGGGGGTGTAATGTGCGCGCGTGTGCACAGGGACAATAAAGGTAATTGACCCGTGCTGGCGGTGTAATGTGCGCGGCGGCGGGCATATATGAGCGGTTTACATGGGTATGTGGCCAGAGAGCGGCCGGTGTAATGTGCGCGGCGGCAAGAGATGATGTGCACAGGGACAATAAAGGTAATGGACGCGTGCGGGCGGTGTAATGTGCGCGGCGGCGGGCATATATGAGCGGTTTAGGCGGGCATGTGGCCAGAGAGCGGCCGGTGTAATGTGCGCGGCGGCAAGAGATGATGTGCACAGGGACAATAAAGGTAATGGATGAGTGTGAATGTGTGGAATGTGTAAGATGTGTGTGTGTGTACACAGGGGTGAGAGTGTGTGTGTGTGTACACAGGGCTGACTGTGTGTGTGTGTGTGTGTACAGGTTGTTGTTTGACAGGGGTGAGTGTGAATGTGTGTGTACACAGGGGTGACAGTGTGTGTGTGTGTGTACAAGGTTGAGTGTGAGTGTGTGTACAGTGTTGAGTGTGACACTGAGTGTGTGAGTGTGAGGGGGTGACTGTGTGTACAGGGTTGTGTGTGAGTGTGGGGGGTGACAGTGTGATATGTCAACTTACCAAGGAGTCCTCAGAGGTTCTGGGCGTGTGGTGTGACTGCAAGTGTGTGAGAGTGAAGGAGGTGATGTCACAGTGGGGCGTACCTCTTGGCCAATGAGAGTCACGGACCAATCAGATTCACCGCAGATAGCACTAACCTCACTAACCATTCGATTTTATATATTAAGATATATATATATATATATATATATATATATATAGATAGATAGATAGATAGATAGATAGATAGATAGATAGAGAAAGACATATATACAGATATATATGTAGGTATGCTTATATTGGGAAAAACTATACGTTTCTGCGGAAATTAAGATAAGAACTGTAACATACAACACGCGTAATACAGTAACATTTGTCACCTGGTGGAAATTGAGCCGAATAAATTCCGATATCTCTGTCCCCTGCCAAACCCTCCACGACGACTGGAAGAAAATTTTCCCGCATCTGCTCCTCCAATGGAGTTAAGATTAGAGCTTGTGCTGGCGGCCCACCTCCAGTGGCAGAAGCATGCATCCATTGTGCTTGTATTTTTTTCTTTAAGTTTGCCCTGATATCATCGAATCTCTTCCAACAATTTGCCCGGTCCCTGACATGATTCCCACACGCAGACACAGCCAATGTTATTTGCTCCCACATTTCTTTTTTTGATGCTGAACTTGTCCGCCCTTGAAATACATACAAAATATATGATGTTAATTATTATTAGAAAAACGAGCAGTTTCCTAAACTGCTACCTGTTCCAAGAGATACCAAACATGCTGGTTTAGGTTGAATATGTGTACCACATGAGCATTTACGTGGAAACATACAAATCTAAGGAAGCTTGCATGAATATTGTATGAACTTTGGCAAACTTTTTAGACTGATTGTTATGGTCGTTATAAAGCATGAAGGATTATGTGTGTAACAATTAACTTTAATTGATAGATATTAGAGAATAATAGCTTGATATTAAGACATCTCACATGACCTAGGATAACATGTCTTTGAACAATCAATGCAAAGATAGACTTACCTAGTAAATGCCCATACAGAGAGTCATAGTGCTCCAAAATCCCTGTGACAAGCACTCTGTTTTCCTCTTCATTGAAACGAGGATTACATGGCCGCTTCACACGTTTCCTCCGACCACGTGCAGCCCCAGAGCTTGGCTGCTGCTGACTGGACTCTCCTTCTTCCAATGGAAGAGACGCAAAAAGCGGCACACCACCAACCACCCCACCACCAGACACCCAAGCAGCACCACCACCAGACACCCCAGCAGCACCAGCAGCAGACACCCCAGCAGCACCAGCAACAGACACCCCACCAGCACCAGCAACAGACACCCCACCAGCACCAGCAACAGACACCCCACCAGCACCAGCAACAGAGCCACCAGCAGCACTCGCACTCACAGCAACACCACTCGCACTCCCAGCAACACCAGTCGCACTCGCAGCAACAGCACTCCCCTGAATCCTACGTTCACTCAGACGCATACTCACACGACTACCAGTACCACTCACACCAGCATCACTCTTCCCATGCCTTTCAGCCATACCTATAGCACTCACAAAGAACAGAAAAGAAATTTAAAGACAATCGCACTGAACACTTAAAAAGTGAAAACAAGACAAAGATGTTAACAAAACAACACAGGACAAACCTCTCACAATACACAACAACTCTCTCAGTCAATATGAAATATGTAAATCGCCCAGCTCTGTGTGTCTCTCTCTCTCTCTCTCTGTCTCCCAACAACACAGAGAATGAATAAAAATACATGCTGCCTTTAAATGGGCTCAATCCAAAACATGCTTGCTTCGGCAGATTCAGCAAGAAGTTTCATTGGCGAACCTAACACCACCCCGCCATGCACGCTGATACACCTGTGTGTGATCGGCAAATCATCGGCAGAGTGGGACCAAATGTTTTCGGCTTGATTCGGAAGGGATTCGGCACTTATTGCATACGGCGAGGGAAAATCGGCAGAATCATGCCGATAAGGAACAATTGGCGAGAGGACTTTTTCAGCGCTTACTGCATAGAGCCCTATATAAGTGAACAGTAGTAATAGGAGCTCCAATCCAAGCAGATGTAGAATATAAAATGAAAAAGGCACGCTCTCATGACAGTAAGCCCAGATGATATGGTGAACAGTAGATTGCCCTAATAGCGCTCCTGTCAGCTAGATGCTGTAATCAGTGAGCAGATGAAGCCTGAATATGAACACTGCTGGGAGAGATATCTTACCGGTCGGCGTCGGGACCCGCTGATGACAAAACGGAACACCTCACGGTGTTCGGCGGAGGATGTTTCCCAGCACGACCGGTTAGAAGAGACACTATGCCTGTGCACTTGAAGGAGATCGGCCGGTAGGCAGGAACTGCTGCTGAATCCAATGTAGCAGTGCGTGTTCCTGTATGAACAAACAAGGGGACAGCTGATCATGTCTCAGATGTCCTCCAATAGCGCAGCTTCTGGCGTGATGACGGTCGCTCGCCAATACCTCCTCGTGTTTCCCTGTTACCGACGTACTGGCATACTGCTATAGAGACTACTATAGAGAGACTGCTATAGAGACTACTATAGAGAAGGATATTGAAAGTAAATTTATCTCACCACTCACTTGGAAATAAAGAAAATTGTACATTTCAAGTGTAATAAGTTTTCCCCCACCCTCTGGGAGATCTCACAATTACACGGTGTCATGTGCTGGTTACCTGCTGGCTCACAGAAGCGCTGAGTCTCCGCCGGTGTTAATGGGGACAGGCTTTTGGGGTGATGCTTTAATGGGGACAGGCATTTGGGGTGATGGTTTGTTCTTTCTCACTGGTGCGGTGCCTTCACTATTCTTCACACTCAGACTACAGCCGTTAACTGATTCAACTCTATTCCTTCCTCCGGATGGTCCCTGGAATCAACCCAGGAGGCTTGAGGCCTCCAGAGCCTATCCTCTGCTCTTCACTCACCCCCTGGTGGGATGAGGGGTAGCTGTCCAACTCCCTTAAGGGAGGGGATGGAATGTAGTCAGAACCCTGACTCCACACTCCCAGCAATCACTTCCTCTCATGGGAGAGAACTAGACCATTAAATTTGTCTGTGCAGCCCCTTAATTAACCCGGGGAGGGTCAAAGGTCTGAGCCCCTCATTGGGCAGTAAACAGGCCTTAACCCGCCCCTCCCTGTCACTCAAGGTAGACGCTTACTGCAGGGGAAACCCCGGATTGATCCTAACACTGCCTGCGCTGGTACCAGGGCTTATGTTTTAGCCAGGGCAGATTAGTAGCCAAAAAGAAGACATGGCTACACAAGACTGCAACAAAACATTACTTTGTAAACTGTGCTGTCATTTTCTGTCAAGTATTGTATAATGTCAATCATTCTAAATGATCAAACTGTATACAGCATGCTTGATTTCATGGATTTTATTTGGTCCATTATACAATCATACAGACCAATTAATGTCACTAGAAAGCGATACGTGTACCGAGATAGAAAAATAAATACAGTAGGTAGAGGTTCTCTTTGACTGGCTTTTTCAAACAATGAAAGCAATGACTAATACTGTTCTGTCTCAAGATAGTCTGCATATAATTTTGTTTCAAAATATATCTTCTACATGGATATAATCCATCTAACTTGGTTCCTGCTTGATATTCTGTGATATGTTTCTAGCTTAAATGCTTTTTCAACTAATATTTGCAGCAATATTTACAATAATCATATAGTGATAAACTGAGTCTAATTTCAACGAACTAGATCACTGCTATAAAACCTGCAATATATTTCAAAGTTTTGCCTACTAAGAGATGATATATGTATTTTAATTATCATTCATGAGTCACTAATTATTCAGTATGGTTCCTTAGTAGCTGCTATGAACATGCTATTATTCTTGAATAATTTAACTCCTTCTGACATATTTCCCTCACCTTGAAAAGTCATGCAGTGCATATTAACCAACCAGTGCTCATCTAACGGTGTTATAGCTACCTTAACCAGCAAAGTATGTAAATGTTATAAAGCAGCAAACTTTTTAGCAACTTTTCTTTATTTAATTTTTTATTCTGTTTTCCTGGAGCACTATTTTTTTTACCAGTAGGAGGCACCCAAGTCAGCACACATTTAGCTTTATAATAATAATAATAATAATAGCATGTTTTTGTATAGCGCTGCAGGTTATACGTAGCACTTTACAGAGACATTTTGCAGGCACAGGTCCCTGTCCCGTGGAGCTTACAATCTATGTTTTTGGTGCCTGAGGCACAGGGAGATAAAGTGACTTGCCCAAGGTCAGAAGGAGCCGACACCGGGAATTGAACCAGGCTCCCCTGCTTCAAACTCTTAGTGCCACTTAGTGTCTTTTACTCACTGAGCCACTCCTCTCGATGCATACACTTGTCACTTGATAATCATAAATAACATGCTTGTCATTTAAGTGTTTATTCAACCTCCACCCTGTCCTTGTCAGAGGGCCAATAAAGATAAAAAGGTAGTAGAGGGGAGGCTTTGCAAAGGGAAATAACTATAAAAAATGTCCATCCTATATCTTAAATTAACTTTAAAAACAGTTTATGACTACTAATAGGTATCCGATATTTACAAAAAGTGTTGTTGGACAGGGCTGGATGGCAAAAAATGGGTTGTTTAATGCCTGAGTTCAACTGATGCGATCTGTCAAAAGTTTTCTCTAGATACCAATTCAAAGCTACCCACTGTCTCAAAACCATTTTCTCAACATATTTAACTGAAACATATCAAATAAAAGAACAGCAGAAGCATCTCCGTTTTTAAGAGAACCCCCTGCTTAGAGGTTGTAGGTGAATTCTCAAGGGTGACGAGATCCTAGCCACGAAAAAAAATCTACAGCATTTTAAAACTAAACGAGGTATAGAACAGCTTCTGTCTCAGATCAAAGATCTGATTAAATCAGACACTCTGAAACATGAAAAAAAATTAAAAGACTCGTGTCATTGAACTAGAGATTAAGCAAGAACACCTAAGCCCGGTGCAGAATGTCATGTCCACAAAACTATGTACTGTAAATATTAAAATGGAGTATATAACCTCAAAGCTTACATAGACATGTTGAAAAAGGCTGTGGACAAAAGAGGAATAATTTCAGGATTAAAGGACTGGAGTTTATGCCTTAGTGGCTCATGTAGAAAGACTGTATCATTCCAAAGAAGCCAAGATGGTTATTGACCGAGGTCAAGGTTATCACCTGACTGTCCTCCGAGCGGTTTCATAATCAAACTGCTGCACTCGATTGACAAAGAAACAGTCATGAAATCAACAAGAAACAGGCCTACCTTTACATTTGAAGACTCTGAATTGCTTACATTTAATTACCTCTTCCTGGAAGTGCTTTAGCGATGCCGTGAATGAAAGACTCCTAATGCAGAAACAACACATCAAGTACAGATGGGGTTCCAATTTAAGCTATAAGCCTTATAGCAGGGGAAGATGACAACCCTATCTATGACAAACAAAATTCTGCACTTCTTCCCAAAACTGGCACCGGGATCTCCTTAGGACCTGACAATAAAGCTCCTCTTGCCCTGAGAAAAAGACCAAGACAGAGTTAGACTGGTCTTGTGGAAGAAAATTAAGTCCATCTAAGCAGAAGACTGGATGGAAATGCCCATGTGGTCTTCCAGGGCAGATACTTATGAACCTCGGAAGGTTGCAAGCATACCTGTATGATGTCATTGTTTGCTTTACAAACCTGTTAGGTAGTTGTACATTCTAATCTTATTTATTTGGTTTTAGCCACTTCTTTTTCCCAATATGCTTGCTATAGGATTTTCTTTCTAAATTGTTAAAGGGACAAGCTTTTGGGGTTATATACTTGACTTATCAAAGTATAAAACAGATATTATTGCTTATATTATAAACATTTATTATGTTATTGTTTATATTGCTAACTATCTAAACGTTGCCAAATATCTTCCTTCTAATTTTGCTTCACCGCTCCGCTGCTTTTGACATTGTCAATCACCCTCTATACTCCTGCAAAATCTTACTCTGTTGGTATTAACAACAAAGCCTTCTCCTGTATCTCTCTTTACCTTTCTAACTGTTCCTTCAATGTCTCTATTGCTAGCTCTTGTTCTCATGTCAACCTGTATGTTGGCATGCCCCAGGGCTCTGTCCTGCAACCCTTCCTGTTCTTTCTATACTGTATGCACTCTCACTTGGTGATCTCATTAGTTCCTTTAGTTTTAAATACATCTCTATGCAGACAACACAAAACTGTATCATGCATACAGACCCTTAAGCTAACTCCTGACATACAGTCCCAGATCATGGATAGTCTGTATGATATTTCAGGCTGGATAGCCCTCTGTCACCTTAAACATCACACATCTAAAACAAAACTCATCATAATGCCACCAAAACTAGGCCTAATTGCTGCACTTTCGGCTCCAGCCAATAACACTACCATTCTTCTAGTCTAGGTTTACCCTAAAAATTCATTCACAATAACCCTTTGTATCTCTTACACACTCCTAAAGGCTGTCATTTCTCTACTTCATCCATCTCCAGCTCTTTCATGTCCAAACATTTAACTTTTGTCTCCCTATCTATGAAACTCCCTCCCCTCCACTCACCCACAAACCTCTGCATCTAGGTCACGCTTTAAATCTCACCTCCTCAGCTAAGCACTTTGTTAATTTAGGCCTGAGGCTACTCCCTGCCTTCTTCTTTAACGCGCTTGTAAAACATTGTTTATTATCTCCCTGTAGTGTCTATATTATAATTCTGTAAAGCGCTGTATACATTTGGTGGCGCTTTATTAATAAGCACACATACACACACACAACCACCACCACCTCTCTATGTTACAATGTTTTCCTTTTTGTGTGCTGCACCACAGTTCGAAAACACTATTGTATATACTGTGCAGTATGCTATTTCTTTGCTGTGCTAATTACATGCTGCAGAATGATTGATCTAAAAATTGTAATAGTCAATGTAAAGACATGGTGCTCACCAGTTAAAGGGGCACTCTCTTCTTGGGCCAAAGTGCACTAATTCAGTAACATGTTTAAGGTGTCTCATTCTTGTAATTGATATCTTTTTATCTGACACCTTTATGTATTTTTTTTTTTTAAAGATAGACATAGGAGGGGTTGATTTCCTCTGGCTACTCCCTTTTGTCTGAAGTCACTATGTGTTCAGCAAGCACATGTACAGATAGAGGCCCTTTTCCTTACTTACACTTAACTTTATTGGTTCTCTGATAGGAGCTAGAGAGAAGGATAAAGAAACCACCTGATCGACAAACAGTTCCCCATTCAGAGGCTCCCAAGAAAGCAACTCGTAACAAATTTTCAAAACATTCAAGCAGCCAAACCTTTCTTATAAGCATTGTTCAATTTCTTTAGGGAGCCAAGTTAGACTGTTCTTTTTTTGTTTTATTGCTGAATAGGTGGGATTTCATTTTTAAAAGAAAACTTGTGCTTAATGACCCAATATAACGATGCTCGTCTTGATAGGAACTGGACTCGCAAAGCTGATGAAGGAGTATATGATCACCGACCAGAGCCAGGGGACATAGTCCTGTTAGAGCAGATATTAAGGTAGGCAGCAGAGATGCAAAGTCAGGATAAATGACTGAGGTCAAGGCAGACAGCATAGGAGTGGTGGTCGTGGTCACAGGCTGCAGTCGGCAACAAGGCATCCACAGGAACAAGAACTCAAGAGGGCCAAGAACACAAGGGATAAATATCATGCTCAGGCTGTGTCTGGGAGTTAGACTGCTATTTAAAGCCCTGGAACAGGTGCAGCCAATTACCAAGTCCAGGAAGAGGTTAACCCGGATCAAAGATGGCTGTAAAAGCCATGTATGGCAAGTTCCAGCAAAACCCAGGACTGGAACCCTTACACCCATAAAGAATGGGGAGAGATTGTTATGCTAGATAAATCTCTCCTCCAAGGTGAAGATAACCCACAATTTGGTGATAAGCATTTTATTCAACAATGTTTGGCCTGACTCAGAGGGGAGATTTATTTTTCTGATAAGTATTCATTAAGGCTGGAAATTTACTTTTTCCTCTGTCTATGCACCAAAAAAAAAAACCATCAACATTTGATTGAAGATGTTATAGATCAACTTAATGTTTTTAGGGGAAGTTCCTTAATTATTAAATTTGACTATAATTCATTGCTAGACCTTAAATTAGATAGCTAAAATGGTGGAAGAATGTTTGGCAGTCATAAACCTAGCAAATTCATAAAACTTCATAGCTAATTGTCTATTTGATATCTGGATATTGGTCCTTGATTGATTTATGTTCTGGTAGTTCAGAATTGTATCCCTGAGTTCACGGGCTACAAAATAAAATCCCTGACGTGGTGTGACCATTCTATGGAAAAGGCCTGGTTTTACACGTATCAATCTGTTTCTTCAAATACAGTCTAGCAATGTAATGGCACCCTATTGGAAACTCCTATATTTATTGATCAAACAGTGTCTAATATTAAATAATACTTTAATTTTAATGACAACCTGGAGATGGATAAGTTTACAATTTGGATGACCCACTGTTGGGTAAATTGATTACCTCAGCCTCTTATTATAAACATTAGAGATTGGAGATCAATGATCTGTCAAATAGACAGAGGGTTTACATAAATCTTAGGCATAGTGAAGGTATTAAAAAGCAATTAATAGGTGTCAAAAAGCAATTGAATGCCCTTTTGTTGCATAAAGAGGAAAACGTTTTAATTTGGACTAAACAAAAATATTTTGTAAGTTATTTTATTTTTATCTACATGTAGCCAGGTCCCCTCTGGCTCCCAGATTTACCCTTTCTCCCTCTCTTGCCCTCGCTCCAGTGGGAGCGGCTGCGGGGGCGATCGCATCGCCGGGGGCTCCCGGCAGCATCAATGACAGGACGCCACCATCTTGGAAGTGCTCGCGCATCAGTGGAGGTTCGTGCATGTGCAGAAGCAACACAGCGGCCATGTTAGGGTTGGTGCGGGGTTCGCCCATGCGCAGTAAGTGTTTGGAGTCGCGGCGGCCATTACACTTAGTGCAGGGACTCCCAGAGTTAGCGAAGGCGCATGTAGGGCTAGCGGCGGCCATTACAGATTCGTGCATGCGCAGTCGTGATCGCGCACGCGGCCCCAATAGTATAAGGCTCTATGGATAACTACAACTCCCAGCAGCCCCAGGGGCTGGAGCACAGGTGACTCACGGCAGCCAAAAGAGTTGCTAGACCCCTGCTGACAGGCTATAGATATTGCAGCCAGGGAGGCAATAGGGCTTACAGCTTTCCCTGGGGGAGATACATTTGGCGCGCTCAGGACAGGAAGAGTCAGTTTGAGCTGGGACAGAGAGGTGAGGGTGTGTTTGTACAGGGAGGCAAGTAGCCCCTGCAATAGGCCAGAGATCTCCCCTTGGGCCCCAGCTAGGCCCAACTCACCCTCAGCTTGTGGCTGCTACAGGGACGCCCCTAGGATAGGGACAGGGTCCTGTAGAGTAGCTAAAAAAGCCAGGAAAAGCGAAATCCTGGCTACTGTTGTTTGAAGGTGAATCATCCTCTGTATTACCAGAGGCAGAGACTGTTCAGTGGTGGATCACTCCGTGCGGGAGCCACCCATCACAGAGGTGGATGTGACATGGGATCGTCCTTCAGGAAAGGGATCTCGAGTACAGATTATCTGCATGCCGGGGTGTGGACACACCCGGCAGGTACAGTCAAGTCACCAAGTGCACCAATCTCATCTCATCTTATTGGGCAGCGCTATCTCACACTTGGGTGGAGGGGAACTCTCAGGACACTTGGGACTCTTGATATATGGTGTGGGGTTACAGGCCAGGGAGGCCAATGTTACAAGGGAGACATTATTGTTGGTGATATTATTGTTGTTATACTTATCTGCATATAGTAAACTGTTTTATATATACTTTGGTGTATGTGGTTACTGTATGTGGGTCCTGTGTCAGGGTTATTCTACACTTAGAATCCTGCACAGGTGGAGGCACTGTTATTGTGAAGTTCGTTCCAGGATACACCCTAGGTTCCCATCAGCGGAGGCTCAGGCCTCCTGTGATCCTGACAGGTAACGCACCACACCTGTTAATATGTGTAGTTCTCCCACAAAGGTCCCTAGATGAGATCGGGGGGGGGGGGGGGGGGGGAGGGATACATGTGTTACATACAGTACATGGTTTAACCAGAGATGATGGGAACAACCCCTCTATAGACATAAATATTGTATCTTGAGTCATGTTATTTACATAAACTCAGCAGTGAAGATTCTGACACATTAGAGTCTGCAGTTACTCTAGAGGAGGTTCTTTTCACAATGAAAGGTCTTAGGCTATGTAATGAATATGGAAGAAATTATTAAGTATTCTAATAATCTGACAGCCGAGAGATTAATTTTGGTTTTAAATTGTCTTAAAAATGAAAGAATTGTGTTTATGGCCGGTTGAACTTCTGACCCAGACTTGTGTTTTATAGGACTGATGTTGTCTCAAGTTATCTGGTTTTGCAAGTGGTGGGATTGAAATATGGCTTTGCTGACACTAGAATTAACTGGACCCTTTGAAATGTACCTTGCAAGGCATTCTTAAGGGAATCTACAAATACCAGACTGTGGGGCTCAGAAAGTATTCCAAAAATCAGGGAGATTTTGCTGAGAGGAGTGGCTCAGTGAGTAAAGACAGTGACTGACACTGAGATTGTTGCAGGGGAGCCTGGTTTAATTCCTGGGCAAGTCACTTTATCTCCAGGCACAAAAAAACCCCATAGATTGTAAACTCCATGGGGCAGGGACCTGTGCCTGCAAATTGTCTCTGTAAAGCGCAGCGTACAACTAGCAGCGCTATACAAGAACATGCTATTATTATTAAAAAGAGAAAATGTATAAAATATGAAGATAGCATGGGCCTGACATTAGTTTGTAAGAATAATAAATAGATATTTGCAACCATTGCGATTACAAATGATACCAAAAAACAGGATTTTCTATGCATACAGTAATCTCTAATATCTGTTTCTCCTGCAAAAATAGACATTAGGTTGTCATATTTCATATTCATGCGAGTGAGCAACAGTGAAGATGCTGTTTTTCTAAGTATTATAGATACAAAGTTATGAAGTCTTTTATGTATTGAGGAAAACTTTAAAGAGTCAAAAGGAAGGTTTTTTTTTTCGTATAAATCGTCAAAATCTCAGCCAGAGCTTGGCTTATGTTGTTTTCAAGGAACAGCTTTTGGCATAAAAACTTGCATGTGTGAATAGAAAAAATAGATTTCAACTAAGGGAGAGTCCAGGCTGGAACACGTGAAATCTCAATTCCCACTCAAGCCACTTTGGGAAAAGATCTGATTAATGTTTGACAATAGCGTAAATTAGATAAAAAAATGTTATCTCTTTTATTTTGATGAAACTGTCTGGATTTATTAAAACTGTATGTTGTTGTAATAATCTTTTTGTAACGTACGAACTGTATTTTGGTTTATTACATCTAATCTTTCATAAGTAATACTTTGGGCTCTGACTGAACTTGCTTTGTAGAGAGAAAATAAAAAAATTTGCACACATTTTGTTACAACAAATTTGTGTGTTTAGTGCATAGTTTTTCTTAACAAATAGAGAACAGAGGCTCTGTACGTCTCTGTATACCTTTGGTGGTGGCAGCAGATAATTATAAATATTGTAACGGAGTAAGGGTAAATATTAATTCATTTGAAGTGCCTTGTGAAGGAGAAAGATGGAGCAGGGAGTTGTGTGTATTAACCCTGGTTGCATATGTAGCCATGCTGTAAAATGGCTGCAGTCATCTCTCCTGCTGACAGTAATGCCTGGTAAGTTATGGGCATGCCAGCAGTAATTATGGAGGTTTGCCCTCACACCCTGGTGAGGTGCCCTATGTATGGATGGGAGTGGTCACAGGTCCTGACTCCCTGGTTGGTGATGTCGGAGTTGTGTCAGCCCCCAGAGGATACATAAGGCACGGCACTGTTCAAAAAGTTAGAGGTTAGAGGAGTTCAGAAGTTGTTGCTAGGCTGTAAGAGTAATTACGTTACAAGCTGCGGAACTATGAGACTGTGACCAGGGACCTGGCACAGGGTAGATATCCCTACGGGGATAGGGAATCCCTAATCAAGGAGGAATATACCTTTCAGAGGGAAGCTGCTGGACAATCATGTGTGGCTAAATACACCCATTGTGGAGGGCAGCTAGCCACATCCAACAATAAAGATGTTCCTGTTGAAAGATACCCCCGTGTGTAAGTGTGGAGTGATTACGCAGGGGGCTGCACTACAGAGGAGTTCCTCACCAGGACCATCCACAAGCTCAAGCTGGGATCCTGATGAGGTGGAGGCCTGCACTGGATCTAGGTAGGACTCAAGCACACTACCTCAGCTGCCTGTCTGGGTTGGCAATCCCCAACACAACATCATGCGGGAGACTCAGGAGTCCTGTTGCCAACAGGTGCACCACCAGACATCACACTGTCATGGGGACTGGTTAGACCACAGGGGCCAATATGAGATTGGGTGGGTCAGGCCGGTCCAGAAAATCCGTTACACATATAAAGTTGTATGAAAAAGAAAGTACACCCTCTTTGAATTCTATGGTTTTACATATCAGGACATAATAACAATCATCTGTTCCTTAGCAGGTCTTAAAATTAGGTCAATACAACCTCAGATGAACAAAAGCACATGACACATTACACTGTGTCATGATTTATATAACAAAAATAAAACCAAAATGGAGAAGCTATGTGTGAAAAACTAAATACACCCTTACTGCTTCCATAGGAATTAAGATGCTAAGTAGCAGACAGGTGCTGCTAATCAAATGCCCTTCATTGATTGATCATCAGCAAGTGTGACTACCTCTATAAAAGCTGAAGTTTTAGCAGTTTGCTGGTCTGGAGCATTCAGATGTGTGTTAACACAATGCCAAGGAGGAAAGACATCAGCAATGATCTTAGAGAAGCAATTGTTGCTGCCCATCAATCTGTGAAGGATTATAATGCAATTTCCAAACACTTTAAAGTCCATCATTCTACAGTGAGAAAGATTATTCAAAAGGGGAAAACATTAAAGACAGTTGCCAATCTTCCCAGGAGTGGACGTCCCAGCAAATTCACCCCTAGGTCAGACCATGCAATGCTCAAAGAAATTGCAAACCCCCCGAGTTACATCTTAGACTCTACAGGTCTCAGTTAACAGGTTAAAAGTTAAAGTTCGTGAGAGTACAATTAGAAAAAGATTGAACAAGTATGGTTTGTTTGGAAGGGTTGCCAGGAGAAAGCCTCTTCTCTCTAAAAAGAACATGGCAGCACGGCTTAGGTTTGCAAAGTTGCATCTGAACAAATCACAAGACTTCTGGAACAATGTCCTTTGGACAGACGAGACCAAAGTGGAGATATTTGGCCATAATGCACAGCGCCACGTTTGGCGAAAACCAAAAATAGCATATCAGCACAAACATCTCATACCAACTGTCAAGCACGGTGGTGGAGGGGTGATAATTTGGGCTTGTTTTGCAGCCACAGGACCTGGGAACCTTGCAGTCATTGAGTCAACCATGAACTCCTCTGTATACCAAAGTATTCTAGAGTCAAATGTGAGGCCATCTGTCCGACAGCTAAAGCTTGGCCAAAATTGGGTCATGCAACAGGACAATGATCCCAAGCACACCAGCTGTGGCTGAAATATGATCCCAAGCACACCAGAATGGCTGAAAAAGAAAAGAATCAACTTGTTGCAATGGCCAAGTCAAAGTCCAGACCTCAACCCGATTGAAATGCTGTGGCTGGACCTTAAGAGAGCTGTGCATAAACAAATGCCCACAAACCACAAGGAACTGAAGCAACGTTGTAAAGAAGAGTGGGCCAAAATGTCTTCAGGTTATTGCTGCTAAAGGTGGTTCTACAAGCTATTGAATCATAAGGTGTACTTAGTTTTTCACACATGGCTTCTCCATTTTGGCTTTATTTTTGTTAAATAAATCATGACACGGTGTAATATGTCATTGTGTTGTTGTTCATCTGAGGTCATATTTACCTAATTTTAAGACCTGCTAAGGAACAGATGATTGTTATTATGTCCTGATATGTAAAACCATCTCTCTCTCTTCTCCCCAGATAGAGGGGGAGATGATGGTACACGGCGGCGGGATGCCAGAGAAAAGCAGAAAAGCAGCCGTCAGAGGAGTTAGGAGTTGAATGGAGGCAGAGCAGGAAAACTGGGGAGGAGTGCGCCTCAGTGGTCCAACCCAGAAGTTTTTCTTACTTCCAGGTGCCTATGCTGCTACAGCGCGTTCCTCCCTGGCCATCCTGCTCTGCCTCCATACAACTCCTTACTCCTCTGCCGCATACCATCATCTCCCTCTGCCCTGCCACTACCACCATCCTGTCCCATAGGTAGGCATGGAGGAAGAGGAAGGGGAGAGATCTGAGGAGAGATTAGGAGGGAGGATGAGCAGAGATGATGAAGAGGAGGGGGAATGAGCTTAGAGCAAGAGAGAGCTGAGGAGGGATGATGAGGAGAGAGGATGCGGAGGGATGATGAGGAGAGATGAGGAGGAGGAGAGATATCCTTCAATTTAAATTGAGGTGAATTTTTCTCCTGAACCTACGGACTATGTTCACTGTGACATAGTCCAAAGATGTTAGGCAGCTTTCTGCCCCATTTTAGAGCAGAAAGTGCAGGAATAGTTAATGATCCGTTCCACAGCTTCCCATTAACTCAGGCAGCTGGATGGAAAATCCAGACCACAGATTACAATGGCTCTAGTTCTCCCTCACCTGCTCTTCTAATCACATGCACAGGTATTTAGAGCAGGGAGGTTTTGCATTTCACTCTCTCTCCTTGGAGCCTGGAGGCTGGGGGTATCGCTGCTCCCCTGCATCCAGTATCGGGGTTGACGGCCCCTCCACGTATCACAGTACCAGAGGATTTGCCTGGACTCCACGAACAGATAAGACAAAAACAAATGGTTACTGCTGTTGCTAAAAGACTGTGCTGTATCTTGTGTCCCTAAATGAAAGAGCATTGTTTTAAGCTGGGGAACCAGTTTAGTTGGCCAGCAGCTGTTAGAGAGACTAATTCTGATGTGTAGTTAGATCCCTGAAAGGGATAGGATTTTGCTTATATGATTTTGGTTTTATTTCTTGAAATAACAGTGTGGGAAATATTGTAACACTGAAATATGTGAACTGCTGAATGAAAGTATCTGAGTACCTCTAACCTTCACATGTTAAAGCTGCAGTACCTTACTTGGATGAAAATAAAGCAGGCAGAAGCCTGAGTTAAGCAGCATAATACTTTGCATGATCCTGTTTGTTGTATAATTAACCCTAGAAGACTGTGTCGGGAAGAACCCAGACAGACGTCAGCACTACAAAAGAGGGGCGTTTGTCACATCACTTATAATAGGGCCCTGAAAAATGTTTTGCCTGGGGGCCTGTGCACGTCTGCTACGCCACTGTGCAGGATACATCAGTACATTTGCAAAATGCACCCACATAAGAAATCAGTCATGGTTTTTTTTCATATTTTTTTCATCTTATACCTAGAATTTATTCTACAATGGTACTTTGAAAGTTATCTGGATCTCATTACTTCCAAAATGTAGAACTGATATGATAAGCAATATACCACGTTAAGTTAATGCTCTCTTTTAGAATTCTCCCAACTTAAAAAGTTTAGAGTTTAATTTTCAAGTAAAGTTGTTACAGGCCAATATTTCATCTGGTTCTAAAGTACAATGCAGACAATAGCCTTTTTTTCTATTTGCTTCCCTCTTTTAGATAATAAAAAAAACATAGACATGAAACCAACGAGGAATATCTGGTTTACAACATATCTGTGTCACAACACACGTATCCTAAAGCAGTAATTTGGCAGACCTGGGGGATATTTTGGATTTGTTTTGTATCCCTTAAAAATGTACGCTTACTTTAAAAGAAAAACATTTAATAAATAGAAAGCCCTAAACTACTAACAAAAATCTACTTTTTCTTCTAATTTTCCATAGCACTTCTACTTTATTTAAAAATAATATATACTGTACTTTATGTAGAGGCTCTTATAATATGATCGTTACCTAGATCTTGCTGCAAGACATATTATTGACTACCATTTTAAAGCGTATGACACTGCACATATTATAATGATTCCTTTGTGGATTATTGCCTGAGATGTAAAAAAAAAAAAGGTTGCCTTAAAATGATTGTATAGTGGATAGAAGACGTAGCACAGGCAGAGTAAATTCTCTTCTAACATCATATTGCTCAGAGGCAATGGTTCGAGAGGGTAAGGAGTATCTACAGCCCCTTGTTATGATATACCTAAACTTACACAGCTTATATTAAAGTAGAGTACATGAGATCTATTTTAAAAAATCTATTAAGTGCATTGCCTCAGCTCTGGGACTTTACTTCAGACTCACATCCCTGTGCTTTCATTTCAGGTTTTCTGTATGATACTCTTTTTTAGACAGTGAGACATCAGTTTTAATTTCAATGTAACTGAACAAGGAGTTTTGTCCCTTTCACTCTGTTAGTTTATAATGGTGGCATGTAATTAAAATTGAATTAATTTAACCTTTTTTTCAAGTTGGATATTAGAAAAAAAATCTATTTCAACTTGTGCTGGCCTCCCCTTAAACCACTTAATTCCTGCTCCCTTTCCTTCCGGCTTCTTCCCATTGAGAAATACAGCTAAAGTATAAACTGTACATCAATAAATATATACATACACATGCACAACTGTCAATATTCATATAAAGCACTTAACATTGGATTTTGGCTTATGTTGTAATATTATATTGGATATTGGACTTCTAATATTCCAAATATATGTGTAAACCCTTCAAAAAATACAGTTAGGTCTGGAAATAATTGGAAACTGATACGAGTTTTGTTATTTTGGCTGTATACCAAAATAAATTCAAGTTACAGTTAAATAATGAATATGGGCTTAAAGTGCTGTCTATCGGCTTTAATTTGAGGGTATTCACATCCAAATTGGAAAAAGGGTTAGGAATTACATCTCTTTAATATGTAGCCCCCTCTTTTTCAAGGGACCAAAAGTAATTGAACAATTGACTCAAAAGCTGTTTCATGGGCAGGTGTGGGCTATTCCTTCATTATTTCATCATCAATTAAGCAGGTAAAAGGTTTGGAGTTGGTTCCAGGTGTGGCATTCACATTTGGAAGCTGTTGCTGTGAACCCACAACGTCAAAGGAGCTCTCAATAAAAGTGAAAAAGGGCATCCTTAGGCTGCAAAAAAAAATAAAAAATCCATCAAAGAAATAGCAGGAACATTAGGAGTGGCTAAATCAACAGTTTGGTACATTCTGAGAAAAAAAGAACGCACTGGTGAGCTCTGCAACACAAAAATGCCTGGAAGTCCACGGAAGACAACAGTGGTGGATGATCGTAAAGAAAAACCCCTTCACAACATACAGCCAAGGGAAGAACACTCTCCAGGAGGTAGGCATATCATTATAAAATTCTACCATAAAGAGAATACTTAACGAGAGCAAATACAGAGGGTTCACCACAAGGTGCAAACCATTCATAAGCCTCAAGAATAGAAAGGCCAGATTAGACTTTGCCAAACAATATCTAAAAAAGCCAGCCCAGTTCTGGAACAGCATTCTTTGGACAGATGAAACTATGATCACCCTGTACCAGAATGATGGGAAGAAAAAAGTATGGAAAAAAGTATGGAGAAGGCTTGGACGAGTGTGATGGCATGGGCATGCATGGCTTACAATGGCACTGGGTAATTTGTGTTTATTGATGATGTGACAGCAGACAGAAACAGCCGGATGAATTCTGAAGTGTATAGGAATATATTGTCTGCTCAGATTCAGCCAAATTTAGCGAAGTTGATTGAACGGCGCTTCATTTACAGATGGACAATGACCCAAAACATACCGCGAAAGCAACCCAGGAGGTTTTTTAGGCAAAGAAGTGGAATATTCTGCAATGGCCGAGTCAATCACCTGATCTCAACCCGATCGAGCATGCATTTCACTTGCTGAAGACAAAACTTAACGCAGAAAAACCCACGAACAAACAACAACTGAAGACAACTGCAGTAAAGGCCTGGCAAAGCATCACAAAGGAGGAAACCCGACGTTTGGTGATGTCCATGTGCTCCAGACTTCAAGCAGTCATTGCCTGCAAAGGATTCTCGACAAAGTATTAAAAATGAACATTTTATTTATGATTGTGTTAATTTGTCCAATTACATTTGAGCCCCTGAAAAAAGGGGACTGTGTATGAAAATGGTTGCAATTCATAAACGTTTCATACGATATTTTTGTTCAACCCTGTAGACGGACGTTCACAGAGGTACACAATTGGAGGCTTTTATAAGGTGAAATTATAATAAGGCTTTATTGTGCCTTTTCCTTTTCATCAGGAAATCATCCAAACACAGGGGGGGGGGGAACAAAGCTTCTATTCACTTGGGAGTATTTCTAGTGAAATCCTATGCAATTAATTCACATCTCCGTTAGTTAAGCATGTCTCGGAGCCCCAAAACATATAGCATGAAATAAGCAGATATAAACAGTCTCTTCGCTTTAGCAACAGAATTTGGTTTTCTGCCTGAGTTCAGTAATTTTCAGTCTCATCTTTGGATATTATGGCATTCACACTTCACACTTTGGGTGTCTGCTTTTGCTCCCAAGGTATATATAGGCAGACTTTTTTTTTACTTGCAGAAAAAAAACATTCTTTTCAGTGGACTATTTCTTTCATTCCCGGCAGGGTGACTCAACACTCAGCAATTGGCTTTGAAAAACCTTTTACACAGTTCAGAAATCCCTTTTTCCCCTATAGGGCAATTTTACACTCAGCATTTGTTTGCTAAAAATTCCCCTGCTTCAGCACAGTCTTGTATCAATTTTCACACTTTTCTGCATATACTCCATTCACAGCTGGTAGCCCTATGCGGTGTGGCAACCTTTATTTGCAAAATCAGTACCACTCGTGGGTCACCATCTGTATTCACTGCTTCAGCGAAACTTTTGAAAACAACAAACACCTATGCCTTTTTAAGGGCTGACTCACTTATTGAACCCTGACTATGGCTGGAAGGCAAAACCCCTATTTCAATGACCATATTACACTTTGTGATAGGCAAAAAAAGGATTAGCTGTTTTAGCAGTCTCTCTCCTCTTGGGATTAGGGCAAAGAGTCCATCTGTGTTTTTTTTTGTTTTTTTTTAAGTTTCAATGCAGTGTAAGTTTCAGTGGTGTGTCCTTTTAACTCTGGTCTCTGCTGCATGAGGTTTTTTTTTTTTTTTTTTTTTCAGACTTGTTTGTAGGCAAAAAGCATAACAAAAAATTTTTCACATAAAAATCTCAGGTCCTTTTTAACTACAAAGACACCTCTCATCTCACTTCGGACACCATATGTAGACGGACATTCACAGAGGTACACAATTGGAGGCTTTTATAAGGTGAAATTATAATAAGGCTTTATTGTGCCTTTTCCTTTTCATCAGGAAATCATCCAAACACAGGGGGTGGGGGGGGAACAAAGCTTCTATTCACTTGGGAGTATTTCTAGTGAAATCCTATGCAATTAATTCACATCTCCGTTAGTTAAGCATGTCTCGCAGCCCCAAAACATATAGCATGAAATAAACAGATATAAGCAGTCTCTAAATAATGAAAGTCTTATCTGTTAGCTGCTGTAGAGTAAGCTTCTCTGCTCTCCTGGAACCGCACCTGTGCGTGCACAGAAAATCAGCATCCAGGTTTAGAAGTCTTATTTGGTGTCTTGAAATCAGCTATGCTGTGCAGAGCTCAAGACCGGTCAGCTCCAGAGATATGTGTTCTCTTGGTCAGTCTCTCCTGGGAGACTCAAGAACACTCCTCTGTCTCCAAAGTTCAGCTCTCAGTCAGAGCTAAGGAGTCACTTCCTGTCTCAACAGACAGGCTTTTGTAAGCAATCAGCAGGTGGTGTTTATTAATTGACTACCAGCAGTTAACCACCACACTGCTAGATTAAAGGCACATTACTTGAACAGGGATTACTCCCCTGTTACAAACCCCTTGAATTAAAGCTGAAAGTCTGCACTTCTATTGCATCTCGGTTGTTTCATTTCAAATCCATTGTGGTGGCGAACAGAGCCAAAATTATAAAAATTGTGTCAGTGTCCAATTATTTCCGGACCTAACTGTATATGTTTTGTAATATATAGACTGTATGATGCAGCAGACATTATCGCTCCCGTCAGAGTGGTGTGTTAACCTTGTATATTATTTAACAGAAGCGCTATTGAAAACAATGGTTAAGCAGATAACGCACCTGTTTTGTAGCTAGCTCTGAGTTTTATAGATCAGGGTGCTTCTTCCCCAAGCTAAAAATAAGATAGGTAACAGGCAGAAGAGGTATACAAATATATATACATCCTAAAAATATATAAATTAAGCAATAATAAATCATAATGATGGAATTACATCATAATGGGTAGATGCAAAAATGTATACATTGTAATTCCATCATTATGATTTATTATTGCTTAATTTATATATTTTTAGGATATATATATTTTTTAGGTAAGGAAGAAACTCGGCGGTCACTGCTGCTCTGAAAAACTCCAACCAGGCGCCATTAAACTAAAAGACTTTTATTAAATCAAAACAAAAAAGAACATCCACATAGACTAGAAAACTCTGATGCGTTTCATTCTATTAATAGAACTTTATCAAAGAGTACAGCCCTTTCCGTCCTCTGCCTCCTAAGTAGGCAGTGCTGTGCATACATTGGTTCAGCTGGTCACCTGATTATGCTCAGCCAATGGAGTGAGAGCCAATCATGGCTTGAATAGACTCTGAACGCATTCAAGGGAAACAGTATGAACTCCAGGGAAACATTGTAAGCACATTGATACAAAAAATGACACAAAGAAATATACAAGTAATATACATTGTACAAACAAACGAAAAAAGTGTTAAAAACAAAGGCTAATGTGGAATATAGCATATGGAAAAACGTTGGCACCAATATTCCAATAGCATATATATATAAAATAAAACAATAAGCGCATAAATATATCATAGTAATAATGGAAAAGACCCCGTCAGCCTTAAAAAAAGTGCCAAACGGGAGATTTAATAGTACCAACCTAAATCCATATATAAGAACAAGACAATACTAATGCACATTTGGATAATACATATACATATTCAAATAGTACATATACGCATTCAGATAGTGGAGGCTGACAGAGAAAGATAAACTTGTAAATAGATCATGTCCAAAAGTGTATAAGTAAATAAAAAGCTCAGACAAAAGATAATTAAACTTTGTAGATACTAAGCTTTACTAGACATAATAAATGTGACCCTATATTGTAAGGGATCCACACCCTGAACAGTCCTCATGGAAGGGTGCAGTGAAATGCAGTTAAAAAATGTTTTAGCTCCAAATCCCTATTGATGCCTGATGGGTGAAGTGTGTTCAGGGTGTAGATCCAGTACATCTCTTGCTTGTTTAATTTATTAACTCTATCCCCACCTCTTGGATGGCAGGGTATGTGCTCAATGGCAGAATATGTAAAGTTTATTATACCACCCTTAGGACACATACTGAAGTGTCTAGACTCTGGATGTACTTTATCACATTTCTTGATGAGTCGAACATGTTCAGCTATTCTGGTCTTTAATGATCTAGTTGTTCGACCCACGTATTTTTGGTCACAGCCACATGTCAGCATATATATCACAAAACTACTGTTACAGTTTAGAAAACTATTGATCTTATATTTCCTTTTACTAGAACCATACATAATATTTTTAATTGGATGGGCATAATGACACATGGAACACTGACCACATGCGAAAAAACCTAGGGGTATACCTCGGATCTGTGGATAGTTTGAGCGGGAGTCAAAGAGGCTAGGTGACAGATGTGACGCTAGCGTTTTAGCTTTGCGATAAGTGAATTTCGGTCCACCTTGTGTAATATCGGAAATATCTTTATCTAAAGATAATGTTTGCCAATGTTTGCTGACTATGTCCCGAATGGACTGAGATTGTTTGCTACACTGGCGACACACTTTATTGAAGTGTGGCCAGTTCCGCAAGCCGGGAGATTTCCCGGCTTGCAAGTGGCAGCCCCTCGGCGTGCCGCGCATCTCCGATGCGCGGTCACGCGTCATTGGGTGCCTGCGCCCCCTGCACGCGCGTCCAGGGCTCCCCGAGGGAGCCCTGGTGTCCCGCGATGTGGGGGACGGCGGCAGGGGGTTCTGGGGGACACGGCGGACCCGGCAGCGGTAGGGAGAGCGCCCCGATCAGAGGGCGCTCTTCCACTGCTTTGGCGCGTGCCCGGCACCCTCCGGCGCGCGCCAGGATACTGCTGCGGCCGAGAACGGGCAAATGCTCGAATAAACTCGGCCGCAGCAGTATATGTTGTCACAAAAATAGGACACTGATCTTTAGTAGAATCATAGGTATTAAACTTGGATAGTCTGTTCTTTGTGTTTTTCTTATCTAAAAGTTTTGTCCTGTCAAGTGAATCAGCATATTCAAAAGCAGTTTGTATAATATCATCAGCATAGCCTCTAGCTTTAAATCTGGCTGACATTTCAATTGACTGTTGAAGAAAGGTGTCATTATTAGAACATAGTCATTTGAGCCTTATAAATTGGGCCTTGGATATACTTTTTATAAGTGAACGTGAGTGACAACTATTGGCCCTGAGCAAGGTATTCCTAGAATTAGGCTTCCTGAAGATATCAGTCTGTATGGTCATGTCGTTATCTATATAAAGGAGTAGGTCTAGATAATTTATATGATGTATGTTATGTTCAAAGGTGAATTTAATATTTAAATTATTTTGATTAAGCGTGTTAACAAATGAAGATAGTGACAATTCATCACCCTCCCAGATCATTATGAGATCGTCGATGTACTGCACCGACACACTTTATTCGAGCAAATATCCGGTATGTACCTGGCAGATACCTGGAATGCGCCGCTCCTCACCTCTGACAAGCCCCGTTGCATTTGCCTTCCCAGCCTGGGTTCATGCCTGGCTGATGGGCGGCTGATCTGTTAAATGATAATGATTAGGATTTAATAGGCTGCAATGCTTCGTGTGTCTACCAGATGGCATAAATTCATGAATTGTAATGCAGTATATATATATATACTGTGCAGTATTGCAGCCAGGGGGAATAAAATGCTTCAATCCCTGCCTGGAAAATACCTCAATGCACTCGGGCAGAAAACAGTCACAAACCTCAATATACCCGGGTATACCCGAATTCGTGGGACTAGCCGAGCTCGAATAAAGTGTGTCGCCAGTGTATCTCTTAAAGAAAATAATATTGGTGTGAAATAAATTATTAATATGATATATAAATTGTGCTTCCCAAAAACCCATAAATAAATTAGCGTATGATGGTGCGAAACTTGTGCCCATTGCAGTGCCTAATAATTGTAAGTAAAAACGTGAATCAAACATAAAATAATTATGTGTTAATAAAAAAGGGATAGATTCCAAAAGAAAAGCACCATGAGTGACAGAAATATCCGCTAAATCCAAAAAGTGACGTATTGCTGAAAGACCGTGCTCATGCTGTATAATGGAGTACAGGGAGACCACGTCTACCGTGACCCACCTGTACTCCTTTTTCCAGACCACGTCCTGTAGAGCGACAATAAGTTCCGACGTATCCTTATTGTATAAGGGCAGACGGAAGACCAAAGGTTGTAAAAAGCTGTCCTCATACCGCGACAACCCATCTCCCAAAAATCCAATACTCGCAACTATAGGACGACCAGGTGGGTCGACCAGTGACTTATGGATCTTCGGGAGATGGTGGAATACCGGTATCACGGGATGTGGACAGCTCAGAAAATCACATTCCTTGTTATCAATAACACACAAAAATTTTCCTAATTGAATAACTTCAGCCAATTCCTCAAGAAATTTAGGTGTAGGATCCCCTTTAAGGGGTTGGTAATAAGTTACATTGCTCAGTTGCCTTAGTGCCTCACGTCTGTATTGGTCGGTGGAGAGTACCACTAGGGCACCCCCTTTATCCGCATTTCTTATGACTATGTCATGATTTTTCTTCAAACAGTCAAGTTGTACAGTTTCAACATAGGTAAGGTTATTAGAACACACATGTGAATGTGAGAAACCCTGAGCTAGCAATTTTAAGTCACGCTCTACCAATCTCTCAAAGGTGGTGATGAACGTTGTAGTTTGGGCAAAATATTGATTTCCTCTTGAAACCTGATATCTGATGACCAAAAAGTGGCTGGGGGGATGTGTTAATAAGTTCCCCTTGTTGTTCTTATAGTGTATTTAAATCAGATATAGTACAGTATTCCTGAAAATTAAAGTTGTTAATAGGTACATCAGTAACAGGAAGAGCATTAGAGTTAGTACAAGTATGAAAACCAGAGTCCAGGTTTATTTGATCTGTCCCGGCACCATTGATGTCATTACTCAAATGATCAAAACGACCTCTGGAAGAAAAAAACTTTTTCAATGATAACTTCCGCGTGAATTTTTGTAGGTCGATCACCGTTTGGAAGAGATGAAAGTCCTGGACTGGAGCAAAACCTAAACCCTTATTCAACAATGTTAACTGTTCAAAAGAAAGCTCTATTCCTGAGAGGTTGATAACGTTATTATTAGTTGTATTCAAGTGTATTTATTCCTCTTTGTTCTCCCTCTGCCTCCCCCGTTTCTTCTTTGATCTTCTTGTCCTCCGTAGTTTTTTGACCCCGATGTAGAAGATGATGGTTCCTTGGTTATCTGTTATATTGTCAGAAAGGCCCTCAAAGGAGACAGATTGGGATCTTGGTTCAAAGTCTGAATTGTCCGAATCAAAGCTTGATGTCTCTGTATGCCTGCTGAACTGAAAAAGCGGTTATTATGTCTGAAATTAACATTCTAAGGGCCAAATTACAACCCTTTGCCAAAATGGAACAATTTGTCAAAAATGACAAGACTCTATTAACTAATATAGAAACTATAGAAGATGTCATCAGTGATAAAAAGCACAACAAATTTGAGAGAGATAAGACTGATTACATCAAAGGTCAGGTCTATTGCTGTCAAAGACCACAGATGGCTAGAGAGGGATTTGGCTCTAGTACACCTAAAGGCTCTTCTAAAAAACGGCAACTAAAACACCTGGGAAATCCATTCTAAAAAGCAGGCATACAGAGACATCAAGCTTTGATTCGGACAATTCAGACTTTGAACCAAGATCTCAATCTGTCTCCTTTGAGGGCCCCTCTGACTATATAACAGATAACCAAGGAAGGTCTAGGAGTGATAGTAGATCTTCCATATCTTTGGTGAATATTAGACCTCCCAATTCATCCAATCAGCCATCCGCATCATCTTCTACATCGGGGTCAAAAAACTACGGAGGACAAGAAGGAGTTTGACGAGACGCGAACTCACTCTTTGATAAAGGGCTTCCGCCTGAAACGCGTCAGAGTGTTTTACCTGCGTGTCACCACGTGTACCACGGATTAAAGGTACTTTTAATTTCAACCTTGTTGGTGTGTAGCCCCTTGTTTTTTCACAGCTGTGCTCCGCTCTTGCTCCCCATGGACATACTTCTCAACAGTGTTATGCAACTGGAATTGATTGATTAGTTGAATGGTACAGAGAAGAGACCACCAGGTCAGATGGAGTTGTCTCTCTTCACACACACAGACACACACACATATCTATACACAGTATACAGTTTATATGGAGATGTCATGGAGTTCCGTACCGATGGCTGAATGAGTAGCTTAATCAGTAAAGGCACTTACTTTGAAAACAATTACACTGTATTTGAAGCCGGGTATATATGGAAAGAGGAACAGCTGTTCCAAATCAGTGCTTAAAGTGTATAATCCTGGTCCAAATTGCTATGTAATTCTATATATGGACCATATGAATGTTTGAATAATAAAAGGGAAGAATGTCCAGGACACATCAATGCTTTCTGCTGTTAAGACATAATCATATTCAATAAGATAATCAAAGTGTGTATTCCAAGATGTACCCGGAGAGGATGTCACAAAGTGGTAACCCCCTCACCTCTTGTGGGAGAAGATTCCTGTAGTTAAATCAATTAGCATATGAAGGTGTGAAAGATGTGCCCATAGCAGTGCCCTATAGTTGTAAGTAATATTGGGTGTCAAATAAGAAATAATTGTGTGTAAGAAGAAATAATACGGATTCAGTGAGAAAAGTGTTCTGTGCAGGTGAAATGACAATGACACTGTATTTGAGGTCGGGTACCCTGGTTTACCATTTTGTTTCCCTTAGAATGTTTACAAACATTTTAAAAGGGGCACTTGCATGGCCTTTAGAATGTATTCCTGTTCCCCGCTACTCCTACAACCGGCTGGTTGAAGCATCTTATCTACATTTCAAGAAAGTTCAGTGAAGATTTAATATCTTAGATCACTATAAGTAACCCAAGTTATTTCAATGTGAAAAAAAATAAAATAGATAAAATAATAAGTGGAGAGTCCCCCCTCCTTCTATGTATATGTGGGTATGTGAATTGTGGCTGTATGACTGGTGATCAATGAAAAACAGGCACAATTTGCAGCAGTAGTATAATTTACTGTGGTTTATTTGTCCACACGCTTAAAATAAATAAGACTTCTGGGTGCACGGCCACTTAAAGGCAAAGTAACAAAATAAAACCTATTCTACTCTTGAGGATAACTAAAAAAAATTACTTCACTAACTACCATCACTTGCCAGCTAAACTGGTTCCAAGTAAAACGCAAAAAGTGTTGCAGAACTTCAATGGGTAGACATTACCTTCACAGATACAGTAACGCAATAGCACAGTCCTTTCCAAAGTAGATTTGCTGTGTCTCAGGACTCCAGGTATACAACCTTCTCTCAGCCGTCTGTGTGAGACACGGTCTGCATATCATCACAAGGAGTGCCCCCCCTTCCATCATTGCAGTAAGCACACTATGATCAGAAGTTTGTAATTTTCAGTGTATCCCTAAATATTAAGATATGTCCCCTTCCCACTTACTTTAAGTGCTGGTGCACTGCTTTTACATGTTGTAAAGGCACACACAAGTATTAGAAATGACATAATTTTCTTGGGTGTTGGGGGGCGGGGGTTACAGTGACAATGCCTCTTAGACAATATTATTTCTATGAATATATGGATACCATTGATTGATAAGGACAGTGTCCACGTCAATCATGGGTACTTGTAAATTATTGAGACTAAAATTGGTCCTGGACCGTCTTGTGGAAATCAACTCCAAAACACGTTGCCTATGAATTGTGAAATACAACGTATTTCAACAGTTCCATTTCATCAGACCACACATCACAATTTTATTTTCGCAGATATGGAGTCAGCCTTTGCGTTGGCAGTATCCTTTTTTATTTACTCTTACTCATATTTGTAAGAATAAAACTGTTCTTGGCAGGCAGTATAAAAATGCCCCCCCCCCCCCCCTCATAGAAACATCCCACGTAATTTTAATGTGATTTGTTACAGAAAGGGACAATAATATGGACTTTATACTACAGTTTAAAGTGACTGTGATGGACTGGCCTGTAGGCAGGTGAGGTCAGATAAACATATACACACACTACTTGTGTACATGTAGCATGCAGTGCTGGAGTTAAAAAGGGAGTTGAGAAGAGTATTGGATTACTGGACTGATCATCTTTTTCTTCTCTTTTCAGGTAAAAACTATATTTGAATGCTGTCTCTAAATCATCCCCTGTTGTCTATTTTAGTCCATTCAACTTGTAACAACTATTAGGTAAAAAATATATTTGAATTCTGTCTCCAATCACCCCTTGATGTCTCTCAATTAAATTCAGCTTTCACACTTAAGCAAGAAAACACCCTGTTTAGAAAAAAAATCTGTTTTAATATTCATCACATGTGCTAATTAAGGTGGCTGGACTGAATTTAATTCAGTCAGGTGGCATTTTAGAGTTAAGAGCACAGAAGCCATGCTATCTTGCAGCCATGTTTGAAGTAGCCAGGTTCCAAGTAGCATGCAGTGCTATGTTTAAAAGGGAGCTCAAAAGGAGTGGACAATACTACACCTACTGGACCTGAATTTGATCTGTGCTGGAAAGGAGGATATTATCTATCCCAGACTGCACATCTCAGCACTTTACTATTGCTGTGATGCTGCCTTTACTATTTATATTTGTTATGGCCTCACTTATTTCATATTATACACTTCTTTCTACCAGCCTCATTGTGTCTCTAACTCTATTCATACAGTAAATCTCCATCTCTCCTTCCTTCATCACTTCTCAGTTCACATGAACTACTTTCTTACCTGCGTCCTCTGTCACTACACAGCTATACCCCCTGCACTAAAACACATCCCTACAAATCATCCTCACACACTCTCTTTCTATCCATGCTTCTCATAGTTGCTTCTGGGGATATCTCTTCTAATCCTTGTCCCTTCCTTATTTCTACATGCTCTCATCCTCACCTGCCAAATGCAACTTCTACTCCTTCTGGTGTCAACCCCTCCAACCTCATACCCCTGCCACCCTCCCTCCTCTCTCCTTTTATCTTGTACCCTAAGGAATGCTCGCTCCCTTTCTAACAAGTTCCTCTCTGTGCATGACTTTTTTCTCTCTCACTCTCTGCTCTTATTTGCTATAACTGAGACCTAGCACACTCAGTCTGACTCTGCTCTGGATGCTGCCCTCTCTTCATCAGTGATGTCACTTTGAATCCTGGCTCACTTTCTTTCTCTCCTCAGACTCCCCTGTTCTTCTCATTGGGGACTTCAATTGCCACATTGATGACCCCTCTCTCCCTTAGGCCTCCCGCTTGCTATAACCTCTTCTTTTGGCCTTTAACAGTGGACTACAGCCAGCACCCACAATGATGGCCACTACCTAGACCTGTTTTTCACTAAAAACTTTTCTCTCTCTGATTTCTCCATTTCCCCCTTTCCTCTTTCTGACCATCCCCTCATCTAATTTTCTGTATCTCACTTCTCCCTTTCTCCATCTCCCCCTCGTTTCTGCAGAAACCTGCGCTCTATTAACCTACCTGCCTTTGATTCCACTTTACGCTCTTCTCCAGACCCTGACAACCTGGTTCTGCACCAGGCCCTGACAACCTGGTCAGGAACTACAACTCTGTCTTATCCTCCTCTCTTGATATATATGCCCCGCTTTCTCTCTGCCGTCCTCGCCCTTCTAACCCCAGGCCCTGGCCAAACTCCCACACACGCATGCTATGTTCCTCCCCCCGTTCCTCTGAATGCATCCGGAGGAAATCTCACACTATCACAGACTTCCTTCACTACAAATTTATGCTATCCTGTTTCAACTCTGCCCTCTCTCAGGCTAAACAAACCTACTTTTTTTCACTAATAAACACGCACAAGTCTACCCCACACCAAATCTTCTATGTCTTTGACTCTCTACTCAAACCACCCACAGCTGCCTTCTTCTTTCTCCATATCACCATAGGACTTTGCTGACTATTTTAAGGAAAAGGTGGAATCCATACGTCAGAACATCCCCTGTGTTTCCTCCTCCAAGCCTACACTGCTTCCTAACTCTCCTCCTGCCTTCCTTGACACTTTTTCCACTGTCTCAGAGGAGGATGTGTCATTGCTGATCTCCTCTTCTCCCTCTACTACTTGTCCTCTTGACTCCATTCCCTCCCATCTCCTAAAACCTCTTGCTCCTACTATAATACCTACGCTCACACACATTTTTAACGCCTCCCTGGTACCTTTCCCTCCTCCTTCAAACATGCAACAGTTATACCATTACTCAAAAACAGCAAGCTTGACCCTACTCCTTGAACATCTTGTGTTCTTTCACTTGCTCCACTTTTTCAACACCTATTCTCTCCTAGACACTCTACAATCTGGCTTCCGCACTGCTCACACGACGGAAACAGCCCTCACTAAAATAACTAATGACCTCCATGCTGCCAAAGACAGAGGTCATTACACTCTGCTCATATTACTTGACCTCTCTGCAGCATTTGAAACCATGGACCACCCTCTTCTCCTTCACATTCTCCATACTCTTGGTATTCATAACAAAGCTCTATCCTGGATCTCCTCTTACCTCTCCCATCATACTTTCAGTGTCTCTTCTGCTAATACCTCTTCCTCCTCTATCGATCTCTCTGTGGGGGTACCTATCTGTCTTAGTTTACAGCTTCCAGGGGGGGCCCTAGTCTTGTTCCTTCATCTGTGCCAGTACCATGTTTGCACCTTCTCACTTGAACATTCTTCTGTTACATGAAGTTGATTATGTATTCTGGTCAGAGGCTACAGGTCCGCACCTTTGACCACGCTTCATACCTCGTCGCCAGGTCCGATGGGGTTGACCGATCTTTTGTTTAACCGCTCTGGTGGTCATAGTACTGTGTCTCCCCTCTCCTTTTTTTTTCCGCTTCCTTATTCTTTTCTCTCTTTAGCTCTGATAGTGGGGGCCCGCTACTGTGTGCTGGGATGGTTTTGTTGTCATGCAGGGGGATGGTGGGGGCTTAGGGGTTCTCTCTATTAGAGGACTCGCCTCCCTGAGTCTTCGCTGCAGGCTCCCTGCCAGCCGCCTAGACCTGTGTAGCCTTGCGGTGCTCCCCGGGGGAAAACGGCAGCTCTTAACTCCAGCACCAACACCAATGGACATCTCCAGGAGGAGGGCGGACGCTCCCACCACCCTCTGATCACCAGTTCCACAACTCCCGGGCAGCTTCTCCGGCGCTCCCGGCCGGTCTCCCGCTCATGATTCCTTTCCTGTCTCAGAATCTCTCCTCATAGAAAGCGGTGCTAGTTGGCGCCATCTTGGGTCACCTCGTGGGCGGTGGTAGATCCGTGCCTCTCTGGCCGCTGCCGGGGTTATGCTGGGCAATTGCCAGTGGTAGCGGGCACCAACGGTCACCAGGTATTGGTCAGGGGGTTACCTGATTGCTTCAGGCTAACTTGGGGCACTTTTCTGTGTCCCCAGCGATCTTGCATAGAGCTCTGGGGCGGAGCGACCACTTGGTTTGGCTGCTGGACACGCCCCCAACTACCATCATTTTTTAATTTGTTTTATTTTAATGATGTAATTTGTTGGCTAATTGTTTAATGTATGTGTTGCCTAGTGGATGCATTAATTAATTGATGTGTTGGCTACTGCTTTTATATATGAAATGCATTGTTTGGCTAGTGGTGGGAATTCTTTAATTTATTGTCTAGTGGTGTGATTTATTTATTTGATTGGCTAGTGGTTGTATTTCTTTAATTGATTGGTTGGCTAGTGGTTTTATTTAGGTAATTGATTGATTGCCTATTGCTTTTAATTTTACAGTTTGGGGGTCTTAGGTGCTTATTGTATACTGTAGGTTTTATTATTGTGTATTTTGGATAGTCAGGGTTTTGTATTAGAGTGACCATTGACTGCAAAAGTAGCTTATCATACCCATATTATATGGGTATGATGTACTACTATAACAATCAATCGGTACAGGGTGGGTATAGTGGGTCCTGCGTGGATGGTTAGGCTTCCCGGGTGGGTAGCTGGGCAGAGTGGGTTAACCCCTTAATTACTATAGCAGTTATTAACTGCTAAGGTGATTAAGGGGCTAGGGGCCATTAGATTGTATTTTGCTCTGTATGCTTTCTGGCAACGGAAGACATGGACCTGCAGTATGCTGACGAGGATGCCCTTCACATTGCTAGGGGTACGTAGAACGGTTTTATAATACTTTATTTATGCTGCATGGCTAATGTTGTGTTTAATAATGGGCAAATAATCTATTATCCATATCTGTACTATATGTGTTTGGAGGGTGGGGGGGGGGAAGAGGTGTATTTATTGAAATGTAGGCCATGTGTATTTTTTAAATACAGTAATGGTACCGCAGGCCATTAGGGACCCAAGGGGGCCGCCTGAGGACCCACGGAGACCTGTGGTGAATAACCGGGGGTCCCACAGCTGTGGGGGCCCTGGGGACCCACGGGTACCACCCGAGGACCCCCAAACCCCTGTGGGAACAACCTGAGGGCCTGCCGACACCTGTGGGGATACCCGGGAACACCCAGACACCCGTGGGGACCACCCGAGGGCCCCAGACACCCATGGTACCCCCCGGGGTGCACTGTGGGGCCTCCAGACACTGGTCAGGACCACCCTGTGACCTCCGCCGGCCTGTGGTATTAATCCTGTGTGTAAAAAAATTAAATATGTTTAATGTGGGGGTACAGTGGGTGGGTTGTTTTGGTGGTTATTACATATTTTAATTTACATTTTATTACTTGTGTATTGTAGCAGGGGTTCTCCGGAGCAGAACCTTGCTGATTTGAGGTCCGGGGACCCCCAGTTTCCCGAGATGCAGGCCCCATTATGGGGTGCTGGTATCTCCTATGCATGTAAATGTCTTGCGCCACGTGTTCGGGACATTTCAATGCATAGGAGATACCGGCACCCCATAACGGGGCCTGTATCTCAGGAAACAGGGTGTCCCCGGACCTGAAATCAATGCGGTTCAGCTCCGGAGACCCCCTGCTACATTACTGTAATGTTTAAAATGAAATAAAACCGCCGCCATCGCCTGTGAGAGGTGCACAGTTAGAGTGACTGATTCAGCCTATCTCTTACTGCGCGTCTATTACAGAGAGGCAGACCCCAGTAGGACTCACACAGCAGGGACCCATGCTGTCTTAATCCGATGAGCCATCATAGTCTGCCCCGGCAAAACTTGTGCGGGTCACGGACAAATCTCGAAATCCATTTCGACATTTGTTCGAATAGCGGCCGCTGCATCTGTATCTAAATTCTTTGAGGCATGTATTTTGAGAAAATATATACTTTTATGGGGGTATTTGTATGCCTTGCCAATTATGGCGAGCACCCTTTGTGTTAAACCCTGAAAAATTCAGATGTAAAGATGGTTACTAATTGTGGGTCTGTATTTGGCAAAACAGTATGTAAATTTATACATATCTAGAATCAATGTACTAAATACTAGTGTCATCTCAATGTGACCTGTGGCAAGTTATTTTATCTCCCATTGCCGTAGGCACCAAAAAACATAGAGGCTCATCAAGACAGGGACTGTGCCTGTAAAATTATGTCTACAATGCTGCATACCACATGCTACTGTGTTTTGTAATGTGAAGTGCTTTGTAAAGTAAAGCTATTATTAATATGTGCCAGGTAGAGATGGATGAAATATTAGACAGAATTCGAAACCGCTGCGGATTGGTGAGTTCCTGTCTGCCACGGAAATCCGCGGATCTGTCTCAAAAAGACTGTAACCGGGCCTTTCCCCTGTCTAAAAAAGCTTCTTCCAAAAAGAACCAGAGGAGTGCAGCTTGCAGCTTGCAGCCATGTAAAATAAAAGGACATCACATACTACAGCAATGTCATACAAAGTGAATAAAAATCTCGTGCAGGGCTCACAAATGGCTACTCACATGAAAGCAGCAAAAAGGAGCAGTCATCCAACTTAGAGGGTGGATGTTCCCACTGGATTATGCAGCAACTACCAGCAAACGGTCTCCAAAAAAAGAGAAACAGACCATATAGTGTAGACGGTAATTATATTAATAAAGGTAAAAATACAAATGTAGGCTTACACTTAGGATGAACAAAGATAGCGTGATCATTAGCGGGTAGCAGGTACCAGTGGGTCGCGATCTTCCTGTGTGCTCTCGTTGTTTCCTCCCGTCCTGGCCGAACCTTCCGCATCCCACCCGGGCTGCTCGGTCACTTCCTGTGCGTCGCTAACCTCCGGACCTCGTGTAGGGGTGTGCCTTCTCGGTGCTCTTTCTGGGACTGTCATACTGGACCTCCTAACGGGTTTCGATGAAGCCATGTTATCTAACGGAGAAATGCGCTAGGTGTCCAGTCAGACAGTATCCTGAAGCAGATAGCACTGAGAACAACACCCCTACCCCGAACAGGGGGTCTCAGGATGCACCGGAAAGTACGCGAGCCCCGGCGTGGATCGGCAAGTGTATTCGGAGGAGCGGACTAACCGAGGCACAAGTGAGATCGCAGAACCCACTGTGTACCTGCTACCCCTAATGGTCACACATCTTTTTTCATCCATAGAGTGTAAGCCTACATTTGTATTTTTTACCTGTTAATTAATATAATTACCGTCTACACTATTGTCTGTTTCTCTTTTTTGGGTGTGGAGACCGTTTGACTGAGGTATGCTGCAAATCCAGTGGGGAACTCCACACCTCTAAGTTGGATGCATGCTTCCTTTTTGCTGCTTTCATGTGAGTAGCCTTGTGTGATGCCCTGCACGGAACTTTTGATATTCACTTTGTATAACTGTGTACTAGGTGTTGTCCTTTTATTTTAACATGGCTGCAAGCTGCGTCCTCCTAGACATGGTATTCTTTTTGGAAGTAATTGAACATGCAGACAGTGAAACTCGTCTCTTATATCCAAGGTGTTGATGCACTGGTTAAGCCTCTCTAATTTCAACTTTGGACCACCATAGTTTCACAGATGTGTAATGTGTTTTAATTTGGCACTTATCAATTTATATACCATATTATGCCATTTATGTATTTGGGTTGGTCAACCAGCGCTATCGAGCAACATTTTCTGTTAGATCTAGCTTTGACATATGTTAAAGCCGGAGATAATTGACTCAGTAATTCTCTCTAGCTCACTCCAAGGATGTTTAAAAAAAAATGCTAGCACAGGCGTGCTTCAGGTTTCTCATCGCTATAACTGAGGATGTGAATGCTTCCGAGACAGAGAAGCATCCCATAAACCAGACTCTCTATATCAAGAAGTGACGAAGCGGATACCCTGGAACCTACAACAGATAGGGTGCCCAACATGGACCGCTAACCCCAAGCCAGGAATGAATTATACGAGCCCCCCTCATTATACAGATACCGTCTTTGGACTTTGATGGTCAAGTTTGGTAAGTGGCCTAACATCCTATGGTCCCTAGCACATTTGTGACTGGTGCTTGTTTGATGGGGCGGACGCGCAGGGTGAGGTACCAATGAGAATAACAAACTGACCCGAAAATGACCCTGGACTAGTCCCTATAAGAGTATTACGTAGTTGGTAGCCAACGCAGGGGTCAGGGCTGGTAGGTCATGGTAGCAAGATCCCGAGTGACAGGCAAGGTCAGGGCAGGCCAAAGGCAAAACCGCGAGGTCACGTCAGCGTAGCTCCAGCAACACGAGGATTCGCAAAGATAGTGCGAAAGGGTAATGAGTGACCGACGAAGATCAAAACGAGCTGCTGCCAACACAACTCTCTGCTCAGACGACCTACCATCCACCGAACTGCAGCCTTTAAACCGTACTGCCATACCCAAATGGCCACAAAGAGCAGAAAGGGCAGGAGAGACAGGAAACCTGGACCGTAGTGAAAACCAGGCACAGATCGATCAAAATCCTTACACATATAGGGACTGGGAAGTGTAAGTTAGCCCTTACAAAGATACAGACCTGTTTTATTTTGTTTTACATGCTGACATGGCTGGTACTGTTTAAAAGCCAACGTCAAATAAAGCAATGTTTATGTTTCCCCTGTTACTAAGGCCCAGTAATATAGTGTAGACGCGTGTGGCCTTTGGCAACAGCTCAGTTTCACGTGAAACCAGCACTTTCATTGTACGTCCGTGCTGCTGTGGCACGACAGCTGGAAAGTGGTACTGATGTCCGTTGTTTGTCACTGGTGCTGAGTGTTAGTGCGTGTGGTGCCAACTGTGTGTGTGTCGTGTCGTCACTGCTTTGTGTTGTTCAATGTAGGTTGTATGTCTCTCGTGGAAGCTTGTGGTGTGTGTGTCTGTATATACGTGGTGTGTGTGTGTGTGTGTGTAGCTAAATATGGTGTGTGTGTGGTTGTGTGTGACTTCTGTGTGTGTGGTGTGTGTGTGTGTTGTGTGTGTGTGTGTGATAATAGTGTGGTGTGTTGTGTGTGTGTGTGTGTGTGTGTGTGTGTAGTGGGTGTCAGTTACAAACTTTAAAAAAAGACATGCTGTGAGAAGAAATTATTTATTAATATTGTGCAACTTTGTACACACATACATACACACATACACACACCATTTCAGAGACTGAGTGGTAGCGGCGCGGATACTTACTTTTCGGAGTCTTCTACTCTATCGCCTGTCTCCATGCTCACTGCCGTGCGCGCACGCGGCCCTAGCATTCAATGGCTGGCTGACCACAGCAAATTATAAGTGCCACGCGCGTGCCCACTATATTATGGGCCTTTGTCTCCCTGGTTATACCTCTGCACTTGTCTCCTACAAAGGCAGATTCATTTTTTTTTATTATCAGAAAAAATCCAACCGACGGATAGCAAACATTCAAGCAGGTACCTCAGAATAGAAGAGGAGGACGAGGAGTACAAAGTTAATTTAGTAGTATCTCCAATTGTGTGTATATATATATATACATATATTTATCTGTAGATCTATAGATCTATTGATCTATAGATCTACAGATAGATAGATAGATAGATAGATAGATAGATAGATAGATAGATAGATAGATCTATATTACCTCAAATACCCCTTCAAATAAATTAGGGAGAAATGCCTGTGCTAAAAAAGGAGCATACCTGAAGTACCCTGGAGATATTCTAATGGCTATGCAAAGTATATTTAAATGAGTCCCATCCCACACTTTCTAAAATAATTTCCAAAAGAACTATATTGAGTTTGCTAGCCTAAGGCACCTATTGACTTCAATGATGTACTGGTGTCTGACCCAACAGGATTAGAACCCCCACAACCTATGTTATTCAGGACAGCAGCTCTAGCAGTGTGAGCTTAAACCAGCTGATGGCTAGGAACATTGTCATAACATACTTTTGAGCTCTATTTCTGTGACCAGAGCCCAGGAACAGAGTCCTGTTAGAGTATCCATAGTCGGTAAGCAGGCAGGAGGCCAAGGCTGGCAGCAGTGGTGCAAAGTCAGGCAACAGGCAAAAAGTCAGGGCAGGGAGAAAACAGCAAGGTCAGGGTCACGGTCCATGGTCAGCAACAGAGAAATCCAAACAGGCAAGCCACAAGAACCTGCTAGCTACAGGAAAAGGCTAGCCTAAGGAACAGGGAAGCCACAGGGATAGGCAAACCACAGGGGCAGGCAAGCTACAGGGAAGGCTCAGGAACTAGAACCAAAGGTGGCCAGAAAAACGAGGTAAAGCATAATGCTCAGGCAGGGGCTGGAAATCACTGGCTGCTATTTAAGCCCTGGAACAGGTGCAGCCAATAACAAAGTTCAGGAGGAGGCTTGCCAGCAACCAAGATGTCCACAGCAGCCAGGTAAGGGCAGGTTCCAGCCAAAGTTTGGACTGGAACCCTTACAACTTCTCATTGAGTTCGCATACCTGTATGAAGCAGCTTACCTGCTTCTGGGATAGAGAACCAAATCTAATAAACAGTCTTCTGCCATGAGAGACCTTCTGGCAAAGGAAGCCTTTACAGTCCATTTGTTTGAATAGACCTTAATGTATCTTATGGCAGAACACTGCTTAGTAAATATAGCCCACTGTCTTCATCCTTTATAAGATTAGATGTCCTAACTCAAGTGACCAGGTCACTTTGTTATATTTATTTATCTCTACATCTGCTTTATTTGAGGTGCTTAACTTGTTTTCACTTGTATGTGTCAGAAAACCTGTGTTTTATTTCATCTCACCTGGCCTCGGTAACTAATAGCCCTCTGTACAAATATTACTTTGTGCTTGAATTCCTTTCATGGTTACAATCCATATCAAATTTCAACAAAATAGGTATCTCTTGAAGATATGCTAATACACAGTGACAGTGGTGCTACCACCACACTCCTAGAGCTGCTTCCTAGAAAAGCAGTGGTTGTGGGTTCTAGTTTGGTTGGGTCTGATGCCAGTACAAGAAGTTGGAAATCTTCTATTATAGGCAACACTGTTTTGAACGGACAACCCTGGATATTCAGGTACTATTCAGTCCTGTGTCTGCAATGTTTACAACCAGCGTGGTTAGATATTTTTTAAGGAAGTCAAGTAAATCATTACATGCTCTACAGAAGGTAATTTTATGGCTGGCTATGTGGATCGCACCTTTAAATGACAGGGTTTGCTGCATGGATAAGATTGAACATTACTATCTGCTCTTGCATATGAAATGTGCCTTAACCATGGGAATAAGATAGAGCTTTCTACAATAGTGTAATTAAGGAAAAACAATAGATCTTTCTTAATTTACTCTCTCTTTTTCAATTCAACAGAAAAACAAGTGGGGAATAGCAAGCAGTCGAGTACTATGAGCACGGAACTCCATTAGCACTTGCAATGCAAATGTGAAGATGCTCTTGACGCGTTTGCCTGAACCCGCCCCCAATTTCCTCTCCAACTAGCAGAATGATAACCTTTTCAGTGCCAGGGTCTTTTCAGGAAGTTCTGAAAGGCTTTCTGACAGTGAAAAGTGGGACAAAATTAGAAAACAAATCCATCTTTTTATCTACATTGTACAGCTCCACAGTTCCATAATATAAAGGTTTGGGGTCAGTACCATCACAGCAAAGAGGACAGACAGCAGAAATTTGGTCTCAATGCAAGATATTCACTATAATTAAACAGTTCTCGTAACATGACAAGTATCCTGGGAATATAAATATATAGTGGCTTGGCCGGAGTGAAAACAGACAAACGTATACAGAAAGCTTGAGCAAACATTTATTATAACAATAAAACAAATGATAGACAGCACTCAAGTGAGATAAATAATGTGCGTGCAGGGTGCAATGGGACCTAGGGGACCCTAAATCCCCTAAATCATATATAAAATACAAAGATGTCCCAGCACTCACTGTCTATATAGAAAAGCTCTACTACAAGAGTATGTCTGAAATATGCAATACGTTTTAATGAGAACACAAGGAAAAAATTACTTGAAGTTGCACATCACATTGGAAACAGAGTCTTAGGGAAGGGGAGTGGGAAAGGGAGACAAGGTGGCAAAACGCTACAAAAACAAGGGGGGGAAACACACTAAAAGGAGGAGGGTATGTAAGGGGGGCAACAACTGTTTTGAGGTACTAACCTCTTTCTCAAGCCTGTTCCCTCTGATCCAAAGGGACCCAGAGGTACTTCCCTATATCCTCACTCCCCTATATACAATGCACCCTGTCCTACAATAAGGAACAACTGAATAGCTAATCAGGTAAGGCTATTGGTAATACAGATACAGCAATACAGCAAATGAAGACCAGCAATAAAGCAATCAAGATCCAGTAAAGACCCCCTGTATACACTTAAATGTCCTACAATAAGGATCAACAGTATATGAGATCAGGCAAGGTTATTAGCAACACAGAAGTAGCAATCCAGCAATAATGGAAAAACAGCAAAAAGAGTCCAAGATAAAGCAATATGTGCAAGTCGAGAAAGCAAACCGTCCTTTGCTGAGTAACTGCCCCTCTGTGTTTCTGTTTGTCTCCAGCGCTTGTCAGTAACAGAGACACAGAGGAGCAGTGACTCAGCAAGTTCTCCTGATAAATGTAGGGATCCCAGGGAAACACAAGTTAGCAGACCGCAGGTGAGAAGCTCCCTTCGAGGTAGAGTCCCAGATGCCAGGTGCTGTATACCGAATCCGAGATGCAGGTAAAGGTCTGGCATCGAAATCACCTGCTGCCTATCCATCAAGTGGTGGAAGACGATCCTGAACCCTCTACTGTAGTGCCGGCAAATAATTCCAAAGTGTCCAGTGAAACTACAGATACAGTCACAGAAAGTACTCAGGATTCTATGGAAGAAACCTCCGGAAACTCTAATGGAGACTGGTGGGAACCACCCGAAGAAGCAACGGGTAATGGGCCAGTGCCCCATGTACCATCCCCAGTGGCTTCAATAAGTCGTCCTCTCGACCCAAGAAGCCCGAGCTTCATTTCCCAAAGAGACCTTGTTCACCGAGGTTCACACCTTATGGGAGGGCCAGGGCCTCAAACCGATGGTAGCCTCTCCAACAAAGAAGATGCTGGAAAAGAGACTCACAGGAGTCAGAGAGTGAGACGCCCTATAACTCGAGTGGCCTATGATTCATTAGGGGCACCTCACTATGAGTTTAAGCAGCTGTCTTGGAGCAGTTTCGTGTCTGTTATGACCATGGTCACCAAACTGTTTAACTTTGTTTAGAGTTATTTCACACCGTTAAGTTGTATATATGTTACATTTTCATTATATAACTTCTGTGTGGTATATGTTGTTCCCAAGTGGGGACATTAGGTTCGCCACCAGGGGGAGGATATAGCCAAGCTCCCCGCTTAACTCTGGTGCGGGGAGCGAGGCTGCAGAGTCATCAGAGGAAGCAGAGCTCCGTGATGTCCCGGTTTGCAAGGACCGCCATCTTGGTGATCGCGCATGCGTAGAACTCCCGGTGCACATGCGCAGTAGAGCAGCAGTACGGCAACCATTACAGGTGCCTCCGCAAGGGACTACATGTCCCAGGAGCCTTTGGAGTAGGGAAACGACATGGGCAGCGAGAGCCAATTGGGCTCCGGAGCAGAGAAGGAAGAGCTTTGTTTAGTTTGGCATGAACAGAGGAGCGCGCCAGTCGGAAGGACGGCAATGGGAGAGGATGTATTCAGAGTACCAGTAGCCCCTGAACTAGGCCAGATCTCTCCAGCAGGCCCCAGATCTCTCCTGAGACCCTGCCAGCTTGTGTGTGCTGCAGGGAAGGCCCCAGATAGGGACACTTTCCCTTATCTCACAAAAGTAGTAGTGCAGAGGTGACCGGATGGGCATGCGATGATCTGCAGCCCCAGGGCCACACTATAGATATTAAGGGAGACACTCCTGCTGGAGCTCCTTCAAGACACGAGACGGGATTTGGCAGACCCCGTGTCATGGGATCACATTGCAGCCCAACTGATTCAAGATCCCCAGTATACCCTGGTCTGGCCTGAGACCAGGATGGTACCACCATGCACCAATGATCTCACGCAGGGGTAGCGCTACTCCACACATTTTGGGATTGTGTTGGGATCATTGTATGGTGGGGATGTGTGTTGGGGTATAATTGTTATAAGTGTGTCAGTAAACCGTTAAATTATACCTCTTTGTATGTATTACTCATCACTGTAAGTTGCTATTGATTTTTAGTCTTAGGTCTGCGACCCAAAGTTTAACTCATTCCCTTATGTGTTTCTTTATGATTGTCCTTGTGGTGTGCAACAAGTCTTCTTGTATGTGTGAGGGCTTTAACTATGCTTACAACAGTTGCCATTTCCTGTCATAAAATATAAGTACTGTAATAGATAAGAGCCCCAAGTGAAGAAATTATTTGTTTATAATTTTAAAAGGAATTTAGAAAGACACAAACAAAATGTCTGAATGTGTCTTGTTACCTTTGTGACTGCTGTTTATACTTATTTATACAGTACATGTTAAAGGGAATACTGTATGTATGAAAAGTGTGAAATTTGCTAAAAACAGAGAGCAAAAATGTATATCTGTGTCAGCTTGGGCCAGCAGCATGTGTATGTAATTTCTTAATCTTGTTTCTTACATTTGGCATAGATTTGTTAGGAGAAGATTTTTCATACAAACTAAACCTGGTGTATTTACTGCAAAGAAAAAGGTAAACGGCAAATTTTAATAAATCAATTATATATATATATATATTTACAGATTTGACTCCCTTAATTCCCCCTATAACCACTCCCCAAAAATGTGCACTGGTGCAAGTGCCGCAGTTTAGAGCAAAAAATGGAGCAAGGCACATTGACACATACTGTAGTAGTGGCACAGAGTCACAAGGATGCAGTTTGTACCTGTTTATGGAGCAATGCTCAGGTTTACAACACTTGATACTGTACATACCCCCCAATGATTTAGCCAGTAACTGATTTGTTGAATTCTATATTCTTTCTAATTAAATATTTCAAACTAACAAGGCTTTTTCATTTTATACATTTCTTAGAAGCCCTATCAAACTACTCAGGATATTTAATCAAAATAAAGCAAAATATTTCCTAGCGGCATAATTCAGTTATTTAATTCACTCCTCTAAAGCCTTCAAATGTGTAAAGGTTAGAGTTTCAGATGTAAATGATTTGTATAAGGTGTAAATGCTGAAAACTTTTTTAGACATGGTTGCAGTATGCCTTAGGACATTAACACAGACAATTACACACACATAATCACAAATAAACAATCATACTATAGGACAGTCATATAGTGTACCCCTAGGAAGGAGGATGAGAGGAGATGCTGCCTTGGTAAGGAGTGATACAACCATCTCTTCTCCCCCACACAGCTCAGTCCGTAGATGCAGTGTTAAAAGCTTCTGTTCATTTCCCCACAACCCCTCCTCCACTCCCACATCAGCCTCTATGTCAGCTGCAGCACCGGGAGAAGTATTATAGCTGCTGCCTGCTCTGAGAGCACAGACAACGCAGGGGAGAAGTGAAAGGCAGCTCTCAATACTGTTACTGTTCCCAGCTGCAGGGGTCACGTACTGTACAGTAGCTGCATTAGAAAACTTAGAGGGGAACATCTCAAGCTTCCTGAAAGTTGGGGGGTATCTGCTCTTTCTCTGTTATCTCCTCCATTGTTTGATCCTATTCGAAGAAATACTATGTATAAAGGCTGGCAGAGACCCTAACTTACACACATATACACACTCCCCTCACAACTTTCACAGCGCGGACTGCATCAGCAACAACTTTTATGCCTATAAAGGTAACAAAATATAACAAGGAACCTGCAGTCGTCTCAGCCTCTTCTGGACATCACGAAGGAGTTACCAGAAGGGGACCGGATCAAAAGGCTTCTTTTTTTTTGGAAAGCACAGACTGTTTAGAGGAGCAAATATATTTGTGAATATAACAATGGATGTCGGCTGTGCCTGGGAATGGACCTAACCAGCAAATACAGGTGAATATTCAAACCTATACATTTTAAATTAAAAAAGCAATAACATAGGAATGACTTATTGTTTGCATAACTGAGAGATTATCAAAAGGGCTGCTAAAAAAAATTGCTGGGAAAGCTTAATGAGCTATCTTTAATTCAGTCATAAATATATATTTATAGTTATATATGTATATGTATATATATATATATAATATCTATTTAGCAATAACAGTGATAAGCTATAATGGATAATGTATAAACTCTATGATGGATTATCAGTAGGACCTGACTACATTGTGAAGTCAACACGAATCCTGTTGATGTAAGAGTACATTTCTGCTTCCCTGCTTTATTTCTTGGAAAGTCCTTTCAGCAGCACCTGAGTGATCGTTTTTTTTTTCTTCCCCTCAAACTTCTGGATCCATTGAAGCCATTAAATATTACAAATACAATTTGCTTATTCATTTGTGGCCATGATAACAGATTTTTCTGCATGAACAATTTTTATCAGGAGCTTTCAATATATAAATCTTGATGCGAAGGGAATTGGAAAGCATCAACATGTCCAAGTCCCTGCAGCTTCGAGATACTTCTGGTAAAACTCACGAGGTTTGATTTTATGCTTGTAGCTAGTTGAGTGCGGCTCAACCTCAGAGAGATGGAGCAATACACCCCATGTCAACCAGCACCTGACAATCTGAATGTTTTTCAAACCAATGACTCTTACGATGGTAGAAATTGTATTACGGATCTAGACAGCTATCAGCAGGAGTCTGGGCTCTCCTTCTGGAAAATAATACTAACCATTATTTTGGCTCTCATTACTCTAGCCACTTTGTTGTCCAATGCATTTGTAATTGCAACAGTCTATCAGACCAGAAAATTGCACACACCAGCCAACTATCTCATAGCCTCCTTGGCTTTTACAGATCTTTTAGTGTCTATCCTTGTTTTGCCAATCAGCACTATGTATACTGTAACTGGCAAATGGACTTTGGGGCAGATTATATGTGATATGTGGTTATCATCTGATATCACTTGTTGCACTGCGTCTATTCTACATTTATGTGTTATAGCATTGGACAGATTTTGGGCAATCACCGATGCAGTTGAATATACCAAGAAAAGGACTCCAAAAAGGGCAGTTGTTATGATCGCTCTTGTGTGGGTCTTCTCAATTTCAATTTCAATGCCTCCTCTTTTTTGGCGTCAAGCAAAAGCAGAGGAAGAGCTGTCTGTGTGTACAGTGAATACAGACCATGTTTTGTACACTGTTTATTCCACCGTTGGAGCATTTTATATCCCCACTTTGCTCCTCATTGCTCTCTATGGAAGGATCTACATTGAAGCCAGATATAGGATTCTGAAACAATCACCAAAGACCACGGGCAAAAGATTGACGCGAGCTCATCTAATTACCGACTCCCCTGGATCCTCTTCTGTATCATCCATAAACTCCAGGGCTCCAGACATGTCAAGTGACACAGGATCTCCAGTATATTTGAATCAGGTCAAAGTTAAAGTATCAGATGCTCTCTTGGAAAAAAAGAAAATAATGGCCGCTAGGGAAAGGAAAGCTACCAAGACTTTGGGAATTATCCTTGGAGCATACATCGTCTGTTGGTTGCCCTTTTTCATCATCTCATTGGTTATGCCCATTTGCAAAGACGCTTGCTGGTTCCATCCTGCTATTTTTGACTTTTTCAATTGGCTGGGATACCTCAACTCTTTAATAAATCCAATAATCTATACTATGGCAAATGATGACTTCAAGCAAGCCTTTCACAAACTGATACATCGTTTTAGATGCCGATCCTGAACTTAGTGGCATTGGATTTCGCAATGCCAAATGAATGCACTTGCTTGGGTCTGATTGCACAGGTAAGTTACCTCTTCTTACTGCAGATAATATGTGATGCTTACTGTATTTGAAATCAAACAGGGTAGGGATTATTAACAATTGAATATAGCATGTTTTCTGAAGTATGTTGGCAGTCAATATACCGTTTCTCATTACGTAACGTGTAAACCTTGTTTAAGTCTAGGTTTTAGTCGTTTGTTTCAAATTTGTAATACAGTAGATGCATATCTTGACTTTTTAAATACATGTAGTAGCGGGAGCTGGGTAATGACAGAACTCCAAATCTACACCAATGTATTTAAAAAGAAAAAATGGTGATGATACATTGGAAATATTGGACTAATCTGAGAATAGAGTAAAACTTGTAAACCCCTTCTTATTAGCTCCAGTCCTCACCCCTCTACGGTAACTGTGTTCCAAGTTCTAATTCTAATATTTAAATACCATACAGCAAAGGCTTTTTCTTGTTCATCTAAAAAAAAATATATATATATATATATATATATATATATATATATATATATATAATTATTACAGTGGTTGAGAAAATTGACTCTTATTTAGCCTTCTACAATCTGGATGATCTGGCATGTGTTCTGTGAGTAATGCATGATATCCTAACGTGAAACAACTAGAAAAAGGTGTTGGTTTGGGATCTGTCATTACGGTCAGCTTTTCACAACGTCCTGACTCTTAATTCTGTACATTAGTATTGCCAGACATACGAAAAGAAAGACAAGTAAGAAGACGTAGGCATTTAAAATGTGAGAGATGCATTTATTTCTGCACGTTATGTGTTTATTGGATCATCAGCAGATTTGTCTGCCAGTTAATGGAGTTCTTCACCCTGAGTTAACCAAACCGATTTGTCGATGAAGCATCTAATTGAGATTCAATATATAAATTGACGTTGATATATCTAATTTGAAATATGGTTAAGTAATTGAGCAAGCAGCAAGTTTGGAAGGCATTTCACGAAGCAAGCTACAATGAATCACAATATCTACATTCTTTTCTTTTTTAATTCATGCTGCTTAAAGTGAGGATTGTTTATTGCTGTATTGTAGTTGTGAAATAAGATGGCTGTTTTGTTTTACAGTTTTATATCTTTTCCCCATTGAGGGAAGCGGAAACTGAAATAAACACTACATTTTCACAGTTTAAATAAACTGTTATAATGATATAGAACCTTCACTTCTAGACCTGTTATAGCAGCATATGGTGCATACAATGGATACGTGCTTGTTAAAGTTCTTCTAGGAGTGCTAAATAGAGTCGCAAGTCCTAATGGATGTGTATTAATGATAAACACCCATCAAAAGTTTCTTAATCAAATCAGAAGTGACCACATGCTAATATTATTTACAGTTTATTTTGTATTAGTTTGATTTATGGGGATTTTAAACCTGGCTAAACTGTTAACACTTGTATGTGGTGACTTACTACAATTTTTAGTTTTCACACACACACTTCTTTTTGTGTGTCTTTCCTAACCATATGAAGAACATGAAGACTATTTTAATATAGGTATTATTTGTGCATGTATCTGTGCATCTACATTCAAACTATAGAGATGGAGAAATATATCTTAAGTAGTTATTTTTAATATACATCCTATTTTGACACTTTATAAATAATTCTATGAATGTTTTCCTTTTGTCTGCAGAACCAAGTCGATATTGTAAAGATTCACTGCCTGAAACTCCCCATCCTGAGTTGTCAGACTCATGAATGCTGCTGAGCACAAACGTCAATACATACCGCCACCCTACTGTTCAGCTCTGCATTTCACTGTTATGACTCTTGCAATGATGCTGCTTAAATATTCACTCATGTCAAATGCACAGAGGGCAACTTCAAATCAATGCTTACCATTGACTTCTGGATTGGAAAACTAAGTTTAGACTAATAACCATAAGGTTTTTTTTTTCTACTTTGTATTCCAACCCTTGAATTTCATTTTTTGGGGGACTTTAGTATTTGAAAATTCTACCAAGCACGTTGTAGGGGTGTGCACAAGAGCACAAATATTCAAAAACATTTTTTGTTGTTGCTAATATTTATGTGTCTTCCTGTATGTTTGTAATTTATTTCAGTAGGGAGAAAAAAAAGAGTAGTTATGGTTTTAAAGGGAAGTACTTTTCAGATATAAATCTCAGTGTGAAAATGAATCATTCATCTTAGATATCTTGATAAAAGTGGCAAGCAGAGTGTGCAAAAGCTGCATTTGTATTTTAAAATCAAAGTCAATACTAATACAGTTGTAAATCATTACAATCCATTGCACATGTATAAAATGTACAGTATATTGCTGTCTCATCTTTTAGATTGGTATGTAACTGAAGAATATACCCTCTGAGTAACACTTACTTGCATTTTCTTGACTTAATGCAAAGTGTTTATATAGTAGCATCTAGAGGAATTTCACCTTCTCAATGAACATGCTTTAACTTAACAAAGCAAGCAAGTTAGATAATCTAATAAGAAAGCTTACATGATCATTTATATTTCCATGATGGTTGATGCACACCCCTACTACATCAAGCACAGAGAATGTATGAATTTATGCTTGTTAAAAAAAAACTACCTAGTATGTCTTTTATTGTACATTGTCCTGAGACTCAAAAGGCTTTATCTTTCCAAAAAAAGATACCCACTTGCAAAATAAATGCCTAGAATTCTGAATAAGATCAGACTTTATTTTATTATCACATTTATTAACTGTGACTGCAGTGAATGTAATTATTTTTATAATCATTAACACTGTGAAGAGGTCTGATTCCGTGGAAAAGCCATAGATTTGAATGACATTTTGGGCACAACTGATGTGATACAACTGTGTTTGATGTTGCGTTCCTTTTTTGTAAATTCAAACCAGTATGCTGATGGAGAAAACATACAGTATCATTTCAATGAATATTAAAAATAAGGAAAACCAAACTGATCATTTTTTCTAATTCTTTAGTAACATTTGTTTCAAATTGTGAATCGAGCGTTCTTCCATTTGAAATTGAAGCATCTTTTTTTGCCCGTGGCCTAAAAGTAGGCCTTTTGTAATGGTATGGGCTACATTGAAGGTATTTGGTACTTTAAAATTATGTGTACATATTTTTGGGGTCTTCATTGATATAAAATTGTTTTTTCTAAAAACTATAATGATTGTGTGGTAGATTCTGGAACAAGTGTCTTAAAGAAAGAACTGACGGGCACTTTTTCTTTCACCATTACAACTAGTTTTTTTTCAGGACAGATCCTGAAAATACATAGGTAATGCAATGCAATATTTACCTATAGTGTCTATACAACTAAATTATTCCAACCAGAGTTTGCAATGCTTATTTTGTTTATCCCGTTTTAAAAAGTGGTGACATATTTACGTTTTAAGGCCACTCAAGAGACACATAGCATAATCATAAAGATTGCAATCAGTATGTTTTGTGAGTAGTAAATATATATTGACTGCCTAGCTTCATACAGTAGCTAGTCCTGGTATTATACTGAAGGTATTATCTACAATCATTTAGCTAATCATAACAACCACTGGTGAACAGCAGCGTTACATTGTAGCCTGACCCTGCTAAGTAAAAGATAGAAGGAGCTGCTAAAGTAGGTGTCATTTGTCCCTTCCTACTCTAAAGATATATTTCACCAAATCCCTATCGTTGGTGCACAACAGACCATAAAATATATAGGTCCACAGATGCTCACATTGAGTCTGTTAAAAAATACACTTTATTAAGACTAAATGTCTACACAATATTTTTAATGTACATTGTATTTATTAAAAATATTGTGTAGACATTTAGTCTTAATAAAGTACATTTTTTAACAGACTCGATGTGAGCATCTGTGGACCTATATATTTTATGGTCTGTTGTGCACCAACGATAGGGATTTCTGCAAGTGACAAGTACTCTAAAGATACAAACCACTTATTTCTGACATTTTGTCTATCTCCCTCGTAGCACACAACCTCCATATGACCCCCCTACTACAACAGTGTTTGGTGCGAGGTACCTCAACCTATTTTATATTTCACCTAACTTACATTATTACAGTGGTTGAAGTAGAGTTTTGTATTTAGATACTTTAACTTCCGACAAAGTTAAACATGTAAGAAATTGACCATATGGGTACACTCGTGCTTTGTTGTTAAGACACCTTGTATAATACAATCTTGTAAGGGCTTACTTTATATGTGTTCCCCTTTTCTAGTCTTCTGTAGGGAAAAACAAGCCAGCTATATTAAAGCTTCAAATTATTAACACAGAAGCCAAATATAATATAATCAGCATCAAATACAATCTATTCAATGTATGACCCCTGGGGATAAGTAAGATGTTTAGAAATATAATTACAGCCTCTTATAACTACTACCTGTATGCAATATCAACATGTCAGACTTGACTGAGGTCTTTTTGGTGATGCTGATTTCATTTATACTTTTCTATGGTATTTTAAGTATTTAGAGATATCACTATGGAATTCAGCATGTCCATTTTGAGGGTTTACAGGTGTTAAACTTTTCTGTCTCTGAAACATGAAATAGTGATTTAGCAACCTAATATTCTACTATTTATTTCCAAAAGTGAAATGATGCATTATTCCTAAACATCCATATTATTATTGCATAAAATCATGTACTGTATACTAGAGTGCAAAACCCACAAATATATTTCTTTTCACTAAACCACATCTAAACCAAATGTTTACAAACCTTAGATTATTTCAGCATTCACATTTGGTGTTTTTGGAAAAATGTGTCATTTTTGCAACTTCTTTTTGCTGCCGATATCCAACATTTTGCAGTGAGTGCAAATGTGTCTGGTCACCCTTAGCCATAAAAAAAAATGTTAACACATATATAACATATATTCAGGCCTGACATTTTTGTAAGGCCTTTTTCAGCACACAACAAAACCTGAAGGATGATAAATGTATTCTATTAACCTGTGGACATGCATTGATTATCATAGTCTCCAAATGACATAGAAATGAAACTGTTGGTTTGGGCCCAGATTCTGAGGAATTCCGTGAAAATGTAGGGGAAAATCCTCAGCATAGTCCATAGATGCTGTAATGGTCCATCGGATTAACAGAGTGGGGGTCCATGCATTTGAATGGGACTCACGCTGTGTAAATCCTACCGGGCTGCAAGTCCCATTCAAATGCAGGGACCTCACTGTGTTAATCCGATGGGCCATTACAGCATCAATGGACTATGCTGCAGAGGGTTTGCAAGATGCTTGTGGATTTTCCTCAGGCGTTGGGCCAGAACCGACAGTTGCATCTGTATTGGGGGATATGTATCAAAGGCTCCTAACTGCCGAAAAAATTTGCACCAGAATTACTAAAGAGAAGGAATCCCACTGAAATCAATGAAAGTTTTTTCTAGAATATATCTGACATAATTGTTTTGCTCCAATCTTTGAAAAAGAGCCACACTTGTTAGCAACTTATTCAACATCTGAAAGTGTTTGTAAAATATGACTTTATGCGAGACCTTTCACTACACCGTGGTAAAATAATTAGATGAAAGATAGAATAATATACAGCACAGCTCCTCTTCTTCCTATTTTAACCACCAAATGTCTTTCAGAAGTTTTGCATGGAATAATTTCCCTCAAATTGCTAAACTATCTGTGTCAAACTAACTAACTCAGCTCAAAACCAGTAGTTACAATTTATGGTTATATTTGATACTAAGCAGTACGAGTTCCTTTACCAGAGTGAATGGATTAAGATACCTAAAAGATTAACGTCTAATCAGATTTAATTTACCCTGGTAGGACTCTACTACATTTCCGAAAAGAGGCTGATAGACAGGAAACATAAACAAACTTTACTGTGTTTGTACAGAGTTAAAAGTAAATAATAATAATAATAATAATAATAATAATAATAATAATAATCTCACGAATAGAAGCATCAAATATTGAAGACTTGCAGCAGTATAAAGTGGGCCATGCATTAAACTCTGATATTGTCAAAGCAAAGCATTGGGCGAAAAGGGCATACACTTTTAACGTGATAAAAACGTTGTGCATTCACCTTCATGAACTTCATACGTACACCCAGTTCATTGATCTCTTGTGCCGCTACATAGATGATATCCTCATTCTGTGGCGCGGCACCAGGGACACTCTCCTGGAGTTCATCTCCATTCTCAATCTCAATGAGCTGAATGTCAAACTGACCAATGAGATCCAAACTGAAAGACTGAGTTTTTTGGACATCACTAATATTAAGGACAGCAAATGTGACCTCATTACCACTAGCTACCTAAAGAGTACAGTAACCAACAACCTTCTCAGTGCAGATACCCACCACCCACCACACTTGGTAAAAAATATCCATGTGGGCCAGTTCTTTCACACCCGAAGGAACTGCTCCACTGATGCACAGTTTAAGAACAGGCACGACAGATGACCGCATGTTTTCTTAAAAAGAGATACATCCAAATATCTTAAGAAGGTGTACAAGAGATCAAAATCTTCTAAACTAAGTGATCTCCTAGCCCCTAGAAAAACGATGCATACATAATCCAAAGTAATCAGGTTTATTGGGACCTTTAATAACAATTGGAATCACATTAACCAGGTTCTCAAGGATCACTGGCATCTTCTTCTTGAGGATGAGAACCTTAGAGAGGTCTTGAAGCGAACCCCTACCCTGGTTACTAGACAAGCATCTGATCTTAAGGACCACTTGGTGCAAAGTCATTTGTCCAATATCACAGAGACCTTGCTCCCTAAGAGACCACTCGGTTCCTTCAAGTGCATGACCTGTAAAGCCTGCCACATCAGCCTCCCCACCAAGACATTCCATAACTGCTCAGCCCAGCAATTGTGCAGAAAACAGTTTAAATTTGGGGCTACTGTGTGCACAAAAATGGCTAATAGGTTTGTCGACCCTTGCTATAAAATGTAGAAACAAGAACTGAACAAGAACTGGTCCAGTCTGTGATTTTTTGCTCCACTGATGCTATGATCACAATACAGTTTTACTTTTAAATGTTTCCGTTGCTGAGCCTGTTAATTTCAGCAGTGCACTGCTTATCTCCTTCTACGGATTCTCCTCTTCTTTGCTATAAAATGTAATACACAAATATAAAAAAACACTTATTATATACACTGTACACACACATGCATATATAAAAATAGAAAGTCTGCAGCACTCACGAATAGAAAAAAGTTATTCTCAATAAATCATCAGGCAGTCAAACAAGCTCTAGAGCGACGTACGTTTCAGACCACAAGGTCTTTTCTCAAGCTCAGAGCTTCGTCAGGTGCCTGACGAAGCACCAGTGTGTGTGAAACACGTAGTGGAAGATTGGCTGCGGCATTGGGTTCCTGGTTATTTGCCAATTCATGTGCTTGCTGCACACTTGGCTATCCGTTTTGCCTCCCCCCCCTACTGGCGATTGTGGTGCGTTACGGAGCTACAGGAACAAGGTATTTGTTTACCTCCAGTGTACACTATACGGGTATCGCGGTGACGCACAAACTCGGAAGTGGAGGAGGTCATTGCTGTTACTAGTTGATCCCAGCGCGCGGGACACACTTACGCAAGCCGTATATCCTATACACTCACTTGCACCTGCACCATCTAAGTTAGCTATCCGGAGCCCTACTATCAGCCACTTACTGGACTGGGGATTTTATTTATATAAGTCACTATTTACATTGTTTTTGTATTGTCTAATACATAGCTTTTACCTTGGTGCGCTCCTGTGTTCTTTTTTTCTACATGCTTAGTCCGCTGACGGAGTCACTCTGTGGTGGACACTAGTGGAGGAGGGGTGTACCCCCACTGAACAGGAGCTACAAGAGGGAGAAGAAGATCTATTCCCAAGATTCTATTTTGAAGCATGAGTGCAGATTGAACACCTTTTGACTATTAATGCCCAACCATAACAAAATAATTCAGTCGTCACTTGAAATTAAAAACAACAGAAAACAAACATGTGACAGCAAAAATAAAACCCAAGTTCTCAAATGAAGCATAATCCAGGGTTATGATGGCCTACAAAAATATAAAGCCATCCATGTCCTTTCGACAACTTGACGTTGATAGTCTTGAAATTGATTTATGATTTTGTCCTGCTTATTGAATAATCCTCTGTGGAAATCGAAGACATTTTTCAAAACTTTTCTTCTCTGTTTCCTACCTTAATAACGGATTGCACTTCCTAAGACAGATTTTCTTTGTCTCTCTATGTACATACAGCAGACATCATGAATGCCCTTATGACATACCGTATAGGTGTACTTCATCAGGTTTTGCTCATTTTCAGTGGGGCGTTTGCAAAAGCGGTGACCTGCAAACTAAACTAAAGGAACCGTCCCCTTCTATTTACATCATTGGAAAGAGGAAAAAATTGCGTAACCCCTCAGAAGAGCCAACATGGTCACTAGTGCCATAGGGGTACTGTCATCAATGTGGTACCGGAGAAATTGTGATCAAATTGGTGGCACAACCCTCACAGGTGGCACAACCCTCCAGTCCTGAAGCAGTTAGTGAATAGCTCGTAAAGATTGGATTTTGAAAGTTTAGCTCATTTACATACAAAATTAGCAGGGTACACCAAACTACATATCTGGAACTAAATTGTGTAAAAAAAACTGTTATGGACGTGCAAGAATGATTTAATGAATATGATGAAATGCAAAGTTATGCGAAACATCTATTTTGGCATAGAGATTCAATTAATTAGTCCAGTAAATAGGTTCCAAAGAGTCAGAACATTGAATCAATACAAGTATCGATTAAAAAAATGTCTAGTATATAATTCAATATACTGCAGTATGATCTAATATGATCCAACTAGCACCCAGCAGTTAAAATGGCTTTGTTAGGGTAAACAACCACGTAGACTGTGTTATTACTGAAAGGCATCACAGTAATTGGGAGCAATTCTCAATATACACTGGATATCAGATGGTTCTGAGATATGTCCTCTGAGAATTGTCCTATCAAATACATTTTTAATACCTACATTTTTAATACTAATCTGAAATCACTTGTGGAATATTAATATGAATGCTTCCTTGACCATGTGTGCCTCATATTGTAAACTGCAAAGTGGTTTGCAATACACCTTTACATAAATAATGGTGCAATTGCCTGTTAATATCTTTCTTTATGTTTCCATTGAAACTTGCTCAAATGTGAACAATTTGATAACGACTCTTCTCCTGCTCTACACAAGAAAAAGTGCTTTACTCATACAGCCTATAGTACAGTATGATTACTCAGTTAAAGGGACAGGAAAAAATGTAATAGGCTTTCTCAAAACTATTAAATCAGCCATAACGTAAAATTCTTAATTACAGTATTTGCTAACGTAGTAAAAATTTATTTTTCTTCTGTCTTCGGGTAATATATAATCAGGTAATTATTGTTTCTCATTTTTAATCTAAGGCCAGGTTTTAATTCCCCTAAAATGATTTTTATTTTATTTTTTAGTTTACCTGACCCGGGAATCTGTGTTCCTTCGAACTCCAGGGATCCCCTGGTTCCACGGTAAAAAATGAATATAAATAGAAACACAAAATAGCTACCAGAGTCATTATTTGTCCCCAGAGTGAGCCCTGGACCCACAGCTATTTTGCGTCCACAGTCAGAGATACAAGGAGCAGCTCTGGGGAAAGCCCTTCCGCCACCCGTTAAAAAAATATTCTGCTTTCACAAAACAAAAAAAGGAGAAAAGTCTGGACCAAAAATGTACTGTGTATCTGTATATACAGCAGTTTACAAACCGTCTGATCACAAAAGAGATTTGGTAAATATTGTAAAAAAAACTTCAACAAATTTGGTTACTATGGAGACTTTGTGTTTTTTTAATTCTTACAAATACTTATTTGTTTTTTGTATCCAATAAACACTCCAATTAGTTATAATTGCTTTCTTCAGTTACTGTCATCCGTCTCTGATTACTCTGTGCTCATGCCTATAGTCAGCTACTGTATAACATCACTTCCAATCAAAAGCATCAGATGTCTTATCACGTAATTAGCAAACCATTTATACATTTCATTAACCAACCTTAATTTATCTCAATAAAGATAGTGAGCGCATGTATCTGCATTTATTCAATAGTTCCCCTCTAAATGGCTGTTTTTCCATTGTCACATCATATAGTGGTCAAAGGTGCCATGTAATTTAGCTTTATCCATTTGTATCAAAACTATAGCTTTTTGTCAGAAACCCTGGCTTCAGGCATGTCAGCTACTTGTGTTTAAGTGTTAGACTAGTCATAGCACAATAATTTTTGGGCAAACAAAGAACACAGCTAAGCTAACAAGTTTGATATGTAGCAAAAGGTCTTGTCACAAACATCCATTAGATGCAAGATTGTAAAACCCCTCCAAAGCATTTGTTTACCATGAAGTGTTAAAAAAAAGAATTTTAAAATACTTACAAATGTCCATTTTTATAAAAGTGCATTTAACCTATTAAACTTTTGTTCTGAGTAGGACTGTCCCTTTAAAGAGCAGTCAATCATTATGGATAGTAATATGCAAATGAGTAAACTAGACATGTTACTTTTAGCTTGTTATCCATGCAGAGCACTTGCATATCTTCCCATTTACATTTTCTCACCTTTATCTTTCACCCCAATCCTTTTGTGAGGCGTGGCATCCTTTATTGTGTACAGTATGTAAGTATAGCGCACTTTCCCCTATCCCCTGGGAGATATGGCTGATACTACGTATGTGGTGCCTTACCTGCGGCTCACAGGAGGCCTGAGCCTCCGCTGCTGGGAGCCTGGGATGTGTCTTAGTCATCAGTCGGTAGCGCCTCCACCTGTACGTGATCTTACTATGTGGGATAACCCCATACAATAAAACACGTGGCTAAGAGTAACAGTTTTACTACATGCAAAAGAATAGTAGATATATACAGTACCACCAACCAGGCCACACACGCCCGTACTCTCCAATAATCTCCAATGCCAAGTCCACTCACACGGGCAAGATATCCCCCAAAATCCTGAGGCCCTTGGGCACCCAACCACCCTGGTGTCCACAAGTAGCAATTCCCACTCAAGTGTGTGAGACAGCGCTGCTCCACTAGCTTGTGTACAGTTGGTGCACTTGTAGTACCTGCCGGCTGCTCCGACACCCGTTATCGCCACACGGAAGGATAGGATCCACTGATCCAGCGACGGTTGTTGTCAACAACAATGTCCGCCTCCACGTGGGGTGACCTCCCGCGTGGATAGTATCAACTTTGAAGATAGTCTCTAAATATGGTGGTCTGGTCCCAGACCACCGGATCACCTTTTTGCCTCTGCGTCCTGGCTGTGTCCCTCTCTCTGGCACTACAGGGTCTCTGGCACCACAGTCTGTAGTAACCACAAACTGAGGGAAGTCGAGCCTAGCTGGGGCCTAAGGGGATCTCTGCCTAGTGTAGGAGTCACTGACTCCCTGCACATGCACACCCTACCCTTTCTTGTCCTAGCTCTGACTGGCGTGCTCCAGAGTGGAGAATCCAGCCGCGCTATTGGCTGCTGCAGCCCATGTGGTCCGTCGCCCTAGAGCATCCTGGGGGCTGTAGTCCCCTGTGGATCTATTCTCTCTAATGGCCACCTCGCGTGCCTACCCTGCGCATGCACGGCATCTTGCACATTCGCGATCGCCTGCAGCAACCTCCCCACAGTCTCCCCCAGCCTCCGCTGCCAGAAGCAGCTGCAGTCAGAGGTATGGGGCAGACGGGGAACCAGGGGTGGACCAGGCTACTGTATATAAGATCAAATATTGAAAGTCAGTCTAAACTTGTTAAATAAGACACACTGAAATACACGTTTTTCGAACAAGAAAATCTTCATTGATTTTTTCTGATTTAAGAGTTGCACAAAAGTTGACGTATTTCAGATAAATCCTTTTTCTGAAGGTTTCCATTTTCTCCAGATTTATTTACTGACACTTTGGTGGGATTGGGGCATCATATAACTCTATATAATTATTTTTAAGCATATTTTATAAATAACAGTAAAACAGAAACAGTTGAAATCCTTATTTTCCCTCAATTGCTCTAATAATCTTTTTTTTTGTATATAGTACCACAGTGCCCACAGTTGTACGTAGAATATTGCAAATACAGTCTCAGGGTGGTGAGTTCACTTAAATAAGGTATAAGGGTGTGCCCTGGGATCACCCATAGCTAATATTCCCATTCCCCTCCCCCATACTTTTTTTTTATTTTTACAGGTTTGGGTCCTTGGAAGATTAATCATGCTAAATTCAGCTCTGGGACCAGATTCTGTACTTATTATTTCCTTGTTTTTAAAGATAATTTATAATGGTCGTCCAATAAGAAGCCGCAACCTACAGTGTGTTGTTGAAACTTTTTATTTGCCTGAGATTTGGTGGCCATTTTGTTTCCCTGATATGAAGATGTAGCACTCTTATCCACCCCCCTCCTCTAAAGGAGATCAGTTCTTCCCGGATAAGTGCCACATGCCCCCAGTGTAATGGTGCATACCTGTAGGTTTACAGCAGTATGAGTGCTCCGTGGATGGCATAGGAGAATCAACAAGACAGGATCTTAGCAGTTTGCTTTGTCAGTGCAGCGCCTCCAGCTTGCAGGGATCCTGTCAGGGACAAGAGTCCTCCCCACAAGCACTCCTTTACCATGAACACAGAGTAGTCATAGGATGGTGTTTATTCAGATATTCCAGCCACTCCATCCTCTTCCTTCTTCCCTGGACTGAACGCAAGGGGCTTGAGGCCTCAAGAGCCCATCCTTAGCACCCTCCTAGTGGAATCGCTCCCACTCCTCAGAGGGAGGGGAGAGAACACACAATATAGTGGAGTGCAAAATGTTATACCTGGTGAGGGGTTTGTAACCCTACCCCATAACAATGCAGGTCCAGATACTGACAGGCATCACACCACTGGCATGTGAGCCAGTCAGTACTCTCCCAGGTATGACACTCCAACTGCCAGGAGACCTGCACCTGGATAGAGTAACATTGTATCTATCCAGGGACAAAAAAAGGTGTATTAAAGGCGCCAAACGGTAAAGGATATATCACACCTAATGCAGGGCCAAGGTGAGGCTCCGGATAGATGGGTTGTGCTTGAAAGAAATAGAAACAAGAACACAAAAAACATAGCTAATACTGTAAATAAATGGGACAAACAACATTAAAGACTACAGCTGAGATCAGGTAAATTATTTAAAAACATTAATAACATATATTAAAATATATACTATAACAATGGACTTAGGAAACAAAATAAAAATACACAAAATAATAAATAACCAAATGGTTAAGATCAATGGTTAGGACCAGCACACTGCGACACCAGGTGAACTGCCCACTCACCGGACGAAAGATTTAAACAGGCGGTGGATAATTTGGTGAGAATCTTAACCATTTGGTTATTTATTATTTTGTGTATTTTTATTTTGTTCCTAAGTCCATTGTTATAGTATATATTTTATTATATGTTTTATTAAATGTTTTTTAAATAATTTTCACCTCGATCTCAGCTGTTAGTCTTTAATGTTGTTTGTCCCATTTATTTACAGTATTACGCTATGTTTTGTGTTCTTGTTTCTATTTCTTTCAAGCACAACCATCTATCCGGATCCTCACCTTGGCCCTGCATTTGGTGTGTATATATCCTTTTCCGTTTGGCGCCTTTAATACACCTTTTTGTCCTTGTATTGTATCTGACCAGGGGGTCAGTTTTAGTATTTAGCAGCGCCCTGCAAAAAGTCTTACCAACTTTTGCAAGTTTTATATGTATTACTCATTGTGTATTATATATCTAGTTAGCGCTCCACCTGCTCTGTGTTTCCAATTGTATCTATCCAGGCTGCAACTGCAAGCTAACCCTGTGCAGAAGTTTAAAACCCCAACACTGCCTGTTCTTATCAGGACTTATATGTTAAGGGTCATTGGAAGGCTATAGCCAGGGGCACTAAGCTACACAGAGAATTTTGGTAACCTGGAGCTAGGGCTGCCAACAAAAATTATGGGGCCCAGACAAATGAAAGGAGCAGCCCCCCTGAACCCATAGCACACCTACCATGATAAAATATTTTTTAGCGCGCAACTTTTACTTACTATTTTCTTATTGTAATACGAAAAAAAACATACAATGCAAACTGTTTTATTTTTATATTTGCAAACAAAAGACAGGGTGACTGCCTGCCTGGGTGGGTGGGTGACTGACTTGACTGGGTGGGTGGCTGCTTCTCCTGCTTCCTTTGCCTGCCAGATGCTTCCCCCCTGCCCCCGATATCCTTGTGCGGTTCTCCCGGGCAAGAGTTAGCTCGGTCGCGGGTGTGCACGGGAGCCCACAGCGGTACGGCGTGAGCGGCCTCGGTTGGGGGGGGTAGGCAGCTGGGGGGCAAACTGGCGCTAATTCTGTGGGCTGCTGCGGCTGAGGCCGCATGTGGGGGAAGCTGGGTTGTGCACGCGGGGGCAAGCTTGGTTGGCGCACGTGGGGGAAGCTGGGTGGTGCGCATGGGGGGAATCTGGCTCACAACGCACTTCCCCTCTGTCCACTTTGTAGCGGGGGGATAGCGGGGGGGAGGGCCTGCAGCTCCCACCCGTCTTCCTCTCATCCTGCCTGCTCTCCACTGCGTTTGAGTGGGAATCCCCGCCATTTTATTAAACTTTTTGTTTCTTAATATAACAGGCCCGGCCGCCAGCGCACGCCCCCTTACTCACGCCCGGGACCCCCACCCCAGCCAGTCCCCCTCTGTTGCGGCCCCTGCCTGGAGCTGAGGTCAACAGTATGCAGTTGAGCTCCCGAGAAACCCTCCCTCCCTCCTCTAGATCCATCCGGAAAAAAAGAAAAAACTAGTAGGAGGTATCAATGTTTTTAATATTAGTTTTCTATTTCAAGGCCAATGCTCTTGTCATTCTCTCTGTGACAATGTAACATTTTCTATAGGCTTTGTTGAGTGTGTAATTTGCAATACTTTATACGTCACTATTTCATAGCTAACAAGTGACTAATAAATCAAATATCCATAATTGTGCATTAGAACGGTGTACATTTTGCCATGACATTGATTTACTTTATTGTAATGCCATCAGATGAGACTACTTTTCTCTATTGGTACCATTGAGATTCTTGTTCAAAAGGTGATCAGTGGTTCATTGGCTTTAAAAATATATGATGCATGCATTCCAGGATGCTAATTGGGTGCTATAGAAGAACCTTGAAAACCAGCTTACAGTACTGCACATTCCAACTTTAACGTGTATGTCTTTGCTGTAGAGGTATACGAGATCATTTTTGCAGTTGTTACGTGTATTTTGTTATGTCTTGTTGTGTGGTTTTATGCCAAGATCATATTATCATTTTTTTTATTAGAGCTTTACGTATGATATAATGTTTATTCACCCTGATACATTGGCATCCATCCCGTGAGCGCAGACAGAGAGTACACACACACACGCCGGCTGGCGTGTGCAACGCTTCCTCTGCAGATCCGTTCCGGTGCAGTAGCTGTGTGAGCAGCAGAGGGGATACTCTCCAAATTATCCATCGCCTGTTTTAATCTTCTGTCCGGTGAGTGGGCAGTCCACCTGGTGTCGCAGTGTGCTGGTCCTAACCATTGATCTTAACCATTTGGTTATTTTATTATTCTGTGTATTTTTATTATTTTTTTCTATGTCCATTGTTATAGTATATATTTTATTATATGTTTTATTAAATGTTTTTTAAATAATTTTCACCTCGATCTCAGCTGTTAGTCTTTAGTCTTGAATGTTGTTTGTCCCATTTATTTACAGTATTACGCTATGTTTTGTGTTCTTGTTTCTATTTCTTTCAAGCACAACCCATCTATCCGGATCCTCACCTTGGCCCTGCATTTGGTGTGATATATCCTTTTCCGTTTGGCGCCTTTAATACACCTTTTTTGTCCTTGTATTGTATTCTGACCAGGGGGTCAGTTTTAGTATTTAGGCAGCCCCTGCAAAAAGTCTTACCAACTTTGCAAGGTTTTATATTGTATTTACTCATTGTGTATTATATATCTAGTTAGCGCTCACCTGCTCTGTGTTTCCAATTGTATCTATCCAGGCTGCAACTGCAAGCTAAGCCCTGTGCAGAAGTTTAAACCCCAACACTGCCTGTTCTTATCAGGACTTATAGTGTTAAGGTCATTGGAAAGGCTATAGCCAGGGGCACTAAGCTACACAGAGAATTTTGGTAACCTGGAGCTAGGGCTGCCAACAAAAATTATGGGGCCCAGGACAAATGAAAGGAGCAGCCCCCCCTGAACCCATAGCACACCTACCATGATAAAATATTTTTTAGCGCGCAACTTTTACTTAACTATTTTCTTATTGTAATACGAAAAAAAACATTACAATGCAAACTGTTTATTTTTATATTTGCAACAAAAGACAGGTGACTGCCTGCCTGGGTGGGTGGGTGACTGACATTGACTGGGTGGGTGCTGCTTCCTGCTTCCTTGCCTGCCAGATGCTTCCCCCCTGCCCCCGATATCCTTGCGGTTGCTGCCCGGGGCAAGAGTTAGGCTCGGGGGACGCGGGGTGGCACGGGGAGGCCACAGCGGGTAAGCAGCTGGGGAGGGGAGCGGGGGGTAGGTGGCTGGGGAGAGGTGCGGGGGTAGGCAGCTGGGGGGGCAAGACTGGCGGCTAATTCTGTGGCTGCTGCGGCTGAGGCGCATGTGGGGGAAGCTGGGTTGTGCACGCGGGGGAAGCTTGGTTGGCGCACGTGGGGGAAGCTGGGTTGGTGCGCATGGGGGAATCTCGGGCTCACAACGGCACTTCCCCTCTGTCCCACGTTGGGAGCGGGGGGGAGGAGCGGGGGGGAGGAGCGGGCCCATGGGCAGCAGACTGGACACCCTGCTTGCCCTGCGCATGCATGCCGGGACCGTGGCTCTGTTCATGCGCTTGGGGAATCGCCGCCATTTTATTAAACTTTTTGTTTCTTAATATAACAGGCCCGGCCGCGCAGGGGGGGCGGGCAGCCGGGCCCCCTGACTCACGGGGCCCGGGACACCAACCCCAGCAGTCCCCCTCTGTTGGCGGCCCTGCCTGGAGCTGAAGGTACAGTAATGCAGTTGAGCTCCCGAGAACCCTCCCCTCCCTCCTCTAGATCCCATCCGGAAAAAAAGAAACTAGTAGGAGGTATCAATGTTTTAATATTAGTTTTCTATTTCAAGGCCAATGCTCTTGTCACTTCCTCTTGACAATGTAACATTTTTCTATAGGCTTTGTTGAGTGTGTAATTTGCAATACTTTATACGTCACTATTTCATAGCTAACAAGTGACTAACATAAATCAAATTATCCATAATTGTGCATTAGAACAGGTGTACATTTTGCCATGACATTGATTTACTGTTATTGTAATGCCATCAGATGAGACTACTTTTCTCTAATTGGTACCATTGAGATTTCTTTTCAAAGGTGATCAAGTGGTTCATGGCTTTAAAAATATATGATGCATGCATTCCAGGATGCTAATTGGGTGCTATAGAAGAACCTTGAAAACCAGCTTACAGTACTGCACATTCCAACTTTAACGTGTATGTCTTTGCTGATAGAGGTATACGAGATACATTTTTGCAGTGTTACTGTATTTTGTTATGTCTTTTGTGGTTTTAGCCAAGAATCATATGATCATTTTATGTATTATAGAGCTTTACGTATGAATAATAATGTTATTCACCCTGATACATTACAGAGTAAAATGATACAGTACATAACAAGAAGATCATGGCAAAAATATGTGACTGATAGCACAGACATAAGGGGAGATTTCTCTTTGACAGCTCGTGCCAATTCATGCCCATTCATTTATTGAAAAGGCTCCTGGTATCTTCATGCATTCCTTATGATGGAACTTTAGATAATTATTTTTAAAATTAACACAATTAGAATGTCGTATATTGTATATTACCTACGTTATGGAGTGCTATGGGTTTGCTTCAACTAAAACCCAGGATATCCTCAAATAACAAATCATATAACGAATACTTCTGTTTATTCTTTTATTCATGGTATATGATGTCTAGAACCATCTGTTATTGCACTGCTTTTTTTGACTACGCACTACGAGAAATTCTAAGAAACTTTGCCTGACACAAGTGTTGAAAACTCCTCTTTATGCTTGGATTGATCATCAAGCTCTGATGCAGGGTATCACCAGATCCAGCATGATCCATGACATGTCAAATCTGGGGTGTTACAAAGTTACATAGTAGATGACGTTGGAAAAGACATATGTCCATCAAGTTCAACCTGTGCTAAATGCTACATTAAGACGGCAGATACTTTATCCTATATTTGTACTTACAATATATTTATCCAGAGGCATACATTAAACCCCAGTGAAATATCAGCTCGTGATATTTCATAAGGGTAAAAAATAAATTTCTTCCTGACATCAAATATTGGCTATCAGATTACTCCCTTGATTAATATCCTTCCCATGTTTAATTATTTTGTATATCCCTGTATACCATCCCTTTCTAAAAAGATGGGCAACCTTTTTTAAAATATATCTATTGTATCTGCCATCACAGTCTCCATGTGTAATGAATTCCACATTTTAACTGCCCTTACTGTAAAGACCCCTTTCCTTTGTTGCTGGTGAAATCTCCTTTCCTCCCGCCTTAAGGGATGACCCCATGCCGTTTCTACTGCCCGTGGGATGATTAGTTATTTTGGAACATCCTTGTATTGTCCCTCAACATATTTGTATAAAGTTATTGTAGCCTTCTTTCCCTCTAGTGTGAAGGGTCTACTAGTGCTGGTGGTACCTGTCAGCTCACAGGGATCAGAGCCTCTGCTACTGGGAGCCTGGGGTAACAAATATACTAAGTGGCAGCGCCTCCACCTACACGGGATTACAATTGGATGAGATAACACCGAGCAGGAACTATTAATAACAGTCCACAGATTATAAGAATAACAATAATAACCTTTACTGTGAGCAATAACCATAAACCACATAAATGCAATAGCAATACTAATGGTTAAAGCTATACCTCGCCGTGCAGGGCGTTGTCCCACCACCGTGTACCCCCACACCGTGTCCACAGTACCAGAGGTTTCCCTTGGTCACTCCACCCAATTAGTGTCCCCAAAAGATGCCCACCCCTCTAGGCGTGATCAGCGCCTTACTGTACAGATGTTGGTCGGCACTTCGGGGGCCAGGAGGCATTGGGGGGGGGGGGCGCCACAGTTGTGACAGTGCTGCGGGGGCGGGAGCAGCCTGGCAGCACTGCGGGGGCCCAGCGGCGCTGGGAGGGGGGGCGCCACGGTGGTGACAGTGCTGCGGGGGCTGGAGAAGCCTGGCGGCAACGGGGGGTTTGGGGCGCGCATGGGGGGGGGCGGCCACGAGGGGGGAGGGGGTGTGACGGTGCTGCGGGGGAGAGGGCACGATGCTGCGGGGGCCCGGCGGCAGGCACCTGTTCCATGACGCTGCTCCCGCATGCGCGAGGCCTCCCTCTCATGCTGGCACGCCGGAAGCTTACCCAGCTGCTGACTTCCGGCGCTGCCAATAGGGAGACCCGGCACAGTGTTTTTTTTTTTTTTTTAATTATCTGGTGCCCTGCCGCGCAGGGGGCCCGGGATGCCAGTGCCCTTTGTCCCCCCCTCTTGGCTGGCCTGTCAACTGCCTCAGCAGGGAATCCTAACACTCCATTGACCCAGCCTAGCCACCTGACTCCACAGCCCTGTGGCCTTCTGGGGGCTGTAGTCCCAGCGGAACCCTCTTATCATTGGCGCCACGTGCGCTATGTGTAATGGCTGCCGCAATGCTCCCTGCGCATGCGCGACCCTTGTAATGGCCGCCGCGACTCTCGGCAGATACATTATTGTACATCCATACTTTATACAGTCATTATTACATTATATAACATATAATTAAGTGAAACATGTAATAAGTGTAAAAATGATATATTTCTCAATATTATAACAAGATTTGCATTAGCTTTTGGTAATGCACATGGAAATCTCTGTTAATAGCACTGCCTTAAAGTTTGACCAATGCCCATGTGCTGTGTATTGGAAAACGAGTCTCAACACTACATTCATCCCCTTTTCTACAGATAACAAAGTATGATGGTTTTACTAACAGACCTTATTTATGCATATGGATAGCTTTAAGGGTCCCCATTAAATGAAGGAGAAATAACGTCATCAGACTAATTAGGTACAGTAACGTGATTTCCCTTTATTTAGCACACTTCTCACAATCTACCCCTAAATGTGGTGGTATACCAATGGCTCCTCTTCTAAATAGAACTCTCTCTTATTCAGCAAATTTTAAGATAACGAAAACAAATGTTGTCTTGTTTGCAAACCTCAGTGAAATATCACACATCTCTGCTGCCATAGTCAGGCAGTAATGGGGGGAAAACTAGAAATGAGTGAAACAAAAAAAATAAAGTCCCAGTCAGCTGAGCCTTCAATCACAGTTCTACAGTACTTAAGATTAGAGATGGGCAACTTTTTTTTGCAAATTTGGATCCACAACGGATACAACCTGTTCCTTTGGTCTACGGATTTCAGCGGATCAATGTCAAAAATGTCGATTCGTATTTTGCAGATTTTTTATTATTATTACCAATACACGTCGCGGATTCCGCAACCCGTGGCCGGATTTGTAGAATCCAATCAGCAGATTCTGCAATCCGTTGGCGGCTTCTTACGAATCCGCCATCGGATTGCTGAATCCGCGCATTGGAGTCTTCAAATCATCCGCGGGTTGTATCCAATGGCGGTATTTGATGAATCGCGCAGATTGAAACCGCCCAAATCCGTTTGTGTATTTTACACCGTGAAACGGATATTGGGGGTAACGTCAGCAAAAATCCGGGAAACAGATTTGGGTGCATTCGCCAATCTCTATTTAAGATTAAAGTAAATCTCAGTTCAGCAAGTACAATGTGTACAAGGCACTGGCACATATTTACTAAAACACAGCAAGGGCACAGCAAGAAGTTCTGAAGCAGACCACCTTTCTTCTGTCCGGATGACTCTTCGTAATGCAATTTAGGAAGGAGTCAAAGCACTGTGTGCATAAAGGGACTACAGAACTCACTGCAGTAAGGAGTGTGAGTATAAAATAAGAACTTTTAGATCAATGTTTATGGCACCAGCTACTTAAGAGCCTGCATTAACAGTATTAATCATTATTCATCAAAATAACCTGCCACATTACTAATGTACTCATTAACAGGCAGGTCCCTTCCTTTGGGGATCAGATACAAAAGCGTATTAGATGCAAGTCTTGTTTATTGAAATAGTAGCAAAGAAACAACACCTCATTGACTTTTGTTTTTGCCCTTGAATAGCATCAAGAATTCAAATGTCAAAATTGTGTTATGTTTTGCCAATCAGAGGATGAGGGATATTCCATAATGCTCTAAAACAAGAGCAACAATTTATAACGTTGGAGCCATCACTCAAGAGATACCTATTTTCATTGCCTTAACTACTTCACTGCTAGATGTGACTATAACACACATGTTTCATGCATCTGAGGACCCATCTGGCAGCAAAAGAGTTGAGTTCCTTCCCACAACCCAGATAATCTGCCCAAAAGAGATTTTAGGTTTTGAATGAAGATATAAACTTTTTTTGGGGGGTAGTGACAATAAATATTTATTACCTCAGAGGGCAGAGTATTCACTGCCTATAACAGTCAAGTTAAGTTTTATAGCTTCCTATTTAAAGCGGCAATCTGCACTGATTGCCATTATTTTTTTGGATTTTATTCTTTTACTTACTTCCTTGCCCTTTCCAAATCTGAAATGCCCTGGTGGTTAAAATGAAGCTCCCTCCAGAACCCACTGTAATCTAAAGGTTAGGTGAGAAATTTAAAAGCTAGAGATTAATAAAACCAAGCTTTTTAACACAAGAAAGATATATTTTTAAATAAATTAGAGCAGAATGTGCTCAGGCGGCAAGATACTAACATTTTATGAGCTAAGCTTGAAAGGATTTGGGTGACTGTCCCTTTAAGAAATTCCATTCTGCAAATCTTTTTGTTCATTTTCTTGTTCCTGGACTATCCTTTTATTTTTGCACATGGCACAGGAATAGGGTTGCTAGGTGGATTGTCCAAAAATACGGGACAAAATGGTGAAAGGTGCGACACGCGCGAGAAACGTTGGTGTGGCATGTAATATAGTAAGCGCAGGCGCACGTGTGAGCGCGCGCACGGCACTCTACATGCATGGCGTTTTGCGTGCACGTTGCATGCGTGTTTGGTGCCTATAGACAAAACAGTGATGCGCGTGGCTAGGAGGTGTGGCCATGATGTCACAACGCTAGGCCGCACTGTGATTGGCTCACAGTGTCACATGGCACGGCAGTCGCTCGAAAATACAAATTTCTTTGTATTTCCACACTGTTGCCGCGCCAACGCTGTCTGCTGTGCGCGCATCCGCACTGGATAAACTGTCATAGGGAGACAGGTATTTATCATTGCCTCATGGGCGCCAGCGCTTGGTATAATACCAGCCTGAGGAAGAATGTTATTTATAAATAACCTGACTGTTACGTAGTTTTTTCCAAATTTCACTCCAAGTATTCACACATTTGCACCACTTTATATTCTGTTTCATAAAAAATCTGGGGGGGGTGTCTTGAGAGGGAGTGTTCTTCCCAGGATTTTTTAAGGAAATAGTATATGAAATAGTGCAAATTGGTGCATGCTTGGAGTGAAATTTAGAACAAATGACGTAATGGTCAAATCATTTATAAATAACTGACCTGCAGTCATACTGGCCTATGACGAGCAATACTGCACCCCTCCTCATCTTCTCTCCCCTTATCTTCTCACGCCCCTCGTCCTCTCACCCCCTCGTTCTCTCACCCCCTTCATCCTCTCACCCCACCCCTCATCCTACCCTCATCCTCTCACCCCCTCCCTTCATCCTCTCTCATCCCCCCTCCCTTCTTCCTCTCTCATCCCCCTCCCTTCATCCTCTCATCCCACCTCCCTTAATCCTCTCACCCCCCTCCCTTCATCATCTCACCCCCCTCCCTTCATCCTCTCTCACCCCCTCCCTTTATCCTCTCTCATCACCACCTTCATCCTCTCTCACCCCTCCCTTCATTCTCTCTCATCACCTCCTTCATCCTCTCTCAACCCTCCCTTCATCCTCTCTCATCCCCTTCATCCTTTCTCATGCCCTCCCTTCATCCTCTCTCATCCCCCTCCCTTCTTCCTGTCTCACCCCCTCCTTCATCCTCTCTTATCCCCCTCCCTTCATCATCTCACCCCTCCCTTCATCCTCTCTCATCCCCCTCCCTTCATCCTCTCTCATCCCCCTCCCTTCTTCCTGTCGCATCCCCCTCCCTTCATCCTCTCTTATCCCCCCTCCCTTCATCATCTCCCCCCTCCTTCATCCTCTCTCATCCCCCCTCCATTCATCCTCTTATCCCTCCTCCCTTAATCCTCTCACCCCCTCCCTTCATCCTCTCATCCCCCCTCCCATAATCCTCTCACCCCCTCCCTTCACCCTATCATTCCCCCCTCCCTTAATCCTCTAATCCCCCCTCCCTTCATTCTCTCTCACCCCCCCTCCTTTCATCCTCTCACACCCCTTGTCATTATCACCCCCACAGGACAGCCAGAGAAGACACACACACTCAAACAAAACAGCAGAAGTTCAAATACACAAACACACTTTTCCTCTACTCTTTGGCCCCAACCCCCAGGCTTCTGCCACCTCCTCCTAATTGGCTGCATTACACAGCAGCAGCCAATCAGGTTGGCAGAAATTGCCCAGCCCACTAGCAGCAGCAGCCCTGCTCTATCCCTTCTCAGGGGAAATCCAGTGATTGGTTACTAAGTCATACATACATGTCCGGTATTATCTCTCATTTTTTACCGGACAGAGTAACCAAATACCAGGCAGTCCAGTTGAATACTGGACACCTGGCAACCTTTGGGACTTAGGGCCTCATGCAGTAAGCCCCGATAAAATCTCTTCGGCAAGTGTTGCCGATAGGCCTTTTTTTGGCGATTTGCCCTCGCAGTATTCAGTAAGGGCCGAATCCATGCAGATCCCTGCCGAATCACTGCGAAAGCAAAACTGCCGATGAGCCTGTGCCGATACAGCCTGGCTCCCAATAAGCCTTCCGATAGGCCTTTTCTGCCGATAGGTGTTTGCAGCAGAGAGAGACAAGCCGCTCTCTCAGCGCAAACATCGGCAAAAAATAAAGTATTTATAAACAACTTTTACTGATAGTGTACATGTGCAGGGGGTCTCCGGAGCTGAACCGCATTGGTTTCAGGTCCGGGGACCCCCTGCTTCCCGAGATACAGGCCCCTTTATGAGGTGCCGGTATCCCTCTGCATTTAAAGGTCCCGATCATGTGACCGCGGAATGTAAACAAAGCAGAGGGATACCGGCACCCCCTAAAGGGGTCCCCGGACCTAAAACCAAAGTGCTTCAGCTCCAGAGACCCTCTGCACATCTACACTATCAGTAAAATCATATCAATAAACATTCATTCCTTACCTTTGCGGCTATGTGCTACGGTAACGAAGCAGCATGAATGTATTTTTAATAATAGTGAACAGTGAGCAGGGGGTCCCCTGAGCTGAACCGCGTTGCTTTGTGGACCAGGGACCCCCTGCTTCCTGAGTTACAGGCCCCGGAATGTGTCATCAGGTGGCAGTGTCGTCGCCATCTTTATAGCACCCCATTCGCGCCGTGTCTGCTATAAATATGGCGGCGACACTGGCACCGGTGCCCCAAACCGGGGCCTGTAACTCAGGAAGCAGGGGGTCTCAGAGCCACATATCAATGCAGTTCAGCTCAGGGGACCCCCTGCTTCCGCACAATATTATTAAAAATACATAAATGCTGCTTCATTACCATAGCGGATAGTCGCTAAGGCAATGAAGGGGTTAAGGCAGAATAGCATGTTTATTGGGGACATTTGCCCCCAATAAACATAGCAATAAACAACATACACCCCCTGTGTATTTAAAATACATAAACAACAATAAATACATTAAATACATATAGTACTCACCACCCATTTCTGGCTGCCACGATGAAGGCCATCCTCCTCTTCATCCTGCCCATGCCAACTCCGCTGCTGCAAAACAGACACAAAAAATGAAAACATCAATGTAATGTCCCCTAACCCCTTAATCACCATAGCGGTTATTAACCGCTACAGTCATTAAGGGGTTAACCCACCCTCACCCACCACTCGAGATGCCTACATACCCTCCCCCATTAACCCCCACCCCGTGAGGCCTAACCACCCTCACCCACTACCCACAAGGGAGGCCTACCCACATACCGTTGGGGAACCCCCCCCCACCCCCAGTACCCACAATAAAAACAATACAGTGACACACAATAAACATCATTATATTTATTAAATACATTACGCACACCCCTGTGCCCCCCATAGTCAAGATTTATCCTTTACAAACAGGGTTCATAACACAGCCCCACGCGAGTCCCCAGTGGGCTGGCGGGGCACTGTGGGGGCACCGCGGACCCGTAGTCTGCGGGGATGAAGCAGTGGTCCAACATCCGTGGGGGCACCGCCGACCCATAGGTGCGGGGATGAAGCAGTGGTCCCACATCCATGGGGGCACTGCGGACCCGTAATGAGCAATCGTAGTTCCCCAGACCCCCGTGGGAACACCCCAGGCCCCGCAAACACATGTGGGTCTGACCCGGAGCTCCCAGACATCCTTGGGCCTGACTGTGGGGACCCAATTGGGTGCCACTGTTGACCAAAGGAGACCACCTGGGGGCCATGGCGCTTGGCGGACCACCAACAGGCCTCCAGAACCTGTTTGAAAAAGGGCTGCTGGTACCCGTAGGTCTGTCCAGGTGCCCCGCCAGCCCACCGGGCTCGTGTGGGGCTGTGTTTATGAACCCTGTTTGTAAAAGGATAATCTTTGCTTATGGGGGGCACAGGGAGTGGGTAATGTATTAATAAATATAATGATGTTTATTGTTGTGTCACTGTTTGTTTTTATTGTGGGTACTGGTGGGGGGGGGTTCCCCCAACGGTATGTGGGTAGGCCTCCCTTGGGGTAGTGGTGAGGGTGATTAGCCTCACGGGGTGGGGGGGTTAGTTGGGAGGGTATTTAGGCGTCCCGAGTGGTGGGTGAGGGTGGGTTAACCCTTAAGGACTGTAGCGGTTATTAACCGCTATGGTGATTAAGGGTTAGACATTACATTGGATGTTTTTCATTTTGTGGTGTCTGTTTTGCAGCAGCGGAGGGGGCATGGGCAGGATAATAAGAGAGGATGGCCTTCATCGTGGCAGCCGGAAATGGTGGTGAGTACTATATGTTTAATGTTTTATTGCTGTTTATGTATTTAAAATGGGCACATTCACTATTCCTTTGTGGATAATAGTAATTGTGGCCATTACTAAACTGTATGTGTTAGGGGGGGGTATTTCTTTATAAGATGTATGTTGTTTAGATATTAATGTTGGGGGGCACATAATTGTACTGCAGGCCTGCGGAACACCCAAGGGCCCCTGCCGGCCTATAGTATCATTGATGTGCATATATGTGTAGTGAGGGGTTGTTGGGGTTATATATATATATATATAATATATATATATAATATATCTCTTATATTTATTTATTTATATAGAGATATTTATTTATTTAGATTTATTTATTTATTTAGTATGGGGCTGCTGTGTGTGATTATTTTTTATTGTGGGTAGTGGGGGTGGGTGAAGGGGGTATTAGCCCCAACGGTGGTTGTTTAGGGCTTGCGGGTGGGTAGCGGGAGGGCTTAACTCCTTCATGACCGTAGCGGTATTAACTGCTACGGTCGTGAAGGGGTTAAGTGCACCCGCAACCCCCCCGCAAGCCCTAAACAAACAACAAGGGCCAAATGCCCCCTTCACCCACACCCACTACCCACAATAAACCTGGCACGGTGGGTTAACCCTTCATTGCCTTAGCGGTTAGCCGCTAAGGTAATGAAGTGGCCTTTAAATGCATTTTTCCTGCCTCGGATGCATGCCGGGGGGCTCCGGTGCGGGTATCAGCTCCGGAGATCCCCGGCATCAATCACAGACAGGAAAAAGGGCTGATTTTTTCAAAGTGTCGCCCTTGCCGATGCTTCTCCTCCACCAAGTTGCCAACTTTAGTTGGCGGGCTGGATTCCCGATAAACTCTCCATTCTGGAGTGCCGATCAGCACCGAAAAGCTGATCGGGGCTACCTGAATTCCACCGAGTTCAAAAAGTGCCGATAAGTGGCTTCCGATAATTTTTTATCGGGAAGAAAAGTTGCCGATAATTCCCACTTATCGGCGCTTACTGAATCTGGAGGGCAAAAAATGCCGAAAAAAGCCTTATCGGCGCTTACTGCATAAGGCCCTTTGTCCGATGACTTCATTTACTTTCTCTTATAAGACAACCCACTCTATTAACATACACATTCTTTGCACACGATACTCATTCAAATTAAGAGATGCAACTTCTATCCTCCTATCAGACAATAGTATGAGTCATAGATGTATCATTCTATCCAATCACAAGTTACCAAATGTATGCCACGCTCCTGCCACATATCAGGCAGGATATTTCGGTTAGCATTTTCTTTGTTAACTCATGTGAGCATACTTTGGATATGGCTCGCATCTGCTAATAAGTAAACCAGCTGAAGAATTACTCCACTGTTTGTGTTTCAACTTATTCCTAAACATATTCTTGTACAAGCTCATACAGTACATGCTTCGGGTGGGTATTTCTGCTTTAAGAACAAATATTATTTACAATTTTCACATACTCATTTTAGCTCCAGGGAACACTTGGTTCCCGAGATTCTTACCTATGAAGGTGCCTACAGTACTATCCCCGGCAGGGAATGAAAATGGAGGTTTAAATCTTGAATGAAGTCACAATTTCCAATTGGCCCATGTGCCGCAGGAGATTTAAAAAACAGAAAATAACTGACAGCACCTACGGAGGTAAGTATCTTGGGAACAAGAAGGTCAACAGAGCTGAAATGAACGAGTCTCAGCCCCAGAGACATCCTGCTTCATAACCATTATTTTTTAAGTGACCCTAAGAACGAATGCTCCTTTCGATGGGTGATATAAAATTCCACATGTGGTTTCACTATTGTGATTTTGTATTTGGATCAGAGGGAACACAAGAACTTATTATCAGATGATGTGCAGTATATTAGTTGATGAAGTTGTCCTCTTGTTTAGATACATTGATTATATTTTCTATCTATTAACTTTTTGGTTACAATTGTTAAAGCCTACTTGTTCTTTAAACAAAGAGAGGATTGCATTTTTGGCATGCAGGTCACTTCAGTCCCGGGTTGCAAATCAATGGCATCCCAGTGGGAAGAGAAGCTGCTCAAATAATGCCTTTTTTGAAACAGCAGGCTTGACGTTTGAAGCCAGGATTCTGTAATAGGGACATGTTCAGTAACATCACACATTTATTAGGGGTGCTGTTAATAGTCAATGGGATTAGTTAAGAACTGTACTTAACCCCTTCCCTTCCAGAACAGCCTGCAACGCATTGCTTTGTAATGTTTTGCAGTCCACTACAGTGGCGAGGGATTAATACCATTTTCATATGTACTAGCAAATAGGTCTTAGCCCATATTTACTTAGCAATGGTATTCCATAAGACTCCTCCTTGTGCTGGAAACCATCTTGTAGTCCACTAAATTGAATTAACTGTAAGGCGTCTTCTTGCTCAGGAAGGAGTCTTAGTGCAAACATCTTTATGCCCCCTTATGTCTTAAGGATATCCTTTTAAGAGCTTATTTGAATGACTTTATTGTATGCCCTTGTCAAATTATATGTTTGAATGACCTCTAATAAAGTAAGACATATTATAGTAATGTAGCCGAGTCGCTTATCTCCTTGCTGGGTGCGGGAGGGGTGGTACGGCTGCAGCGATCGGAGCCGGCGGAGCTCCCCGAAGGTTGCGGCGGCTATCTTAGGAAAAGGGACTGTCATGGGAGACCAATGCTTTTAACACCTTAATTACCCGGATCCTTTGATTGAGCAAAGCAAAAGATAAAATAAATTGTCATTTATTTACACAATTAGCTTGATTTACAAAATATTATGAAAATACACTTACTGGGACGGGCTAAAACGAAATATTCTACTTCCAGAACTAAATCTTTAGAAATAGCATCTCTGAGCACAATCTCCCAGGAGCAGGGATTGTGCAACCACAAAGCCGCAAAAATTGTCTTTGGCTAGTGGCGCCGCTCGCAACCACTTTTTCTCTGCAGGGACTGCTTGCTTCATTCTACTCTTGTAGAATTGGTTTGGAAGTCCTTAGTTCTTATGAACTCTTGAAGCTGGATTCAAATCTTGGTTACGATGTTACAATTTTGTACCACACGATGAATCTAATCTCCTGGTCGGCTGCAGGGATCTTTTAACAGTAAAAACCCCTGCAGTACCTCTTTGCTCTGCAGCCAATCGCTGCATGGAAACTGAACATCCCACCTATCCCCAGGTCTTGCCAGTAATGCCTAGCACCCGGCAGGGGCTTCATAGTATGCCAAGGGCATGTGCAAACTTTGCACCTTCGCCACTTAGCATACACAGCCAAGCCCCATTCCCAGGTGCCGGGTAGTCTACTCCACCCGTACATCTGGACATCTGCTAGGATGACAGCACTTATTTTCCCTCCACACCGCTTAACACCTTTAAGGTCGGAACCTTTTCAACTCAGAACTTTTGAAGACATGCTGGAACCATGCCAGCGTGATAACTTACAAGTCCGGGTTAAATTATTCATGACTCACTCACAGGAATGTCCTGCCATACACCTTTTGATCACTGTACTTGTGAATCAAGTGTTTCCGCTGATCCGCCCGCCTGGATGCAAACTCCTTTGCTCTTATACTATTAATACACTTAAAAGAGGGGGACTTTCATTCATGACTTTTCATGAAAGTTTATAAAAAGTAAAATATAAAAGGTTTAATGATTTACCACCAGCCGCACGTACGGTAAAATTCAAAGCGCTAGGACGTTCCTAGCCAAAGTAAGTTTCCCGCTTATGTGCTATGCACGAGGCTTCTGGCATTTAAAACCCTTTTTTCCTTTCTGCGGTCTGCAGGGAAACCCTGTTTCAATACTCATAGTTGATACATAACTGTTGCAATACGTATACAGTTTCATACAGGATATTGATGTGGTCCCCTTATACCTAGCGGGACACACACAGACATTTTTAATACAGTTACAGTGTTGTAGCCAGTACTGGGCTACAGAGCTGACGCTCTACATTTTCCCAAATGGCCTGGCATAATACCTTTATTTACTGGCCTGGGTACCCCCATACCGTCACAGGGACAACATGTTCAGGAGACTTAGGGTCATCACAGTGAATTTTTGTTACATTGCTTATAATTCTTATACGATGCCTCCGTCCCTTCTGACTTAAAGAATCTAAATGCCTTCCTAATTATATCCTGACATCCACCAAACTGGACGCCACCGGCCACAGGTGGCTGGCGGCACTCTCGTACTACCAGTTCACCCTCAAGAACAAGCCGGGGCCCGTAAACATTGGAGCTGATGCTCTTTCCAGGAGACCTGCACTGAGCACAACACCGAATGCCGGCCCGTGGTAAGAAATCCCTGGACCTGGGATTCAGGCAATGGGTTCAAAGGCCGCAATAGTGGAGGACAAGGTGGCGTTCTCTGAACTAAGAGTAGCTGACTCACTGGGATGTCAGTCCGAGGCACTCCCTGCCTCATACTGTCACCCAGAAGGCATGTCAATCACGCAGGATACCATCCTAGAATGGAAAGACTTGGTGAAGTACCAGATGCATGACCCAGCGGCTAGAGCTATATGCCAGGCCATTCAACAGAACAACCCTTCCCTGATGAAGCGCACTCCTACCGACACAGTTGCGGTCATCATGAGGGAATGGGACAAGTTCTGCATAGAGCGTGGTCTCCTCTACAGTGTCATCCCGTACCATAAAACTGGTACTGCCCCAATGCTTGGAATACCAGGTTATACGATCACTGTATGATGAGCATGGACATCTGGGCATAGACAAGACATTCAGCCTAGTGAGAGACTGGTTCGTCTGACCCAAAATGAGGGAGTCAGTAGAACGCCACTGTAGAAAGTGCCTGCAGTGTATCCAGAGGAAAACACTGCCCACACCCACAGCCCCAATGGGCCATCTTAAGAGCTCTGGGTCCCATGGACCTAGTCTGCATGGACTTTCTCTGTATTGAGGCAAATTCAAAAGGCATCGGGAACATCCTGGTAGTGACCAATCTCTACATTTGGTACGCCCAAGCTTTCCCAACTAAGGATCAGAAAGCTCTCACAGTTGCCAAAGTGCTGTGGAAGAAGTATTTCATCCACTATGGGTTGCCAAATCTAATGCACTCTGATCAAGGGAGAGACTTCGAGAGCAAGCTGATCAAGGAGCTCCTTAACTTGCTCAACTTCAAAAAGTCTCGGACCACTCCATACCACCCAGAGGGAGACGCTCTGCCGGAGAGGTTCAACCGAACCCTGATTGTAATGCTAGGCACCCTACCGGGCTCCCAGAAAGACGAATGGAGCTAGCAAGTCGAAGCGCTAGTGCATGTGTACAACTGCACCAGGCACGAATCCACGGGGTTCACACCATACTTCATGATGTTAGGGCGAGAGGAACGACTGCCTGTGGACATCTGTCTCCGTGTATCTACCGATGAGGTACCCAACATGACTTACTACAAATATGTGAGATGACTCTAGGACAGCCTGCACCGCACATATCAGTTGGCGGAAAAAGGCACAGCTCAGCTTAACACGTGCAACAAGTGAAGGTATGAGCACAAGGTCTGCTATCGGGAACTTCGGCCCGGAGACACTGTTCTCCTACGAATCCTAGGAATCCCCAGTAAATGCAAGCTAACCGACTGCTGGAGAGAAGGGACCTTCGATGTAGAGTCCCAGATGTCAGGCCTCCCTGTCTACCGTATACGAGACGCAAATGGCAGAGAAAAGGTCTGGCACCGAAATCACTTGCTACCAATTCCTCAAATGGTGGATAGTGACCCCGAACCAGAGACAATAGTAATGGCCAGTGAGCAAGAAGGGTCCGACGAGAACCCAGATTCAATAGTAGAACCAAACCAAGATCCTTTGGAAGGGACCTACACCAACTCCAACGGAGACTGGTGGGAACCCCCATGGAATCATCGGGTAATGGGCCAATGTCCCACGTACTCTCACCAGTGACTTCAACAAGCCATTCCCTTGACCCAAGAAGCACGAGTTTTGTCCCTCAACGAGACTTTGTAGAGACTGGTTCACCCCTTATGAGAGGGTCAGGGGCTCAAGCCCACAATAACCTCTCCCATGAGGGAGACATGAAGAAGAGACTCGCAGGAGTCAGCAAGTGAGATGCCCTCCCACTAGAGTGGCATATGATTCATTGGGGGCACCTCACTATGAGTCTCAGCAGCAGTCTCAGAGCCGGTTTGCCTCCATCATAACCGTGCTAACAGACTTTCTGGGACCAGACCATGTGCACACTAATAGACTCAAAAGGTGAAACCCTCTACTGGGAGTTCACCCCACGTGGTGGACCGGATAAGGCAAGGGGAGGGATTCGCAGGTCCCACATCATGGGACCAGATTGATCTGCTAGCTCGTCAGCTACACCTGGGTACAGGAGTGCCCATACAGGTATCTATAAGTGCACCAACGATCCACAGGGGTAGAGCTTCCTCACACTTGGGTGGGACTGACATTGGGAAGGACACCAGGGTTATTGGTGCCACCGCACCCTCAGTACTTTGGGGGAACCCCACCGGGATGGTGAATATTGTGTTGGGCATTGTGTGTGGGGATATTGTATTGTGGGTGTTCTGCTTATAGTACTGCTAGTAAAGAAGTTATATTATACCCAGTGTATGGTGTTTATTGGGTCCTTATGTGGAATCATCCCGCGCTGCTCGGATCCCCCATAGGGGGAGGAGCTGCACCGAAGAGCGAGAGAGATCATCCCAGGCTCCCAGAAACGGACCTTTAGGCCTTCTGTAATCCAACAGGTACAGCAGCACACGTAGTTCTCATAGCCACGGGGATAGGGGGCTACAGTAATAATATTAGATCATTTACAATGTACCTGAATGAATGTTTATAGATGCATCCAGATCCAATTGTATTTGATTCATTATGATGCAAAACTGGATTTGTGGAGCAGGTAAGTGAAGGACGTACTGTAGTGAGAAATAAATATGCTACAGAAAGGGAAATCTGTAATGAAAGCACCTCACGGTAGAAATAGTATATATGCAGAACTTGGGTTGCTTAACAACTATATGAATTTGTAATAAAGGCCTATGTTTGTATTTTTGTACATGTCTTCTGAATATTTTCCTGCAAACATTGATGCCATAGGACAGAAGAGTAAAAGATACTCTGTTTTACTGAAAGCTAATCCTGAAAGAAGCAATTTAAAGTTTGCATAAGGCTGATGTTATGGAGACCCAATGCATCCTGCAAAGCTCCTGACTGAAAAGACTCCTACAATAAGAAGTAGAAATTACACTGTTTCAAACAAAAGTGAATAAAGTGGTTTGCGAGTACAGTATTTGCTACAATACATTTTGAATTGATGTGTTACTAATGTAAAGACTTGTGAGGCTAAATTCACAAAGAACAATAGAACAAGCAAGATGCAAATGAAGGTAAAATGGTTTGAATTATTATCATCTATGTACTGTACAGTTCAAGATGCTAATCATGTTGCAGGTGGCTTTAGCAGTTTTTTAATGCACATCTGGTGATTTAAAGCTGTGACTCTTGACAATGCATGTGTTATAATGATATATGTATGTGCTACAGCTTCTAAATAGATACATTTAATTTATGGGTGACAAATGCATACTGTACTTACTAAAGAAACAGCATATTTCATAATTAGCGACATATGAAATCTACAAAAACAATAACAATAGAATAATACAACCAAACATTAAAAAGAGGATAGGATTTAATTTAACGAACATAAGTGGCTTATATTTATAGTATATATGCATTCAAATTTCAACTTAATAGTTTTTATGACATGTTTTATGTTTTACTAGAATAAACCCAATATGCTTAAATAATTTTTTATGGTATCTACAATACTATACAATACTGTCAAGGATGGAAAAAAAAGTTTAAATTCCTGACAAACTGTTTTTTTTTTTTTTTTAGCATTTGTTTATCTAAAACAATCAAATCTTGAATTTTTCCAAAAATAGCACACACAAAAAAAGGAGCAAAAATTAGAGAAAAATGTGACAGACAAATAGTAAGATAACAAAACCTGTATGATTACTTGTCAGACTTCACATGCGTTCCTTAGTCACAAAAGACACATGAGATAGAACTGGATTTGGAGGAGGGAATAGGAGAGGCAGACAATCTTGATGGATGAGGAAAGAATTACTGTACAATAAGAACTGGGACAGAAAAGTACATACATGGAGAAACAATTCTTGGAAAGCAAGATGATTGAATTACCAACTGAGCCAATAAAGCGAAAGCCTGAGCACAGATGGATTACAAACCATCAGTTTTACTTTTCTTTATGAACAGGAGATCCAAAGCAACATACTTTAACATTTGGTACCTCAGAGGTAGGCACAGTTTGTCTCTTTCCCATCACTGGAATCACAATCACAGTGTGTTGCTGAATGCAGTCAAAGCTTTAGGTGACATAGTGCATAGGAAGTACCGTAAGGAGAGACATAAAGCCAAGTTTTACTAAGATGTCTTCTGATATAAAACACCTTCTAGCACAGGAAGACGCATTCCCCTCGATTGTCCTAAATATGCTGTGTAAGGTGTCTTCAGGCCCTGGAAAGTACCTAATAGCTGAAGATTCCTTACTAAATATTGTATGGATGGGGGGTGGGGGGGAAGGTAGGGAGGGACAGGAAAGGAGCTTTTGCATCAGCCTAAGAAGAGTAATTGAAGTCTGGTGCAATAGAGATGAACTAATTTAAGCAAACATAGAAGAACAGAATCCTTCTGAATGCATTCTATACTTTCAGTGGTGATGAGAAGTGTGGTTATTTTAAAATACTTTATTGAAAACAATATAAAATATATATTGATTGGTAAATAGATCTAAGGCCAATCAGAAAGCAACACGAATGATTACAAAATACCAACTGTATAAAAATAACGCAGGTAAGTTGAGATACGAGTGGGTATGCAAATTAATCAGATACCCAGTCATTTCAACCATTAGCAAAGTATTGTAACACCAGATTGAATCGGTCTTAGTGACTTCTCATCACCACTAGAATTATAGAGTGCATTCAGAGGGATTCTGTTCTTCTATGTTTGCTTACTAAATATAGACCTACAGTAAGTCTCAAAGAAAACAGCATAAATACACTTCCCTATCTGTCAAGAAGACCTTTAAGAGCAAAATTGTAGGTATTCAGAGATTTCAAGGCCCACATCGGTTACCAGCCAATAGTACAGTAGGACAGCTTCCTTCAGCATACCACTCTCTCAAGAGCATTCTGTCCTCCAATTAATCTGGCTAATAGAATCAGGTAGGCTGAATTCCAGGAATAGGAAACGCCCGTAGATGGATGGTCAGACTGAATCCAGGTGTTGGCTTGTGTGTCACAGATATGTGGATCTATTTTGGACAGTGGCATTCCCTTGTCCCAATCAGCAAAAATAATATCTGTGTTTTACTGAGAGCAATCCAAGGATATCAGGCAAGCAGAACAACTGGAGGCAAAACAATGAGAAAGATGCAGGTGAAGAAATCTGTAGAAAAGGAGATTGAGGCAATGAAGATGACAAAGGTAAGACATGACGTTTTACAATACAAAAATATTAATAAATGATTATTTTGATTTACAGAAAGGACAATCTTGTAAGACAATAGATCAGGGATGGTGAACTCCAGTCGTCAAGTGCTATCAACAGCCCAGGTTTTCAGGATATTCCTGCTACAGGCTCTATTAGTGGGTCAGTCATAATGAATGACTCCTGATTGAGCCACCTGTGCTCAAGCAGGTATATCCTGAAAACCTTAACTGTTGGTGGCACTTGAGGACTGGAGTTCACCACCCCTGCAATAGAAGGTAACCAAGGTGCCCAAAGACGGTGTGCTAACTACAAGGTGAAGTTAGGGTGATCCGAGTTCAATACTCAATGGTCATCAACTGGGCAGCTTTGTTAACAGTGCAGTAGCTATAATTATCACTAAGGTAACTTGTTAATATATATATTATACTACAAACCTTGCCTGTTGATGGGCTTTGATGACTGAGCTTGGGTTACCCAGTTTATGTGATGTTTATGGGCAGCAGGGTGTTTGAGCTATGGCAGTGAAATATGCATATCGGCAGCAGTATCCCCATAGCATATGTTATGATCTTCTAGGAATCTTTCAGAAATGTAGTCCTGCCTGAACTAATGGCTCTGATATGCTTAGTGTGCAAAATGTTAATGCGTGCCAAATTTTAATTTCAAGCTTGTGCGTGGTGGTATTGCTCCTATATTCAACTATTCACCACATTTTCCTTCTTTTAATATGCTTATAACTGTGAAAGGGCATGCATTGTTTAATAATTTATAGTATCTGTGTATATATTCAATGGATGCTTTATAATTTTTCGTAATGTCATAAAAGCCGTATAGTTCAAAACATGAGCGATAGCATGGCCAGATCACACAAAAAGTCTGGATGATCCCCCTGGGGACTGCAACTTTGAGCAATCTGTTTGATTCTTTTTTAAATACATGTTGTTATCTTTTCGTTTCTGTATGCTGGCCATGCTATAGTTCATATTTTGGATTCTAATACATAATGAGACATATTTACTAGGCAGTGCTATTCCATAAGACACCTTCCAGCACAATAAACACATTATTGCCCACTCATTCCAATGGACTAGAAGGTTTCTTGTGTAATTGTATCGCTTAACATATATTGGCTAATGTGTTCTATTTTCTGTGACCTGCAACAATTTGCACTTTCCTTTATTGTACAGTATTTGTGTGTGCCTTAAACCGAAAAAAAGATGAGGTTAAAAATGTATATTTATTAAAATATATCAAATACATTTCACAAAGAAATTTGTTAAATTAACCTTAAAATGCAGTAAAAATTAAACTCTAAAATTGTTTTTGTTCTTTGGTTTTGCATAAATTAGGTGTCACCAACTGTGCACCTGTGAGCATGTGATTGTGTATACATCAGCTATCCAGCTAACTAGCCATCTAGCAATCCAGCTATCTCCTTGCAGGGTCCCTAAAAGGAGCAGTATCTCACCCTAGACATCATACTACACATCAATTCTCTTCCACCACCAAGAATAGTTTAAGGGCTTCCTTTTGGGTCCTAGGAGGAGAAGGAGGAGGAGTAAGGGAGAACACAAAACAAAAAGTGCACCATAGGTACTCTAAGTGATATGCTAACGTTTATCATTATTATATTTCTGTTTGTTGCTGGTTTGATTTATTTTAATTAAGAGTTTATTCAAGTTTATTTTTAAAGACTGCCGTACTCATTTAGCACAATCCTCCCACTACTGTCCCATAGTAGCTACCATTCATCTAGCTGCTATTAATTGAGACACACCAGTATATTACATACCATCTGTAATATAAACCAGTCGTCGTGCAAACAAATGGGACTTTTTATACCACTCTTTAGGGGTTTCTCCTGTCTTTAGATATGCTAATGGTTATGCAAAGTATACTGAAATAAGTCAAATCCCATACTTCCTAAAAGGCTGTTCATAACAATTATACTGTGTTGACAAACCTAAGGCGCCAAGTGACTGGAATGATGTACTAGTGTCAGGCCCAACAGGATTAGAACACAAAAGACTGTAACTGTCTACTAGCATATCTCCAAAACATATCCATTTTGTTGATCGTAACCTTGAAAGGACTTCAAGCACAAAGTAATATGCACTGAGGGCTATGAGTTACGAGGCCAGGTGAGATTAAATAAAACACAGGTTTTCTGACACACACAAGTTAAAACAAGGTGAAGCAGAGCAAATAAAGCAGTTGCAGAGAGAAAGTAATATAACAAAGTGAGCTGGTGATATGAGTTAGTACGTCTAATCTTATAAAGGATAAAACAGTGGGCCATATTTACTAAGCAGTGTTCTGTCTTAAGGCACCTTTGACACTGGAATACATTAAGGTCTATTCAAATAAATGGACTGTAAGGTCCTGCATCCGATGTTCATGACAGAAGACTGCTTATTAGATATGGTTCTCTATCCCAGAAGAGGGTAAGGTGCAAAGCACAGGTAGGAGCTCACAATTAGAAGCAGAGCTCAAAAGTATGCTGTGACAGTGGTGCTAGCCATTCAATGGTTTGCTGATGCAGCTAGAGCTGCTGTCCTGAATAACAGAGGATGTGTGGGTTTTCATCCTGTTGGATCTGACACCCTACCCCATTCCTCATACGTGAGCAGTTATAAAGTGTGATGTGACTGTGCTGCTACCCAGAATCTATTTAGCCCGTACTGCTAGAGCTAATGCCCACAGTAGCAGTGGTTATGGGTTCTAGACCTCTTGGACCTGACACCAGTTCACCATTACAGTAAATGCTTTAGGCTTGTTAACTCAGTATAGTTGTCATAGACAACCTTTTAGAAAGTGTGGGATGTGACTCTGTGACAGGGTCTTTCCCATGTCTAAAGACTTTTACAAGAAAAGCCGGTCTCCTGCTGCTGAGTCCAGAGGGGAGCTGGTTAATCTCAGCATGAGGCAATTAACCAGCTTTCGCCTGGCTCATTAACAGACTTTAAAAGCCAACTTGACAGCACTCTATGCTTTCTCTGATCAGGATACACAGAATGGACCGCTATAGAGAGCAGGCTGCAGTGGAGCTCTCTCTGGCCCAGCAAGGTACTGGACACTGGGCCGCTGTGGAGAGAAACCTTGTACAAAGACATTCAGACCCCTACCCCAGCTGAAGGTAACTGACCTCAACCCAGTTTTGTTGTGTGTTGTTGGTAAGGGGATTAGCTCCCCAACCCCTAGACAGGGGGTATACTATTGTTCGTTAGCGCTCCATGTAGGAGCTAGGTTTGTTTCATTTCCTTTATCCCTGTATTGCTGATCACAAGCTGTTAATGTTTTGAAGGTTCAGGCTAATAAAAGCTTTTTTTGATTTGCCCTTAAAGACGCCTCCTGTTTAAAACACTTCTGCACACATATCCTACCTATGGTGCCTAAAGTGGGATGAGAGGTAGCCCTTGGATTTAAAGAGGGCCATGGAGACCGTCAGGGAAAATGTTTGTGCTTTTGTTTGCAACAGCTTGAGCAACAGGAGAACCAAGTGCAGAGGTGACCAGGAATAAAGGGCTACAAATTGTGGCAGAAAACCAAGCTACTGGGAATATATACTGTACATGTAGTAGAGTACCTTTAACAGGCTGGAAATTATCTTTTCTGGCGCTGAGGTGAGGTGGAGAAGAATGTACTTGCAATTTCTTCTGTTAAGCTGTGACCTCAGGAAAAGGAGAAAAAGAAAAGACAGAACATGCAGGGAACCTGCAATGGTGTATTACCCAAGGGATAACAAAATTATGCAATGAAGGAGCAATTTATTACAATATTAAAATAACAAGGTTAAAATAACCATGGGTGATAATTGATAAACATACATATAAAATACAATTTAATATAAGAATTTGGATAATGGACAAGTGCCTAAGCACTATCCACGCTCTTGCACTTCGGAACTTGTCCAACAGTTCCTTTCTTTGCTCCGTCTGGTCTAAATTGAAAACCACTCACCAAAAGTGAATAGGAAATAAGCACTTGGTTTTAGTGGTCTTTGCCGTTGATATCGCCGCTCGCCTGGTGGTGTGTTAGTCTCTGCAGCCGGGATCGATTCAGTGTTCCGCATGCAATGCTTCCTGAAATACACACGACCGCACGGCGTGATGACGTCACCAGTATTGGTCCTCAGCTACGGTGGCTCAACGGTGCCCAAAAAACCTTCCAACGCGTTTCGAAAGTACAAATAATGTCTCTTCCCTGACGAAGAGAAGAAGAGAGACATTATTTGTACTTTCGAAACGCGTTGGAAGGTTTTTTGGGCACCGTTGAGCCACCGTAGCTGAGGACCAATACTGGTGACGTCATCACGCCGTGCGGATCGTGTGTATTTCAGGAAGCATTGCATGCAGGAACACTGAATCGGATCCCCGGCTGCAGAGACTAACACACCACCAGGCGAGCGGCGATATCAACGGCAAAGACCACTAAAACCAAGTGCTTATTTCCTATTCACTTTTGGTGAGTAGGTTTTCAATTTTAGAACCAAGCCGCTGAGCAAAGAAAGGAACTGTTGGACTAAGTTCCGAAGTGCAAGAGCGTGGATAGTGCTTAGGCACTTGTCCATTATCCAATAATTTTATATTAAATTGTATTTTATATGTATGTTAATCAATTGTCACCCATGGTTATTTTAACCTTGTTATTTTAATATTGTAATAAATTGCTCCTTCATTGCATAATTTTGTTATCCTTTGGGTAATACACCATTGCAGGTTCCCTGCATGTTTTGTCTTTTCTTTTTCTCCTTTTCCTGAGGTCACAGCTTAACAGAAGAAATTGCAAGTACATTCTTCTCCACCTCACCTCAGCGCCAGAAAGATAATTTCCAGCCTTCAATCCGATTCTGGGTAGAAGATACCAGAATAATCTTTTCAAGGCAGCTCCAGGACTACCAATTGGACTCTGTATATAAGGTTCATTATTATTGTTGTTTGCATAAGCGCTGATTTCACACCTATCATTTCACCTAAGAGTACCTTTAACAGTATATAAATTAAGCAATAACTTCTAAGTTACAAAAAGGTTAAACCTGTTTTTATACTATAAACTATGCATGTATGTATGTATGTAGCCCTCTTTCCCTCTAGTGTGCTAGCATTACCTGTTGGCTCACGGAGGTCCCAAGCCTCCGCCACTGGGAGCCCAGGGTGATATAGCAACACAATCTCGGTGCAGCGGCTTCACCTGGGAGGGAATCCAACGTAGTGGGAGGAGCCCCTCACAGGAGCCAAAATACTGATACACACAGTATATAATAACAATAACCTTTTACTTTGGAATATACATATAACTATGTGTGTATTTATGTCTTTATTTATATAGCAAAAAACAAACAAAGATGCCCAAAGCTACTTCCAATGTGACAAAAATACACAGTTCAATAACTATATATCTCTTGTAAAAGGGTCATTTAGTTTAACCCTTTGGTTTTGTCACATTGGAAGTAGCTTTGGGCATCTTTGTTTGTTTTTTTGTTGTATACATTTAGTCACGCCCACTAGCACTCCTTTTGACACTTATATGCATGTATATATTATGTGGTAATGGTTGGGGTTTCTCAGAGCTTATTGGGAATCTGTGTTTTTTATTTATATAGCGCCATTAGTGTACATAGCGCTTCACATTAGTATTACACGTGACAATCATATAAATAACAAATACTGTAATACAAATAACAGATCATGGGAATAAGTGCTTCAGACATAAAAGTAACATTTTGGAAGAGGAGTCCCTGCTCAGGGGAGCTTACAATCTAATTGGTGGGGAGAACTTACAGAGACAGTAGGAGGGCATTCAGGATAGTGCGTCTGCACTGGGTCAATCTTTATGTATCGTGTATAGTATTAGCCACGGTGCTACTCATATGCTTCTTTAAGCAAGTGTGTCTTAAGGTGGGTCTTAAAGGTGGATAGAGATGGTGCTAGTCAGGTATTGAGGGGAAGGGCATTCCAGAGTTGCGGGGCAGAAAGTGAGAAAGGTTTAAGGTGGGAGAGGGCTTTAAATACAAAGGGGATAGAGAGAAGACATCCTTGAGCAGAACGCAAGAGTCGGGATGGTGCATAGCGAGAAATTAGGGCTGAGATGTAAGCAGTAGCAGAAGAGTGTAAAGCTTTAAAAGTGAGGAGGAGCAAGCCCTGGTAAGAGCAGGCAGTGTCAGAACCAATTATGGAGTTTCCCCACTCAGGCAGCTCCTTAGAGTGACAGGGGAGGAGGTGGGACTAGGTTTGTGTTCTGTTCAGACCTGGTACCTTCCCCCTACTGTACTTAAGGAGTTGCACCACCCAAATGTAATGTCTCTACCATTGAGAGAGATGGGTAACACGCAGGATTGCTGTGCACTGGCAGGTCCTGGTCCACTCCCCTTAGGATGGGGGTGGGGGAGAATGAGTGATTACCTTTACCCTGGCCCTGCTAGAGGGTCAGGGAAGAGTAGGGACTGCTGCGGGGGCCCTTGACCCGTAGTGCATGTCCAGGGACCATCTGGACGTTGGTGACCTACAGTGAACTGCAGTGGGCAGAGGCCCATGTGTTACTGTGTGTGTGTACAGAAGAACAATAAACCCGATCCAGTTGAATATACCTCTGGCCTAGTGTGTAGTCTTTCTGGGGGGAGAGGTAACCATTTCTACGGTAGGAGATTGCCTCCATACATCTAGAGCCTGCCGCAGATGGAGGCACTGTGTACCCAGAGATAATCAACTATAATGCACCCCAGAAACCAGTCCTGTTCTCCCCAACAGCATTGTCAGAGATTCAGATCTACTGTGAGCCAGCAGATATGCACCAACCTACACTGTGTAATGGCGACATCTCCCAAGGGGTGGGGGAAGCAGCGTTACACACTTTAAACCAAATCTAGTTAAATTGTAAGATCTGTGGTGCAGGGACCCCTTTTCTCCTAATGTCTACTTTATATACCGTATTATGCCCTTGTTTGTAATGTTCTTCCTTGCATTACTGTATGTCTTGTAATGTCTCTATGATGAGCTGCTACAAGGGCTTGCACTGTATAAATAAAGAATACATACAACACAAGTATTTGTCATGCAGCAGTGGTGGAAATGTAATAATATTAAAAACTATGGGACTACTGCAGGAGTACTTTTTTATTTATTAAACCAGAGTACAACTACTTTTTCTTATACACAGTAACACTATGTTTTTAATGGAAACAAGAATTTATTTGCGAACGGATCTCACCTTTTGGCCTTTGTTTCTAAATATTGTATAAATCTTTCTAAAATGTTTCATGATTTTTTTAATATTTAAGAAATATAGACTGCATTTTTTTTAATCGGCCAATTTGTTAAGTAACTTCAACCACTGCATGAAGGTGAATAAGTATGTCACTGGTAAGGCAAGATGGGGTGGCAATGACTGAAGCAATAGCACATTTTAATGACCTAATAAAATAAGCACTCTTGCATGTGTCATCAATGTAAATTTTGCTTTGTGATATTTTACAAACGGAACTAGTTTCAAATAGTCATATTGCTTCATTTTAAGGTGGTTTGTAAAACGGTTTAGTATATTAGGACCCATTGTTAATCTTATGCAACATAGTCCTTTATTAAGTATTATCAAAATACTTTACTTCAGACTCAAAAAAAATTCTTTGTTAGAATCACGGTCATTATAATTTTTTTTTTATCATTTACAGGAACAAGCTTGAATCACCTGCTGTTTGGTAATTAGCTTTAGCCTTAGATTTCAAAGACCTCCATTCAGAAAGACAGAAAAACAGGCAATGCTGTTAATATTTCCAGGTAGTTACTCTGATAAGAAATAATACACAATATCCCTCTGGTTTAATGTCCCCTACAACCAAACAAGCTAGCTGAAACAAAAAAAACTAAAACATAGAGGCTGCGTTGATGTGGTTTCTTTATACTTCCTCAATATTTATAGGGGACTATAATACACGTGACAGCACAGTAAAGTTAAATATTTTCCGAATTAAACGAATATTTGTTTTGAAACCTTATTCTATAATATCAGAAATAAGATGACTGCAACTACTGCATTGTTTAAAATGCAACATATAGAATATATACTTTATTTTGTATTTTTGTCTGGTAATTTGCAAGGAAGAACCCTCATAAAGGATTTAGACGCAGATCTCTGGCCCACCCCTTGCCCTTTAGATAAGGGAGTCTGACACTGCTGTAGTGTAAGTAAAAAGGGTACAGTTTTATTAATAATTTAACATGGTTAAAGTAACAAAAGACTGCCTGCCTCCCAAATGGCCTATGGGTTCAATGTGAAAACCCTTCTGGTAGAGCTCTCTTTTCCTCTTTGCCACCAAGAGGGCTCATTAAGCCCTTTAAATGGGACTGAAACCCAACCCCAAGCTATGGCTCCACACTAAGAGGCCTCAAGGCTTATAATGCCCTTTTATTATTGGAGATGAATAAGTCAATACCCATATTTGACAAATGCACCCATTTCCTCTGTACCACAGTTTGAGTTGGGCGTTTTTCCTTGTACTGTTTGTATTGGGTGTTTTATTGTCTTTTCATCACGCTAAAGGATGAATTTGCTGGTGGCACTGTTTAATCTCTCCCTTGCCCTTCTATACTTGCCAAGCTAGGAGCTTCCCTCCGGGTATTATTTTAGACCATATTGTCACTACAGTACATGATTCCATAGAGTCTTTATCATGCCACAGTCTCTCGGTTTCTGGATCATACTGTAAGTTGTAAGACACAAGAAAGTGCTCACTTGTGGCCACTTTGTTGTGTCTTACATCATTGTTTTCCCTTTGCACCAGTTTCTATATCTTTCCCATGCATGGTGAGCAAGGTGTGTTTGTGTGTTATTCATACTGTACTTCCATTGATTTTTCCTTTTCCCAGGATGTTGCTGCCCAAGTGTTTTAGCAACATGTCTGGCTTTTTCCTGAACTTTGCCAGTGCTTCATTTAGGGTTGGCAGCAGGGCATCCCAACACATACCTCTCAGCAGGGCCGCTAACAGAAATTGTTGGGCCCAGGAGAAATATTGGAAGCAGGCCTCCCCACCTTGGCAAACAGGGGGAGAAGGGGTGGAGGAGTAGAAGGATTGTTCCACGAGAGTGGTATGGGCATGGGAGCAGGCAGGTCGGGGTAAATGGATATACTGGGAGGGGGTATAGGAAGGTAATAAGTGACTATCCTGAAACTGGCTCCGGGTAGCCTCTTTATAGACACCATCCATTTCACAGAATGTTTATACTATGTAATAAGGATGTATTTTCTTGGTAAAACAAATTTATTTATACAATCCCTCAGAAGTGTCATAGGATACATACAGTATAAAGACTAGTAACAGGATTTCTCAGAATATCTCAAATCGCAAAAACATTTCCTTTCCCCATCATAGGTGATTTATGACTTACATTGCTTGGGGAGGCGGTGTTAAACTGACAAATGTACACATGTTAGTGACAATGTAACTGTAAGGGTTCCAGTCCAGGGGTTTTGCTGGAACTTGCCCTTATGTGGCTGTTGTGGCCATCTTGGTTCCTGGCAGTTCTCTTTCTGCACTTGGTAATTGTCTGACCCTGTTCCAGGGCTTAAATAGCAGTCAGTGACTCCCAGCCCCCGTCTGAGCATAATATGCTTTGCTATGTGTTCCTGAGGCTTGCCTGTTCCTGAGGCTTGCTTGTTCTTTTAAATTCACTGTTGCCAACCTCAGCCCATGACCTGACCTTCGCTCCTGTGCTGCCTGCCTTGACCTTGCCGCCTGCCTTGTCCTCTGCCTGGATCCCAACCACGACTACTCTAACAGGACTCTGTCTTCTGGCTCTGGTCGGTGATCACATACCCCTACCTCAGCTCTGCGCGTCCGCTTCCTATCAGAGATGAGCAATATTATATAATGCTCAGGCCAAACAAGGACCCTGATGAGGTAGGGAGGTGCTGTCCCTCTGGGGCCAACTCCTAGGGACTCACTTGAATCACCTAGTTAGATTGGAACAGAAGATGGACACCATCTCTGCTATGGTGCAGTCCCTCTGCGGTCAAGTCTGGGCTTCAAGTCCTTCTCCTAACCCCCTTAGGGGACCCCTTTTTGTTTTCTTGGGGGCCCCAAGCTAACGGTGTATTCCAGGAGCCAAAAGATTAATTCTCCACGGCTGCAATGTCTGAGGTCCCTTTGACTGATTCTAAGGTTCCTGCTTTAAAGACAGGTTCACCTTTCACTGATGTCTCCACATGGTTAAACAATATACTGTACCTATTTATAATTCATCTAAGACAAGTTCCCCCTACTGTTGGGTTTCCTGCAATGTTTGATACATTCATCCTTGATTCTAAGGCTCATGCCTTAAAGTTCCCCACAGTATTTGGTACATCTATTTTTGATTCTCAGACCACCACTTCAGAGACAAGCATATCTTTCACTGATTCCTCTGCAGTACCTGTTATAACCATTGATGACTCTAGCACTCCAATTTCAATATTCAAGTTTCACTATTCCTGATTTTTCTGCTGTCTATATCTATTACTGACTATAAGATTCCCACATCAAAGACTAGTTTTCCTCTCACTGATTACCCGTCAGTATCTGATGATTCCTCTGCTGAGTCTATGACCCCCACTGCAGAGACAAGCTTTCTGCACATTGCAAGAGAATCAAAGCCTGATGTATCTATGGCAGATTCCAAGGCTCCCATGTCAAAGGCAAGTTTACTACTCACTGATAAGTTGCTATGTGTAACTGGACTAGACAAGAGGATTGTATCTGTGCCTTTCATTGCCCCCCGCAGTCTCTGTCCATGCTGTCCTCTGACCGGATTTAACCTGTGGCAGAAAATTTTAATGAACTTTTACATGCTGATCAGAGTAATATAATTACTCCACCAGAACTTTTGCCTTCTGATTTTGACCAACCGACTATGCTTCTAACTTCGTACACTGGAACTATTATGGAGCAATTCACATTCATATTTCAGCCTTCCGATGGGCTACCACTCTGCATGTCTGACTCGCATCGTGAACTGGTATCTATGTACACGCAATCTGCTGAGCAGCAAGTCTTGGCCTTTGTGTTATCGATGCCTGTGATGTTACTCAAGTTTACCTAGGATGCATTCTGCATATTAGCACTTGCAGTGTCACTGCTTTCTGTCTCGAAGATGACACTTGCTAACAAACAGTCTGGCCTCATGTCTACTACCTGTCCGAGATGTTTCCGAAATAATTCAAAGTCGCCAGAATCACTGAGTGATCCAGGTTCTGATCGCCCGGAGGTCTCTCCTGAAGTGGGGGATACTGTAAGGTTCCAGTCCAGGGTTTTGCTGGAACATGCCCGTACGTGGATGTTATGGCCAACTTGGTACCTGGCAGATCTCTTCCTGGACTTGGTATTTGGCTGCACCTGTTCCAGGACTTAAATGGCAATCAGTGACTCCCAGCCCCTGCCTGAGCACAGTATGCTTTCCTATTTGTTCCTGAGGCTTGCCTGTTCCTGATGCTTGCTTGCTTGTTCTTTTGGATTCCCTGTTGCCGTCCTCATCCTGTGACCCCAACCTCCGCTTCTGTGCCGCCTGCCTTGACCCGGCCTGTATCCTGACTTTGCACCATGCCACCTGCCTTGACCTCTGCCTGGATCACGACTACGACTACTCTAACAGGGCTCTGGTCGGTGATCATATACCACCATCTTAGCCCTGCGGGTTCGCTTCCTATCAGATGAGCACCGCTATAGTAACAAGCTATTCCAGCCCATATACACTCTATGGTTTTCTGGTAGTTCTGTCATCAATCTTACTGTATTATGCCACAGTGATTTTAGCAAAAACTATTTTACTTGAAATAACCAAATCCTTTTTTAGGACTTGCCAATTTACTACTTTACCTCTTACATTATAGTGAAGTAACAAAGGATGGAGAAGGAGTTGGTAAAATAAAATATTTTTTTTGGACCAAGAGACCAATTGATAAGTTACAAGGTTCTTCATTGTGAAAAACACAGTTTGCTTGGAAAGTTTATAACTAATCAACTATCTGTTGGTCCAATAAAAGCTATCATACTACCTCCTCCTCCCTCCATTGCTACGTTGCTACATGGAATAAAGGACCAATACAGACACCCACCATTCTTTCTAAAACATTTTATAATTCTTGAGAAAACTGTCCAAATGGTTAGACAGAAAACTATAATATATTTTATCCACCAATATGTTTTCACACAATATCACAAATGCAACTGAAAAATCAAACACCATTGGGTTCTAAATCACTTGTTATGCCATTGTTAGGGTCCCTTCAATCGAGGGTCTCTACTGCTCAGATGTGGGCTCCAAATTATGTAACTTAGAGTCTGGGTGCACCCCGGATCCCAATAATGACACAAAGTCACGTATCAGTTTCCTCAGACAAGTAGTCAAGACAAGACTGCCGAGTTTTTGTATTACAATCTATTTATATCAAAGTAGGCTAACACTAGCCAATCATTCAATGCCACACCTATTATGCGGCAAAGCTTATCCAATTATTACATTAGTTAGTAGAAAAAAGGCACGATGGGGGCGGGGGTCTTGTCGGCTGATGCAAGTTTCACAGGAATGCCGTGTGTCCTTGCTTTCTGAAGTTATGTTTCGTTTTCTCTGTAATCAGTCGGCTTTAGGTCACTTTGCTACTTCTTTATTGCGTGGGCCAGAGTCTGTGCAAGCAGCATTCCACAGTCACCTCGGATAGAAAACAGTATTAGTAAAAAAGCACAGCAGACAGATAAATATGGAGACGAGTGGTTTCTATAAAGCATAGAGATATGCTTAGGGATATTTTATCCTTCACACCATGTCTAACAAATATATTATAGAAAAATACAGGGGGGAGCAGCATTAATGGTTTCAGTAATTATAAGTCCATAAGTTTGGTGCACATGTACGGTCTGCTCATCGTCCCCATGTACTGCAACAGCATACACAAAAATCTAAGTACAACAATCTAAGAACATCATCATATCTACTTTATTAAGGTATCAGCACAAAGACGTGTTGAGCCTGGAAAGATAAAATAGATAAAAAAATAAAAAGTCCATAACAAAAATAATGGGACAAAAGGACAGATACAGCGATAATACCAAGCTCTAAACACATTGCCGATTCTATTGATCCTAATATATTTTGAAATACATAGGTACCAACTTTGATACATGTATATTGTAACATAGTTGTGGAACAACAGAAATATTAATCAAGACCAATGGTATCAGTCCTCATTCCATGTAGGATAAAGTGAGACACTTCTGGACAGTGAGGGATGAGTGCCTGAAATATTCTATGTATAGTGCTGCATAAAGTATACTATACTGCTATATAAGAAAAATATGGTTAAAATATTCATTATCAGACTTTCATCTCAAATAGCACTGATACTTTACAAGAAGTACAAGACGTGAAATACATTTATAATTTACTATATTGTTATTATAATTATTATTATTATCATCATCCATATACCATTGATTTTAATATAGTTCTAATAGTGTACTCAAATCTTTACAAAATGCGATATAGTATTTGTTCAAGAGGGATAAATGGAAGCTCAAGGGCTATCCCTAGACAAAGAAATGATTATCAGACGTGATACATCTGTACCATTTGTAACACTTGCTTTATTATTCAATAAATGTTTAATACCTTACGACATTTCTGAGCTATAAATCCCTGACTAGCCATAACTAAAGCAGCACTATTTATAGTAAGGCATGTATTCTTTCACATTCAGTCACACATTTTAGGTAATTACATATTTTTTTCAATTATAGAGCAGATATATTAGCAGTAAAAAAAAGCATTTCGATATTCAGATTTAAACACATCCTCAGGAATCCTGCAGTTATAAAATGAGCTGCCTGATATAAAAAAAAACTGAGTGACTCAAGCAATAACTGGACCACTACTTAGTAGAGATGTAGCAGGCATTATTGCACCCACTGGCAGGTGCCAGCAGGTGCAATAGCGTGGTAGCCCGCCCTCCTTTTTGCACATGTCTAATGCCATTACAAAAGCTTATGCTCCCACTGGCGCAATGTGTGGGTCCTGCTACAGCGCACCAGAGGGAGCAATAAAGAGCTGCTACATCTATACTTAAAATACATTTCAACTAGTATACCATGCTTCTTCCCTAAACATTATTCATGGTAGAAAAATTCTATTGTGCTGACAAGATAAGAATTCACTGTATTGCAATGTGTCAAGATAACATGATTTGGTCAATCATAGTACTGATACTGTATCTGGAATTGTGTGTGTGTGTGGATATATAATCCACAGAAGCAGCCGGCACTCCACTTGCAAGTAGAAAAAATTGGGTGCTTGTCCCATAAAGCAATAATAAACCATAGGATACCGTTTGAAGCACGAGATCAGGAGACAGCACAAGTTTTTGTATTGAAAAAGACACATAAACCGACGTTTCGGTCCCCCAGTGGGACCTTTCTCAAGGTGGTGGAATTGTGTGTGTGTATATATATATATATATATATAAAAACAACTGAGTGCGCATATAAAGACAATAAATAAAACAATAAAAACAATAAAATGTAATGATAAATGCTGCCACAGTGCTACACTATACACAGTAGTAATATATGAGACAAGTGGGAGAAAGCACAGGCGCAAAAATCGTTATATATAATATAAGAAGAGAGCAAATTGAATGTGAACAGTATCTGATGTCTTGGGATGAATACTAAAGTAGCCAAAAGTTAAGACATGTGGACACATAAGTTCCTCTCCTCCTCAATGCTGGTCTGTATGGTGGTCTTTTCCTCTCCACGTGGAACGCCAAGATTCTGCAACCGATCCGTCTGCAGCTGACTTCCAGTACTCCTCACTTGCTCCTCCAGTCTCGCGAGAAGCGAGCGTGACGTCACTGGACTTGAATCCGTGCCGGAGCAGCAGGCGAAAATGTCCAAAATATGAACTATGTATGACTGTAAATCAAGGTGGCAGTTCTGAAGATAGGGGAAGCTTTGCAGATATGAACTAAAGCCTTTACCCTACGCGTTTCGTCCTACAGTATTTGTAGGACTTCATCTACATGCCTTAACTTTTGGCTACTTTAACATTCATCCCAAGACATCAGATACTGTTCACATTCAATTTGCTCTCTTCTTATATTATAAATAACGATTTTTGCGCCTGTGCTTTCTCCCACTTGTCTCATATATTACTACTGTGTATAGTGTAGCACTGTGGCAGCATTTATCATTACATTTTATTGTTTTTATTGTTTTATTTATTGTCTTTATATGCGCACTTAGTTGTTTTTATATATATATATATATATATATATATATATATATATGGGCGGAACCCCCGAGAATCATTCCGACAGGGGACGTCCTCCTTGGATGGAGATGGGTCAATTGTTCCGATGTCCCCTCACATGGATCCTTCCGACTACCCAACTGTTAGGTTCCCTCATCGAGTTCCTCTACTGCTCATAGTGGGCTCCAAATTATGTAACTTGAGTCTGGTGCACCCCGATCCAATAATGACACAAAGTCACGTATCAGTTTCCTCAGACAAGTAGTCAAGACAAGACTGCCCGAGTTTTTGTATTACATCTATTTATATCAAAGAGTACGGCTAACACTAGCCACATCATTCAATTGCACACCTATTATGCGGCAAAGCTTACCAATTATTACATTAGTTAGTAGAAAAAGGCACGATGGGGGCGGGGGTCTTGTCGGCTGATGCAAGTTTTCACAGGAATGCCGTGGTGCCTCTTGCTTCTGAAGTTATTTCGTTGTTTCTCGCTAGTAATCATTCGCTTTAGGTCACTTTGCTACTTCTTTATTGCGTGGCCAGAGTCTGTGCAAGCAGCATTCCACATCACTCGGATAGAAAACAGTATTAGTAAAAAACGCACGGCAGACAGATAAATATGGAGAGAGTTGGTTTCTATAAAAGATAAGATGATATGCTTAGGGATATTTTATCCTCACACATGTCTAACAAATATATTATAGAAAAATACAGGGGGGAGCAGCATTAATGGTTCAGTAATTATAAGTCCATATTTTGGTGCACATGTACGGTCTGCTTCATCGTCCCCATGTACTGCAACAGCATACACAAAAATCTAAGTACAACAATCTAAGAACTCATCATATCTACTTTATTAGGTATCCAGCACAAAGACGTGTGAGCCTGGAAGAATAATAGATAAAAAAAAAAAGTCCATAACAAAAATAATGGGACAAAAGACAGATACAGCGATAATACCAAGCTCTAAACACATTGCCGATTCTATTGATCCTAAATATTTTGAAATACATAGGTACCAGACTTGATACATGTATATTGTACATGTTTGTGGAACAACAGAAATATTATAATCAGACCATGGTATCAGTCCTCATTCCATGTAGGATAAAGTGAGACACTTCTGGACAGTGAGGGATGAGTGCCTGAAATATTCTATGTATAGTGCTGCATAAAGTATAATACTGCTATAATAAGAAATATGGTTAAAATATTCATTATCAGACTTTCATCTCAAATAGCACTGATACTTTACAAGAAGTACAAGACGTGAAATACATTATAATTTACTATATTGTTATGTATAATTATTATATTATCATCATCCAGATACCATTGATTTTAATATAGTTCAATAGTGTACTCAAATCTTTACAAAATGCGATATAGTATTTGTTCAAGAGGGATAAATGGAAGCTCAAGGGCTATCCCTAGAACAAGAAATGATTATCAGACGTTGATACATCTGTACCATGGTAACACTTGCTTTATTATTCTAATAAATGTTTAATACCTTACGACTTTCTGAGCTATAAAATCCTGACTAGCCATAACTAAAGCAGCACTATTTATAGTAAGGCATGTATTCTTTCACATTCAGTCACCACATTTTAGGTAATTACATATTTTTTTCAATTATAGAGCAGATATAATTAGCAAGTAAAAAAAACATTTCGATATTCAGATTTAAACACATCCTCCAGAATCCTGCAGTTATAAAAATGATCTGCCTGATATAAAAAAAAACTGAGTGACTCAAGCAATACTGGACCACTACTTAGAGAGATGTAGCAGGCATTATTGCACCACTGGCAGGTGCCAGCAGGTGCAATCTGTGTAGCCCCCCCTCCTTTTTGCACATGTCTAATGCCATTACAAAAGCTTATGCTCCCACTGGCGCATGTGTGGGTCCTGCTACACGCACCAGAGGGAGCAATAGAGCTGCTACATCTATACTTAAAATACATTTCAACTAGTATACCATGCTTCTTCCCTAAACATTATTCATGGTGAGAAAAATTCTATTGTGCTGACAGATAAGAATTCACTGTATTGCAATGTGTCAAGATAACATGATTTGTCAATCATAGTACTGATACTGTCTGGATTGTTGTGTGTGTGGATATATATCCACAGAGCACAGCCGGCACCCTCCACTTGCAAGTATAAAAATTGGGTGCTTGTCCCCATAAGCATAATAACATAGGATACCGTTGAAGCACGAGATCAGGAGACAGCACAGTTTTTGTATTGAAAAAGACACAATAAACCGACGTTTCGGTTCCCCCAGTGGGACCTTCTCAAGGTGGTGGAATTGTGTGTGTGTGTATATATATATATATCTATAGATATATATATATATAATATAAGAATAATATATAGTATATTATAATAATATATATAGTAAAAGCACAAACTAATGAGGTCGAGTATAGCCACAAACCCTTAAGCTGCCAATCGAAAGACAATATAATATAAAATCAATGCAAAAAATGCACGAACAGAAGTAAATGCTCCAGTGCATATTACATCTGACAAATAGAGTAAAACTGGAGCGGATGTAGTAAATAGGCCACACGCGATATAATTAATCTGAGGATAATGGAGCATTAAACGGCTGCAAACAGACAGAGCAATAATATAGGAATGACAATTGATGTAACAGTATCTGATGTCTTGGGATGACTACTAAAGTAGACCAAAAGTATAAGCATGCATTTGACACATAAGTGACATACCTCTCCTCCTCAATGCTGGTCTGTATGGTGGTCTTTCCTCTCCACGTGGACCGCCAAGATTCTGCCAACCGATCCGTTCTGCAGCTGACTTCCATAACTCCTCACTTGCTCCCAGTCTCGCGAGAAGCGAAGCGTGACGTCACTGGACTTGAACCGTGCCGAGCACAGGCGAAAATGTCCAAAATATGAACATGTATGACGTAAATCAAGGTGGCAGTTCTGTGAAGATAGGGGAAGCTTTGCAGATATGAACTAAAGCCTTTACCCTACCCGTTTCGTCCTACAGTATTTTAGCACTTCATCTACATGCCTTAACTTTTTGGCTACTTTAACATTCATCCAGCAGACATCAGATACGTTCACATTCAATTTGCTCTCTTCTTATATTATAAATTCGAATTTGTGCGCACTGCACGTGCGTTTCTTTCTCAGCCGCTTAGTC